>OZ010598.1:53352176-53354676 GCA_963932145.1 Acanthosepion lycidas | reverse complement strand
AGTCGAATAATCAGTTCAGTGGTAATAATCTTTGACTGACTGCTGAAAGTAATATTTACTTTAGCAGACAATATGAAGAACATAAAACTATAAACATCGATAATAAGCGCAGACTGACGTCTGAGATTTTTATTACTTTAATACAACATTGAATAAAAGTACATTTTTCCTGTGTGTCTGTATTAGAAACCAAGTTCATGATTGCTATATTTAGTATGTTCATTTTGTCTGTAGATGTTGTTTCGCTTCAAAGAAAATAAATTTCAATTAGACCAAAGAAAAATAAGCGGGAAAATATCTAATTCATATTTTGATGACTTGTCTTCCTTCGTCCGGGTGGCGTAAAGGTTATTGGCATGGGAAAAGGATCGATAAGCCGAGTTCAAATTCGGCCTAGAAATTAACTTCGCCATAATAGCTTTGCGAAAGACCTATTTTTTTCCCCTACAGATGAAAGTAAAACACTAGAGTCGACTGGGTTCGCTAACCTGCGTAGGGCAAGCGGTCTGGGAAAACGGCAATTCTGAATACAAAATCAAAGGTAAACAAAAGGAAACCTTTTCCAAGAACACTCATAGCAATTCACAGATATTAAAGAAAGTGGAAACTGCAAAGAGTCACGATTTCTTACGCTGTGAAGGGACATGCCCTTCTAAAACTTTCTCTATTTACCATGTCGCCTAATGACATTCTGTTAAGCTTAAAGCATTCTCCTTAGTAGTAGAGTGAGAGTTTTATCTTCGGAAAATATTCCATTCTTTTGAAGCTCTATTTCAATTACTTAAGCGTAATAAACGCCTATTATTTTTCCGATGACATCCATGGATGTTAGGTAAATTAATGACAAACTGGAAAACGTTTTTAGTTTCATCTGAAGAAGAGGAACACTGAAATTTTAAAATTTAAATTTAAAAAAAAAAATTTATTCGCGTATATAGTCTTGTGATTTCCATTTAATTTTGTTTTTGGTTTATTTTTTTATCAATTTTCTTATTAACTATCCTACATTATGATAATAAAAGATCTAAGAAGGAAGGTGAAATGTTGGACGCAACCTGGACGCACATTTACTGAGGATGTTAGCGAATGTTTTTGTCTTATTGCAAGCATTGATTTCACTTCTCATTTTATATATTTCCAGCTGAATGTGACACCTAAATGATCTGACAACTGATGGATTCAAAATAAATTAATAAAATTGTTTTGAATACATGAGAGTGGCTTTGATTTCAAATTAAGTATTTCGAGCGCAAAACAAGACAAAAAACAATTTTAGATTTAAATCCGATATTGAGAAGCAGCTTTTATTATCATGGAGCATTCCGTAAAAGGAAAAGTAAACAGTGCGCTGAAAAGATTTGCAATCAACATTTTCATCTTTTCATATATACCTGAGAATAGATCGCTCAATCGATCGATCGATCGATAGATCGATAGATAGATAGATAGATAGATAGATAGATAGATAGATATGCACATAGTAATCAAACTGTATAGTGACTGCTATCAGACCAAATGATTATAATCCTAACTGGGTAATATATAAAATAAGTTTAAAGGTTTAAGTGGAAGAGGGAGAAACTTGGGGATCTTCTGTTTTTTTCCCTTTTTAGAGTTGGCGTTGTTGATTTCATGGACTTCAACCTGATTATTTATGCTGATTGGATGGAAGAAGGTTGTCTTTAAATAGGTAAACTATTTATGTTCACTCTATACAGACTATTCATTTATATGACTGTATATTATTTGATTTGCATTATTTTTTTCCTTATTTCCTGTCGTCTCTGATTTTTTTAAGTCTTGCCGTAAAATTGTGTCCCGAACTTGTTTAGTTTATTAGGTTGCCATGTACTTGTTTTGAATCTACAGATATTTTGTGTTCTATCGTTGAAATGACATTCTAGTGTATGATTACTTCTTTCGTTTTTCGCCTTACTTTGAACTGATCGTAGGCCATTCCGATTGGTTGATTTAAATATAAACAAAACAAACCCTTCTACTATCCACACTCTTCTCTTTCATACTCTTTTTTATTTTTCATTTTCTTGAGAAAGGAGGTTGTATCTTGTGTCTTTCTTACGCTTTTTCTTTTCATCCTGTTCTCATGTAAAGAGGGGCTATGTTGTTTTTAAATCTCAATAAATTGTCTACTCACCAGTCATTTACTAATGCCTGGTGAGATGCGTTAATACACATCAAAACATGACTGCATTTGTGTAACGTTTTTACATGTTTTTGATGTAATATCCTAAAATAAAGAATATTGCCCTACTTTTGTATTGGGCCCTCTTTTAAATTGAATGTTACGAACGTCGCAATTGGATCTTATTCGCTTTCATTTTACATGGACACACACACACACACACAATATATATATATATATATATATATATATATATATATATATATATATATATATATAAAGGGCTCAAACACTAATATTTCATGGTTATAATTTATTACATTGGAAACCTAATCACTATCCAATTCATCAGACTTA
>OZ010598.1:53252176-53349676 GCA_963932145.1 Acanthosepion lycidas | reverse complement strand
TCATTTAACTCATGAACAGTATTAGTTTACGACATGATCTTCACACATCTCGGGATTCGATATAAGACGAGAGAAAGGTATTTGCTGAACTTTAAAGGGATTGCGGGCATATTTGTATATCGCATTTATATCGACAAGTCCTGATCTTTAACTAAAGAATATTCTATTTGTGTATTTGTATATAGTGATAAAGATGACCATAGAAAACAGAAGTGAAAAGATCAGTCATTCTCTATTTCAGTTTCAGAAGGAGGATAGAGATTCTACTCTATCGTCCTTCAGCAACAAATAACAACACACCCACCAAGATATACTGAGAATCATTCAAAGTGAGATTTTCCTCTCCCACTTTTTCAACATAGTCCTCAGATTTAATCCACAAGAGCAAACAATAATATAAATATTGAGATGTGATATGGCTTTCATTAAAATAATTCTTTTACGACGCACGAAAAAATGGAACCGATATTACATCACAACCTGAGAAAGCATGTTCTTTCACGACAACCAGAGAAGATAAGGTTCTTATTGTGAGACCGTAGCATACCTACAACATGGACTCTTCCAGGACTATATAAAGTACGCGACATAACACTTTAGGGGAGAAGAAGAGGAAGAGAGAGAGAGTATTCTAATATCGTAGTATCAGCCGCGTACGACTACCAATGTTAGACACTAGCACATAGTAAGCTCCGCTTACACTTACACTATCTTTGTAACCTTTTTGTTTAATATATCTTTCTTACCTCTAATCTGTGTTCCGTGTTTTCCTTCCATGGTCCCGACTTTGGGCCCACATCAGTGGCGACGGAGAATTCGAGAAACTCACTCACGCCGAAACCACAATACCTTACCAGTTCCACATGTGTCGACGAAGAATTCGAGAAACGCATTCACGTCGAAAACCTCAATACCTTGCCAGTCCCACATCAGTGGCGACAGAAAGATTCGAGAATTTCGTTCTCACCATATCAATAGCGACAGAGTACTCGAAAAATACACAGAAACTCCACACGTTCCCACAGCAGTGTTGAACGAGAAATTAAGCTGGTATTACTACATTAGCGATTTAAACGCAACACTCAGCGTCTACATATATATAAAAAACATATTCCGATACCAAACAGCAGTGACGAACTAGCGATTCGACATCTACGGAATATTAAAGTCTGTCCAAATAACATTACGAGAACGATTTCTTACACACCCAGACACACACACAAAAAAACAGTTTGTTCATAAAACAAACTGACAACACAAGAGCTGAAGTACTATTTACGACACAAGTTTTCGAAAAAAAACTATCTAAAATTTTTTTTATGTAACTGAGTTGAATCTCGTGCATAAAATTATTCTCCCCTCAAATTCACTAAGGCGAGTTTTCTCTTTTTGTACCTCTATAAACAAAAATACATAAGTGTGGTGAAAATTGATACAATTACAAAGAGTAATATCTGTAAAGTGTGACTGAAACACTATCGAGGAATCAGGTGTGGCTCAGATTAATAAAATCATAAGCAAGTCTACCTCCTATTCCCCTCAAAGAGACAAAAGGCAAATCTCATGTCCTAAATTTCACAGTAACCAAAACCCAAATAGGTTAAAGAAACCGCCCGGACCATGTTACCATAGTGGTAAATGACATTGGATGAAATTCTGTCCAGTTAAGAACAAAAAATATTGCAAAAAATTGCAATAAAAGTGGGCATACTTTAACTTCGTGCTGGTATGCCAACAGAACGAGAAAACCCAAAAATAAAATTAGGCAAGCTCAATCTGACAATATTGTCGATAGGAATTTAAAGAAATATGTAACTGTGGATATTTTCAATAATTCCATTAAATTCCAGCTTGACTCGGGTTCCGATTTTTCAACCATTAACTGGCGTACTTGGCGAAAATTGAACAAGCCGACCTTATTAAAAACGGATAAAACAGCAAAATCCGTAACTGACGAAAAGATTAACATTTTAGGCGAGGTAATACTTACAGTAACACTAAATGGAGTTACCAAAAAGCTCAAAGCCTACGTATTGAAAACTTCAGATAACTTATTTGGAACAGATTGGATAGAAAAATTCAATCTTTGGGATTGCCCAATGAGTACATTTTGTCGCAAGATACAAAGTACAACGTCCAATTTGGTAAAATTAAAAAAAGGAACTCAAACAACAATTTCCCCAGGTTTTTTCTAGCGGCCTTGGGAAATGTACTAAAATGAAAGCTAAGTTCAAGGTGACGGACGGTGCACAACCGGTATTCAGAAACAAAGGAATGTCCCTTTCGCTGCTCTAGAGCAAATCAACAAAGAGTTAGATAGACTCGAACAAGCAGGTATTCTTTCAAAAACATTTCAGCGAGTGGGCAGCACCTACGGTCTACGTAAAAAAGAAGTCCAATCAAATACGAGTATGCGCAGATTTTTCCACAGGGTTAAACGATGCCTTGCAAGATCACCACTATCCTCTCCCAAGCCCTGAAGAAATTTTCAATAAACTCAATGGTGGAAAATTATTTTCTAAAATCGACCTCTCAGACGCATACCTTCAGATATCGGTGGAAGAAGAAAGTTCCAAATTGCTCTGCATAAACACCCATAGAGGGTTGTACAAATACTGGCTTTTGGAGTAAAGGTTGCGCCTGCAATTTTCCAGCAGGTCATGGACGCCATGCTGGGCAACCTTGACTTTGTAACAGCCTATTTGGATGATATACTGGTTACTAGTAAAACTACGGCAGAGCACCGGAACCATATAATAAACGTATTCGAAAAGATACAAGAATACGGATTTAAGGTTAAGGAGGCAAAGTGTGACTTTTTCTTATCAGAGATTAAATACTTGGGGCACATCATAAATAAAGACGGTCGTCGGCCGGATCCAGAAAGAGCCAACGCGATCAGAAACATACTGGCCCCAGATAACGTTCAAGCGTTACAAAGCTTCCTCGGTCAAGCTAACTTTTACCAAGGGTTCATTAAGAACATGAAAAATTTGAGAGGGCCTCTCAACGACTCTTAAAAAAGGACAAACCATGGTCATGGACCCCGGAATGCCAAGACGCATTCGAGAATATCAAGAAAACTCTTACTTCGGACCTCTCCCTCACCCATTACGACCCTAGTCTTGACATCATAGTCGCAAGTTCGTACGGCATTGGTGCTTGCATTCTGCATAAACTGCCAGACGGTTCGCGAAAGGCTGTGGCTCACGCATCAAGATCTCTACTTCCAGCTGAGAAACAATATTCCCAAATAGAGAAAGAGGCTCTAGGGTTAATATTCGCTGTGACAAAGTAAAACTCTTGGAAGTGGGGTATTGTGAGACCGTAACATACCTACAGCATGAACTCTTCCAGTTTGACAAAGTATGCGACATAACACTCTAGGGGAGAAGAAGAAGAAGAGGAGAGAGAGAGAGTATTCTAATACCGTAGTATCAGCCGTGTACGACTACCAATATTGGACACTAGCACATAGTAAGCTCCGCTTACACTTACACTATCTTTGTAACCTTTTGTTTAATATATCTTTCTTACCTCTAATCCGTGTTCTGTGTTTTCCTTCCGTGGTTCCGACTTTGGGCCCACATCAGTTCTTTAATCACAGCACGAGAAAGTGAATACTATCAACACAACCAAAGAAAGTGTATTCATTCATGATAACCCGAGAAAGTGTGTTCTTTAATCACAACACGAGAAAGTGTATTTTTTTTCAAAAACCGACAAAATGAGTTCTTTTATCACAACACGAGAAAGTGTGTTCTTTCAACAGAACCCTAGAAAGCGTATTCTATAATTACATCCCGAGAAAGTGTGTGCTTTCAACAGAACGCGAGAAAGTGTGTTCTTTCAACACAACCAGAGAAAGTGTGTTTTTCCATTAAAACACGAGAAAGTGTGTCTTTGTTGTGACTAAGGAAATAGTTAAGAAATAACAAAACAAGAAGTTGCAGATAAATAGTGTATTGAACAGCGAATACAACAGAAATCTATTACACGACTTGGGAGTGTGTATCGGTTGAATAGCGTTCAATCTATATCACTGTTATATTCAGTGACCTCCCCACGAGTGCACATGTGGCACAAGGCCGAGTTTAACGTGGGTCATCCAAGCCCGTAGACTCGGACAAAAAATCAGCGAAGAACCCGCATAAACAGGTTCGGGTCTGTCTACCTCCCCGGACGAATCTCTGCCCTTCGGCACAGTCTCGTCCGGGTTCCTCTCTCCCAAGGTGAACAGTCACAGTCTCGGAAGAACAGTCTATATCACCGTTATATTTAATGCCCCACACGTGGATCGCATGTGGCACAAGGCCAAGTTTATCGTGGGTTCTCCGAGCCCGTAGGATCTGCCTACCTCCCCGGACGAAACTTTGCCCATGGGCAAAGGCTCGTCCGGGTTCCTCTCTGCCGAAGCCGAGAGTTTGACTGTCGAACGGGATA
The DNA here is from genome assembly GCA_963932145.1 of Acanthosepion lycidas. NCBI lineage: Eukaryota > Metazoa > Mollusca > Cephalopoda > Sepiida > Sepiidae > Acanthosepion > Acanthosepion lycidas. Next base: position 53,345,233 of record OZ010598.1, on the reverse strand, counting down.
TGGCACCGTTATATTTAACGCCCCCCCATGGGTCCTATGTAGCACAAGGCCGGATTTATCGTGGGTTCTCCGAGCCCGTAGATTCGGCTAAAAATATTCCCTTTGAACCCGTATAAACGGGTTCAGGGCCTGTCTACCTCCCCGGACGAGACTTTGCCCTTCGGCAAAGCTTTCTCCGGGTTCCTCTCCGCTGAGGCGTAGAGTTTGACAGCAATGAACAGTTTGGCACCGCTCCCCCGAGGCTTGCATACCTACTACTTTATAGTAAGTGGAAGAATCCACAATAGCCTCATTAGCGGTAGGACACCGCAACAATCCTCTCATCAGAAGCCGAGAAAGCGTGTTCCTTCGTCGGAACCTGAGAACGTATGTCCTTTCACCACAAAGCGAAAAAATGGGTTCTTTCAGCACAATCAAAGAAAGAGTGTCCTTTCGTCATTACAACCCGAGAAAGTGTGTTTTTTATTGACAACACGAGAAAGTGACACCTTTCAACAGGACCCAAGAAAGTGTATACTTTCTTCACAACGCAAGAAAGTGTGTTCTTTCATCATAAACCGGGGAAGTCCCTTCTTTCGCCAGAAAGAGATACAGTGTATTCTTTCATTACAAGCCGAGATAGTCTGTTCTTTGATCACCAATCGACAAAGTGTTTTCTTTCATCACAAACTAACAAAGTGTGTTGTGATCACAGAAATTTTGTCCTCTCATCAGAAGCCGAGAAAGTGTGTTCTTTCATCAAACATAGAAATTGAGTTCTTTAATAACAACACGAGAAAGTGTGTTCTTTCATCACAAACCGACAAAGCGCGTTCCTTCAACACAGAGAATGTGTATCCTCTCATCAGAAGGCGGGAAAGTGCATTTTTTCATTACAAGATGAGAAAGTGTGTTCTTTCATTATAAACATAGAAAGTGAGTTCTTTCATCACAACCCGAGAAAGTGTGTTCTTTCATAACAACCCCAGAAATGGTGTCCTTTCATCCGAAGCCAAGAAAGTGTGTTCGTTCGTCAGAAGCCGAGAAAGTGTGTTCTTTCATCACAAACCGAGAAAGTTGTTCTTACATTACAATGACAGAATGCATCTTTTTTTAATCAGAATCAGAAAAAGTGCATTCCTTTCATCGCAACACGAGGAAGTTTGTTCTGGCATCGCAATCCGAGAAAAGCAGTTCTTGCATCAAAACCTGAGCAAGTGTGTTCTTCCGACACTCTCAGAGAAAGTGTGTTCTTTCATTATAACACGGGAAATTTTGACCTTTCATAACGAAAGTGGTTCTTTTAACAAAACACGAGAAATTGTTTTCTTTCATCACAATCACAAAAAGTGTGTTCTTTTATCAGAACAAGAGAAAGTGTATTCTACCATTACAGCGCAAGAAATGGATTCTTTGATTAGAGCCCGAGAAAATGTGTTCTTTAATCACAACCCGAGAAAGTTGGTTCCCAAAAAAGTGTGTCCATTAATCAGAACCCGAGAAAGTGTGCTCTTTCGTCAGGCCCGAGTAAGTGTCTTCTTTCATCACAAACCGAGAAAGTATGTTCTTTCATCATAATCACAGAAAGTCTGGGTTTTTTTTTCGTCAGAAAGAGATACAGTATATTCTTTCATTACAAGCCGAGAGAGACTGTTCTTCCATTACAAGCCGAGAGAGACTGTTCTTTGATCACAGACCGAGAAAGTGTTTTCTTTCATCACACCCCGAGAAAGTGTGTTATTTCATCAAAATTTGTGGAAGCGTTCTTTCATCAGAACACGAGAAAGTGCGTTCTTTCATCGCAAACCGAGAAAGTGAGTTCTTTCATCATAATCACAGAAACTGTATTCTTTCATTACAACCGGATAAAGTGTGTTTTTTAATCTCGAACAGAGAAAGTGTGTCCTTTAATCAAGAACAGAGAAAGTGTGTCCTTTCATCACAAACCGACAAAGTGCGTTCTTTTGTTGCAGAATTTATGCTAAGATGCGTCAGAAGGTGAAATTGTGTGAAGGCCTAAAATGTGCGTGTACGTTATGCATTTATCGACAACAAATAAATTAAGCGAACATATGAAGACAATACAACTTGAAGAAATCAAGCGAAAAACAACGTAGTTATAGATTTCAACAATAACATGGATTTATATATATATTTGACATACACAAAGTGATGATAGGTTGCTTGTTAAACGTGGCAAGTGAGATACGATTGCTAAGAGTGTCCATGCAGAGATTTGGTGAATGAATGGTGATGGTTTAAGTTTGTTTGTGAAATTAAAAATGTGTGAGTTCAAATAATAGTGTGTATGTGACAATTGTAAGTGTTGATTCAAGTTATGAAGTGTTGTGTGCTTTTGACTGATATGCTAAAGTTGATTAAATGTACAATTACTATTTCGTAGTGATAATGACACTTTTTTTTTAGTAAATTGTAAGTTAAGTTTCTTCACGCAGCAATAGTAGTGCGAGTTGTGTTGAGTTGATGAGAGGCTGGTAGTGTTATTGAGTCAGTATGTTTGCACGCATTGAGTCTGCTGGCATCTCTCGGAACTCAGTGTCTGGCTGACTTGAATTAAGTCGAGCGATTCTTTTTTTTATAGATTTTTGGATTTTCAAATAGGCTCCAGACAGCTGCGCGGGAAAAAAAGAATTTGTCTCAACTTGCTACATTTTTGTGTCCTTTTAACCAATGGGAAGTTCAGTTTGGAAAAGTGAAGTGATGATTGGTTAAAAGTTAATTTGGGGAAGAGTGTATCTTCCCGTAGGGGGTGACAAGCAGGTATGGAAGATTCCATACTTTCTTCACAATCAGAGAAAGTGTGTCCTGTTATCAGGAGTCGAGAAAGTGTATTCTTTTATTACAACACGGAAGTTTATCTTTCCTAACAAACATAGAAAGTGGTTTCTTTCATCACAACCCAAGAAACTTTGTTCTTTTTATCTGAAGCCGAGGAAGTGTGTTATTCATCACAAACCGACAAAGTATATCCTTTCATCAGAACACGAGAAAGTTTGTTCTTTCATTAGAAGTCGAGAAAGTGTGTTATTTCATCACAATCTGAGGAAGTGTGCCTTTCATCGAGGAAGTGTTTTTTCATCAGAACCTGAGGAAGTGTATTCGTTCATCACAGTCACGGAAAGTGTGTCCTTTCACCAGAACGCGACAAAGTGTATTCGTTCATTAGAACCCGAGAATGTGTTTTCTTTAGTCACAATTCTAGAAAGTATGTTCTTTCCTCTCAACACGAAAAAGTGTGTTCTTTCATCACAACCCGAGAAATTGTATTATTTCATTACAACTCGAAGAAGTGTGTTATTTCATCACAACACGAGAAAATGTGTTCTTTCCTCATAACACGAAAAATGTATCCTTTTATCACAACACAAAGCATCTACTTTCTTTACAATCGTTGTCAACTTCGTTAAGAAATTTCTGCTCAAAGAAAGCAGCAATGTTAATAAGAATTCATATTTTAATACGTTATTAACATTACTATTTGAACTGAGTAATATGTTGAGATATATTTGCCAAAAGATTATATAAAAACATTTGTGGAAATTTCCTAATGCTGAGCTAGATTAATGTAAATTATAAAAGAAATTGTTGTTTAGATTTCATAATGGAATGGAACTTTACTCTATTTTTCGATATATATCTTCAAACATACAAGCGCATGTACGCAATCACCCACGAGCGCGCACATTATATATATATATATATATATATATATATATATGTATATAGTTTAATGCACATATAAATATCGTTAGTTAACTGATATATATATATATATATATATATATATATATATATATATATAACATTGATGGCATTCTTTTGAAGTGAAAACCTTAAAATTTTCATTGATTTTTCAGTTGTATTGGGAGAAGAGTACTCTGAAAATTAATCTAAAATAAATATTAAAAATTTTTAAGGATTCACACATCAAATAACAGCAACTCACTATCAATAGAAATTGTTTTAATCCCACCACTCACGTTTTAAATCGTCTTTCAAGCCTCATGTTCGTATTTTCATATTGCGACAAAAAATAAAACTGAAATGCCATAAATATATATTTCAACTTACTTAAAATTAAACGTACAGGTACGAGGATCGTTCAAAAAGTTCTGAGCCTCACCAAGAAGGAGTTGAAGAAAAAAGTTTGGATTACATTATTTTTCAATAGAGTCTCCCCTTAAGATCAATGCACTTAGTCCAACTATGCATGGAGTTGAAATCCATCACGCCCAATAACTCCTCCACAGCATATAGGATCTCATCATTATTTCCAACATGGTGACCGCACAGGTGGGATTTGAGTTTAGGAAACAGGAAGAATTCCTAAAGTCTGATGAGTAAGGCGGGTAACAATTCAAAGCCACAATTGGCTTCTACAGCGCTGCAACCTGAGCAATGTGAACGGGTGCGTTATCCTGGAGCACTTGACCTCAGCTTCTCTCTGCGTTTCGCCTTGATTGCTTCATTCAGTTGTCTTAATTCAAATGCATAATACTATCCATTAATATTTTTCTCTTTTCCATGTAGTCTATCATGATTACGCCTTCAGAATCCAAAAATACAAAAGCCATCACCTTGCCAACAGACGGTGTCTGCTTGAACTTCTTCGATGTGGAGAACCAGGGTGTTTCCACTGTTTAATTTGAATTTTTGAATCCGCTTCAAAATGGCGAACTCATGTTTCATGTTCAGTCTGCAGTGGAAATACTCAGTGTCAGCTAGGAAGCGTGTCAGAAATGTCCTGGAAATGCTAACCCTTCTTAGTTTATGCTCTGGTGTCAGTATTCTTGGGGCCCAGCTTGTCAACAGCTTGCTCATCTCCATGATTTCAGTTAAAAAAGTATGGACAGGAACAGAACTAATGACTATTTTAGATATCTGCTGAACAGTAAGTCGTCTGTTCATCGGGCCTTGACGTTTTTGGACGGTCTAACCGAGGGTCATATTCTTTGATGTCCCCAGAGCCCTTCTTCATAGTTGACTAGAGTGGAGTCTTTAGCAAGTGTCTGTACCATGCCCTCATGGATTTCCTTGGGTGTCATACATTTCTTTTGCAGATACTTTATGACTGCTTGGGCCTCTTTATTTTATCCATTTTTAGATTTGCCGCATTAAGAGAGAAATTTAAATTAGTTTTTCTAGTTTTATAAGAAGTAGTAGTGCAACAACAAATATGGTTCTTCTTTCTGTGTGAGGATTCGAAATTTTTTAACAACCCTCGTAATATATTTCTTCTGGGATTTACAGTTTTATTTTGCCTCTCTCTCTCACGCTCAAACCAGATCTCTACCCTGACCCTCTCTCTCTCTCTCTCTCTCTCTCTATATATATATATATATATATATATATATATATATAGAGAGAGAGAGAGAGAGAGAAAAGTCTCCTACATTCTGCCTTGAGAATATAAAGCACAACCTCAACACGCCTGTCGTTGATGCCGCGGTTTTAATAGCAAGTAGTTTTTACTAGCGCCATACCCAGCAGGCTTCGAATTTAGAGTTGTCCTAGACCGGTTGCCAACCAAGGAAGAAGCACCCAGTTTGCTCTAAGACAAATACCTCCGCACACACACACACACACACATATATATTCCATAAATATAGCACACCTTGAGACTATATATATATATATATATATATATATATATATATATATATGTGTGTGTGTGTGTGTGTGTGTGTGTGTGTGTGTGTGTGTGTGTAATCATGGATTTTATATTTTGCTTATGGATATAAAAATAATATCCATTTATAAAATGATTCATTTTGACAAGCGTTAACTAACAAGACAGCATCTTTAGGAATATTAATAGAAATTAAATGTATATATTCACGTGGGTGCTGAAAAATCCTCGCCTCCTCTAGGCATAACTTTTCACTGAGTACTGTGTACCTATTGAGTGATATACATATAACTCAGTCCATTCTTAAACTAGATCCTCTCAAAATATGTAAACTTGATGTCATCCCTGCCATTGTCTTTGAGAAATTTGCTCCCGATCTTGCTCCTGTTTTCTCTAAAATCTGTAATTATTCTTTCACTATCTTTTTGCTTTCCTGTTTCTTGGAAACCTTCTTCTGTCGTTCCAGTCTTTAAGAACTAAGGCGAACCGTCTGATCCTTCTATCAGATTGTTAGCCTTCTACCACTTTTTGCCAATATTTTAAAGGCATCTGATCTTACAGGTTTTTCTTTCAGATTAGCAATATGGCTTTCGATTCTCGCTATCCAATACTGATGTGTTAACGATTATTGTTGAACGCGACTGTAAAGATTTAGATAATAATGGTGAAGACTGGTCTGTTAGTTTGGATGTCTCAAAAGCATTTGACAGGGTTTGGCATATTGAGCTTCTTCAAAAGTTCGAAAGTTTTGATTCAGACTTTCTTAACGAATCGAGAAATGAAAGTTGATTTAAATGGCCACTGCTCTAGATCCCTTTGCATTAATGTAGACTACCCTTTAGTAGTATGTCTGGTCTATTCGATAATGTCAAATTGGCAGCTGATCTAAAAAAAATGATGTAATTTTTATTGTTAACTAGGGCAATGAATGGCATGTTTGTTTTTATCGCCTCCAAAGCCAAATGTTTTATTTTAATCGTCAAGGCTGAAAATGATTCATTGCACATCTTCTCGGACTAATATTTTCCACTGACATGAAGTGAAAAGATTATATTGAATCAATTGCTAGGTCTACTTCTGAGAAAGTTGTACTAGACATTTTTTTCTGGATCTATCTTATATATGTACTAGTTTACTTGCTTTGAATATTGCTGCCACATCTGGTCTAGTGCTCCTGCTATATATTTAGAGATTCTTGATAAAATCCAAAGGAGAATCTGCAGTATTATTGTTCCTAACCTGGTATCCAGACTTCAGTCACCCTCCTATCGCTGTAAAGTAGCTTCCCTGTGCTTTTCCTATTAAATACTTTCATGGTAATCGTTCAGTTGAACTTTCTTTTGTGGTACCTAGGCTAGTGCAGTACTAGATTGGCGAGAAGGTCTCATCATTTTACAGTTGAAATCTCTCGATGTGACCGTAAGTTCTATGCTAACAGTTTCTTCTATTGCACTTCTCGTTTTTGACACTCTCGTGCGGCTTCTAGCTTCCCAGTTAACTTTGATCTTCAAAAATTTATATGCGATGTCAATCGTTATCCACTACCTTCTCAATTCTTGTTCTTTTAATGTTCCCTTTCCTTAATAGAACCTTTTCTCATATACTCTAGCACTCAATAACCCCTTGCTTGGAGCGAAATGGTTAAAAAACAATTTCCTTCCTAATATTAGTTGATGCTTGATCATTTTGTCAAATTTTAGGAAGTGGATCGAACACATTAGCACTCCTCACGCACTCCTTTGTGTGTGCGCAAGAGAGGTGTGCTAATGCGTTCTTATTTCTCTCTCTCTCTCTCTCTCTCTCTCTCTCTCTATATATATATATATATATATATATATATATATATATATATATATATATATGGTCTTTTGTATATTTATTCTCATGCAACAACTAAATGATAAAATCATTTACACTTCTCACCCACTTTAGTCCACATTAACATCTGATAAGCTCTAGTAACTTTAGAGGTTAACATCATCTAACACTTTTTTTCTGTCCACGTTAGCTGCGCATACCTCGACCATTAAGTCCAGGTAATATACATGTTTATATGCATTTATTAGGTTGGTGCAAAAATAATGACGTAATAATGTCGTTTTTTGACGTTAAAAATACGTCAAAAAACGTCATTATTACGTCATTATTTCTGCACCAACCTAATATGTGCGTGTACGAGATTGTGTCAATAACTCTACGCACAAAACATACACACATATTTACTTAATAGAAAGATTCCGAATTATTAACTGTACTGCAATGACAATGACAATTATTTTGGATGCTCAGTGCCTAACTACTCTTGAAATTTGGTTGCAGGATAACAGAAGTTAAGATGAAAGATTTTATAATGGATCTCAGATGACTCAGACTTCCCTTCTTGGCATTCCCTCCAGGATCCGGCGTCAAAATAGGACCGGAAAGGCTTGTAGTCGAGCAGTTGCTGTAAATGATCAGACGAAGCTTAACTACAAGGAATACTTTTTCTACACATCACAACACATGTACACCGAACATTTTTTCATCTCGTAGACTGGCTGCTACCATATTTCGCTTTTTGCGTTAATGACCTTCACGGTTCGTATTATATCTGCAACTCATTGCACCTTCTTGAGCTCATGTTTTCGACTGACATTAAGTGATTACATTTTATCAGTTGCTAGGTCGACTGTTAGGAAATTTGGATCACTATGTCATTCGTCCATGCAATGAATACTGCTGCCATATCTGGACAAAATTTAAAGAAAGATCTGTAATGTAATCGATCCCGACATGTCATCTCCACTTCAGTCAGTGTCTCACCGACATCGTATATCTCCTATCTTTTCTACAAATTTTTTCATCGTAGTTGTTCTGATAATTTTTCTCTTTGATGTCTCAACTACATGAATTAAAGCGTGCTATTAGACTGGCAATTAGGTCTCACCACTGAATTAACTAGACGCAACCCCTCTGTTCTATTCTAATAGTTTCTTTTCTTGTACTTCTCTTCTCCTTGCTTCCCTCCCGCTTACAATACTGCAATGTCAGTAGACATTTTCATCTTCCTGAATACTGTTCCTTTACTGTCCTTTCTTCTCAGATCTCATTTAAGGCTTCTCATTCTCTTTCAATCCACGTAGCCCGTTGTTTCGTCGTGCTATTATCGACTGGTTTGGGGTGAAAAGATTAAAGTCGTATTTGCCACTACATATAAATTCCAAATGCGGTCAATACTACAGTCATTCTCCTTTCTTTACAAGCAATATATATGTGGGCTCTAGAATCTGTAAAATTGTGTCTCGAACAAGGATATACTTTGGAAATCTACATACATGAACTTACTGCGAAATTGTGTTTTCCCCCAAATGCTCTATATAGTCACTTAGCGGCACCCCTGCACTCTTCACTTAGTTAGATGGAACAGAAAAATGCATTTGAAAATAGTTTCAAGAAATTCATAAATATTTCTTTCTTTTCTCTGTATTCTGAAAATTTCGCTTGGATCACAACACGTGTCATTTATCACAACAGCTGTATTTCATTGTCTCACTCCTCACGACGCCCCCAAACCTTATGATAACAACAACAAAGATAAGGAAAATATTCCGAATATAAATAGTGTAAATAACTTTAAACGTATGCCGTATATTGTTAAGATTAGGGAAAGAGAGTCTGTGTGTCACCGGAAGTTCTATCCGTGAGTGGATGTATCGAACTGATTCGTCTGATATGACAACCGAATGCGGTTATGGAGATTGCGCAATACTATGTCTCCGCCAGGAAGCTGAATAGCAACAAATACAGGAAGCCTAACTGTTTGAAAAGGGAACAATCATCGATATATTTATACGTAGGTACGATCAAACAGATACAAGATCGCATTCTTAATACAAATGTTAGCTTGCGATATATACGAAATATCCTACGGCAATTCCGATATCTGTACCATTTTATATTTATACTGAATAACATTGTTGTCTTTGCTATTAACTTAGTGTTTCTTTTTTTTCTTTACCATCTGATTTCCTTTCACAGAATTCTTCCCCCACACACACACACACACATATATATATATATATATATATATATATATATATATATTACAAGACAAGTAGTGAACAAACATTTTGCAAAGCCAGCTTTTAACGATATATATTTAAGAGAGATACGATAGAAAAATGTTTCATATTAAACATACTGATGTGGGCCCAAAGTCGGGACCACGGAAAGAAAACATGGAACACGGATTAGAGGTAAGAAAGATATATTAAACAAAAAGATTACAAAGATAGTGTAAGTGTAAGCAGAGCTTATTATGTGCTAGTGTCCAATATTGGTAGTCGTACGCGGCTGATACTACAGTATTAGAATACTCTCTCTCTCTCTCTTTCCTCCTCTTCTATCCTAGAGTGTTATATTGCATACTTTATATAGTCCTGCAAGAGTCCATGTTGTAGGTATGTTACGGTCTCACAACACCCCACTTCCAAGAGTTTTCTTTTTTTTTTCTTTTGAAAAGGAGAAAAAAAAAACATAAAATTGTTAATACTTTTTTTCTCTTGGGATTTAGGTCGTGTTTTTGAGTAAAGATCGAAGTGATCGAAAATTACGTCGATCGGCTCTTCACAGCTATTTTGTAGTGATTCCTCCGATTCCTTCAAACGGCATATTCTGAGCTGGGTCCAATGTCGTTTGTGAGTGTTTTTCGGTCCTTGGACAATATAGACCAGTTCGACAATTCTTTGTTTTATGGTGCTTACTTCCCAGAATGTTATGTTGTTTTTGTAAGCCTTGAAAAAGACTTTATCGCCAGGATTGAAATATTTCTTATGAGGCGATACGGTTTTTTTTAACTTTGCTTGCCGTGGAATAAGTTTGTCGAAGACAGACTTGATTTTCCTTGCGAACATTGTTTCTGCAGGCGAGCTTTCCATAGTCGTGTTCGGATTAGGGGTTATCCGGTACGCCTGCAGAAAATGTTGCAATGCTCTATCTGTCCGTGTGCCTAATGCCTTTTTTAAAGCCCTTTTTAGAGTGTCCACGAAACTTTCGGCCTGGCCATTCGACCTGAGGCGTTGTAATATGGTCCACCTGATATGACTTGCAGAAGTCTCTAAATTCACTTGATGTGAATTGAGTGCCATTATCTGTAACTACACAATCTACCACGCCAAAACGCGCGAATAGCTCGTGTAGAAATCCGATCGTGCAGTTTGTGGTTGGTCTTTTGCATTGTAGGACCTCGGGCCATTTTGAGTGGCTATCCACAACAATGAGGTAGTACATGTTGTCTATAGGGCCTGCAAAATCGACATGAATTCTTTGCCATGGATGGTCTGTGTTTGGCCATGGTTTGGACGTCGTGGTTGGAGCTTTTGCTGCAAGCGCGCATCCTTTGCATGATTCTATCATGTCTGCTATGTCCTTGTCCATGTTTCGCCAATAAACATAGCAGCGCATGAGGCTCTTCGTGCGGTTCTTCCCCGGATGTCCCATGTGAAAATCCCTGAGGATTTTTCTTTGTAGGCTGTTTCGAATCACTACGCGGTCGTTGTATAGTAGGACATCATCGCAGAGGGAGAAAACTTCAGGCACATTGGGGTCTTTATTGCGAATTTTGCTTTTTATGGATTGAATGAATTCATCCTCTCGAGACTCCCTTTTTATGTCGGCCAAAGTAACTGGGAGATCTCTTATGGTACTCGCGATCATGTTTTTGATTTCACAATTTCTCCTTAGAGTAGCAATGATGGAGTCTTCAAAGACTTCTGTATTTTTTGGAATGAGTCTATCTAACTCTTTGTTGATTTGCTCTAGAGCAGCGAAAAGGACATTCCGTTTCTTTTTGAATACCGGTTGTGCACCGTCCGTCACCTTGAACTTAGCTTTCATTTTAGTACATTTCCCAAGGCCGCCAGAAAAAACCTGGGGAAATTGTTGTTTGAGTTCCTTTTTTAGATTTACCAAATTGGACGTTGTACTTTGTATCTTGCGACAAAATGTACTCATTGGGCAATCCCAAAGATTGAATTTTTCTATCCAATTTGTTCCAAATAAGTTACCTGAAGTTTTCAATACGTAGGCTTTGAGCTTTTTGGTAACTCCATTTAGTGTTACTGCAAGTATTACCTCGCCTAAAATGTTAATCTTTTCGTCAGTTACGGATTTTGCTGTTTTATCCGTTTTTAATAAGGTCGGCTTGTTCAATTTTCGCCAAGTACGCCAGTTAATGGTTGAAATATCAAAACCCGAGTCAAGCTGGAATTTAATGGACTTATTGAAAATATCCACTGTTACATATTTCCTTAAATTCCTATCGACAATATTGTCAGATTGAGCTTGCCTAATTTTATTTTTGGGTTTTCTCGTTCTGTTGGCATACCAGCACGAAGTTAAAGTATGCCCACTTTTATTGCAATTTTTTGCAATATTTTTTGTTCTTAACTGGACAGAATTTCATCCAATGTCATTTACCACAATGGTAACATAGTCCGGGTGGTTTCTTTAACCTATTTGAGTTTTGGTTACTGCGAAATTTAGGACATGAGATTTGCCTTTTGTCTTTTTGAGGGGAATAGGCGGTAGACTTGCTTCTGATTTTATTAATCTGAGCAACACCTGATTCCTCGATAGTGTTTCAGTCACACTTTACAGATATTACTCTTTGACAGTCCTCTGCCAGTTTTTGGAGAGTCAATCCTTGTTCGTTCTCAAGCTTAGTCAGTACCCGTCGTCTGACTTCGGCGTCTTCTGCAGATACTAGACCTTGTGCGAAAATTAAGCACTTGAAATCATCGGCAGTCAGTTCGGCTAGTTTAAAATCATTACAGAGCTTGTTTACCGATGCTGCAAGCGTTAGAAAATCTTGCTGGTTGTCTTTGACTGTGTTCAGGCATTTCCAACATTTGTGGAATAAGGTTGTGTTAGGCCCGAATAGTTCCGATAGGAGCTTAATAGTCTCTGAAAAATCCAAGTCAGTGGTTTTCTTGGGTCGTATGAAGTCTACGAACCTACTATGTTCTGTAGTTCCCAGTTTTCTCAATAGTAGACGTACCTTTTTTTTACTGGGCCATTGTTCACAGTCTACGTTGAAAATATCTTCGTAGCGCCTGTAAAATTCCTCGAACCTTTTGTCGTTCTCTGGTACGTATTCAAAGGTTTCCATTGAATTATAGATTGTATTCTGGGAGAATATTGTATCTTTTTCAGAATTTGAGCCTTTTACTGCATTTACGAGTAATTCTTTAAGTTGTTTCTGTTGTAGTTCAGCATTCTGTAGCGTAATTTTTTGGAATTCTATTTGTTGTTTATGTAATTCCAAAAATAGTTGTTGTCTTTCTTCTGATTTTTGTTGCTGATCCAAATGTACTTTTAGCATGTGGACGATTACTTTTTGAAAATCTTCCATATTTAGACAAACAAAAATGACAGCGATTTTTGTTGCTTTGAAACCCGTGTACCAACGTGAGGTACACAAAAAAATCTTGATTGATTTTTTTTTTTTACAAAAAAAAAAAAAAAAATATGGACAGACAATTAGTTAAACTAAACTAATTATGTGTTTAGCTTGGTGGTTCCGTTAATTTTAACGTAATTCTATAAATTTTCACCACACATTATGTATATTTTTTTTATAGAGGTACAAACAAGAGAAAACTCACCTCAGTGAATTTGAGAGGAGAATAATTTTATACACGAGATTCAAATCAGTTACATAAAAAATTTTTTTTTCGAAAAATTGAGTCGTTAGAAGTACTTCGGCTTTTGTGTTGTCAGTTTGTTTTATGAACAAAGTGTTTTTTTCTGTGTGTGGGTGTGCAAGAAATCGTTCTCGTAATGTTATTTGGACAGACTTTAATATTCCGTAAATGTCGAATCGCTAGTTCGTCACTGCTATTTGGTATCGGAATTTTTTTATTATATGTAGACGCTGGGTGTTGCGTTTAAATCGCTAATGTAGTAATACCAGCTTAATTTCTCGTTCAACACTGCTGTGGGAACGCGTGGAATTTCTGTGTATTTTTCGAGTACTCTGTCGCTATTGATATGGTGAGAACGAAATTCTCGAATCTTTCTGTCGTCACTGATGTGGGACTGGCAAGGTATTGAGGTTTTCGATGTGAATGCGTTTTTCGAATTCTTCGTCGACACATGTGGGACTGGTAAGGTATTGAGGTTTCGGCGTGAGTGAGTTTCTCGAATTCTCCGTCGCCACTGATGTGGGCCCAAAGTCGGGACCACGGAAGCAAAACACGGAACACGGATTAGAGGTAAGAAAGATATATTAAACAAAAAGGTTACAAAGATAGTAAGCACCGCTTACACTTACACTATGTGCTAGTGTCCAATATTGGTATACGGAACCGCCATTTATCCCGGCGTGCCTAACCGCTCGGCCACAAAGGATCGTTCGGTTGGCAAGGTCGAATTTACTGCTTTTAAACTTCAATCTTCCATGAATCTCGTACATTCATAACTGCTCATGGCGGTTCCGTATAGGATGCAGGTTCGAACCCTGTCAAAGGACGAATATTTTCTATAAAAATTTCTCTGACATTCAGGCCGGTAAATGTTATTTAATACTGTTTATTATAAACGGAGCATTTACTTAAATACTTGTATCTATAAAAAGAATGTTAAACATAAAAAAATTTTTTTTAATAAATAAATTGTCGGACTTTGTCCATTTCTTAATGTATGACGTCATTTGTTTACATTTGATACGCCATGAGCAGTTATGAATGTACGAGATTCATGGAAGATTGAAGTTTATAAGCAGTAAATTCGACCTTGCCAACCGAACGATCCTTTGTGGCCGAGCAAGTTAGGCACGCTGGAAAAATGGCGGTTCCGTATAGGATGCAGGTTCGAAGGACGAATATTTTCTATGAAAATTTCTCGGACATTCAGGCCGGTAAATGTTATTTAATACTGTTTATTATAAACAGAGCATTTACTTAAATACTTGTATCTATAAAAAGATCGTTAAACATAAAATATATATATATATATATATATATATATATATATATATACACAAAATATTTATTCACACATTATTACCGGCAAATGAAGCATTCGATAAATCTATATCCTCAATTATCCCAAATAATATACAGAAACATTTTGACCTCAACTTAGCACAACGGTATCCCCAGAAGAGAGAAATGTGAGAATTGATTAATACCTAATTATCCGTTTATGTGTATATCTTTTTAATACGAGGTTGAGTCATTTTTTAATTTGAGAGTAAAAACATGTAATACTTAAGGTTTATTTTTTCAGTTGTTTTTTTTATCGAAAATTTGTTAATGTAGGGCCCTGGCCGGAAATAAAAGCTACGCTCCTGATGAGATTCGCACGTATGGGCTTTTTGCTCCCGCAATGTCAGGTAAATGGTGCGCCGACGCACCGCTAATCTATGAGAACTTAACATCCATGCAACAGAACAAACCTTATTCATCACTGCGGCCATATTTATTTTTGTTTTTACGCTCGTTGTATTCCTGTTACTATCATTATTCTTACTTTTTATATTTCTGCATGGTGTTTTGGAAATGAGTTCAAAAGCATCTAGGAAGTTACGATTGAAGTAAATAGTTGTCATAAATTAATAATTAACGTTAGAAAGTACACACACATATATATATATTGTTTAAACGCTATTTTTAGTAGATACCCATATTTGAGTAGATGCTCTATTTGCATTTATTAAACAGTATATTTAATTATTTCCATCAACCGGCCTGAGTATTTGAAAAAAATCTTAGAAATAATATGCATTATCCGTCAGAATTCGAACCTGCGTTCCCCTAGGGGAAACCCTCATTAGAGATAATTACATATACTGTTTAATAAATAAAAACAAAGCATCTACTCAAATATGTATATCCACTAAAAATAATGTCCATATATCGCAAACTGCACCAAAGATCTGTCTTCATCTTCAGAAAATGATGCTGTGTATATGATTAGATTTGAAATACCTTCTGGAGAACCTTTCTCTCACACACGTACACACGCACACATACACACTCATATATATATATATATATATATATATATATATATATATATATGTGTGTGTGTGTGTGTGTGTGTATGTGTGTGTGTCAGAGAGAGAGAGAGAGAGTTTGTATGTGTGTGTTTGTGTGTGTGTGTGCTCACTTCTAAAGCACTTCAGATCCCCTGAGACAAGCTGTCACTTCCAGATCTATTAATGACTTTTAGGCCATTCCCAAACGAGAGACTTTTCTATAGAATAATATTCAATTATGTATATATATATATATATATATATATATATATATATATATATATATATATATATATATATATATATATATAGATGAAATAGCACTTTATTTTTATCCTGATTTAGTTGAAACGAAAAGACTTTGTGCCAACCCACAAATACTCTGAAACAAAGCCAAACTTCACAAAAGATTTGAATATTTTAGCAAAAAATGTTAGCATTCATAAATGTGTGGAAAATCAATAAAACTCTACATATCCATGAAATGTTTCGAACATGAAAGTGCAGTCAAGAAACTCCATTATATTATTTTCTGTTTTATCAACCTTTAGCACTTTACATTGTTAATATTACTTTCCACTGAATTCTTTTTCAACATTTCTCAATTGCAATATCTTTATGGTTAATTTCACTCGAATCTCTTTTCTGTTACCTTAGCTGGATATGACAACATGACTATAAAATTCAAACACACTATTGTTCAGAGCGACATTCAGTGGCAGGATAAACTTTTTGTACAACAAATGTACAAGTGATAAAAAGTTTAAAAATGCACGATCTCCTTTCAGTT
Organism: Acanthosepion lycidas; assembly: GCA_963932145.1. Lineage (NCBI taxonomy): Eukaryota > Metazoa > Mollusca > Cephalopoda > Sepiida > Sepiidae > Acanthosepion > Acanthosepion lycidas. The sequence goes on along the minus strand of OZ010598.1, from coordinate 53,328,796 downwards.
GTATTGATAAACTATAAAAATTTCGGATGCAGATAAAATAATATTTTACTATTTTTCCCAATCGGGACCTTCATTCAATCCTTTGCATTGGTTACCTTAAATCGAACAAATTAATTACGAACAGAAACCAAAAATAAAAAAGACAAACTATTCTTAGCCAACAATTTTCGTCCTCTGAGGGACTTTATCAAGGCAATTGTCTTCAGTCCTTAGTCCCCAGAGTCCATCAGAGGATGAAACGCGTAGGCTAAGAATTGTTTTTCCTCTTGTCTTCTTATTCATTCTGTTCCTTTACAGATACACTCTATCTGAAAATATTTTATACATGATTGGATGTATAAACATGCAAGTAAGGAATTGATTTTAGTTCATATTATTTCTCTTTATGTATCTCATTGTGTGGTTTTCTTTCCTTTTTCTCTATCCACAAAAACACATGCACGCACAAAATTATTTTCTATGTGTTTGTTATTTTTTCCTGTACGTAATGGAGGTTAAAGACGCTATAAAGTCTTATCACAAACGTACTTCGTCAAACATACAATTGTCTATAAAAATCAAATACCAATCAAATCTAAAGTCGATTAAAAGTGTGTGTGTGTGTGTGAACCGTAAAAATACAAGATTAGACATGCATAATTAATCAGGCCATATTTATGTAGTTCTAATAGAGGAAGGAAGTCATTAGCAAAAGGTTAGCAATGCGAAAATCTCATGAAACATTTCTCTTTTAAATATGTACATTAAAATAAAGAACATTTTTCGTTTAATTAATCGACAGTAGAAAAGAGGGAAATAATTAGCCTCTGCTAATAATCAAACTCTCTGTTTATCCATAAGTGCTGATTATAAAGACAATTAAACACTTGTTTCATCGTCTGCCAATTACATCTCATTGTTTACCTTGTATTTTTAAATTCTGTCAACGACTATAAGAACGCTTATCGCTTTAAGATTAGTTTTGATCATTATTTACACAAAAGTGGCATTAATCATTATGGCAAACAATGAAATTATATTATATTCTTCGTACATTCTGAAGAATAGGATCAAATTCTTTTGGCTAACATCGATAGTTAAATATATAAATAAACGTAAGTATATGAGATTCTGACTATTAACCTGTGTCGCTCTTAATAGCTCATTAACCAAGGTTTATCTCAAAATAGTTATCTATTTAGTTTTCATTTTCCTCTCTGTGATTTTGTTTTGTTGTGAAACTTATATAGTTACATCACTAAGTTCACAGCTTAGAGAATTTATTCTATAAAACAAATATTTTTTCAATATAATCTACGTCCTTGTCAATGCACTGAATTCAGTGGTGATTGTTCATCGCACAGATAAAACATTACACTGAGAAATTTTATTGAACTGTAAATATTACTTTCTCTTAACGATTCAATTTGCTTTTTTAACTTTGGTTAGATTCGTTATTTTAATCCATTGAGGAGAGAGATAATCCATTTTGGATTTGATTGGTAGGTGATCTTTATAAACAATTGTATGAATGACGAAGTGGGTGTGTGGTATGATATAAGAGAGTGTTTAAACTTCACTACGCATAGTCTTTGTGTGTGGATGCGTATTCTTTGTGTGTGTATGTGTGTGTGTGTGTATTTGTGTGGAGGGAGAAAAGTAAGTCAACAGAAGGAGATAGATAAACACGACTAAAATCGTTTCCGCCCTTGAATTTATTTTCATTCAATCATGTCAATTTTCTCTTACTATATAGAAACAGATTGCCTTTGTATAACATTAATAAGTGCTCACTTTAACTTTCCTATTATAATTCATGAGGTGTATTAAGTAATCATATGTCTTAACGATGTGTCACATACGTCAGTCCATCATCCTCTTTCAGGATTAAAGAGCCAATAATTATAGCATAAAAGGATGACAAAATATCGACCTTCGTCTCTCAGCTGAAATAATGAAAAGTTAGCAATAGAAATAATTTGGGAAAACCTTCAACTAAACGGCGTAAAATAATCTGTCAAATTTCTGTTCGCTTAAATGGCGTAAAATAAGTAAAAAAATAAATTTTATATCTTTAATGGTTTTGTCATCGTAAATATCAACGTGGCAAATGACGCCATGGCCCAATGGTATTCGGTGGTATCGAGCGGATTTTGGGAAAGTGTTTTTTTTTAATTGAGGTGCCGGATCAGTGAGCTGAGATTCTAAAAGAGACGATTGTGAGGTATTTTCAGCCTGGAAGTCATATTGTTTCAGATGACTGGGCTGCTTATGCTGGAATCGAGAAAATCAACTACGGAATAGACTTTCATAACGTCGTTATTCATCAGAATGTGGAAAATCTTTGAATGTGCGTAAAGTGCGTTGATAGTTTGGAACTTCCGAGGCGTTATGTCGCAACTTTACGAGTTCGTGTGGCGTTGGTGGTACAAGAACAATCCAATATTTTCGTTTATTTGCTGCGTAATCCTTCATTAGGCATTGTAATAATGTTTAATTGTAATAAACGAAGATACATTGGTCTTATTGATTTGACATAATTCAGGAAATAGCAGTTAATTTTACAGCGCTTAAGTGAATGATTACCATTAATTACTGCCTAAATCAAATGTTTGAATTTAAAAAAATATAAATTAGTTTCAACTGAGGCGGAAAAAATTTCAAACTACGAAAAATTCCAGACTGCGTCACGTCTGACTGGATCTCGTTTTAAATGGACATACGTAAGGTGAACTGAGATGTCATGATTTGAATCATCTGACTTATAGCCTTTACTATCACCTGACCTGAGCCTCATAAATTGTTATAGTAGAAGACACCTATTCTATAGTTAATAAACTCTCCCACCTATAATAAGTAGGAGTAGTAGCAGTCGCTGAGTCGCTAAGTGAGTGGGTCAGTTAGTCGGATATTAAAGTATCAGCCACCACAACTAGATTACTTACCTATTATATCAAGTTCCTAACGTTTTGTACGTCGAACATATTTCACGACCGATTTAGTACAAATACAAGCCTCCACTGTGAAACCACTACATAACAACTTGGCGACGAGAGATTCAAACTCATACGGAGGAAGAAAAACCTTTCGTACTCTATAACAACTTGGCGACGAGGGATTCGAACTCATACGGAGGAAGAAAAACTTTTCGTACGCCATACAACACTTGGCGACAGTATTCGGATTTATACGAAGGAAGAAAAACATTCGTACTCCATAACACACTTGCCCAGGAGGATTTGAAAATCATACGGTGGAAAAAAAAATTTCACCCGCCATAACAAAAAAAGAAAGTACGAGTATTCAAACTCATACGAAAAAAAAAAATTCCCTCGCCACATTATTTGGTGAGGAAATTCGTACTCATACGGAGGAAAAAGAAAAAAAAATTTGCTCGTCACAGTTTTCGGCGACAACATCTCGGATTCACATTTAAAAAAAAAAACAAACAAAAACAAAAACTTGGCAAAGATTTTCGAAAGACAAGACGTCAACTTAGTGACGAAAAAATCTGTCGTATTCTCAACTGAGAAAAGAATTTTTTCTCGATAAGACAGTTTGCTCAAATAGGTCACGAATTGCAAATTCGTTTTGGACTCCCTCTACAATATTTAAGCATTGTGTAAACTTTTTGAGAAGATGGAGGAATGCAAAAATATATTCCATAAATTTTTAAAGTTCCAGACGGAACAGATGACAATATTAGAGCAACAGAAAACATTCCAGATGCAACTACAGGAAGATGCAGATGCAGTTTCAACGAGAAATGGAACAGAAACATAAGGAGTTTAAAAACAAAATTCTGGAAATAACTGAGAAAAGGAAAGAGAAAAATCTACAAAATGATTCTTTCCCAGACATTACAATATCGAATTCAATTGAAATATTCACGTACAGTCCGGATGAAGAGATAACTTTTGAGGAGTATTATAAAAAATATACGGACGTGTATAACGAGGAATGACACTCGTGGTCTGAAGGAAAGAAGGTTAGACTTCTTTTAAGCAAGTTAGGAACTGCTGAGCATAACAAATTGGTAAACTACATTTTACCGAAAAAAAACTAGCGAGTTGACTTTTACCGAAGCGGTAAATATATTAAGTGAATTATTTAGTAAAAAGACATCTTTGTTTCACAACTGGTGGAAATGTTTGAATCTGATGAAAGATGAAGAACAAGACTATATAACGTATGCAGCCAATGTGAATAAGCATTGTGAAGAATTCAAGCTGGCAGAGTTAAGCGCTGACAATTTTAAGTGCTTAGTGTCTGTTCAAAGGCTGGTATCGGAAAGAGACGCAGAGTTGAGGAAATTAGTACTGTCAAAATTAGAAAACGAACCAAAGATTTCGATACAGAGGTTGGCAGAAGACTGCACAAGATATGTTAGCGTAAAGAAAGATTCGAAAATGATAGAACAGTCTGGCGTTTCGCATGTAAGGAAAATACGCTACAAAAAAGAAAGTCAGTCTACCAAAAAGAATTCTAAAATTGCGGATTATCAAACAAAAAGTGAAATACCAGAGAAAAATAAACAAAAACTCCAGAAGCCATGTTTTGCTTGCGGTGAACTTCACCGGTACAGATATTGGAATAAAAAATGTTTCAACTGTAAAAGAGTGGATCATAAAAGCTCGCACTGCAGGTCAAAAAAATAAAGACAATAAAATAAGAAAATTAAAGTCCGACGAGGTGAACGATGGAATAACCTGAAAATTTGTTACCGTCGAAATAAGTAATAAAAAAATAAAAATGCAACTCGACACTGGTTCCGACCTATCTATCATAAATTTGTATACGTGGAAAAAGTTGGGGAAACCAAATTTAATGAAAACAAATAAAATCGCTGTTAGACATTTTATGACGGTCGTCTTCGAGTATAGAATCCAGAGGTTAGCAGTGAATATTTCGGAGACAGTAGGAAAGCGTAGTTCAGGTTATCAGTGGATATCGCGGCAAAGTAGCAGAGCGTAGTACTTCCTTCTGTCATCTTCACCTGACAAGTTGGCACTGGTCATTCAGGTAGGGTAAACAAAAATGGCCGCATTTATACACGACGGATAGAATGTTCTGCGGTTTCTGATTGGTTAAACTTCTATTGGTAGACTATAAAGTGAGTCAAGGCATTTGAACTAACTCACTAGTTACAGTATATACACAAAAAATTGCAACAATCGCGAGGTCAGTGACGGGAGAAAAAATACAATTTATTGGAGAATTTGTTACAAGCGTCACGTTAAATAAAAAAACGCGAAAAGCTAAACTATTTGTTATAGAAAATACCACAAACTTACTTGGTACGGATTGGATAACAGAATTCCATTTGTGGGATCTACCGATAAATTCTTTCTGTTACAAGGTAGATTTTTTTAAACTACGAAGCCAAAAACTAGTAAAGAAACTTAAAGGAAATTTTCCTAAAATTTCCTGTACCAAGATGGAGGCAAAATTACAGCCAAAAGAAAACGCTCAGGCGGTATTCAAAAAGAAAAGGAATGTGCTGTTTGCTTCAATTGAACAGATAGATAAAGAATTGGACAGATTAGAGAAAACCGGTGTATTTAAAAAGTTGAATGGGTAACACCGACGATATATGTGAAAAACAAGCTCCAAAAAGTAAAAATGAAGTCGACACTGAGAAAAACTGGGGAGCGAGTTACCCGCAACCTAGGACATGCAGTATTATTAAATGATTTAAGTCAACTGAAGTCACCACAGAAAACGTTATGCACAAGATCGACAAAAGGGAACCTACAGAAACTGGGACTCCATCCTTAAGAAGCGCAAAGCGGAAGGTTGTTTCTGGTAACACTTTGGGGGTATAAAAAAAAAATAGAAAATCGTATTGGCTATATGATGTACTTGGTAAAAGGCGAAAAATTCACGGGCAGTAACCAGATCAGACGACGTTTTTCAGACGTGGTTGACAGCGGTCCCGCGGAAAAAAACGCCGATGGAGGTGATTTTCAATACGTTTGATCTAACGACGCCTGCAACAATTTTACCTGAGGTACGCTGATCCAGAAGAAAAAAGAAAGGCAACTGATCATTGAAAATAGTGGATAAAAAAAACGTCGGAAATACGCTACGATGTTGCTAAAAAAAAAAATTGTTGTTGTTTTTTCTTCATATTTCCTGTAAAAAATGAAAAATAAATAAAGAAAACCGTTTACTCCTACGGAGTAAAGTTTTAGTGGGGGTGTTATAGTGGAACACACCTATTCTATAGTTAATAGACTCTCCCACCTATAATAAGTAGGAGTAGTAGCAGTCGCTGAGTCGCTAAGTGAGTGGGTCAATCAGTCGATGTTGGACGACCGTTAGTCGGATATTAAAGTATCAGCCACCACAACTAAATTACTGCGTCATTACCTATTATATCAAGTTCCTAACGTTTTGTAAGTCGAACCTATTTTAGGACCGACTTAGTACAAATACAAGTCTCCACTGTGAAACCACTACATAACATAAATCTTCTGCACAACTTTCCTATTATCATACTTATTATCAGAATTATATTCTGCTGCACATTTTTTTTCTCAACAATTTAGGACTAACTTTAGTTTGCTTGATTTCGGCCAGACCTTCCAAAAAATCACCACCGCTGAAATGTTCATCATTACAGATAGAAAAGATACATTTATTCGCTATTTACGTTTGTGCAAACTCTTTTAATCATAAATGAACAAAAGATATGGCCAATTGTATTGTCAACCCATCACAATCAATTAATACAAGCATAGCTGTTTAAGTTGATCGACGTTTTCGTTTGGAAAAAAGTTTTCAATATTTTTAGTTTAGTGATTAAAGCTAATTGCTCTTTTGGTCAACACACCCAACCAATTTTGACTTTGAATAAACCGTGATATACTGTACGGAACCTTTTTACTTTAAGTACTTTTTATTGCAACTGCTCAGTCATCAGTAAAAAGTACGAATCGGCAATAATGATTATTAGTGAGTCCTGAACGCCTTTTACACTGGGAAGCCTGTCTATGTTTATAATAGTGTTTCTCGCACACACTTGCAGAGAAAGCACAGCGATAATCCATATTGGTTAGTTTACTGTCTCTCTAACAGTGTATGACGGGCAAGGAGAAAGGCAAAAAGTATATTTATTATTGTAAAAATACAATAATTGTGGCACAGGTGTCAGTTGGTAGATGCTGGTCGTCGCTAACAATCCTAGTCTTAGTTAATCATAATCACGACCCATTCATCCAGTAAAAATTATCCATTTACCACAAGAAACCATCTCTCACCATTCAAACCTGCATATACCACATATTCACTGGGATCTTACAAAATACCCCATGATATAAAATCTCCTGAAAGTTCATGATGTCTATTTTTTAACAAAAATATATAATAATTTCATGAATCATGAAAAGAGTGGGAGATGATGACTCCAGACAACTAACAAAAGATTGTAATAAGACAAACTAAAATCAAAATAATATGAGTGGCCGCTCTATTCTGCCGATAAGTAGAATCAAAAAGCACATTCACTAACGGAGATGGGAGAATAAAAATAAATGGCGGAATCGGAAAAGGGGAATAAAAACAAAATGTGGAAGATAGGAATCACGACGTGGATCATAAAAGAAAATGCCGGGAAGAGACGGGGAACAATACTTATTCATATTAACTAGGAAAGCAAATAGTATCTAACTTAACCGGGTGGGGGTGTCACAGAAAACCGTCCCATTGTGACGAAGAGGACTTAAAAAGAAACTCAAGGATAGCTCCTTTCACACGAACCAAGCTCTCTACTTTCACCCGCCTTTCGTTGAAATCTGACGATACTAAACACTTTCTAGTAGTTCTGATGCTGAAAGCAATCCGATCAGAGCTAGTTGAGAATAGCGTTCGTATCGCAAGAATTCCTCTATTCGCGTAGTCCCGATCACCATTCTTGCCATGGCTAGCAACGTTAGAAATACCATTCGTTTCACCTTAGAATACAGAGGTGACACATTATTGCACACGTGTCGAGATCGATGAGAAGAAAAAGCGTACCTGAGGAAAATATTAGAAGGCGTGCGAAGCAGTTTCTTTGAAACCACGGTCAAACTGGGGACATTCGGGCAAATCCACTCCGCCCCATCTTAAGACCATGTCATTGAGAGATAGCACGTTTCGAATCAATCGCCAGGTAAGCGAATATTCGGGGCTACTGAGATAATTCGCCGCTGGTGCCCAAGTCCAGAAAGAATGCAACTCGGCCAGTGACAAGCCAAGCCGCTCACAGAGAGGATCCTTCGCGACCTCCTCCACTAATTCGCTGAGGAAAGTCGATAATTTCCCGGACCTACGACAGTGCTTAGCCCAGGAATTGGGAGGAGGAGGAGTTATAGTTAGGCTAGGTATGGCGTCCCTAACACTCCCCACCAAAATCGAATCCTCTGTCAAAATGTGGCGTAGGAAAGCCAACCACGAGATGTATCGATGACTCACCAAAAGTGGCAATCCTAGCCTCCCATGACACGGACGCCGAACACAGGCTTTTTTTATGGACCTTCTGCTTGCGCACACCCCACAAGAGGGTGGACAACAAGCGCTCGATTACCTTCCTGTGGTTCTTACAAAGAGGAAGTACAGACAACCAGTAAAGGATGAGAGGAAAGACGTAAGTGGAATACACCTCAGCCCTACCACTCAAGGACAACCTCTTTCGGAGCCAAGTCCGGACCGACGCACCGAACTTTGCCTGTTCTTCCGACCAATTTTTCTTCATCTGGAGGTCAAGTTCAAACGACACTCCAAGAATGCGGGCAAGATCGTCCGTCCAACCAAAGGAGCCGTAAGATTGACCCCTTTCAGGCATCTAACCGCAAGCCGGAAGACTTGTTGCAGTTAATCTTGGTCCCCGTCACTTTTTCATGCCTTTCAAGCGTCTTTTGTATCACTTCAATGTCGCTACGACATGACACGAAAGTAGATATGTCATCGACGTACGCGGAAAGACTGGCTCGAGCTCTACCATGGACAACGATTCCACGTAAGGCCGAACTGCACGTCGTATCCTTCAGCCGGCGAAGGAGAGACTGCAACACTAAAACATAAAGTAAGCAGCGACAGTGGGATGCCCTGACAAACGGAACGAGACGCTGCAAAAGGGCGAGAGCTTTCTGCTCTCCTATACCACAACACGATACAGGAGGCTAATCCACTTCCGCGCCCATGTTTACGACTTCGTTAGACATCGTGTTTAACCTATAACTACCTGAGCTTGATAGCACTCGCTAGCCGACAGTTCCAGGGCCTGCCTAGCTAAACCTATCTCTAGGGAATCCCTCCCAGCCTCCGCCCGGGACAGACTATCCTTGGGAACATTCACCCTTTTAGCCTTATCTAGTGCGAGCCGCTGGCTATAGTTGGTGGTGAAGGACCTAATCCTTTGCTTAAGCCTATCCCACCACCTATTCGCTTTATCCGCTTCCACTAGTTTCCGCTGCACTAGTCTAATTAGCTATTGTTGGATGTCCCGCCTGTCCAGTAAAAACAGATTGAACTTCCAGTGTTTAGACATTCTACGCCTAGCATCTAACCCCATCCGGGCACAGACGAATCTGTAGTCCGAATAGTCTAACGAGTGGAATGTGGGACAAGTCTATATCGGCCCTTCTCACTAACATTCTATCCAGGTAGCTGGCTTACCAGTGTAGACGGCCACTTAAGTGCCCATGTCCACATCTCCAGCCCAGGATGATCGGCCCGGTATCTATTGACGAGACCAAATTCGTCAATCAGATCACCCAAAGAACTCCTGCTAACTTCCCGCCCTAATCTATTTTTGGGTTCCAGACCTCTTCTAAGACTAAGCGCGACGAATTCACCAGGAACGGCCCTAACTGACGGAAAAACGAGACACGCTCCCTCTGATCATTGGGTGTATAAACCGCAACGACCCGGAACGAACTACTGTTCACGGAAATATCGGCCACGATCATCCCATCTGTCACCGACATGGACAAAGTCCATCCTTGTAAGCAGAGTACGTATAACCAGTAAAGAAACACCTCTGGCCAGATAAATTTCTTTGATCTTCCACCAACTTTCCGTTGATGGAAGTAGCTTTAAACAGGGCCCTTAACAGGTACTTTCTTTGGTCTGACTGATTACACTCTAATGCTTGGCAAAGAAAGGATTTTCCCTTTTGGTAAGGATTTTCCCCTTTGGGAGGTGTTGCGGTGAGCGGTGTTTTGAGTAGGGGTATTGTGAGGAGGTGTGTTTTGTGGCGGTGTGCTCGGCGGAGAGGTATTATTAAGGGGTATATTGGGCGGAGGGTGTGGTGGTGGGGTCAGCGAAGCTTTAGAAGGCGAATAAGGAAGGCTTTGGGAAGTGCTTTGTTTTTGTTCGTTTTTGGCTGGGGGAGCAGGGACGGATTCTGATTTGATTTTATCCAGAACATTCTCCACCCTACTTCGACCAGTTCGTTTCTCTTTTTTGTTACTACTTTTTTCCTTTTGATCTACTTCTTCTTGTCCCCCCTCTCTCTCTCTCTAGGGATGAAGATCGCGGTGGAGGAATTTCTTCTATTTCAACATCTTGGATTTGTTGCTGCTCCGATTGTTGCCTCTCCTGCCCCTATGGACACTCCAGTTGGGGGTTTCTGTTTTATACTTTGCTGCTGTTGCTACTCCTTTATCTATCTTGCTTTTGGTGGGGGGTCTGTTAACTGACCGCCTTTAGTTCCTATAGCTAGTGGGAAGTAGTTGTAGTATCCCCCTTCTTACTACTTGTGTCCACTTTCCTAGGCTATGGTCGTGCTTTGGGCTTGTTGCCACGTCCACCTTATCCTTAGGAGGTTTTGGTTGAGACATTGGCCTCTTCTCCGGGCAGAAGGGGTCTTTGTCCTTCTACTTCTACGTAGATAGGACGGCCACCGCAGATCAACACGCCCGGAATGTCGACGAAATTCTTCTTTTACACTGTGACTAAAATTTCGATGTCACCAGTGTCAATGCCAGTCATGCCCTTTACCGCCGATACATCTGCTACTTCTCCAAACTGGGAGAAAAAATATCCCAAATGGTCCTCCGAAATGAATAGGGTACTTCGTGAAGTGTAACTTAGGTGTTCCTATATCTCATATATTCACATTGAAGTCTTAATTAGAATATTCCCAGCCAGTGACTTCGCTACTTCTTCCGTTGGGAACAATATGTCCCACATTGCGTTACTATGTATTTTGTTGCAATATTTAAACTTTTTAGTGTCGCTTTCATGATTTCCCTGTTGACACCGATCAGCTTGCGAGACTTAACATCGATTGTCAACAGGGATATTGTTTTGGTGTTCACCGATTGTAACAACGACGGAACCGATAAGATTTCATTCTCTGATATGATCTTTTCATAATGTTCTTTCAGGCTCGTATAATAATTTGGACTTTTCTTTGGGGCGGGGGAGGAGCCTATCACCCATCCAGACTGATGTACTTTCAACAGTGGTTGTCGAGTCGACAGGCTGGGACTGCTCCATAACGTCGGCGTCCCCACAACACCAGTGAAAAACCAAAATAAAACGACGAACACATAATTACGAACAGCAAACAAATATGTCACACAATTTCCACAATAACAAAATCCAACAATAACAACAAATGCTGACAAAATCCGACAATTACTTTTGAGAAATCAAGCGACGTGAATTCCAACTAGGACAAGGGCAAAAAGACAACTAAATTCCTCCATCTCTATTGCTTATAGCAGTGTGATTAGAAAATTCTAGAGAGTTCAACAGCCTTCTATTCCCTTCCATAGGACAGATTCGCATGCGTGAAATTTGCATTAAAAAGATTCGCATACCATCAATTTGCATTGAACAGATCTAGATGCTAGCGATCACCCCAACAGTTTTGCAACTGTTTTATCTTTTTAGCTGTTACGGCTAATGATGACAAAATCTAACCATAGAAGAATTTTTTAAAATTTTTCCCCTGATTGCTCGACGCCATATTTGATGTCATAATTTTAAGTTCACAAGTAGTAGTAGTAATATTATCTTGAATTATTTATTAAATTGTTAGCCATTATTTTTATTAGTATCTCTTGCGTCTTGATTATTTTTTATTAGTATTTCTTTCATCTTCACTTTCACTGCTTTTCATCGCCTCTATTCAGACCTCTAGCCTCCAGTCATCCGTAACAAGCCCGACTGTACAACTATCATTATTTTGACAGGTTTTCTAAGGTAAAATGGATGCGAATTCATGTTTCGCCTTGTGCTTCTTTTTTTTTCTGATCTGTGCTGTTTACCATTGGCTGTCAAATGATAGTGTGAATAACTTGTTCATTTACGAGATTATATACGAAACCACTACTAGACTTAACGCATTTTACAAGCGAAAAATGGACTTAGGAAATTATACTCTTTTCTGTTATTTCTCTTTGCTGAATTTTATTGCTTTGTTACATTTTGGAATAGGTCAGTTCTAAAATAAAATAAAAATGACAGTCCTTAGTTAAATACTGGTTGTAGAAGGGGCACTTGAATATGGCTTGCAGTTGAGAAAGGGGCCACATTTATTGCAATTGAATTTCTTGTCATTTTAACGGATGACAAGCAATTCAACTGCAATAGATATTTTAATGAATACCTCCAACAATACAGTCTAAGTATTTTATAAGTATCATTTTGCACGCTGTCTATTTAGCGAGGAAATAATATATGAACACATTAATGATATTACCCATTACTTGACATTCAATTTACTGTGGAAATATATAACTTAATATTATAAGCTATTTTTTTTTAAATAATTTTGAATGTTTTCAGAATTTCTTTTTCGAATTGTACAAAATCAAATTATTTTCATTTACCAAGTAATTGTGTGAAAATGATTTGGCTTTTACTTCAAATATTTAAAGTATGAGTTATTCACATTAAAATACAATAATTATAAATGTGAAATCTGTGAAAAAATTAATCACAAATGAATATCAAGATTTTTTCATGTTTTTTTTTTGTGCAACACTCCAGTGCTCTAATGGTCACTGGTACTCTAACTGCTTTCAAACTTTCATGCTTTAAATCCTGGAAGCTATCGGTCTTCTCCATTGCTTTCAATTCTCATGTCAAGTGAACCGGAAACTTCTACCGGACAGGGAATCTTTTTTTTTCTGTTTATCCATCAGGATTACATCTAATTTATTGTGCTCTAATGTTGTCCTTGTATATATCGAAATATCCCACAACATTTTCACTTTGCTATCCTCCAGAACGTTTTTCTCCTTTGTGATCACATGTTCATAATACTTGTCCTGATATTTATACATTTTATACAACGTCTTACCTTCCCTGGAATCTGACTTGTAAAATAATCGTAGCTTCTAATGATTTAATTATACTGAGATTTTCTTTTTCGATATGAAGTAATTTCGTCTGACAATCACTGAATGCCAATGCGGAACTAGATTCTCTAATTTCATTTATGTCCTCATCAGGACAGTATTTCATGGGAAACCGTCATCTGAAATCATCCAGTTGGCCAACCTGACATTCACCCTCGTTAATAATTTATGATTCAAATACCTGATGAGAGTGGGACAGAGATTTTATATGAGGAAGTATTGCAATATAAATAACATCGTCTTTTAAGAGAAACAAATCTTACAAATCGTACAAGAAATGTTCTTAACTCTTCTTTGACTAAAATATTGGATTTAAGTATTTTGTTTCAGCAACCACTTACAATACAGAGCGAATATTATTATCAGCATTTATCAGGAAATTATTGATGCCTTATATTTATAAAGATATCAAAAGTATTTACGAAACATTTGTCTACAACTGGCGCTTTCTTTTTCGTTAAATGGCGATGCCTAATATTTCTCATTTTATTTTTTAATGTCTCCAATTATAAAGATCGAGAGCTACGTAGGCTGGAGGTATAAAGTCAGAATTTAATTGATGAGGGAGTTATTTAATACGAGTGGAGGATAATATGCAAGGAATTGGGGATTATGAGGATAACGATTGACCATTGACTTGAAGAAGTCAACATTAAAGTATTCAGGGAAGCATATACGTGTGAGTCTCTTACTCCAAAGTGACAGTTTTGGGATAAAGCGAGCAGAGTGGAAGTTCTTTTTTTACATTTGGAACAGGGAGGAAAATAATGGTAATTGATTCTGTGGAAGTAGCGTGGCGTGTCTGAGAAAGAAAGGTTTGAATTGGTGGCATTAAAGAGTGGAACTTTTCTGAACATTTGCCATAGAAATGGCTATTTTGCTGTAGCGACATACTTATAATGTTGCGTCTGTGGTCTGCCATATAACGCACTAAAAAGCCTGGTTTATATTAATAAATAATCATCAAATATCATTTTTCTCTTCTAACAAACTGGTGGTAAGAAATGTACGTCTACTTTAAGAAGTTAAATAAGTAGTTTTGCATAACTTAAAGGTAGAAAATGACTTACAAACAGACATTTCTAAAGCTTTCCTTTGCCTAATATAGCAATGAAAACTAAATTTGCAATCTTTCCTTGATTAAAAAAAAAAATCAAACAACCAAACCTGGACAATAATTTTTCATGATGGCCATTAAATGAACATTGGATAACGGATTATCGTTAAAAAAAAATATGGAACGTTTCCCAATATTTTTAATACAGTATACAAAACGTTTCCACAGTGTTCAATATTGATAAATCTTATATCTACCACATGCAGTATCGGGTTACCTATAGGTTTAGCAGGCTGAAGCCTAGGGCTTCAAAATTTAGGGGCCCTCTAGTCAAGGTGTATAATATTTTTGACAGTCATAGGCCTTTATTACACATACTGTCATAACGCATTCTAGATTCTAAATAACTCTTCAATAATTTTAAACACCCGTCATCATCCCCAGCTTTACTATATTGTTTCATTTAACACTCTTCCATTTTCCTCTACTCGTGAGAATGTGGTTTTTGGAGGGGCCTCACAAGTGGATTATCCTAGGGCCTCTTTTCATCTAAATCCGGCCTTGACCAATGCATTCATCATTAAATTAGTTTTCTCTTATTTTAAACTGTCATTTTACATTGATTTTACTTTGACATGATAGAACTCTTCGGATAACATTTTGGATTATCTAATTAATTTATTTGAAATTATTTTATTCGAATTTTATTACTCGAACATGATTCGTATGTTTCGCTAAAAAAAATTCAGTGGCATCTAGCGAAATAGTTGAGGTTATAAAAAAAGAGAAAAATCTATAAAACAGATCATCTAAAGAAACGACCTTTGACCGCATGGGAATAAGCAGATAGAAATATTGATAATTACTGCGCAGTAAGAAATATTTCAACATTTGGAGAAAGGTTCTAGAAACATCTGAAATAACAAAGAGTTGTTTTCTGAATTTTATCGCCAAATATTTTTTGTGATTATTCTTTATATTGCGATCGGTGTGATTGCTTAATTAAACAGGTAAGGATACGAGAAAGATGAATGATATAACCATAGTAATCATTAAGAAATTTACCCGTAAGAAATAAAAAAGAGTAAATAAACAATAATTTTCGGCATCACCATTGATCAAAACTTACAAAACGAAGTATTTTGGAATTTTCTTTTGGGAGGCAGGAGAGAGACATTTTATTAATTCATAGTAGAATTGAGACGACAGCTTGTCGTATCAGTTGGCAGCCAGATATGGTGATATTTTTCTAATGTAAAACAACAAGACACATAGCATGAATAAACACATCAAGAAGAGAAAGTAAGAAAAAGAAAAAAAAATAAGGACATCTCTGAATCAGATTTCGTGATAAAGTGAAATATCATCATGTAAATTTGACTTCCGGTATGCAAAAATCAATAAAGTATTTGGGGAAACGTACGAAAAATGAGAAATTGTTCCTACAAACATGCTAAATTTAACGTTACACTAAAAATGTTATTTATATGACGGTTTTTAGTTAAGAACTATGTTAAAAGGTTTCTGTGTGTGTGTGTGTGTGAGAGAGAGAGAGAGAGAGAGAGAGAGAGAGTAGCTCTGTAGATACAGATGTTTACTGGATGCCTTTCATAGGGGATGAACCAGTTACTAGAAGGAGGATTTCAGTTACTACTCGCCAGTCTTTTGAACAGGAGTAGAGCGTTATCCAGTGTTTCCTGTTTAGGATTGTTTTTCCGGTTCCTTCTAAAGACTCTGCATTCTTTTTCACTTCCAGTAGTTCCCTTGGGACTTAGCACAATTATCGCCTTGCTTTGGTGAAGGGTGAAATGATTAAAATTATATATATATATATATATATATATATATATATATATATATATATATATATATATATATATATATATATATATATATATATATTACGTTACCCAAGTTTCTATTTTAAATATATTCCCCCGTTGTTATAATTATTGCACTTTCAACTTCCTCCTGTTTCATAAATGTTTTCGCCAATGTTATATCAAATCAATGACACCTGGTGTAAACTAGTGCAAAGGCGATAATTCTGGTAAAGTAAAAGTTAAGTTATGGATAAAAATAATATGCAATATATATATATATATATATATATATATATATATATATATATATATATATATATATATATATATATATACAGTGGTACTTTGATTTGCGAACACCGCCACTGACGAAAAACTCGCCATACAAACAAAAGTTTGTCAGAAAATTCGTTTCGACTTACGAATTAATATCGACTTACGAAATTAACAATGGACATCTTGCCCCCACATTTCATACTAGATATTTGATATAAATGTAACTTCAATCCTTTTTAATCTTATCTAAATATATTGTATTTCATATTTTTATGTTTTATATATTATTATATATAATAATATAATATTGTAGTAGTATACAGTATTACAATACTTTTTTTATACTGTATTCTTCTATTTTGGCTTTATATACATTGTACATTATTATATTTTATATACAGTACACTATTATATTATTATACAGTACATATTTCTATACAGTCCCATCACACTAGATGTTTTGTGATGCTATAAGCATTGCATCATCCTGCTCAGTCCTCTTTGTTACCTTATTGAATAAACTTTAGTATTGTATGCATATTTGTGATTGTATTAGTGTAAATGTAAAAATAATTATATGTCAAAATGCATGTACAGTAATGAAAACAGTACATGTATATTACTGTACAGTACAATAAGATGTAAATTTTATTAAAATTTATTGAGTTAAAAGTAGGTAAAATGTGACAAATCTGAATTCGTTTTGTTTAATTTGTATGTAAAGTGTGTTTTAGTCTAATATATAGTGTAAAATCATTAAATTTTAAATTGATATCAATACAGTACAATAGAAAAATAAAAAAAAATTATAAAGTTTAATTAGAGTAAAATAAAATGTATAAAATGTAGGTACAGCACATAGACTATGCAGTAAAATAAATTAGACATTCAGGTTTCATTTCTATGGTACATGTCACCACTGCAGTTTGTTCTTTTATATTTTTCCATACAGTTACTGTACTCTACAATTTAATTTGTTACTGTAAATCTTATTGTACACGTACAATAAATTTTAGTGGCTAATTTTTTGATAATTTTTGTAACTCATGATGTCACCCAAGAAGCTGGTTGCTACTAAGAAGAAGGAAAAAGTATCTGTGCAAATGAAAAAGGAGATCATTCAGAAGCATGAAGAAGGTACCCATTTTTCTTACCTTGCCAATCTATACAAATATTTAGCAATAAAATGTTGCACTATCCTAAAGAACAAGATAGAAAAAAAAAAAGCTAGATGCAGCCTAGGGAGTTAGAATAATTACCAAGCGTCATCCAAAAGACCTAGAAGATTTTGAAAAGCTGTTGTTGGTGTGGATGAATGAGAGGTAGCTACAAGGTGATTCTGCATCTGATGATATTACATAAGGCAAAGGCAAGGGCACTGTATATGGATCTTCTGAAGATGAAAATGTATTTAAGGCAAACCAAGGATGGTTTGAAAAATTTTAAAAGAGAAGTGGCATCCATAGTGTAGAGAGGCAAGAAGAGGCTGAAAGCTCTAATAAAGCTTCCTTGTTTCAAAGGTGTTTTGAAGTGATTGAAAATACAGATCTGACTCTAAGAGAATTTTGGAAGAATCACTTCAATATACTAAATTTCTTAAATCTCATAAAGCCTGGGAATTAGTCACAGTGATATATTTATTTACATTATCTGTGTACAAGCTTTAAAAAGGTACTTTAATTTTGCATAAAATACGATTCGTGTTGATTTTTATATCAATATTATTGGGTCTTGGAACGAATTTCATTTCTGTTATTTTAAATGAAGAAAATTGTTTCCTCATATGGAATTTCCAGTTACGAATCAACTCCTTCTTGAACGGATTAAATTCGTAGGTCGAGGTTCCAATGTGTGCACACACACACACACACACACATATATATATATATATATATATATATATATATATTGACTGAATATCTTCATTCAATATCTGTCTATATTTATGAGATGGGGTATTGTAATTATTTACTTTACTTACATTGTCCGGACTGTTGTCCTCATATTTATTAGTATATTCACGTGTTTCAGCCGTTTTACACTCCGACCTTCTTCGGGTAATTGGAATTTCGGACTAAACCGGGGTAGATTGTTCTAGTTCCACGTGTTATACCTCTTCCGGATACGGAGCGTACAACGACCGAAAGGTTATGAATATGGCAATAATGATGAAGCCAACAGAACGAACAATATAAATAATTTTCATTCAAGCATATTTCATTAAATAATATAGACATATTATGTCTATTTATTTTAATAATAATTCTTTCTAGTTATCTAGTTATCTTCATGATTTTGAAATTCATCAAGGAAGCCGCCGTATTTTTTGTTATCCTAAGTACTTTCGATCTCCTCCGAGATCATCCTCAAACATATATGTGTGTGTGTGCCAAAACTGCCATACAAAGCGATATATTTTAAGCATTTAAGATGAAGCTAAAACGTTCAAAATTTTAAGACTAATACTCATTGCAACATATTTCCATGATGACATTAACAAATAACCATATCCGCATTTTAATATCACAAGATAAATCTCGTGCACTGACTCTTGTCAAAAATGTCTTTCTAAAACGGGCTTATTTTTCAATTTCTTTTGGAGAAATAGGTCAGATCTGCCTCATTGATAGGATGCTATATGATATTTATCTCATTTTGTGATTAAAAGCTTCCCACAGAATAAAGGTTTCGTTTGGACCTGTTTGCTTACACAACATTAATATCAAAGTGTCTGCTGAAATTTGATTGTCTATGTCCAGTATGGAAGCACGGTGGCGTAATGAATAGCAGCTCCGATTGAGGTATCGGATAGCCGAGTTCGAATTCCATTCGATTGCATTACATTCACTTACGTGCTAATACACTTGGGAAAGGTTTGAATCCAATTCTTCTCGCCCTAGCCGTGGGTAAATAACAGGGCAGATCGGGTTCTATAGCATTGCGCGGAAAGAAATGGCTACCTCCTGCGGGAAAAAATTTGCTTCGTCAGTCATGTATCGAAAGATACATGATCGCTTAACTGTGTATCACGTATATCCAGTTTTAAAACTCATAATTTTGGATTTACCGTCACCATTGAATATCTTAAAAGAAACAGATATTACGAAAATACGTTTACGTTCAACACAATATAATGGCTATAAAATAATAGCTAAATGTTTTTTTTTGCTCTTGTTTGTAAGTACTGTCCGGGATCTGGTTACATAATAAGCTATGATGAATGTTTCATTTAGAAAGTTGATCAACAATCAGACGATTTAAACATTGAAAGCTGAATCTCCTAGTCTAAGTTTTGTCTTGGACAAAACTATACTTTGTGAACATCTTTATAAGAAACCATGTTTAAATCAAGTTTAGAACTGCTTTAAACTGGTATCTCGATACTTGGTTAGCTTGGCTTTGAAAGTTTTTTTTTTTAGGATTGCTTGCACCTTTTGTGTCGTACGATTTTTTTTCAGATGTTTTTTTATTCAATTATGCATTGGAGACATTTATATTTAATTAGTTGTGATCAATCTAAAAAGACGTAAATCGAATATTTTTTTCTATATAAGTTTCTTTATTCTTTCATTTTCTGTTACCTTTTTTTGAAAATTTGCTTTTCCTTCAACACTCTTTCCTAACATAATTCCCCTTTTGTTATTCATTTTTTTCCTTTCTTCCTTTCTTTCTTTCTTTCTTTTATTTTCTTTTTTTCTTTAATAATTATTTTCCCCTTTTTTACTCCTTCCTAATTTCATGTTTAACTTTTTTCATTCTCTTTCTTTGCTTCTTCTTTCATTACTTGTTCGAATATAATTTTCTTTCATTCACTCATTCATTCAATGATATTTTGTCCTTTTTTTCTACGGATCTCTGTCTTTCTCTTTCTGTATCATTATTTTATTTCTTTTTCCCTCTCTCTTTCCTCATCTCTTTAATTTATATTCTTTTCCCCTTACAATTTCATATAATTTTCTGTAAACAATCTTCACTTTCCACCTAATTTACAGTGAATTCTTTGCTTCGAATTCTAAGTTCGTGAAAGAGAAGATATTAGTTTCATTTATTTACATGATCTGTAGCGTAAATTCGTTTGATAAGAATCTCTATTTAATTTATAACCACACGAAAATACGTACTACTATGATTAGTCGGGTATAGATTAACTGCTCTAAAATGCAAAAAGAAACGTTTATTTTATAACTCGAATTTTTAAAAATTCAGTTGTTCTAAAGCTGATATTTTCGACACAAAATCAGCTTAGTCTGTTCTCTATTCGATTCCATCGAAATATCCGCTATCTTCAGAATTGTGAGAAAAATGGGCCTTTCTAAAAATAGGCGTTTCCTAATTAAGCAATATGCAGTGAGAAGTTTCAGTTCAACGGTCAATTTCATGGGCGCATTTTAGCAAACATATTTAATGGAATGAGATAACACACATATATATATAATGTAAATGTTTCATTAAGACGGCTCAAAATCAGCAGTTTATAAATAAATGTTATTGGTGAAAATTTATTTGTTTCTCTATTTGATCATGTTATTTAAGTCATGGAAATTATGTGTGAAAAATAATATCGCCCAAATGTCCGCCAAATCTGAAAGAAAAAGAAAAAATCATAAGATGCTTAAAATAATTCACATTTAAAATCGGTCCAAGTTTTGGAACAGCATATATATATATATATATATATATATATATATATATATATATATATATATATATATATATATATATATATATATATATATATATATATATATATATATATATATATATATATATATATATATATATATATAAAGTAATAGAAATTTTTGGAGATTGAATAATTCCACATAATAAGTCATCGAGTCTAGAACAAAAATCCTCAACAGAATGCACTGGACGGCCGTTTCGTCTTTTTTGGGGGAGTGGGGCTCATCATAACGGGCCGTTATGTTACAACCGCTGACCCAGTGGTATGACGCATGTTTTGTATCGTAACGGCCCAGGTTCGATTCTCAGTAGGGGATGCACACTGGTGATGAGCCCCCCCCCCCCAAAAAAAAGCACGAAACGGCCGTCCAGTGCATTCTGCTGAGGATTTTTGTTCTAGTATATATATATATATATATATATATATATATATATATATATATATATATATATATATATATATATATATATATACGTGTGTGCTTACTTTAATTTCTTATACGTATTTCAATTTGTTGTCATCATTACATAAATCTACTTGTATGCTTCTTTTTTCTTCAAAATCTATTGATTTACATGACTGAGTAATTTCAACTGCAACAATATTTGTTATTTCTGTCCTAAACTTTAAACTCGTGAAAATTCTTTTGTCCTTCCTCTCCGTTTTTCTTTATTGTCCTTTTTTTTAATTTTTGTGCCCCTGAATTATGACACTTATACCATTGTTAATAACTGAAAGAATGTTAGGCCCTACTCCCCAAAGTTCAGTTTAATTCGAATTGAGGATCCAGAACTTTTATATGTTAACAAAAATCTGAATTAATTTGAAGCTTGTAATGTTGTAAAGTTACACAGTAAATAAATAACCAAAGCTATATAGCTCCATTTTATTTTCCTGGCGTTAGGGAATTTTGGTCAGAAAAAAAAGATTACACTGTGTAAGAAAATTTTGACTTCTGTTTGTTTTCAGTCATTAAGTACTATTTTCGTAATTGTTTCTGTCAAGAAAGCAAAGCACGCGACTATTATCCCCTTCAAACTTTGCTTTTGTGACCTGAAAATCGATATTTTGAAACTAACCATGATTCTACTACAAACAAATTGGAAGCGGAGAAGATCACCAACCAAACCAGGAACAGAGATAAAGCTGATCTGACCACAATTATTAATGACCACCCAAAGATCATATCTTCGTCGACTCTATCTTTGTCTTAATGTTAGACAACAAAGACCATCCTCACTCAAACTTACCACGTCTCGCTGAGCACAAACGCATTAATATTACCATTACAGTAGAAGTCTCTAAACTTATCAAAAGCCTTCACCCGTAGAAAGCCACTGGCACAGACAAAATTCCAGTAGTTGTCCTTAAGAATATCAACCCGGAATTATCCCCAATCCTAGTGAAGTTATTCAACCGCTTCTTGAAGGAGAAATCCTTACCAAGCATGTGGAAGGTGTCAAGCGTGAACCCGGTTTTCTAGAGCGCGGGCATGCGATTATCCCCCTCCTAGTATAAACCCATCAGTCTTCTCAGTATTCCCAGTGAGCTTTTTTAGACCATAATCAACAAGAAGATCAAAGATCACCTAGAAAAAAACAACCTCTTCAGTGACGAGCATTACGGATTTCGATTGGCCCGAATCCCTGCCGACGTCTTAACTACCATCGCTCACAGAATTAGTAAGACTCTTGACGATAAACACACCTCAATGACAATAAAATTAGATATCTCGAAAGCCAAGGTGTAACACAAGGTTTACTAGAACTCTCCAGATATCGAATCAATGGAAGGGTCTTCTCCATCATAAAATCCTTCTTAACAGGTAGGTTCCTGAAAGTAGTTATTAGTGGCCATTCCTCCGAGGACCTAGAGGTCAACGCAGGCGTCCCTTATGCGTCCTCGAAGCAACCCTCTTTTTGATTGCTTATCTAAGAATATACTCAGATCATTTGTAAACATCTATGCCGACTGTATACGGGCAACCTCTAAAACTCTTGATGGTCAGAGATTATCAACTGACTCTCTTAAGATCTAGCACAAACTACCCATTGGGGGTAAAAACTGGCTGGTTACATTCAATGCCTCGAAGACTAAACTAGTTACATTCCATCATTGCCGATCGGACTCCAAACTACCATCAGTAACGATGAACATATGTCCTCTCGGGGTGGCACTGTGAATTATTAGGCCTCACACTCATATCTTTGGAAGAAAGATCCAGAAATAATGTTCACAGTATCATTCTTCAAAACGGATTCATTTTTATTCATTATCCTATGCAAACCTTCACGGCAATGACCCACCATGCCCCACTTACATAGTAACCAAACCACTGACATTCCCTCCGTATTCTATTGGTGAGAAGTAAGTTCCACTTGAACAGCTTCTTTTTGAGAATCTCTGTTCTGTAGAATAAAGTCCCAAGATGGTGTTTCCCCGTTACTACAGTCTGAACCTTTTCAAGGTTAAGGTTAACTGTTAACTTTCCGTCTTATCCTCACAAATTACTTCTTAGCGTAACTCTCTAACTCGAGTGACTCCTGAGCCATGTACAGGGTGAACCTTACTGTAAAAAAATCCAGGCAGTTTCACCGCTGAGTTGCTGAAGGAGACTTTTGTATCATTTTCAAGAACTTTCGAAGTTTGAAGAATTTCTAGAACATTCTGGCTATCAAGGTTCGTATGACGAAAACATGATGGGAGACAATATTTCGTGAAAGTAATTTACAGTATAAGAGTAAATCGCGAAAACCTACTCACTTCTAAATTTTTTGTGGTCTCGTTTTTAAATACAAGAATAAATAAATGCTATATTTTAATCATATGTTGTTTTG
This sequence comes from Acanthosepion lycidas, assembly GCA_963932145.1. Lineage (NCBI taxonomy): Eukaryota > Metazoa > Mollusca > Cephalopoda > Sepiida > Sepiidae > Acanthosepion > Acanthosepion lycidas. The sequence goes on along the minus strand of OZ010598.1, from coordinate 53,304,782 downwards.
TTCCTACATTGCGCAAGCCAGAATGGTAGTACTCAAAATAGGAAGAAGTAAATTTCAATAATCTCATTATCCTGATCACAAAAGCAATGTTTAAAGGATAAGGACAGTTTGAAGGACTTACAACAAGTGAATATATACATTAAACTTTCAAAAATCTTTGCTTATGAAATAAAAATCAGTTTAAAAGTATAGAGTTTGATATTGTGTTATGAAACGGAACTTTCAGTATATGAGATGACTACTACAATTCTAATCAATGAAATCCACAAATTTCGAGTCTTCATGCTGTAATGAAATTTGCTTTTGTTGTTCTTCTTGCAATTCTTTTTTTCTATTTGACTTGATGTCTGCAATAATGGTTATCAATAACGTTCTCTTCTTTGTAGCTTTCAGTAAAGATTGTCATTTTTCTATCTCTCCCAATCCTTGTTCTGTCATTCATTTACTCAAGCTCATTAGGTAATTTATGCAATGCTTTCCTCCTTCCCAACTTACCTTCAATCCTATGTGTATCAAATTCTCAAAAGCCTCTTTCTTCATTATGTGCCATAGAAATTTCAATTGTCTCTTTTGATTCAAAGTACGAATGTTCTTTTTGTTTCCATGGTCTCTAAAACTTCCTCTTTATTCACATGTTCAATCTATGGAATTCCTACCATCTTCCTGTAGATCTACATTTCTGTTGCTCCAATTCTCTTATTTATCTGTGAGTAGATTATCCAGCATTCACTGCCGTATAGGAGGATTGATATTACATGAGAGTTCAATAATCTCTACTTTGTTTCTAATGAAAATTTCCTGTTTCACAATATTTTGCTTGTGTTTTAGAAGGCATCTTTTGCTATTCCAATGCACCTTCGGTTTTCAACTTACATTTTCCGGCCTTTGTAGTTCGCATCTTCAGGTGTCGCTTTACTTGACAACCATATATTGTGTCTTCTTACAATTTATGGTTAGTCCTTTCCTCTCCCTTTCCTTCACTATCTACTGTAGGTGTTACTGTAGTTCCCTTTCGGCATCTGCTATCAACAACGTGTCATGTGTATATCTTATGCTGTTAAGATTGTGTCTGCTAATAATGAATCCTACAAAGAAACTACAACTTATAATTACAGGAAGTGACATAAAAATATAAAATATTTATTAGTAGTTGACTTCCAAGATTCAATTTAATTCTCTATATATAGCATTGTTATGGAATTTATTTACATTCATACTAATGGCTTCATAATATTTTATCACTTCATTGGCTTTCTTAATATGGCATACAATCCAGGTAACCTTCAACCAGCTTTTAAACTGAACACTTTATTTAATCTATGCGGGTAGAGTCTTATGTTTTTGCTGTACATTTAATGTTAGAAGACTTATAAAAAAAGAAAATCAGGAATTATTAATTCAAGACACTGATACTTATAACATTCATGTATGTTTGTCTATATTTCTAAGAGGAGGTATTGTAATTATTTAGATTATTTACATTGTTGTCCTCATCTTTGTTGCCATATTCACAACGTTTCGACCGTTGTACACTTCAGCCTTCTTTAGGTGATTGGAATTTCGAACGGAACCCCTTTATTTCATTCACCTGGGTAGATTGTTCCAGTTCAATGTGTCATGCCTCTTCCGGATATCTCAGTTTCAGCTATTTCCTTTCAGTAACTCAACTCTCAAGATTTTGTTCACATCTGTTGTGGCCAGGTATTGAGCTCACACCTCTTTGGATGAAGTCACTTGCTTTTATCTACTGAGCTATGTGTCCTTGATGTATATTGTCTCCAAGAAACCCAAATCAAGGGTGAACTTGATATTAATACAAGTTAATTGCTTTGGAAACAGATAGGAAATGGAAATGGTTTTGTCATCAATACCAAATGCAATAATAGCATCAATAAACATTGGACGAACAACCATCGTATCCACATTGAACAGTAACATCAAAATAACTATCAATAGAATTCCATCATTTTTCATAAAAATTTTGAAGAGCTTGAAAATCCTGCAGCATCTTCGTCAGCACAAGAGAGGTGTGTTTAAAGATGAGTTTACAATATTTTACAATAATGTTCACCCTATAGGGCGAAGAGGCACTCGAAGTAGACGGTTACAGAATAATTCATCACCTACAAGGCCACATAGACACTTTTGGTCTCTATCGAGACTATAAAGTGAAGATTGGGCAGTTCTTATCCATATATGTCAGCTGTTTATGGCGTGACCCGGCTCTTGTAATTGTAGAGAATAGCACGAAGAACCATTTTTCCAGCTTCTTTAGCGATGGATCGTAGGTACGAGTTTAACTGGAGGTGTCGAGTGAGCTTGAGTCCCATCTTTAAGTTGAAATATCTCTCATAATGATGATGACTGCTCAATTGTTGAATACTCTGTTTCCATTATGTTATGCAAAAAGACTAGCTAACTTTCACTACACTTATTATTGAAACATGGTCTCATTCATCCTCTATCAGTAGAACCTCTGCTCATGGAACAAGGGCAAAAAGTGAGATGGAAAAAAAGGAAAAATAAACCCCGTGTTACTGAAAATAATTATTTTTCCGTATATTGGCCTAAAATGGACCACGTTATTCAAAATTTGGTTAAATCATGTAGACGTTGTGCTCTAGTGGAAAAATACTACCTGTACATTATCAACCCTAGTTGATAATTTACAGGTGTTAAATTTTGTTCCTAGGTTGCCTATTGATTAAGCGGGACATTTGAATAATTCATCGACAGTTTTTCAAAATGGCCTGAAATATTTAAGTGTAGAAGACCAACTTCGACTGTAACTGTAAATTTCCTTCATGGACTATTCCCGAGATTTGGAGTTCCAGATATTATAGTGTTCGATAATGGAACGCAATTTATTTTGAATGACTCCCAAAAGCGTTGCAAATACTATGCAGATGAACATATAACAACGCTACTATACTGCCCATGATCAGGGTAAACGTTTTGTTGATACATTCAAAAGGCCGTTAATGAAACCAAACAGGAAGGAGACGGAGGAAGTATTGCTCCAACATTTTTAAGTATTTATAGAGTAGTCCTTAACCCTAATACCGTATCCAAGATGTCATCAGCGCACTACTTTATGCCAGGAAAATTAAATAGGTGTTTGACAAATTACTGCCTGGAAGCAAAATAAAAGTTATCATTAACGATATCTTTTTCAAAGTTGGAGATAATGTTTCCTTCAGGATTTACAAGGCATGAAAAGGATGTTGGGAAGATGGTAAAATATTAAATCGGCAGCGTTAATTATATGGTACAAGTTCGAAATTGACGACATAAAAAGCATTTAAAGCAATTAAAATCAAGAGAAGCGAAAGTATTGAAACACCAACAAAGAAATTTAACAATGAAAGTGCTGTTTTATATTTTTCACTTGCCAATTCCAATTATAAATGTTCAAACGTGTTGTGTTAGTAAAAGAAAATAAAATCCTCCAAAATGTTCGAAGTGAACCCCCAAAAGGTGAAAATACAATTTCAAAAGAGAATACGTATCTTAAGAATGGATCTAGTGTGTAAAATAACTGACCAACCTTCTCTACACTTATGGAAACATGGACTCGTCCCTCCACTAAGTGGGTTGCAAACGTGTAGCGCTTTTCAGTCGTACGCATGTCGCACTGAATTACTGTATTCCCAATACATATTCTCATGTAATTAAAGCTTTTCTTTACTCAGCCTTTTCTTTCCGATGATTTCCTTATACAGTCTTACTAACCAGCTGCAATGAGATTCATACAAACTTTATAACAGCCTGAGTCTAAGACTATACTATCCGGTCCATGGTAGTTCCTTAGGCAAACGTTCACGCACGAATTATGTATTCCCAGCTAGCGCCAATAATATGCGGGAGAAATTCAAATGCAATGTGAATAATTGGGAGACGTCCCAAAGGAAATGATATTAATATGAACTGAAAACAAAAATATTAAAAAACGCTATCACCTCAAGTCTCTTACATTCTTTTCAGAGGACGTAGGTGATGACAGCTGAGGATAATGTTACCGCAGTGCAGACTCTGATTTTTCAATCGGAGACAAATATCTATCACCATCAGATAATTATTCAAAACAGGTTGAACCAATGTGTTAACTGTCATACTTGACAAGATGCCAATGTCCAAGGAGAAATGATTACGTTATTGCATAACTGACTCTCCGTACATACTAATTTCAAAGTGTCTCGCTAAAAAATAGTATGTTGTCTATCATTAAATGTCTACTGCAGTATACGATACGCAGTTTATTAGTAAATATAATATTCTACTTTATGCTCAGCAAGTTTGTTAAAAGGTCATTTATGTTTGAAGCTCTTTCTTGCTGAGAAATATACATGTAGAAATTGAATGATAATAACGGAAAGTATGACATAAAAAAATGTATTTTAAGAAACAACACAAGCTGAAGGATTTAGTAGAGTTCAAATGTTTATTGAAAGATTTGTTGCATTAAGAGAAGCAAAGACAAGACCAAATTGTACATAATATTCTGACATCATTTTTGCCAAGTATTGTGGGTGTGATGTAACGTTTAGTATTAAACTGACAGAAATGGTTAATTGTAACAATTATCCCGTCTATTTAGATTAGCCATTTTAAGTTATCATTTTGACCATAATTTTGCCATAAAAATAAATTCTCAAGGAAAATATATTTTAAAATAAATCAAGCTTTTTAGTCCTCAGGCAGCATTTTACTGAAAGAAAAAAAAATATTTTTAGATATTTTTTAATTTTCTTTTATGAGGAAATTAAATCATCTACACACAGAAAGATCTAAATTTAGATAATGAGATGAAATATGTAACATTTGTAAAATACAGGAATATTAGGAATCTAAATTTTATTTCTAGTAGCTTTTAATAAAGGTTTTATTTCTAGTAGCTTTTAATAAAGGTTTTAACAATACACACACATACAGACATGCACATGAGCATCCTCAAGACACGCATTTATATAAACTGTCTGCCACCGATTTTCCAGCAACTAATGTTTCAGCACCTGTTTTACGCTGAACAAAATTACAAGCAAGTATTTGAATTTCAACCGATTGCCAAACTAATTCATTAGGCGGCCACAGGTGATGTTACATTTAACAACAATTTAATAAAATTTCTAATGGTCGGTGTTGCTGTAAACATAAAAGAAATGCATAATTAGTAGATCACGGATGTATCTTTTTAATCATTATTAGGTTTCTTCACTTGGTAAACAATAGTGTTGGAAAATCGGTGATGCCTATTTGTGTGTGTGTGTGTGTGTGTGTGCGCGCACGCGCGCGTGTGTGTATAAAGGAAAACATGTAGTGTATGCATGTATATCGCTAATTTCGTTATTAACGAAGATTTTCTTATTAAACACGACTCTATTTCAGCAAATCGATTTAATAGGAATTAAATTCAGTAATATTTCCAGGGAAGAAAAACTTGTGGCTGAGTTTGCTTAAGGGAAACAATCCAATGAGCAACAATAAAGAGAATAGCTTGATAATCTATTTTTACAATTTGTTGAAGGAAGTATCCACGGTGCAAATCAGTAGAAAGTTAAGGAGATTATGGGCGATTAACTCTGTGAGTAAATAGATAAGGATGAATCATTTAGCTGTCAGTCCTATATTTCATTGCAAATTAGATCATCCGAGAGTTCGCATCTGCAACCAACTGAGTTGAACAGTAAACATTTTAAGGACACTTTTATGCAATAGAGTCGGGATAGAAATGAGAAACTTTAGATATTGACAGAACAAATATATCATGGAATAAAGACGATTACCAATGTCTCGAATCAATTAATAGATCAGTTTTACAAAAAAAACGTATGGTGATTTTCTAAAAGTAGCTTAGAAGTGGTACAAGGCAGAAAGTATGGAGCACGTAATGAGGATAGAACTCCATACTCATTCGTAATAGTTCTAGCGAGATAAGCTTGCTAACCATTATACGACGTCGTGGTGCACATGAACAGGCATATGTATATTTGAATATATCACTTGGCGTGGGGATTTCTAAGAATTAAATTTCTCTATGTATCTGTGATCCCTCTTAACTTTTCCCAGTTCTTTTCCAGTGATTCTATATCATATCTTACCAAAGATTATTTTACCTAATTCCATTTTAATATGTCTTGTCTTGACCTACTGTATCCATTGTCTAGTATGCGATCAATCTTTTGCTCTTTATTTTTTTACTATATTTTTATCGCTGAAACACTTCGATGACATCTTTTATCTACGTCTCGACTTGGATCCATGTTGGCCTCTTTCTATCTGACAGTTATTTTTATCTTTACTCTTAGAATTGAAATTTTTGCGTTTCTGTGTGCTTTCCACTTTAAGATAACTTCCCTTACGTCTTTCTTTTGACCATTTCAACTTATGCAAGCCAATAAAACCACTAAGATATAAGGAGTTACTGAATATGAAAGAATAAGAAAAAAGAGAAATATTATTAAGCAGCGAGCACAATAGAAGACAGTGGATAAGGATTGATATTGCATTTAAATTTTTGAAAGTAGAAAACATGGAGAGAGTTCCAGGAGGAAGTGCGAGAAAAGAAACTGTTAGTACAGAACTTATGGTTAAATCGAAATAATTCCCCTGTAAATTTATGAGACTTAATTGCTAAACTAGTAAAGCGCTTCAATTCATAAAGACTAGGTATCATAAGGGAGAGATAATTCGAGCAATGACCATGAAAATCGTTATAAAAAGTGCATAAGGAAACTATATTCAAACGGTGGGAAAGTGAGTGAAGCTAAGATGCCATATTAGGACCAATAATATTGCTGTTTTTTCATTGGATGCTGTCAAGAATCTCTAAATGTATAGCAGGATCACTGGATCATATGTGGTAGCAATATTAAAAGCATAGGCTAATCCGGATAACCTTCAAGCCTTCAAGACATGGATTCTGGAGAAAAAAAATGTCTAGCATGACACAGTTAAATGTTTGCCCGAGAAAGTGCAATGAGTTTCTCTCCTGGAGGTTAGGATGAGCCATTCTGATGGGTGGTACAGATAAGTCTCTCAGATGATTAATAGAGAGAAATTTCGTTTTGGAGGCGTTAAAATTCACAAACCATTCTTTACCTCAGTTAAGAACAGATTGTTGGTATTTTTTTTTTAGATCACCTACCAATTTGACCTTATCGAACTGATCAGACTAACTATTGAGACAAGAGTAAATAGTTGTGTTAACAGCATAGATACCAAGTTGATAGGAAGGTCACTGGTGAAAATTAAGAATAAAATTGATCGAAGGATAGACCTCTGCATCCTTTTTGATAAATGTCTTTCAAGTAGCCGTTATACATTATTATATTTCATTTTCATGGTCTCTCTTTAATGTTATCACCAGCATTCACATTTCTTTGTTCTCATTAATTATGATCTTTTTTTAGGAGAATTACAATTGAATATCTGTTTTAGTTCGATTAATGTTTAAACTTCCTAACTTCAGTTTTTCGCTCTTCAGGTTATTTAAAATTTCTTTGATTCCATCCGATTCTTCTTATCAAGATGTCAAATCATGGATAGTTGAAATATTCTCCGTTTAGGTTTACCTTCTTTCCTTTCCAGTTCATTTTCCAGAAGATGCATTTCAGGCGTCATTTTGATAATTTACGCTAAAAGTATCTCCTTGTTTTACTTCCTTTTCGGTTTGTATATCCTTCGTGTCATAATGCTGTCAAATTTTTGCAGTAGTAACTATGTCATATACCTTACATACATTTTCCGTGGTATCTTCTCGTAGAAAATTAAAAAAAACTGCCGAGTGTTCTACTGAGTCAAATGATTTTTCATAGAGGACAAAAATCAAATACAGTGGTCTGTTGTGTATTGTTGCTGTTAATAAATATTACGTCGAGCCACAAGTAATTTCCATTTTTGTGAACCAATTGTAATGACGAACGTTTCTTCCTAACTAATCGTTACTTAAAATATCAGAACAGGTAATGAAACTTTCTCTAATAAAAAAAGGAAGATTAAAGAGCAAGAAAACTTTTCCACATCCAAACCTGCAGAATTGTACTCAAAAGGTATCGAACAGCTACGTGAAAGGTAACAACGAGTCACTGTAAATAATGGTGAATATATAATTGAAGAAAATGTAATTGTATTTTATTTTTGAAAAGTAAAGTTAAACAAAAACTGAAATTATTTAAGATTCAAGCTAAAACTCACTCTAATACTTGTGTAAATAAATACATTTCATCATTAAACCACAGAATTGATTTAACTATACACACACACACAGAGACCTCCCATATATATATATATATATATATATATATATATATATATAGATAGATAGATAGATAGATAGATAGATAGATAGATAGATAGATAGATTAACCGAAATGCGGCTCGTCAACATCAGGACATATTTTCCTCTTAAATGAGCTTCTTCAAAAAACAGCTGACCACATATTGCTGCATTGTTTAATATTGTCGATGATAACGCTTACAGAAGAAATATAATCTCCACAAAACCAAAAGAACTTTCTTCTATTTCCTAGAATATGTTTCTGGAAAACAAAGGCATGACCAATTCAATAAATTCTGGCTGCTGATTAACTCACTTACAGAGAATGAATTGTGCAATTTTTGTATATAAATTTAACAAATCATTGCAACCCTTAAAAGACGTTAACTCTTTCAAACTTTGAAGATAAAATTAAATTTACCTATGTATCTGTGAGTCTCTTTACTTTTCACAATTCCTTTCATATGACTGTGCTATTCTTTATCATATCTCATTAAAATGATTCTGTAAATTCAAAATGAATAGAGATAGATATCACAGCGAGAGAAAAAAGAAAACGATATTGAGAAAGTATGTGAAAAAGATTTTTTGGTCTCTGTCTGGTGCTAAAATAAGGTCCCTGCTGGAATTTTTGTAATGGATTTATTCTACGGTTTAGAGGAAGGAAATGACACCACGCCGAACCTTTGTGCACTGAATAAGGATTAGTTTTTTGTCAGTTTTTTGTGCCCTTAAACGACCATGTGTTCCCACGTTAATAAGTTACACTTACCTTGGTTTAGAAATTTTGAGTTTTCTTTTTCTACACTGGTAGCCAAGCAAGGATAAAAAAAACACTCTGATTTATAATTTAACCTATAGTGGGGAGAGAAGAAAAGGATTCACCTTTTTTCACGGATATTTGCGCGGATGTTAATATAACGGACTTCAGTTCAATTGCTCGTTTCGAGCCGCCACCTACTACACCACTCACACATGAAAAAGATTCAGAGTGCGAGTAATCTGACATAGTTATATTGCCTGGCAGAAATATTATATTAATAATGTATATTATATTTTCTATATGCATAAAAATAATCTATATAATATATAACGAATAATAAAATGAAAATAAAAGAAAGCAAAATTAAAAGATAAAAGTTATCTGAGTTATTAAATTTTGTCAGACTTCCATCAAAAACTGTAATTAGTTTTCTAAAACCATTTACATTCTTCGGCTATCATATCCACCTTCAATGAAAAAGTTTAAAAAGATTTCTTATGTTTTCGGTGATATCATATCTCCACAAAATATGATAATTCTCCAATGAGACTAAACTTAATACACTATTTATAGAAATATATTCAATAAATTTGCTCTGTTTTCATGTTTACGTCAGAAAAAATAATTTTGTATAATTATATTTCGCATTGATTTTTAGAGTAATCAATAGTCTAATCTATGGCTAAGTATCCAGAAAATAAAATGGCCAATAATAATAAACGTTTAGTTGAAAATGTCAATATTACATTTAATTTGGGTTGAAATTGAAGTATGCAAACAGCAATAGTTATAAAAAGGTGTTTTGTTATTAAATAGAAATGAAGAGACTTTACTGAGGCAATCTAATGGTTAAATAAGAAAAAAAGATGTTTTCAGGGAATAAATAAAGTAACTTGCATCAGTTTATATCTTTCTAATTTGCCTTTCCTTTAACAACAATTATAAGAAAATTTGTATTTTGGCTCCAAATGATGCATTTTATTTTACATCTCTTTCTTGTAAACTGTTTTACTTTCTTTACTCATAGGAATAAAGTCTTTGAAATTGGAAATCAGAAGCAAATTATAGTAACATTTATTGTCCGGAAAAACGCTCAGGTGGAACAATGGGAACTGCTTAGTAAGCTTGACATATTTAAGGATATTAGAGTAATGAAGAATCTATACTAAAAGCAAACCGCCCGTATACGGATGAATTCAGTAAGTATACAAAAATAGAAATGGGTGTAAGACAAGGATGTGTCCTCTCACCGGACTTATTCAACCTATACAATGAGGCGATTCTGAGAGAATTAGAAATCCTACCAGGATTCATTATTGGCGGCTACAATCTTATCAACATAAGATATGAAGATGGCAGAGTTGATAGCAAACACAGAAAGGAAACTAAAAGAACTCCTACACGAGGTAGTGAAGGAAAGCGAGAAGAAAAGACTAAACACCAATTGCAAGAAGACAGAATGCATGGTTGACAGAAAATTCAAACAAGTACAATAATTTAAATATCTGTGAAGTGTTTTAACAGAGGACGGAATATACAACACCGAAATCCGAAGGTGCATTGGTGTATCGAAAGACGCCTTCCAAAAACTAAGCAAAATATGAAGAAACAGAAAAAAAAAATAGTTAGAAACAAAAAAAAAGAGTACTGAAGTGTTATTTAATATCAGTTCTTGCATACAGCTAGACAATGTTATCAAAGCTGAAGAAGAGAACAGAAATGTGATTCTACAGAAATATGCTGAGAAAACCGTAGACTGGACATGCGAGTAACGACAAAGTTTTAGAGACGATGGAAATGAAAAGGACACTTATACTTAATCAGAAAGAGATGAAATTACATAATGAAGAAAAAGTACTTTGAAAATACGATACTCACAGGACAGATTGAAGGCAAGAAAACAGAGGAAAACAACACATAACCTACCTGCCAACATTGAGTAAATTATGAGCTACAAATGACAGGAAATTGCGGATAGCCATCATTACCAACATCCCGAATGAACACGGTACATAGAACAAGAAGAAGAAGTCGAGGAGGAGGAGGAGGAGGAATCACTGTCACCCATAATAGTTTCTTTTACTATTATTTCTTTCATTTTAAATATCGTTGCTTTCAATCGCCGCGATTGAAAGCAACGATATTTACTCAGACTACTCAGAATGAATAAATAGGCCCGAGACGAGATTAGAACTCATATTTTCTTGCTTGAGATACAAGAATTTGTAGAGCTAATCAAATCTAACGAACAACAATTGCCCTTCATCTATTTCTCCAATCACTGGACGTTTTATTGGTTATTGTTTTTACATATACCCCGACTAGATTAGTATTATTAATTGCATCATTATTTTTTTTCATGAAATGAAACATTGTAAACTATTGTTGGGATAAAAAAAATTAATTATCTGACCTTACATATAAAGTCTCAGGTGACAATCACGCACGAGCCAATGCAAGTCACTTGCCGGCAATCAACCTAGATGAATGTCTTTTTCCTTATCTCTCACGGCACAAGACATCCTGAATACCGATTCAACATCACTATCTCCGGTGAAATAATATGCAATGTAATAGGCTTTTTCATTCCTTTGTCAGCATTTCTACTGGTTTATTATTCCAAGTGCTTGATATATTTGCTGGTAACACTGACAACTTATTATTTAATATCTTTTATTAACACTTTGACTCATGTCTGTATAATTCTATATAAATGTACTACTGCATGCTTAATAGGATCTCCTCTTGTTTTTCAATGTTTATGCAGTCAACCAGCTGTACTGATACTAAGAATTGTTAAGAGGAATCGTACTTTACCCAAACTAAACCTTATACTATCGTTATTTTTACTAGTATTTCTTTATTGCATCTATCCAGGCAATCATTAAAAAGTTTGATTCTTCCATTACCGTAAAAGTTCCTGTAGATTTATCAACAGAACAGACTGACCACCCAATTCGCTACAATGAAAATCAAATAAAATTAAGATGAAGGAAATACTTCTGTTTATATTTCTGAGATGTGGTATTGTAATTATTTACACTATTTACAATATTCGGACTGCTATCCTCGTATTTTTTGCCATATCCAGAAGGGACATGGTACATGAAACTAAAATAATCTACCACGGTGGATGAAATAAATGGTTCAGTTCAAAATCCAATTACCTGAAGAAGGTCAGAGCGTACAACGACTGAAACGTCGTGAATATGGCAACAAAAACAGTCCTAACCTTGTAAATAGTGAAAGAAATACTTGTTAAAATTTAATAATAGTAAATGATCTTAGTCGTATCTAAATAATAATTTCACAATATCTGGAAGGTGCCCTTTTCAGACACAATTTTTTTTTCGTTATTTTTACTTAAAGTAATAAATCCGTCGAACAAAATTTGTTACCGCTATTGCCAAATCTAAATTCGTAACCTGTTAAATGTGTTATTGTAATGAAAGTAGAGCCATTGTTTTTTGTTTTTTTTTGGGTTTTTTTTCGCTATCGGCAAAACAAGTATCTTGTGACCTCATCTCCTAAATTGACAATTTCAATTAAAAAAAATGCCAACACCTGTATTGTAGAAAATGTAAACGGGAAAGTCAAGTCATAGATAGCGCTTGGATCATAAACAACTTAAATGGAATCAGACAACCTCTCAGTGAAATTGGCTCAAGGTCAGTGGAGAGTCATGGTTGTCGAAGGAGTATTTTGATGTTTCTCAAGCAGTGACAATGTACTATATATGCTAGCTCACTTAAAAATAACGTGTGAGCTTTTAAACCTTTTTTTTAATTTTCTCAAAATTAGTACAAATTAAAAGAAAAGAATAAGAATTGTTAAGAATTGTTAAGAACTGGGATGTGCATTATTTTGCTTATCTTTTGATATAAGAGAAAGAAAAAAAAAGCATTCTTAGTGTTTCTTTCCAGGAAGTTGGAATTATTTTACTGTTATCACACCAACAAAAGAAATAAAGCAGACGTTCAAATTTTTTGAAAAACTTAAATAAATTTAAAGTATATTGCATGAATTTCGTTCGACCGGCTGTTTTAATCATTGTTTGCTTTTAATCATGTTGTTTAACACATTTGCCACGTATGTGTTTATCTTTCACGGCGTTTCATTTGTGGACCATCTAGCCTTCTTCTTAACATACATTGAGGCATACACAATGAAAATACTCTAAAAGAGAAGTGACACTAACATGTTCGGTTAAACCTCGTAGAACAGATTCAAGAAAATAATTTAAAGCATTCTTCTTTTGAAAATTCTCCTTTCCTCTTAATTCTTAATGTCTATCATTAACCAGGAAAACAACGGTTACGATTAAAATTATCAACACTATTTACATTGTTCTGACTGGAGTAGATTGCTCTAGCTCCACATGACATACCTCTTCTGAAAGTCTCAGTTTAACTCACCACTGCAGAAGATAGGTATCGAACTCAGAACTCACTGATCCAACCAACGATTTCATCCACTGAACCACCTGCCCTTAAGAACATCAGAAAATAAATTTTGGGGACTTATAAATTTAATGGCTCAGTCATCCTTTTGGATTTTTTTTACCAGAGCTCATATTTCAATTTTTTGTTGTTGTTATTATTGCTTTTCTTTAGCACACCTTATTAGTGGTTCCCATATTGTATTAATTTCTATGCTTAGGAGATTTTTGTAGCTTAGCATATGTGCTAATTCCTTCATTTTTCGTATTTCCCAGTGATATTCTCTATGTATTGTTTCATCCTAACCTCACGTGGAGCGGTGATCTCCATTTTCCCTCCACACGTGGTCAGCTACGCCTGATTTTTTCTATTTCCTCTCGGCTTTACGATGTTCTTGCAGACTTATCTTAAGAGGGCGGCCTGTTTCGCCTTTATACTTCTTACCACAGCTGCATGGGATGGCGTACACACAGCCCTTAGTCATATTCTCCTCTATAGGTCTGTCCCCGACTACTGAAAGTTCCTCCTTCGTGGGTATGTTGGTTTAGCATCTGGTTGGACTGGATGTGAGCATCTTTGAACTAGTTTCTTCTTCATCTGTGTTAGAACTGCACAATTAAAAAATGTGTAAGGCTACATTGCTCGCTGAAAATTAGGAGCGAGACACAAGAGTAGAATTTTTGTGGAAATTCATGTGTGAAAAACGTCTCAAATGCATCCTAAAGGACGCATGTCTTATGTAAAAACAAAAATTGTCTAATGTTTTAAATTTTTTGGTAAGAACGATTTAGATTGACACTCTGCCATCCGTTTTCTTATTTATATATATATATATATATATATATATATATATATATATATATATATATATATATATATATATATATATATATATATATCCAAAGACAGATTGTTTCGCTGTATCACAGCATTGTGGTTAGACGTCCGATTGCTTCAAACCGGGATCGAAACCCGACAGATTTGTCATCAGTCAGATATCTTAACTCTAGGTCACGGCAGAAAGGAATGGAAGGGAACGTTTTTCTCCATATGAAATACGGCAGCAACTCGGAGAACTCAATTCATTTTACTTGAAGTGTAATCCTTAATAGCAGTAGAAGATGCTGTTTATCTATATATCTATATCTATATATATATATATATATATATATATATATATATATTAGGATATGCTTCGTTGTACAGTTTAGACATATTCTGCCTACTGATAACATTGGATTACTGCTAACTCAGGGCGCCTCATTAAATTCACACATTTTTTGTTCTTATGTGTGGGAAGACCAGATCCATGAGGTGATTTGGAACTTTTTGTAGCTTCCCTCTTTTCTTATTTAAACATTACTTGTCAGGTGACTTGTATTCCCAGAGATTCTATTTCTCTCACAAAATTTCGTTGTGGTTTAGTTTATTTTGTTTTACGGCATATCAACCTAAATTTGTTATATCAAATTTTTTAAGATAGGTTTGTATGAATAGAATATGTATTCTTTGTAAGAAATCAGTTTGTAGATCAAGTTTCATTGACGTATTTTTGTAAAGATTTTTTTGTCAGGAATCAAATGTATTCCTGGTAATATTTTTTTTCAAAAATATTTTTTTCAAAAATATATTGTTGTTATTTTTACTATAAAAATCTATTTGTATACTTTCATAGTGTTTTAACGCCAGTTTGGAGGTTAACTATTTACCCATAGCTGGGGCCCTAACTACCACCCCTGGTGAGGGTGGACCTGGGAACAACGGCAATTAAGAGGTGGTTCCACGCTCCTCAAAACCTCCCGATCATAGGCCTTGCTGCTGGATGTAGCTTATCGTCATACCCAAGACATCTCACCAGTTTTGCACATCTTGTAGCCTCAGAAAGATATCCATCATATGGTGGTGTCTAATCTTTCAGCGAATATTTACAACAACTAAGTATGTGCCTTTCGCTCGCCGTCCTCCTACATGCAGTGCATTAGTCAAATCGTGTCGATATCCACACAATTTGAGATTCAGTGATATGGATGTGATGTTGCATACTGTCTTAGAAAGTGTGTTCTTTTCGAGTCCATCATTATATTATGTAACATGTCTTCATTTGATGCTTTCCCACGTGGCCATTCTCCTTGAGTTGAATGTCATGCAGAGATAGCAAGACGCCTACTCGCCTCATTATAGCGAATCTCTTCAACCACTTCAATTACCTGTGGTCTCCTTTGACCATCAAACTGTGGATGGCAACCAATGCCTGCGATGCCAAACATGACAACACATTCCTACATAATTATTATATGTTATCTACAGTATCTTTGACATTTCCTTTCGTTTTTACTTTTTTATTTATGTTTTTATTTTTATTTAATTACATACAGTTCGGTGCTTTTCACAGTCGAGTTTTGGAAGAGATGCAGCATTGTGTATTTCATACGTTTCATAAAGTAATCCTAGTGGTAATTTCAGCTTTAGTTTCGGGTTGTATAATATAAAATTATTAGGCAGATAAGGATGCTGAAATGAGTTTGTATATTACCCCTACATAATGATTCTGGATTAATGGGTATAAATAAAATGGATAGGCAAATAACTAAAAAATAACAACAGTATTGTTATCCGAAGAGCTGATAAAACTACTAATTTCGTTATTTTAAACAATCATGAGTACCACTCAGAATTACACGACATTAAATAAGTTTAAAAAGTTAACTAATAACACTACCCCCTAACTTAAAAACCATGTCAATAAACTTATTACTGCTAACAACACTGAAATAGGGTCCTATAAACTATAAAAAGCCACGACTTCTTTTTGACCCTTAGTCGCTCCATCTAGCAAAAATATACAAGTGATTATTTGGGGATTTAGGCTAATCATATAGTAATAATCCTCAACAGGATGCAGAAAGAACTGGACGACCGTTTCGTCCTATCTGGGGCTCATCAGAAGTGCGCATCCATTACCGAGAATAGAACGCGAACCGCTTCGATACAATGCAAACGTCATACTAACTGTACCAAGGGGCTTGGTGACGAAGAAGGCACATAAAATAAACTTGTGTGTCTTAGTAGTCGTGGCTCTTGGGGCACTATTCCGAGGTTATCTGAATACTTGGATGAGTATTGCTGCGGAACTGAGTAGAGAGATATGATATGATATGATATGATATATATATATATATATATATATATATATATATATATATATGGGGAGAGAGCGAGAGAGGTAGAAAAGGGTAGTCATCAGCCCTTGTGGAATGAACAGAAAATAAGGAGGACACTGGAGTATTAGATGTCTGAAAAAATCAGCGCATATGCTAGTCTACCAAAACCTCTTTATTAGGCCTAGCAGAGAAGTAAATACAATATGGTATCCTCTAATAAATAAATAAAGAAAAATGACAGTAAGCACAGGCAATCAAAATATGGACAGCTGCAATCAAAATAAGACAGGCAGAAACAGCAGTTGCAACCTAATCAGCAGCCAGTTTAAGTTTAAGGCTATAAGTTTATTACAGCAAATTGTCTTACGGGATAATGACCTAATGGATAAAATAGCTTGGGAATTTGGCGACATAGTGGCTATAAGTTAATCACTGGACAGTGTTTTCTTGCACTCAGTGAAAACGGCCGAGAAATAAAATAAGAAAATAAAAATAAAATGAGCACATGATCAGTGAAACGTATACAGTCTATCCCCAGAGATTAAATAAATGTTCCCATTAAATTACCGACATCGATATACACATGAGGAAAGAAACGTTGTGATAATCAAAGAACGAAAAAACAACCCTTAACATCAACTGTAAAACGAGCACAATGTACTGTGTATTTGTATTCGGAAATTGAAAATATGTTTACTTTCAGTAACTTTTTAACTGTTTACAACTGCGTTTACACATCATTTACAATAACCAATGCTTGGCATGATAACAATAAAGATGAAGACAATAGTCCGAATATACATATTCTAAATATAGAGAGAAGATTCAATATCTTAGAAATAATGATATTGGTATATAAATAAATAAAATAAAATGTGGCAGAATGATTAAGCGGGTTTAACTCTTTACAGATTGTAATTGTTTTCGTTAAGAACGTCACTTTTCGATTATAATTGGTGTTCTTCATGCAAGCAATCCTAAATAGGCGATCATCGAGTTACAATTGAATACAGAAGATTAAAAAAAATTATTTACTGATAAAATTGCTGGAAACGTGATTTTGTTGTCTAAAACAAATGAGGCATGCCACTGTTTGGTCATTCGTCATTGTCACTGGAAAGGGAAATGATTGTCGTTTACATTCAGAATTACTGAGATGTTGACTACTTCATGTCAGGGTTATCCGATAAGATGAAGATCGAAGTGTAAATGGCTGGGAAGGCTATTGAATCGTTTCTTGAGAAGAAGTGAGTAGTAAAGGGGTGAAGTGAAAAGGCGAGAAAAATGAATTAAGTATAAAGACACAAGAAAAAATTAGAAAGCAAAAAAAAAAAGGACTAATCGGAAGAAAGACATTTAAGAAGTGAAAAAAAGTTGTAACTTATGGCACCTCACACCATGTTAAATTTGTGTTATGAGCAAATTCTTGCTTTTCATTTCTGCATTTAGCACACAAACAACTATTATCCTTGAACACTGTATATCACACTTCGATCTTCCAGTATGAGTTCCCTTTGGTGTCGCAAGTATTTCCTACTTCTGACACCAATGGGAACTAATACGACAGTGTTTTATTTTAAGTGAAAGTCTGGTAAGAAGGAAGCGCGCCCAGAGTCAGTTTTCATGCAAATAATCGATTCCCAGTGGTACGCGCTGACAGTCTCTGGTTTTTTCTCATTACAATATGTTGATTTTAGTCAGTGTTTGTTGTACATAGCTGTCTTGAATCTGATATACGGATTTAGGAAATTTCATTTGCTCACAATTGCCAACACCGAAGCAGTAGATTAATCATGAGCAGTTTTATTATCGAACAACGATGATTAATTGTAACAATATGAAATGTGTCTGTACTATTTGAAGCTTTATATGTAGAGATCTAAAGTTAGCTTTCATACATTTGTCTGACTTTTCTTGCTTAGTTTCTGTTGTATATGTGAGTTGCTTACTTTCTCGTTTGCTGTATAAACTTTCTATGAAAGAAATAAAAATGTTGTTTTGTTTTATTGTTTGGTTTTGCTTTTCCCGGGCTCATCTTTGATTCACCCGGGCATAATAGTTCTCAGTCAGGAATAGCAAAGGATTATGGCTAGGCTTCTTTTTATACATTGAATATGTTAGAAACCTTTACGAGTGGCTACGCTTAAAACAATTCTTTGGCAAACATTTTCTCATTTCTTTGAATGAAGTATTGTGCTCTATGGTTTTCCATCTCATGACTTATGGTCGATGGGCGTGTTCAGTGGTCCAAAGGAGCTTTCAGCTATGTGACTCATGGATGGCAACTGATCTTCTTTTATTGCTTATAGAATCCAGACTCGTGATAATAAAGCAAGAGCTGTACTGTCCAGATTTTGTTTCAGTTTGGAATCTTACAACTGATTACACATTACTAATGCATTATAATAAAGTTGCATTTCTTTTCTTATTACGGAACATTGTGGTTTCTATGACTATGGTTTTCTACGGTAGAATGGAAGCCGACGATAATGTTTAAAAATAGCCTTGGCAAAGATGTTACAGACTAACCGAACAATTCGGGGTAAAACATTTAAAGTAATCTCTACAACAGAAAATATTCTCTGCTTTCTGTACCAATCACGCTAGTTTTCTCTGCTTTTATATTTCCGCTTATTTATTGAATTATTTTTTCCTTGTGTTTTCCCATGTTTAGCCATTGTCTTTTGTTTGTAGTAGTAATCCAAATTTTCTGGACTTCTAGAGAAAAGCTTCTTCAGCTTAAGGGTAATAAAACAGGATTGGTCAGAGCAAGGGGGAAGGAAGTAAGTCTTTGTTTTTACCTTTTTATGACCTCTGTACACTTTTTAAACCTATCTCCATTTATGTGGATTGTGTGTCTGTTTTACTAGTATGTGTATACATATTCTTTCTCCATATATATACATTGTTCTATTATAAGGAAATAATATATATATATATATATATATATATATATATATATATATATATATATATACTTCGTATGGTGTGTAGGGTTCGTGTGTAAGCATGGTCCGTCTAGTGTGTTTGTTTTTGACAGTATGCGTATATACGTTCGTTCTCCATAGATATTTCTATGTTTATGTGTAGGGTGTTATGATTTGTAAGTGATGGTTTAAATTTGTTTATGAAGTTTTTTCTTGTATTTTTAGGTGAGAATAATTGCCTGTTTGATATATTGGCATAATTTTAAATTTAACTTCCTTACAATTTGTAGATGTTTTGTGGTACAAGGATTTTCCTGTTTCCTGTTAATTTAATGTTACTTTCGTGAAGGGAAACTCTGTTGCTTAGTGTTTGCGGGATTACTGTATAGGAATTATTGCATTTTGTGCACTCGAGTGCAGAAATCAGATTTTTGGATTTGCGGTTTAAGTTTTTCTTTATTTTGAATGATGTTGTGGGGTTTTCAAATGTGTAGAAGTTTCCTTTTGTAATGATATCACAAAACACATCTTTTCTTGTTGCATTTTTTGACCCCTTGTATTGTGTGTTGGTTAAATCTGGATGAGGTGAATATGTGTTTTAGGTTTTTTGATTGGCGTTTGTGTTTAATTATTTTGATTGTTTGTAGTATATTTTTCATTTTATCATTCTTGTTAAGTAGGTCTAGATTTCTTGTAATTTCTGTAAATAGTTCTGGATTGTTCTTGTTGTATGTTGTGACATGCTAGCATTTGTTCGGCCTTGCGATTCTTTGGCTTTCGTAGTTGGCCTAAAGTTATTTTTCTGTTAGTTTAAAACCTTTGTGTATTAGTGTTGTGGAGTAGCTTCGTTTTTTTTTTAGAGTTTTATGTAGTTCTTCTAGGCGGATTTTTCGGAGCTGTTTGTCGGTCATTATTGTACAAATTCTACGTGCTAGGGAATAAGGGATGGATTTTAGGCAGCTTTTTGCGTGATGGCTCTTGAAATGAAGATATTGTTGGGTGTCTGTAGGTTTGTGGTAGATATCTGTTATAATGTGGTAATTTTTATTTCTGATGAGCATATCTAAGAATGTTAGTTTGTTAAAATTATATTCTTGGGTGAATTTGATTTTGAGGTATAAGATCTGAAGTAGAGTGTGGAATTGGTTATTATCGCCCCATGAGGATTTCCAGAAAATGAAGCCATCATCTAAGTATCGCTTCCAAGATTTAGTGAAGTGGGTTTTTATATTTTCCCCATATATTTTCTCTTTTCATAGAGGTTTTCCTCTAGTTAAGTTAATGTTAGGCTGGCATATGTTGGGGCCATTTTCATTCCCATCGCGGTACCTAGGGTTTGGATATAGTTTTTGTGGTCGAATTCAAAAGTGTTGTTGTTCAGAATTAGGTCTATACTATCGACAATGAATTCCTTAGTGAATCCTATTTCTGGGTCTTTTCAGTCCAGAATGAGATTGCCTGTTTACCTAATTCATGGGTTGTGTTGCTATATAGGTTACAGGTGTCAAACTTTGCCATAAGTGTTCCCGGATCTACTTTTTGTGTTATGAAGATAAGGAAGTAGATGTCGTCTCTCTTGTAGCTCTTAATCTGTTTAGTAAATGGGTGCAGTATGGTGTCTATTATGTTACTGACTGCTAGTTGGACAGGCTGGTCCTGCTGCTATGGGTCTGAACGTAAGGTCACTGGGGTTTGAGATGTTAATCCATTCAGATTTTTGTGTAGATAGCTGCTTTTATTTCACTCGACTTGTAAAATTTCGGTAGTCCGTAGAAATTGCTTGTTTTTGAAAGAAAGTCTTTTTCTTTTTTTGTTAATATCTTATGTGTTGTGCAGAGTTTTGTAATTTTTAATATAATATTTTTGTCTATGTTGCTGTCGATTAATTTGTAGTTGTTCTTATATCCTAGTGCCTCTAAAAAGTTTGTTTTATACTATATATTTTGTCCATGATCACTATAGTGCTGCTTCCCTTATAATTATGTTGTTATTTCTCCGGATTCTTTCTTGGCCTAATCTTTGTCTGTATGTAAGGTTGTTGAATGGTTTGGATTTTTCTCGTAGGTTGAGATTCCAGAGTTTTTCAAAAAATATGTTTAATTAATTTGTATTATTGTTTTTGCTTGGGAAGAATTTGGATTTATTTTTTACTAATGGGTCATCTGTAATGTTTTCCTTATTATTAAATGTTTCTTTTAGTCTGAGTTTGCGTTCATATTTTCTAAAGTCTTTTTAAGTGTTATATTGCTTTTCAGGGCATGGCAGAATTTTAGGCCTAATTTTAATAAGTTGATTTCGTCCTTTGTAAATGCACATGTAGATAGGTTTATTATTTTGGGTTTTGGGTTATATAAATTGGCCGTCTGGTTTCTAAAAGATGATTGTTTCTTTCCACGTATTCCCATTTCCACGTATTCCGAGAAGAGATAACGTATATTTTGGGTTTTCCAGTGAGAATTTCTCGGTATTAGATGGCTTTATATAAGTGTGTTTGTTTTTGCTGTAAGGTGTTGGGGGGCCCAGATGTTTCTATATTTGTTGTTTTTGTATGGCGTTAAGGAGAGATTTGTGGGGAATTTGATTGTATTTCTTGATTTGGGTAGTGGTTGTTAGGTTTGTTTTATTGTGTTAGGTGTTGGTTTTATTAACGTATGTGTGTGTGTGTTCGGTCCTGTCTGCCAGTGTTATGGTATAATGGGGTGTTGTAAAGGTTTATTTCTGTGTTGTCAAGTGTATTTTAGTAATTGTATTTGTTGTGTGGGTGTATTTGTGTGTGGTAGTATGCATTAGGATTCTTACCTCTGTTGTGTGGTTTTCTCTGTATTTGCTGGTGTCGGTGTTCTGTTTTGAGTATTGTGTATTTTCGCTCATGTTTTTTGGTTTTATCTCATTATCTGATTTTTTCTTACTTGGTAGCCAGATTATTTTTCTGTCCAAAATATTCGGGATTTTTTTCCTTCTTCTTTTCATTTTAACTCCCATAATTCTGATAGGAATTGGTAAATTTCTTTGGGACATAGTCTTTTCATTCCCTGATTTCTGTTAAAAATTCAATCTCGGTGTATTTTTTCGTAAAGTGTATTGTTTTGTCTTCCTGTATTGCAACTTGAGCCTACAATTTTCCTATGGTCAGGGTATTTTTTATTTGTTTCTCTTTTCCCATGTCTTTTGGATTCATTTTTCCCGGGATTTCCTTGGAATAAATGTTTCCTCCATTTCTATGAAGGTTTTGTATATTGTTGCAGGTTCTTTGTTTTTTGATGACATTAAAAATGATAGTTTCATTTGATTAAGTAGATTGTCCCACATCCGGAGATTCTGCTTTTTTTTTTTTCGTTTTGTACACTTCCTCTTGGATATGCGACTTTCTGATAATTTTTAGGTATCCAAAGGGAGTTTTGAAATATTCCACCAGTACTTCTGTATTGCAATTGTGTTCTCAGCTTGGTTGGGATGTGACTTGTAGAAGCATAGTGTTAATTTGCTTGTTTAATTTCCGTATTTACTCCTCCAGACGTTCCTGTTTCTTGTTGGTAATTTTGTATAATTCAAGGAGTTCTTCCATGGTTATCTTTTCTGTTCGGGGCATTCTTTCGTTGTAGTTACATATAAAGGAGATATTATAGTTGTTCCAACGAGAGAAAAGTGTATATTTTAAAAAGAAGAGAGAAACCGCGAACGTTTTTGGTTATAATGCTGATTTGTTGAATATATATTATACGTTATTTTCCATATTTTTGCTACACGAGTTTCGGGTCTTGCGACCTTCATCAGGCGAAGAGTGGTTATTTATACATATTATTTAAAGGAATTAATTTTTCCTTATGTTTTCCTATGTTTAGCTATTGTCTTTTGTGTGTAGTAGTAATCCAATTTTTTTACTTACGGGCTAATAAAACAATTACGATTGATCAGAGAAAGGACGAAGGAAGGAGGTCTTTGTTTTTATCTTTTTTATTTTATCTTCTTAAACCTATCTCCATTTTTGTGCATTGTGTGTGTCTGTATGTTTTTTCTAGTGTGTGTATACATATTCTTTCTCCATATATTGTTTTATTATAAGGAAATAATATGTGTATACTATGTAGGGTTCGTGTGCGTTTGGTCCATCTAGTGTGTTTGTTTTTGGCAGTATGTGTGTATATATTCGTTCTCCACAGATATTTGTATGATGTGTGTGGGGGGGGGGGTCCGACTAGTGTGTTCGGTCATTATGTGTGTATGGTGTGTATTTATGTGTGTATGGTGTGTATTTATGTGTGTGGGATTACGATTTGTTTTGTAATATATAAATCCATATTGTTGTCTATTTTCACTCATGAATAAATTCTTACCATAATGGCAAATATGATTGGACTTATTTTAGTAAGGTCAATTTATCTACCCCAACTACTGCACTAGTTAAATTGTTAAATCAGAATAACTATTAATTAGTAAACATTTTAATTTATTCCTTTTTGAAGTTACGCCCATTACATTCACTGATTTCTCTTTCTGTTTCATTTTTGCCTTTTGTTTATTACGTGGCCAGATGTAAGGGGTGATAGGATCGCAGAAATTGTCCGGGGCATGACGTTTCCAGATTTCTGGCAGGATGAATTGCGTCATGGTGCACAACTGGCACTACTATACTGCGCAGTTGAAAAAATAAAATAAACAAATGCGCATGCACTAAATTAAAAATATAAAATGACCACAATTTACCCATCGCACTCTGTATTTAAAACAAGAATTGTTACTAATTTTAAGGCAAATGGTCAACAGACAGATAAGTACTTAACGTAGAAACTATCTAGAGACCAGGAATTTAAAGCTATATTTACTGGTTGGAGTGTTTCAAAGATTGACATTTTAGAGTTTGGAAGTTTAAAGAAAAAATTAAAATGTAAATATAAAAAAAAATATTGTAGATGCGCTATCTCTGACACTTAATAACTTGAAGATGCATTTTTTGCCATGTACATTTACAAATGAGGTGAAAAAGCTGAATAAAAAAACTGTCAGTTTGTACACACACGTAGCAAACTGAGAAAGAATTAAAATAATCAAATATTCCCATGGATGAAACAATTTTTCATCACCAAAGTTCCATTCAACATTTCCAGTTTTCATTAATGATATTTATCAGTGATTATGACCTAATAATCTAATTCAAGTTATTTATGTTATAAAATGGTGTCTAGTATTTCTGTTCGAACGTTATGGTGAATTATTGTTTGAATAACAAAATGGCTAATGATTATGACCTGCTTTTCACATAGTCGCTTCAATGATTTTTGTTTTTTTCAGTTCGACTTTAAATTTAAAAAGCAAATCATTGTTATTCATGTATAATGAAATATAAAAAAAAAAACGTATATAAGTGAATAAATCTGAAGGAGTATTTGACAAAGTGGGAAATATATAAGACAATTTGAAAATCTATTTTACTTTGTGAAATTATATTTTTAATTTATTAAAAATAAAATCATATTTTTAATTTATTAAAACATCTGCTTGACAAATGAAAATATTTTATTTGAAAGCTATTTTTAGATAGGACATTTAAAACTCTACATGTTCAATATTCTGTTAAAAGCGGGTAACCTGTAACTTGAAATAAAAGGGAGACCAAATATTTGCAACAAAAAGCGTTTGTAGTCAAAATTGCCTTTTGGGTAAAATTTGATCTAAAGATGGATCAAGACGAAGTTGAAATAAATCAAATTTTATAAAACTCAGTCGGATTGGTTGGTAAATCTTTTGTCCTCCCCAAAATAATTTCCAGCGAAATTCGCACACAAATTTTTACAACTTACTTCTTTCCCATAAATTTCGACATGTAAAGACTTACCAGCAATGCGAGGATATCGTCTGTGTGGACGCTTCGGAACAACAGGAGTTAAATTTTAAGTAGTTTTGACTTTTGTTAAACTATGGATCATCAATATTGATGTTTGTTTTTTATAGGCCTTTTCGCAAAAAGCCTACCTACAATGATCAGCTTTTACGACAACTCTTTGAGAAACATTCAGAATAAACATTGTTTCAAGAAAAACGTGAGAACATTCTTCCATTTTCTAGAAGATATTTCTAGAAAAGATAGGCATGAACGATTCAACAACTCCTTGTTACTTACCAACCCACGCACATAGAACGATTTGTGCAACATTTATAAATCGTTTACAAATATCTGTTTAATGCCCCTAAAGCGGTAAGTCGCTTTCATGAGAGAGCAATCATTTTTTTATATATTTACATTTTTTCTACGTAATTTGCGTGAATAGTAAATATTTTTTCAACTTCATACATTAAGGACATTTTGACATTTTTTCCTTTGTTAAATTCTCATATTTTACAATTACTTTATAATATATATATATGTGTGTGTGTGTATGAATATCTATGTGCGTATATATATATATATATATATATATATATATATATATATATATATATATATATATATAGAGAGAGAGAGAGAGAGAGAGAGAGGTGGGAGAGAGTATTTTCACGTTGAATCTTTATCTGCTTTTATTAGAAATAGCGAATTACATTTTGATTGAAATCTCTATGGGGAAGATATTTTTCTTTTGAAATTGATATCTCAACACTGATTACTTTGTAGAAAGTTAGTCAGTAATATGGCCTCTGTGAACGTACTTAGCTATGTATTTATAAAATAAACTTACATCTTATAAATATATCTATATATAGGTGTGTGTGTGTGTGTATATATATATATACATACACATACACACTTACTAATAGTAAGGTAGCAATAATCTGAATGTGAGTATCCATTGATTATTCCAATAATATAGGAACATTACAGTAAATATTTACAGCTACAATGGGCGCAACGATTACAATATAATTGCCTGTACGAATAGTAACTCAAATCCAATATTGTATATCTTCTTTGTGATTTAAAACACGCTTGTAATCTTGCATGTAGACAAGAGTACAGATGGTTAATATCATTCATCAATATGATGATACCACTCTTGTTACCCCTTGTTGACGCAATGCAGCGAAAGTTGTAGGTGGGCTGAGTCATGCTTTGTGCCTTCATTAGGGCACAGGTCTGGAGATCACGTTTGCAAGGAAGATTATCGATTAACTTGCAGAGCAATCATGTCCGTCGGTATCATGCTGTTGCAGGAATAGCAGTAGAAGAATTAAACAATGTTCTATATGTTCTACGTTCTGTCCACAAACACCGAGCAGAAAGCATAAACTCTGGCACCACCCCACAGAAAGTTGTAAGTTGTGCCAATGTGTCATGACCGAATATACTAGTGAAGCTGTAGATTTTCCGTTCTACAACGCACACGCAAACAAATATTGTTACTGAATAACATTCGACCCCTCCCTCCCCCACAGACACCTCAGGAAACATGCACGATAGTATTCTCTCGTAAGACGCACGTTTGTCCATAATTAGGCCAGTAAATAAACGATTCCCGGTACATGCTAGCACTCCCGGATCTATGCTATGAAATCCACGGGATCTGCCACTGCTCCCCTTACAATATAGAATCTGATATACGCAATTAGGAAATTCTGTTGCCAACATCGAAACACCACAAACTTTTCATGCACAGCAAATCTCCAAAATGACCATCCAATCTCTTGAAACACCACAATCTGATCCTCGCTAAAAAGTAGGTACGTTCACTTTTACGTGGAAAAAACAACAAGTTTTGTCATAAAAATGTTTATGTTATTATTAAGAGGAAAGACCAAAGTATTTTTTTCATTAGCTTTTGAAATTTTTTTAATCGTTTCAAGCACGTTCGAAAGTTTAGTCAAAAATTTTGTTTTGTTTACGTCAGTAGCACATACCGTTAATGATAACGGTTAGTGTTTTTTGGTGGTGGGGAGGTGCTTTTTTCCGGTGAAAACCACATTGACTTGGACATTCTTGCAAAAATTGTTGGATTTTAATGAAACTTTCAGGACATATTCAGAAATGAATGTAATCATTTTGGACTTCTTTTTTTTTTTAATTTTTTTACATATGTTACCACCCACTTAATTACTTTTATGAAATTTAGAGAAATTCAATTTTTAGAGTGGGGATTTTTTTATTAATTAAAAGTTGGACTCTTTGGAGATAGTAAACCATCAATATTTTTGTAAAACAGTTATCCCTTTCACTGAAAATCTGCTCTGAATTGTAAAATAAAAAATGCAATAAAACTATGACATTATTTAATTAGAAAAGCTTTTAATTGCTTTGATAAGGACACTGTTGTCTTAGGAAGAAACTTTTTTGATAAATAAAAAAATACGTTTACTTAGACTTCGTAAATTTATATCAATTCTGGTCATCCATACTAGCTTACATCACCTCGGAACATCGATACATCAATAAAGATCAAAGAAAACAGGGCCCATCGTTAAGAAATGCTTTATATTGCTTTTTTATGCTATAAGACATATTTATTTCAAATCAGATTAATTTAAGTTTAAATTTACTAATTTTACTCAAATAACGTGTCACAAATATATATTTTATTTTTGGAAGATTTTTAAAACCGATAATTTTGTTTTGTTTACAAATTTCTTAAAATTAAGAAAATTTTCTGAAATCGGCCAAA
This sequence comes from Acanthosepion lycidas, assembly GCA_963932145.1. Taxonomy (NCBI): domain Eukaryota; kingdom Metazoa; phylum Mollusca; class Cephalopoda; order Sepiida; family Sepiidae; genus Acanthosepion; species Acanthosepion lycidas. The sequence goes on along the minus strand of OZ010598.1, from coordinate 53,276,632 downwards.
ATTTTGAGATTCCGACCTATATAATTTATATTTGAAATACACCAGAGTATTTTAGTTACTGGAAATAGTCAATTTAATCATTTAGCTTCAAATTAAAGCAAAAATAAACTCATCCAGAATGCATGTTCACTTTAAAAAATCATTTTAAATCTTAAGTATCGAAAATTAACTGAACGTATCTACTTAAAGCAACAATTGATAAAAGGGGACAGGTGTTTGTTTTGTAGAATAACACCTCTTTGCATTGAACTATTTCCTCACACTGAGCTTTATTTCCGAATGCATCATCGTCTAAGGCTCCGACAGAGGCAGTGAATTATATCATAAGATGGCCGACGACTTTGAAAAGTTTATCAAAATAATATCTATTAGCCACCATCATACGCATACGCTATTCAGGTCAAAACTGGCTTCATTCTCCAGGGTGCTACAATTATATTTTCCGTCAGTGTAGATGCATAAGATAAATTTAGAACATATATATTAATACACACGCATGCAGATATATATATATATATATATATATATATATATATATATATATATATATATATATATATATATATATAAATTCTAGCGTTTACCGCATTAATTCAAAAGAGGGTTCGATACTAAGAGTAGAGTAAAAATTATTTATTATAATTTTTACATACGGACAAACACGCACACGCATACACACACACACACACACACATATATATATATAATATCATAGAGAAATCCCATTAAAAAATGACTGAAAACCAGCCGTTAATATTTTTAATCAAACAGAAAATTATTTATCTCAAATTGATAAAAAAAATATTTTGATATAATAACTTTTAATATCCGTAAGCATTTATGTGCATTGATACGAACCCATTTTAGAGTGGAAAGAGAGAGAAAAAAATTAAAGAATTTACATTATTTAATAAGATGTTCAGCTTAAAAAAGTAACCAACAGCTGGATGATAAAAATGTTTGGTGAAAACTGGTTGATTATGTGAAATAAATGATTGAAAGGCAGTTGCTGTAAAAATAGATAAAACATTAATGAGAAAAAGATTGAAAGTATGACGAACGATAAGGAAATGAAAATATCGCGAAGGAATTTCCAGAGATAATGAAATTAACTGAAAAGAAACGTCAAGTTTCAGTTAATGTGTTTTATTGAGAAGATTTCAAGGAGGAGAATGTAGTAGAGCATTGGAATAGTTGGATTACTGGTTTCAAAATAAAACAGTGTTCACCCAAATAAAGAAGGCATTGAAAAAACTTGAACTGAAAAGGTTTTAATAATAGATAAAATTTAAAATATATCTAATATTTTCGGAAATGCGTGCAAATGCAAAACAATAAACCGATAAAGGTATACCAAAAATAACAGACATTTAAACAGATGAAGGAAGAAAAATGAAAAAAAGGCTATTAATGAGACCAAACGATGGTGAGGTGGGTGAGAAAAAGAAAATCAGAATAATTATGTGTAATAAAATAAAATAGTCATCTCTTACCATATTTAAATCTGTACTCATAGTTCATGAATTTTTCACATCCAACCTTCACTAGATTTTTCACCAAAAAGTAATATAAAAATTCACCCAAAAATCTGCTGCTGATTTGACGTGAAAAAATCACGACACTGTCAATAAATAAGTGGACTATTTTATATTATTTTATTACTACTAATTATAATTGCTTTATCTCTTGATATTGAGCTTTATATTTGCAAGATTTGCCTCCCTTGGATGCATTACCTTCCTTGAATTGCACTGGTTTATTGCATTCTGGACAAAATTTTTGTTATTGTTATTATAAATAAAATTAGAAAGATTATTTTTGAAAACTAGAATCTAACAAAATGTAACATTCGTTTCTGCGTTTAGAAAAAGAACGAAAGAAACAAATTAATTTGGACACGAGCAAAATAATTTAATCTATAATTATTGAGTCAGCATGGCAATTCATTTCATCAAGTCACGAATCTATAACCGCACCTCAGTGTGAAAATGAAAAGACATTCTTAAAGATACTGTCGTTCATAATTAAAATAAAACATTCTGTAAAACTAGGCCGCAGATCTGCAAGTTAAACAAATTAATGATTAGAATTCTACTAATCGAATTCTGTGGGATGTAGTCTTCTAAAAGTAAATATCTCACCATGTCTTAATCTCGGCTATTTCAGGGTAGAGTGCATAACGAGACCAACTTTGTTCCCTGGAGGTTTTCTTTCTGTCTCTTTTCTTTGCCGGATAAACTCAGCTTTAAATAACGTAGAATTCAGGCAAAAGAATTTGAAGGTTTTAATCCAAATATTTGCCATCGCGCAGCAATTCATCTCCATTGAAACTGTCTCTCTGGTTATCACTCAAGGTTGACTTCTTATTTGTCCGTGTGATAAGGCATGGCCTTTATGCATCAACGTTTAGATCACTTGATTTAATACTGTTGCTAGTGCCATGTGATAAGGAAGGACTATCGTCTCCCTTTTATGAATTCAAAAGACGAAGTAGACTAGTGTTCGGAGCCATAAATGAAGAACGTATTTCAAACTTCATTTAAATAAAATGAAGATACTTAAAAATTAGCCTAAATTTTGAGATGATACATGTTATAATATTGAAATATTGGTATTCTCAGTGCGCCCACATCACTATCGAATGTGACACAAGAAAAATGAATCTGTAAATAAATTTTATGAAACATTATTGAATTTATGGAGAATGCATCTGTTTAGTCGCAAGTAAATTGATACAAACACATATAGATATAAATATACATGTATATATGCAAAAATCTAGGTACAAGTATATTGAGATAGATGGGAAGAGTACTGATAATGGATCGTCAACGGAAAAAATTTCCCAAATAAATAAAATCTATTCTAATAGGTAATAATAATTTTTGAAGTTTGAAAGGTTGAAGGTTCTTATTCTTACATGCTGACTCATGGCATCATAGCGAGGTGTTAATGCTACGAATGGTAGTATCGCAGTAGAAGTTGAACTTTTCAGACAAAAATTACAGATGATAGCTGAGCGCCAATCTGTCAAAATGGCGTGACATGAAAATGCGTAAGAAAGAGAAGATGTCATTAAATTCATCTGTGTGAAAAATATTGCATCCATTGTCATTCGTCGATATTTGCCGAACGTTTACGGAGACCGAAAGGTGGATATGAGCACATTCAGTTGGTACCATTGGTGCGGATTTGTACAAAAGCGGCACTCAGACCATTTTTCATCGTTGGCAAATACTCATAACTAACAGTAGTGACCATGTGAAAAAAGACTGTTTCCTTGCTGAATAGTGTTATTTTCCTCCTTTTGTATCTTGTAGTTCTCTTGGAAATTATTAGAAAACCTTTCTTTCGGATCACCCCACATACGACGGTGTACTGAAAAGTTCTCTACTCGTTCTAATCAATATTTCAATAGCCATAAATCAGAATATTGGTTTTTGTAAGTGAGTTAGGGCGAAACTTTTCAGTATTCTTTTGTGGATATTAATGTCAATTACTCGGATACTCATGTTCTTAAAAGGCGTTTAGTATAAAACATTGGATTTTTCTATTTTGGATCCTATTTTTCGATTTCATATTTTTATGGATTTCATATTAAAAATATTTTCCATATTGTCTTACCAATCTCTCTGAATTCTGATGAGACAATCAGAATTCCTTTATTAATCATATTCCAAGTAAATAAGTTCTTTCGATCAAGATGTTCAGAAAATCATTTACAGAATTTATCAAATTGAAGTGTACACAACGTTTAAAAACAAAAATCTTTTAAATGCTGAAAACAGTCTTCCTATGTAGTTGAAGGCTTCATTGGTCAAGTGGTTTTGTTTCTTAAAGTTAATGCAAATAACAAACACGGATATTACCGGCATTGAGCAAAACAACGTATTTACCTGTATGTCAATGTATACACCTATATTTCAATTCTGGTAGTAAGAATGTCTGTAATGGAACAGGTGTCACATTACTATCACATTTACTTTCATCACTAGAAATTCAGATATTGTGACCGTCTCCCGGTGTTGGTCTCATCCTAAAATTATTACTTTTTCTATTATGTACATTCATTTTTCTGTTGTTAGAATATTTGTCTTAAAACAGTGGTTGATATAATAGTTTGATAAAACATTAAGAATTTTCCCACAATTCTTACATCTTGCTTTTTTTCTCCAGTCATTATGACGGTTATACTCTAAATGAATCTCCTTGTGTGGAGTACCTGTCTATTGGAACTGAAACGTAATTCGTATATGATCCATCGCTAAAGATGCAGGGGAAAATTGCTCCAGAAAGTAGATGAATGTTGCCATACTCTGTTTTTACAACAATCAGATCAGACCAACTTCACGAGCTTATCATATAAAAACGGTAAACAATAGCCACTGTATTGACAATGATGTAGTGATATATGATTGTTTAATTGATTTGTTATGATAAAAGTTGAAAGTGTGTAAAAACTGTCCTAGATGACTCACGTTACACTTACCCGACCATAACTCAAAAACACACACGAAAATCTACCAAACTCCATCCGAAATATACTAGCAGAAAATACAAGTTTTTTTGTGATGTTAAACGCTCACTCGTTCTAACTTTCGTTAGGTCAACGAATGTTTGTTATCACTTTCGAAATGTTCGTTGTAGACGAGACTTTGTCAATGCAGATACAAAACCTTTAATAAAGGAATTCTAAGTGATAACGCCTTCAAATAATACTCATAATAATAATACTTGTTCAAATAGTTATCGCCGAATAGTAATTCGTATAATGATGAATATAGAGGAATAGTATAGTAGGTAGAATATTTATTTTGTAAAAAATACAAAATTTTGGCACAGGGCCAAAGGTGAAGTGGGGAAAGGCTGGTCTTTCACTGACTATCCAAGTCCTAGTTAAACACAATCACAACCCATTCTTTCAATACAATATGCTCAATCATCACAAGAACTTGTCCATCACCTCCCAATCCTACATATACCACAATACCACATATTCCCAAGGGATATATGAAACATGCCATGGTGTAAAAATTTATGATTTTCATAAAGGGTCTTTGCAAAAATATCTAAAAATTCCATGAAACATGAAATATTGAGAGAGGTGAGATGAACCCAGAAAGCAAACTTAAAATGTAAACAAAAGATAAAACTAAAACAAAACAATGTTAGTAAGAACCGTTCACCCCTAAAAATAATAAGAGTGGCCGCTGTATTCTGTCGATAGACAGAATCAGGAAGCACACTCACTAATGGAATGGGAAGGATGAAAATATATGACGGAATGGGAAAATTAAAGGCTGACTCTGTCGAGATGAAAAATGGAGGACAAAAACAAACTTAGGAGGTCAGGAATCTCCACACGGGCCATAACAAAAGAGAATGCCGGGAAACAGACCAAGAACAACACTTATTCACATTAACTAGGAAAACATAACAGTCTAACTTAACCAGTGGTGGTTTTCACAGGAAACCACCCCGTTACATCAAGGGGACTTAAAAGGGAAAATCAGGGCTAACCATGTCCACGAATCACGCTCGCCTCAGTCACCCTCCTTTCGCCGAAATTTGTCAAAATCAAACGCTTTCGGTCAAATCTGATTTTTACCCTAACCTGATGTTTAAGAAAAACAAGTAGATCATGATGCGAATACTGTTTATCTCGCAAGATTCCCTCCGTCCACACCACCATTATAGCCACGGCTAGCAACGTAAAAAACACTATACGTTTTACCCCAGAGAACGTGGTCGACACATTGTCACATGCGTATGCCATATCAATGGACACGAGCTGTTCGGGAGCGATACGAACTGTCAACTCGCCGACGTAATCCTAAAAGGGGCGCACATGTGGACAATGTTAGAAGGCGTGAGAAGCCGTTTCCTCTAAGCCAAGGTCATGCCGATGACAGTCTGGCAAATCTGTCTCGCCCCACCTGTACCTTATCCGGCGAAGGAGGGGCTCCAATGCCAAAGTGTAAAGTAAGCGCCACAGTGGGTCACCCCTGTCGGACCGACCAAGTCAGCACAAAAGCGCTCGATCGCTTTCCGTTCACCTGTACCACAACACTTCCTGATAGAGGAAGCTAATCCACTTTCAGAAGTCGGGTTCGAATCCGGCGGCCTGCAGAACAGCAGCCAGGTACTAATGGTCACACCCTGTCAAATGCCTTGGACTAATCCAAATTGATCAGCGCGGCTCACCTATCGTCTTTTACATCGTCTATGTTCGTGTGGATCAGATGCAGGTTGCTTTGAACTGTTCGTCCCCTCACAGCACAAGTCTGTTCGCGACAACTGACTGCAACCTCTCTGTCAGGATTTTGGCCCAAATCTTTAACTCTCTGTTTAGCACAGTTATGGGCTTGTCATCATCTAAATCCCGCTCAACACCCTTGCTCTTTTTCAACAGTTTGATCACACCCCTGGAAATACAGTTGGGGATGGATCCCCACCGGAACCAGTTGTTGGACACCACTATCAAAATCGGGACAAAGATGTGCGTACATTGCATATGACAGAACAAATAGTATAGAGAATAGCGATACCTTTAGACGTCACGCTAATTCCCATTTATACGTTTCCTTTCCGATCACGTGATATCCTTATTTAATAATGGAATCGTCCGTATTTGCTCACTGATGATCCGTGTTCAAACTACAGTGTCGGCAACGACACTTTATTCCCACACAACACAAATAGCCTATCCACATGCAAAAAAAAAAACAAAGATTAAAAATAATGAAAGTCCTAATAATAAAAAAAGAAAGGTCAGCACTCAATAACATTAACTACGAACACGGCCACAATGTGCTGACCGTGTCTTGAAAATAAAACATTCCTATAACTTTAGACATATACATAAAAATCACACATTCAGTTAAAAATAAATAAAAATCGTCCTTGATAACGACTAAAAGAATAGCCGAATCGAATATGCAGAACATTTGGATAGTTTTGACACAGTTCGGGTCCAAAAAATCAAACACTTGTACGAACACACGAAAAATTAAATAAAAAAAAATAATCCCAGTATCTTGTTAGTCGTCTTTAACGAAACTTTTATAAAAGTGGGATTGCGGCCCAAATACACAATATATGTGTGTGTGTGTGTGTTTGTGTGTGTGTTTGTGTGTGTGTTTGTGTGTGTGTGGGAGAGCATGTGTGGTTGTGAGCGCATATATTTCTGCTAGTCAAGTTACAAAATATTTTCTATTTTTACTTAGGTAGTTGTTGATCTAATCAATATATTGAAGATGTCATCCAACATTCAACTTATTCTCGCATCTAGATGTCTTCTATTTTCTCCATTATTGACTATCCTTATATTATTGCAAATACAGGAATGAAAATTTATTATTATTATGATGAACAATCCATTCCAAAGTGCAAATGATATAATTCTCGGTGTTTGCGGAAATTATATATTTCTGCAACTATTTTATTTAATAAATTCTTAGTCTTAGTTATGGCCGGCTAACACGTGACAGGTTGTCATCCTGTGGGTACTTTCAGGTTTGTTTGTTAACACTAGATTACGTGTTGTGTTATATGTAAGTGTTAGGTCCCTACTCAAGACTTTCAAACTGGCGATTTCCATAATTAGAATATTCTCCTACCTTATATTGATTTATTAGACATAGGGATTTTATTTGTCGCCATAAGCTAATATGCGAATTTAATAATTTTAAATCCTTGAAATATACATATATGTGCTATTCTCTGCATATTGCTGAGATTGTAAAGGATTCATATCTATAAGATATCTTTTTCGTTATATTTATTACATTTAAATTGTCTATTACTTAGGTAATATTAGAAAAGCATAGAAAAAGAGAAAGTCTGAAATACAGTCAATAGATAATATTATTTTGAGTCATAACTAATTGCCGTTTGGGGGACCCAACTATAATGACGAATCCTAACTGTTACTTAAATATATCATATACGACAATGTTCAGCGCAAAAGGTTTTGTATTGATGAGTATAAATCTCCACAAATGGCCTCAAAATATGAGCTCCATAAAAAAAAATTTAATTAGCATGTGATTTGGGATAGTCAGGGTATTATGCGTTTAGAATTCTTAAAATGCAGCGAAACTCTAAATGCACATTTATACTTCCAGCAGCTGTAACAAGTCCATCAATGGTTAAAAAGTCAATAAGAAAAATGTTGTTTTCTCAACGACAGCGGAAGTTCGCATGCAACAAGAATAACAGAGGAAAACATTTTGCAAACTCAACTGGTCTGTTCTACTCCACCCGCCATATTCATCCAACCTTTGCCCCAACCAATTATTAACTTTTTCCTGACCTTTGCCCCAACCGGTTATTAACTTTTTCTTGACCTTTGCCCCAACCAGTTAATTTTTCATGACTTTAGAACGATCGCAAAGGTCAACCCTGCCGGAGTGCAATAGAAGAGCCTCGCTCTGTGAATATTTGGTGTGAATTTTAGTAACTATGAATTCTTTCTATTTTGGGGCGAATTAATATTTTGGGATGAATTAACAGAAAAGATCCAATGTATAATTGAATAACATATAACTGGACTTTATTAAAAAAAATGTTGATAAAGAAAAACGAAAATGATTTATGACTCAACCGAATATTATTGCTAGGGTTTCATTATATTATGGTCTCTTGTGATTTTTGAATGCTTATTGGCACAATCAGATTATCTGGAAAACTTGTTCCCTTTTTAGATTCCACCTGCGAAGAGAATCTAGCTTGGAATAGACTACAGCAGGAATAAGGTCACTGTAAGGTGATATGTTAAAACTGTCAACTTTAAACACCGTCAAAGGACCCAGTCTTTAATGAAATCTCACTTGAGTATTGAACACGTGTTCAGAATCCATTTCCAATGTCTGTCTGAAATTATATCTTTCAATTAAAAGTCAGCTTCTCGCTAAATACGATTTTCATTAATGTTTACAGGTGATGAGGACAGTCGACGTATTTGCAGAATTGCTGTATTGATTGTGTAGTCAGTTTGTACAACGCCTTTGTTAATAACTGTCTAATAGATTTATAAAAATATTTAGCAGTTAATCAGTGAAAATTGGTGTGTATCTTCTAATATCCACGGGTTCGCATGAAGTCCAAGTCAATGTACGTTGCGCTCTTTGCATTGTACAGTTTTATTTGAAAGGAAAATAAATAATTCTTACAACTTTGTTAATATAATGTTTTGAGGTCGCGAAACAAATTTCGAAACACTATCAATAAGCTTAAATACTGACACAGATTTGTTAACTGAATTTTGATCTAAAATATTTATTATATAATGTTCGATCTAAGTATACGTTCATATTGATTTACCTATATGTGATGAAATTTAGGTACCTCCACTAATTCGATGAAAAAACTGCATAGCATGATGAAAAAAGGTAGGAAACTTGATAAAAACAAAGTTTTATCGTCAAAGTGTTTATGATTAAACAAAATTTTTTACCAAATACAAGATTTTTTTTAACCAAAAAGCAATTTTTTTTAAAACAAAAAAACATTTTTTTTAAACAAAAGACAAGATTTTTAACTAAAATTTCGAACGTGCTAAAAAAGATTAAAAATTTAATTCTTTTATCACGTTCGAAATTTCGGTTAAAAAATCTTGTCTTTTTTGCATCAGTGGAGTACCTAAGATTACTATGGCTATTTTAGCGCCTTTTTCAGATAAAAAAATTATTTGGAAATTCTTCCGAAAATCAAATAATTGTTGGATTTTAATGAAACTTTCAGGACTTATTCACAAATGTATGAAATCTTTTGTTTTAGAAAATCTTGATAAAATCTTTTTTTTATATCTGTTACCCACACTTACTTAATTTTATGAAATTTCGAAAAATTCATTAATTGAAGGTCAAGGAAAGAAGTGAATTTTTTATGTTTTGTTTTGATTTTTGGTAAAAATATTTTGAGGTTTGCATTGCAGTCTAATAAACATAACATAAAATCATTAAAATCTTTTTAAATATTTGAGGCGGAAACTTCATGCCAGTTTCACTTTCTTTTTAACTGCGATCATTTTTACTTACATCTTGCATTATTTGCCATGGTTTTCGAAAGTAAAAATGGTCTGCAATTATTTTAACAAGGGCCTCGTTAAGAAAAATCTTCTGTTCCGTTTTGAATTCAATGTTACGAATTTAAGGATCACTAAACATTGAAAAAAAGTGTTATTCATTGATTTTACGCGCTTTTCTCACCGTTTTAACGCGCAATAATTAAGAGCCACATACGAGTAAACATCTGTGTGTCACTCTCGGCAATCAATATATAAATGCTAATCAACAGATTTTTAATTTTACACACTATAAGTAAACGTTTCCTAAAGAAGCCCACTTATATTGATGTCCATTCATTGGCATTAACAGAAGGGCACTTTGACGTGGTGTAATGGTTAGCAAGTTTCTCTTGCTAGCTCAATTAGGACTGAGTTCGGTCCTCATTGGGTGATGTACTCTTTCGGTCTTGCGCCACATCTAAACTACGCTTAGAAAATCGCCACAGGCATTAATAGGATCGACAGTAACGAATTAAGAATAAGAAACGATTGCATACTAACCTTAACTCGCTAGATAAGATTCTAATCTCATTTTGGTTTTTGATATCGAACTATAAAACTAGCTAGGCTATGTCCTTTCACTGTCAGCCTGTTAGGTTTGATATGAAAATACCTTAAGTTCACACATTTCATAAGTATGTATAACTGATGGCATTTTGCATTCATCTAACAGGCTGACAACGAGAGGATACGGCCTACATGGAATTTTTAACTAATGACCAATAAAGTAAAGCTTTTGATATCATAAGATTAAGAGATTGCCTCTAGCAAAAGAATTTAAATGAAAGTTTGAATGCCTTGATTACGATTTGAGTAACGAACCGTTCCTACTCGGCACAAAGGATTACTATATATTATTAGGTTGGTGCAAAAATAACGTCGTTTTCTCACATAGTAACATATGTGAGAAAACGACATTATTTTTGCACCAACCTAATATCTAGGCACCGATATTTAGAGAACTTAAAACAATTACTTGGTTACTTATTTTGGTGCATCATTTTACTTACAGTTATAGTCTCGTGATGCAAACAATAGTCAGCGCATTATTTAAATAAATTACCCATAAAATAATCAACAGTGCCTTTTTACAGACATCTATCATTTATATCATTGCTAACTGTTGACTGATGCCAATCCTACTGACGAGTTTTACATTTGTATAAGTAGCGAAGTAATCGTTCTAAGTGACGCAGTTAATCGAAATAAGTGCTACGTCATTTCTTGCGTATTAGTCATTGTCTATAAACTGGGAAAATGATGTGCCATCTACAAATAACAACCTTGTAAATGTTATTTTTTGTTGTTGTACAATGTCTATATTCAATTCTCTCCCACACAAATCATTGAAATATTAATAGGAGTAAGATTCGCATCTTATCGACATTTCTTATCATCAGTGCTGCCAAATATATTGTTAAATCATGCTAAAGAAATTTTCTTTCTTAGTGAATTTTGACATTGATATATCTTGATTCTGAATGGATAAAAAATAGAACAGAAATCATAGGAAGCCGTGTTCAAAATGACTTCTTGGATTGACATTCTCTACATCAAAATGAACAATCTTAGACCTCAAATTCGCTTTTAGAAAATCACCAGTTTTATTTTATTTTCAGAACGTAATGCAGTGCTTGTGTATTGTAATATGGTTTTGTACTTAATGAAATAAATATCAATATTCCGAATATAAACTAAAACGATTTCATTAGAGTTACTGACCATCAACATGCTTTCTTACTATCTTTTGTGATGTAAAAGAAAGTTCAATTATAGAATTCTGTTTTAAACGGTATTCTTTGTTGTTTATTTGTATTGAAGTGATTTAATTTTCGATTCTTCATGCTGATGACTTAATAACTTTACTATAAATGGGCAAATAAAAATACTATTTTACTAATAAAGGTTATTGTAAAGAACAAAACATTTTCGATATGTCTATCGATTCGAACATTGAAAATATTCATTGGGGCTAAAAATATGTTTGACCGAATTTCCGAGGAATTCAGGAAATTTATGCTCAAAAGCATACGCGCATTTGCTATTAAGGAAACAGTGAGCCAAAGAAAATAATGCCTTAGTCGTCTCTACAGTACCCAGCTTATGAAACTGCATATTTATCTCAGTGTTTTCCTTAATCTCATGAACGACGATTTTAGCCTTTTAAAAAGAACAAGTCACAGTGGGTCAATTCTGGACTGAAGAGGAAGCAGACATACTTGGATGATGAAATGATGCTGCAAAATCCTTTTTAGGGATCAGTTGCGTGACCCTGTTCTACACATTACTTGACCACTGTTGAAAAATTATGATTACAGATTAGTCTTTCATTAGAAAATATGAAAACGGTTGAAACGATGAATAAACATAAAATGTTAATATCGAACATAGCATAAATGTCAGTTTCTTTTTATTAGTAAAACTTTACTGAATGAGAAGGCTGTTCTTATTTCTACATACACACGCGCGCATGCATATATATATATATATATATATATATATATATATATATATATATATATATATATGTGTGTGTGTGTGTGTGTGTGTGTGTGTGTGTGTGTGTGTGTGTGTGTGTGTTGTTGGACGTGAACAGGATTCAGCATTGTTTGCCCATAGAACCCAGAAGTATGGGGCAGACATTATCGAGATACCAACTGTTATAGATTTTCCTTGTTGACCACTAGCAAGGGTATTCCGAACAAACATCAATAGCACTTGAAAAGGGTAGGCGCCAACAAGAGATACAAGAACGGCGTTGCCATGGGTGATATCCACTGAAAGAAGCGGAAAATTAGATTAAATCATATTCTAAATCAATGATCCACCTGATAATGCACTATACACTACATTCCATATGTAGGTTTTCTTAGTTGTTGATCAACAAGAAAAGCATTATTGAAACCACACCGGCTGCCTTTACCTTACTAGGAAGCATCTCAACCGTGTAATCTTGGCATATGGATGTCTGACCAGACAAGTAGCATGCCTAGTTCTCTCAGATAGACGAGTTTGTATATGCAAGAAATTACATGAAGTTATAGCTCCAGTCATTAAACAGGGATTTTTTTGCCATACACTAGTCGCTCTGTAACGGTATTTGGTTGTTTTCTGTCGGAGGTACTAATAACATTGGAATCTCTCTTTATAGAGCTGATTTACACAGACCTTGGTTCAGATAATTTGCATTGCAGTTACAAGTGATGATCACTTGTTCCTCCAATTGCTCGTGGGTTACATGAAAGTGGCTTAAGTTGATTTCTGGGAATAGGAACAAATTTCCATAAAAATACAATTTAGGAAGATTTACCGACTTCAACAAATTCTTAGGATCACCAAAAGATATTAGATAGGTACCTAATTTCTGGACATTGAGTTTTATATATATATATATATATATATATATATATATATATATATATATATATATAATATATCTATTAGGTTGGTGCAAAAATAATGTCGTTTTTTGACGTTCAACTTCAAAAGAAAAACGTTATTTTTGCACCAACCTAATATATACATATATATTATATATCTTTATACATATATATTATACGTATTTTATATACCTATATCTATACATATATATTTATATATCTATATATTATATATTTGTATATCTATATGTATCTATTATATATATATTATATATATATATTATATTTATATATCTATATATATATAATATCTTTATATATATATTATATATTTATATATCCATATATTATATATTTATATATATTATATATTCATATATATATATATATATATATATATATATATATATATATATATATATATATATATATATATGTGTGTGTGTGTGTGTGTGTGTGTGTGTGTGTGTGTGTTTCTTTACATCGACAGGTAAGTTACTACGATTAAGCTCTAGTTAATTTTTTGTTGTGTTTGAAAAAGTGTTTTATTTTTTGGACATAGAGTGTGTAGAAACTGTCCAAATGTTTTATAATTCCGAGCACATTCGACTATACTTTTTGCCATTATTAAGGATGATGTTACTTTTTTCAATTTAATTGGGTGTATGGGTTGTGTGTCTGTTTTTAGTGTTATAGAGATGGTTTATTTTCCGAACATTGTGTTCGTAGTTAATATTATTAAGTGTTGGCTTTTTCATTTTTTATTATTAAGACTTTCATTATTTTTAATCCTTTTGATCATTATTTTTGCTGAATATTTTTCTAATCGGTTTGTTTAAGGGAAGTGCTTTTCTTTTAAGTTTAGGAATGTTCTACCTATGTTTGTTTTGATGGTTTTGTTGTATGGTGGATTAAACTAGATAATCTTTCTTTTTCTGTTTTTGCGTTTTGGTTGTGGAGGTGTATATTGTAGTTGTTGTGTGTAGCCACTTTTTTTTTTAGTGCTTCGTCGTATGGTGTGTTTTTTTTGTTATTGAAAATGTGTATGTTAGATGAGTTTTCAGATAGTCTGCGGCTGATTGATATGGGTATTTGTTAGCGGATGGTTGGAGAATGTGTGTACGTAAGCTGCAGTGTCATTTTCTTTTTTGTAGGGTTCGTATGTATTGTTCTTCAGGTTAAGAGTGACGTCTAGGAAATTTACTGTTCCTGTGCCTCCATTTATTTCTATTTTGAATTCAATGGTTTTTAGGGCGTTTATTATTTTTTGTCCGTCATCTCTATATAGACCCGTGTTCTTTTTCTCCAGGATTCTGGCTAGGTATGAGAGGATGAGTATGCCAACTAATTCGCATTGCAGCTGTATCGTAGTTACCCATGTTTACATCAAATAGATCGTATTTTTTTTTTGCCCATGGCTCATTACTGTGAAACAGCAGAGATTTGCGGAGGTGCTTGATTATTTTAATATCTCCGTCCATGATTTTTACATGTTGCTGTGCTAGTTGTATAGTGTCATTCAATATGTTTTCCGTGATGGATGGGTAGAAATCCACTATGTCAAATTGGATGAAAGTAGTGTTGTTTTTGTTTTCTATTGCTGTAAACCACTCTATGACAGCTTTGGTGTTTTTCCATTGGTTAAGACCTAATTTTTCCCTTAGACTGATATTGATAGTTTCTAATATGTTTGTGCTGATTTTTCCTATCTCGCTTTTCGCAGGATTGATTAGTCGGAATGTGGGTTTTTTGACCAAGTTGTTTTTGTGGTCTTTTGCTGTTGTGAAAGCTTGTTGTTCAGCTATTCGTTTTATTCTTTCATCTATCTTTAATTTTACGGCTATATCTTTAGCTTCTTGGTTTATCATGTTTTTTTTTTGTGTTCGCAGTTGTCTTCTTGTATAACTATGTGATATTGTTAGTTATGAGTTTATTCTAGGCTGTGGGTTCCATTGTGTATGTGTTCGTAGTCTTGTCAGCCAATATGAATACCTTATTGGAATTCATTATTTTTTTCTTGTCTTCTATAATTTTCTTGTGGGAATTGTCCAAGTGTTTTTTGAACTTCAGGTTTTTGACTATATTTATCATATCTTCCTCGAATTTTAGCATTTCTTTACATATTGGTGGACATTTCCTTGTATTGAAGTTAAATGTATCGGTTTTTTCAATTATTTCGTTTTTTGGGTCGTTGAGGAAGAAGTATGGCTTCCATCTCATCCTTCTTATGAGACTTTCGATTCTCTCTGTTAGTTGAAGTTTATACGAAGCTTGGGTGGGTATAAGGATATATATATATATATGTGTGTCATCCACAGACAGACTGTTTCGCTGTATCACAGGTCCTCAGTGTGGCTAGACGTCGGATCGCTTCAAGCTGCGTTTGAAAGCCAGGCTAAATACGTTATATATTTATATATATCCATATATATATATATATATAAATATATATCTGTGTGTGTGTGTGTGTGTGTGTGTGTGTGTGTGTGTGTGTGGCTAAGGTTAGAACTTTAATAAAGTTCGAGCAGGGCAGGATTGCTGAACTTCAAAGACGTAGTCTTTCGCAGCGAGGCATTGCAAATGAAATTGGGTGTAGCAGAACTGTCATTTCTAAATTCATTAAAAATTCAGATCTATATGCTTCTAAAAAATCAAGCGGTTGCCCCAATAAAATCTCACCATCTCTAGACAGACGCATTTGGCGAGAAGTTAAGAGATTCAAGCCTAAATCAGATAAAAGTGAATACAGACGCTGAATGTAGCTCTCGAACAATTCGACAGCATTTAAATAAGAAAGAGTTTACGAAGGTAAAACAACTACAGAAGCCTCGCTTTCTTCCCTGCTATAAAACCTCTCGTTTACTATTTGCTTCCGATAATGGATCTGGATAAATGGAAGAAAGTGTTGTTTTCAGGGGAGAAAAAATTCTACCTTGATGGTACAGACGGTTTTAAGCGTTACTGACATGTAAAAGATGTCCCAAATGAAATTTTCTCAACACAACACAGTGAAGGTAGATCAATATGGTCTAGGGTTCATTTTTGTACAATGGAACTCTTGAGTTACAGGAGGTAAAATGTTGTCAAACAGCTGCTAGTTACATTGACATGTTAAGAAAAGCATCGCTAATAACTGAAGGTCCTCGTCTGTGTAGAAAAACTGGATTTTCCAGCATGACAATGCTGTAATCAACAACGATCAAAGATCGAAGGAATTTTTATGGAAATCAACATTCAGTAATTCCCAGAAATGGAGAATGTACTGAGAATATACTGAATATTAAATTTTCGCTGTGACTTAAAATTTTCACTTGTTTGTTGATAAACTAAATTTTCTAATTATATGTAAATGTTTCAAATATATTTCGATTAAAGTAACATTATTTTATATTTTATAACTCTTTTGTATCTGGTCTTAAGATTTTGACCAGGAATATATATATATATATATATATATATATATATATATATATATATATATATATCAGTTAGCGACACAACTGGTTGAAATTTATAAAAGCATCTCTTATCTGTTTCCGGCTGGCCTCGTGTTTTTCTGTCACTAGCCCTTAAATTTAGATTAAAGTAGATTTATTTGCAAGGCATCTTCTGACTGAAATCCCAACCATCTTAATCGTTTGTCCATTTTTATTAAACGTTGTGTATGTTTTTCTAAATTTTGAACACATTTGTCTGAGATTAAATATCAGAATGGCTTTATTCAGATAACTGAAACAATGAATGATTCGAATGATTTCAGTTTTTCTATTCACTTCACATCTGGATAATCGAGGAAGTGCTGTACTTAGCTAAAATTGTTAATAGTTTTGTTCCTCAGTAGAAGATATGTCGAAGGCTGTTCAAATATGAACATCGTTATTGGCCGATTGGTGTCCCTCTGTACGCATGAAATTCATCAGGGTTTTCGTATCTTCCAAAATGACTAGTGTAACTAAATTTGGGCATGCAGTAGTGCAGTTGCAAGTCTAAAAAAGTTTATTTAAATCTTGTTGCAAAATCAAAATACACGATTTTTTAAAATAAGCAACTGCAGTCAAATAAACAATAGAAATCAAATCTTATGCAAACTCCACTACTGACGTCAGTGGTGATTAAACAACTTTAAGAAAAAATAAAATAAAATTAATCAAAACAAGTTACTAAATATCTTATGTAATACTGTATTCGAGAATTCTCATACGTAAAAAAAAAAAAACAAAAAAAAAAAACAGATTTAACCAAACTAATTATTTAGAAATTGTTATGAGGGAGAATATTTCTCTACAAGCTTGAACTCAGCCGTCTGACGAAAAACATAAAAAATACTCCTACATCAGAAGGAGTAGCAGGAGGAATAGGAGCAGCAATAGTTTTTGGTGAAAACAGTGGTTCACGGCTAAACATTCTCTTCCCTATTTTCTATTGTACATTAAACATAACGTACTATATCCCTGTACCAAAAGTTAATAAACTTGTTCTTAAACCAATTCCAGGTTTCTACCGTTGTTTTTCATAACTCAGTTGCAACAGAAATGAAATTGAAATTTCGAACGTTCTAACGAATGAAAATTTTAATCTACAATTATTCGATATGAATTGCAGAGCACATCATACAAAAATCTTGGTCGTCTTCAAAATGAGTAAACAGAAAAAATACTTCACTTTTAACACTGGTTTCGCTAAAGATTTTGATAGGCGGGAACCTACTGTATTGTTCTTTTATTGTATATAAAATGATATAATAACAATAGAATAGATGAATTACTTTGAAATATTTTTCTTTCTGTGTATTATTCGCAAACCGAAACATTTCAGTAACCATTTAATCAATTTCCGTATTAATTCTTGTGCAGTAATTAAGCAAACTGAGCTCTGGAGAAAGACTTTAATATCTGTCAAAAGTCAAATATCCGACATATGGTCACTTGTTTGCTTAATGTTGGGTCTTTTCACAGGCATGAAAAACATTAAAAGTAAATATGCCTTACCAAATTGTAAAATTGATAAGCACATTTTATATATGACTCGTACATTCGGTGAATGTATTCTAAATGCTTTTGCGCATTTATCGTAGTTACTGTGCAGCTATTACCGGGCTTTCTATTTTCGGTACTTCAAAAACAATTCTTCCGTTAGAATTTCTCTTTTTCATAAACTATCCTTCTTACTCTTCCTTCTTTGCTTCCATCACATTTCAAAATCAACATTATTGTCAGACCCGAATATATATACAGTTATATATCTTCGAATAGAAAAGTTGAGACGTGCTTTTAGTCAATAGCTGTAAAATAAAAATAAAAACATTTATTAGTTCTAGAATTTTCAGTAGATAACTTACACTGTTGAAATATTTCCTGAAGCAAGCCGCAGAAAAGACACGAATTTTCAATGGCCTCAGTTTTCCTATAAAAAAGGAAAAATAGTGTTGGTGTATCCAATATCTGCAAGATAAATTCATTGCATCTTTTGAATCTATTCGTAAAGAATGCGTTGTACGTACATTTTTATCTGCCTCTGTTTGAAAATGCCGTCAGCATTATCCCCCTTAAACTCTTTTAAACCTCTTAAACATATATAGGTAGCTCCAATGATCGGTAAAAAATTAGCATATCATAGTTAAAAAATACCCCAAATTTAATAAAAACCAAGTTTTATCATCAAAAGACCAAATTATATTTTTGATTATTAAATTATATTTTTGATCCCTTTTAGAACGTTCGAAATTTTGCTTAAAAACCTTGTTTTTCTTGCATCAGCCGGGAACCATAAATTAATATAGGAAATATTAACGTCCTTTTTTGCTCTGAAAAACACATTGATTTGGGAATTCTTTCAAAAATCAAATAATTGTTGGATTTTAATTAAAATTTAAGGACACTCACAAATGAATTAAATTATTTTAGAAATGTTTACATTTGTTACCCCAACTTATTTAATTTTAAGAAAACTTGAGAAATCAAATTTTGTCCCAATTGGGACAAAATTTGATTTCTCAAATTTTCTTAAAATTAAATGTTTATAATAATTAAATGCAGAATTAAAATTAAATGTTAATATTAGTTAAATGCAGAATTCCTTGAAGATCACCAGCTACCGAAAATCTGCTCTGAATCGTAAAATAAAATCAAGACATTATTTAATTTGAAAAGCTTTTAATTGCTTTTATGAATAAAATATTTCATAGTCTTAAGAAAAATTATTTTTTGATGAATAATGAATTCTTACAAGAATTGTTTCCTCCACTTAAAAAAAAATAATTAGAATAATTTATAAAGTTTCAAATCTTTTAAATTTCTCAATTATTTTATCCCGTTAGGTGATATTGTTATTAAGTTAAAACTATATTTACTAATCATAAATGGAAAACTTAGTACAATTCATAATATTTTTAAAAGAATTTGTAAAATTTTTAAACGTGCCGATTTATGTACATACAGACGTCCATGCAAGACATAATGAAAACATAAAAACGATAACTTTAGTGAATTGGAATGACCTAAAATCCAATAAAACATTAGATTACGGAGAATATTTTCCTAAATTGTTAAGTTACTGAGAATTTGAAAATTATTAAAAATGTCACCCATTTTATATTCCTCAAGCAATTTTTGCAGATATATACACCGTAGAAAAATATTAGATAAACTTCCGTCTCTTAATTAAGCTCTCAACGTGGCAGCATCTTAAATAAACAGCGTTCACCGTATTTAAAATGCATGATATTTTAAACTTAGAGTAAGTAATATTTTGTCAAATAAAATTTCAGAGAGGCATATTTTATTTTTGAAAGTCGTAAACGATAAAACGCGTCAGACGAAAACTTTTTCCACTTTTTCATAATTCTTCCCTCAATATGTGTGTGTGTGCGTGTGTGTGTAGTCTACAAATGCTTCTTAGAATATATATATTCTAGGAAAAATATATATATTCTAGGAAAATTAAAAAAGAAATAATAATAATTAGACTAAGTGAAGTAAACAAGGGCTTCCAAATGAAAAAAATGAAAAGAAGACAACTGAAATGAAGCCTTGACATAAAAAATAAAACTGATGATGGACCAAAAGTTAAAGAGAACCTGAAACAACAAATTCAAGCGAATGCACAGAGAATCAGGCCTTATGAAAAAAAATAACGTTTCTTCTGGCAAAACAAGATATTCAAATGCCAAGAAACTATATCGAGAACTGACAAAAAAAATGGCGATAAATGACCAACCCAATATCCAGGAAATCGAGGAGTTCTGCAGTGAGATGTAGGAAAACTTCAAAATGCACAATAAAGAGCTACATGGATCAAACAACAACAGGATCAACACACATATATAGAGTGCCAAAAATGAACGGATATCTATTAGGTTGGTGCAAAAATAATGACGTTTTTGACGTGAAAAAAATACGTCAAAAAACGTCATTATTTTTGCACCATATATGACTGACTCAATCGCTTCCATCTGCAAAACCAAAAACTGGCAAACTCCAGGAATAAAGAAAATAGCCAATTTTTGGATAAAAAAAACCTATCTAGCACTCACCAAAACCTCATACAGGCATACAATGATATAATCATAAACCTAGAACAATACCCCAAATAGCTCACGTGGGGAGTAAAAGAGACGCAGTACCCAAAGAACTATAGGCCCATTATCTGCCTAGCAACAATGTACATGGTCCTTACTTCTATCATGACCGAGAGGACATAGAACTTCCAAGAGAAAACAATTTACTTCCAGTAGAACGGAAAGGATCTAAGAGAGTAAGTTAAGGGTGCAAAGATCAAGTTATTAATAATATTAAAAGAGGTGAAAATAAAGAAAAGAAACTTATCGAGAGCATGGCTCGACTGCAGAAAGGCGTTCGACAATGTATTATACTCATGGATAGAGAAGAATCTAAAAATGTACAGAGTATTCCTCACAATCGTCACATTCATAGCTGAGAGCATGAAAAAGTGGAATACTACACTAAATCTAACCATACAAACAAGTCATTAACATCGAGACCAATCGACATCAAATGCGGGATCTTCAAAGGAGAGTCAATGTCGCTATTACTCTTCTGGCTTGAGTTAGCGCTACTCAGCTGCCTAATGAACAGCATTAGCTACGGATACAAGTCACAGAATGGCAAACTGAATCACCTATTCTATACTGGTGATCTTAAAACTTTTGTCAAGGATGACAACCAGCAGAAAAATATCTACTCACCATTGTCAAAACCTATGATAGGAAAGTGCGTTTGATACTCGAAAGCGAATTAAATGGGACCCAATAAAATGAAGACTAAGCTTAAGCTATACCCGTAGTAACATACAGCTTCAACATTATTAAATGGAAGTTGAATGACATTAAAAGATTGAAACGCCAAGAGCAGAAAAATGCTTACCCAAACAAGGATGCCCCACCCGAAATCAGTACCAAGAGCTTTAGGAGGTCGTGGCCTAATCCAATTTGAACTAACTGAAAACTATAACAATTGGATTGGAAGCCTACTTCACAAAAACCAATGACCCTTTCCTACTAAAACACCAAATCTACTCAAGAAAAATCTTAATATATCTGAAACCCTACCAACTAAAAACGAAGCGACTATTATCTATGCCAAACGAGTAAAACAAAAAGTAAAACAACTTGGCCCAATGAAATTACCAAAAAAAAAAAAAAAAACACCACCGGCTTGAGAGCTGAGACAGAAGGCCTAATTATTGCATCTCAGGACCAAAGCCTCGCAAATAGATCCTATCACTGTCACATAATCAAGGATGGAACTAACCCGAAATGTCAGGATATGCAGAAAATATTATGAAACTGTCGATCATATTATCTCAGGATATCCGGAACTAGAAAACAATGAATATATCCATAACAAGGTAGCGATATACGTGCACTGGAAGATATGCAAGAAGCACAAAATCGAAACCACTGAGAAATGTTATAAGCACCAACCAGACACAGTTAGCCAAAATAATGATGTAACTATCCTCTGGGACATGCCAATTCAATCTGACAGGGAAATAAAAACCAACAAACCTGATATTACCATAGAAGACAAGAAATTTAAGGAGTGCGTGCATATTGACATTGACAGCACCATATGAGAGAAATACCCCCATGAAAATTATCGAGAAATTGTCCAAATACAAGTACCTGGGGATCGAGATTAACAGGATGTGGGGAAGGAAGACTGAGACTGTCGTACCAATAGTAATCGGCGTTCTGGGCCTCGTGAGAAAAGGAATGGACAATTTTACTAACGGAGTACCAGGTAGCATCAACATACAAGTTGCCCAGAAGATCGCCCTACTAGTAACATTCCATATATTAAGAAAAGTGCTATCAATTAAATGACAATTTTCCAATAAGGCCTAAGGACCATAGGTTAGACCCGGTTCTACAGGATACAAAGCAGGAAACATAACATACATAAATTATAATAATAATAATAATAATAATAATAATTCTCACGAGTACAGCCCACAATTTACGAAGGGCTTTATCTATGTAAAATAAATTTGTGTTTTTTTTAATTGATCAGTGGAGAATATCATGATGCCATTTCTAACCTTAGGTCTCTGGACGGGATCCGGAAAGAAATGTGTACACACCAGAAATCAAAGTAAATAATAATAATAATAATAATAATAATAATAATAATAATAATAATAATAATAATCGAAATTTTCGGAAACGCATATATTCTTTCTTAACGAAAAAAGAAATGAAGTTGAATTCTTTTTCTTTTTTGAGGGAGGGATAACCACTAAAGAAAGTTGTATTGAGCATTTGTAGATTTGTTGCAGAGCTAATGACCATTACTGTACGGTTGACTCTTAAATAAAGTAAGCTGTATTATTTATGAGTTAGGTTAAAACAATATATCTATATAGGAGAGTTAGGTTTATTGGTCCTTTTTATAAACGATTTCCCAAACACCCTTCCTCACTACGTGATAGAAACTTCAATTTTCCGTTTGGTGTGGGATTTTCGTATGTGATGAAAGCCCTTACTTCTTTGGCTAATCGTCGGAAATTTCTGCCATGATTAGGATTGTGGTGCTTTGGTAGTTAGCTTTTTGTGAAAATTATTTTCACACATTTTCCTTCATAAAGTTTCTCAAAAAAGAAACGCGTTGGAAGAAAAGGTTCCTCCCCCGATCAATTCTTTTATTAATATAATCCTGTTTAATATAGCTGTACAGACATACAATGAAAGAATTTTGTAAACTACATCAAACGAAGTACAAAATAATTCACAAAGCTGATCAACACATATGTATGTGAATGTCTACCCAAAATTTCGGGCAATTTGACGATGTAAATATTGCTTTATGTTACCATCTCGTTTATTTCAACCTCTTCGAAGCAGTCATCTGCTTATTAATTTTCACAGAAGGATTGAAGAAGAATTGGCGCAAGACAAATAAGATTCTATAGAATATTAAGGAGCATGTAGAATAATGAAACATGCAAAACAATAATAATTTATCCTGGTGTATATAATGCCTATATTATTTCGTTTTATTTATAAATACAAAATTATACTGTACTTTGCATCATAGAATCTGCCCCCCCCCCATGTCATGGATTTCTAATAAGTAAAGATATTATGAACTGAAACTTGCACAATATATTATTGCTCATATGAATATAAGTATATTCTGAAACCATTAATACCAATTGTATTGTTTTGGATCTAACAATACCGTGTATATATATATATATATATATATATATATATATATATATATATATATATATATATATATATATATATATATATATATATATATATATATATATATATATATATATATATATATATTGCTTAAAATTTGTTACTTTATAGTGGAAGCGTTATTAGTATTGAAGATAGCGCGTTTATATCTATAGACAATGTGGACATGGGATCAATATGATCTTATATAATATTTATAAAGTTAAGGAATACAGGTATGAATATTGGTTGGAGGCACATGTTTAGTTACGACAGGTAAGGCTTTCGATCTCTAGGCC
>OZ010598.1:53142176-53244676 GCA_963932145.1 Acanthosepion lycidas | reverse complement strand
ATATACATACATATATATATACATACATATATATACATACATATGTATATACGTACATATATATATACATACATATATATATACATACATATATATACATACATATATATACATACATATATATATATACATACATATATATATATACATACATATATATATATACAGACATATATATATACACATACATATATATATACACATACATATATATATACATACATATATATATACATACATATATATATATATATTTATATATATACGAACTCGTTTTACCACAGAGTTCCATAAGCGAGAAGTGCGATAAAGGAAACGGTTAGCAAATAAGTTATGGTTACATCTCGTCAATTCAGTTGTAAAACGATCAGACTTTTTTGTCAATATAGTACTTCGCTTAAATTCATAAAGTGTAAATGCCATAAACCAAAGCTTATCAGAACAGTTATCATGAAAATATTTATAGAAAATACATAAGGAAGCTACATTACTCGTATTTTTTAATTGACGTGTTGGAGAAATTTTACCTTTACGTTAGTGTTTTGACCGGCGTCTTCATTATATTGGAGAAACTGCCCCCTTACGTTAGATATGATTTAGACTGCTCAGCTAAGAAAGGCCAAGTTCCAATTCCAGTTGGGTTGGTTTTATTCATTAACGCGCAAATACCCTTGGGAATGGCATAAATCTACTTCTCCGATGGGTTAATTAGCAGAGCTTGTATCAGTAAAAATCCTTTTTATAAAACTGTGTTACAATCTAAAAAAAAATATTTCATGGCTTTAAATAACTGACAAAATTTGATAAGCCGTAAAAACAGTTAATTAATAAATCGAAACCTTAACAACAATGTAATTTCTAAACAAATAATGGATTTTTTAATTTAAAACCATACATTTATTCTTATTACACTGAATGTGGATGCACGTATTTGAGTAGATAACCTTCACACACACACATATATATATGTTTTAGTGCGTATTACAAATTGTCTTTAAATATTCGTTTTCTGCAAAATGACTCAAACTTAAAACTCTTTAATTTTTACTGAAATTTTGTGAATATGTTAGTACCAGTTGGTTATTTAATTTTTACGTTTCACTTTCCATAATTTAAATAGTGTAAAGGGGTACTAAAAAGTTCTCAACCCAACTGTCTTCCCCAAATCAATATATTATTTATTATAATACAAAAGTTTGGCGATGGCTCAGACCGAGAACGTGTGAGAAACTCCTTCTTACATGATCTTTTTACTTGAATCTTTTTTCCTTTCAGTAAAAACAAATTACTCAATTTTCAGAATTATATTTTACCTGAACTGATAGACACAGCAGTTGAGGGTAATTCATTTATTAAGATTGTTTAAATCATTAATAATATTTTCTATATTATAAATGAAATCAATTATAATATTAATTATATACTTCGATATTGGCTGTTAGTAATTACAAGAGTCCTCAAGAACAAATTATCGGATAAGTGAGCCTATTTAATACTCCCCCAAGGAGCTGTATTTTCTTGAATTTCTAAAATCGGTGTCTCCAAAGTCGTATTTATACTTTTATTTATACGTCCAGTTTAACGTTGTTTTCAGTAGAAAAGTATCAATAATACCTGTGGTTAATCGATATATCCGATATAGATTTATGTTCCTACGTTTACTTTCGCGTCTCTTCAGCCTTTTCCCGAATAGCCAATTTTAGCCATCGAAAATCACCTTGTCATTCCAGGAAAAATGTACCTAAAATAAAACTCCATGTTCAATTTCGGACAGACTGTTGTCCACGGATATCAATATTACCAAACCTTACATTACAAAGAACACTTACCGAAAAGTTGGAAATACCAATGGAATTGGTTTATTTGTAGAATTACTGGGAGGAGGTGTGAAGTAAATTTTAGATTAACGCTCGTTTCGTTGGCTGCGTTTGTTTATGCGAGGTAAGATCTAGAATCCCCTCAACCTGTTCAATTTACAGAGAAATGATTTCTCGAAATTGTCCCAACTTAACAAATATGAGAAAGTGTTTCTGACTTACAAGTGATTTAAACTTTTATAAAAGAAAAAAAAAACGCAAGCTAACAATATTAGGACATTGATACTCTGACAACGGAATATGATTAGAATTCTGTTGGTGAAATTTCGAATCTGGAACTCAGCTGCTAGATATTTTAATAGAATGCGAACATTCGTATTTAGATATTACTAGGCTGTCTAATGATCAATTAGAACAGCTTTTCACAACCGGACATACTAATGTGCCTTGAAAAGTAGCCAGCTGCGCCCTAAATTAACAGAAGAGTAATTTATGAATTGTTTTTATATTTAAAAGATCTTTGTTTTTAAAAAGTTAGAGACACTAAGCACATGGCTTAAGTCAAGACTTTGTCAAGTGTAAACTATATTCTTTAATCTTTAAGAAGGAGTGGATAATCCCTTCCTTTTTGCCTTCCTCAGGGGATTTAACTCAATCATTATCAGCCTCTCTAAAAAAAATTGCAATTTTTTTAAATAAATCCCTTTGAATGAAAACTTTACCACTTATCTTCTTTGGGAATACTAAACCAAAATTTCACATTTTCAAATTTCATGACTAATGATTAATTTTTCCTTATAAAGTGCGCTCCGGAGTTTTAGTTATTTTAAAAGTGCGCTCTGATGTAAAAAAAAAAAAAAACTTTTGAGAAACAATGACTTACAATATAGAATTAATTTTCCCTGCCAAAAACGCAACAAGCGAATTTTCTCTTTTATTACGCTTAATTTTATTTAGTCATTGTTGTGATGTGAGGCCTGACAAAAGACAACAGTTAACTCAAAAGCCGTAATAGTAGTATTCAATACTCAGCTAGACAAGCCATTGCAATAGTATTATGTTCTTCTCAATTACCCAAAACTACTTATCATGGATCGATCAACACATTCATGATAATAAGGGAGGTTATCACAGCAGTAATAAAACATTTTTTGCTCACAGAAGAACATTTTTTTATTACCAAATAAAAATAAGCCTTCCCTTCTGCTTTGATATTTTTAACGGGATCGGTGATGATCTATTCGAGTAAAACCTCAAGGTCGGAAAAAGGAATTCTGTTATATGTATAATAGTCAGTTTTATTGTATAGATCCGGGGAAGAATGTGATACAAGGCATAACAGCGTTTTCTGATCATTGGAATTAAGTGCAGATATGAACTAAATAAGAGTATTGAATATTAATTATTATTATTAAATATTAATTATTATTATTAAATATTAATTATTTTTCGGAATATTTTAAATGAAAATTATAATTCGCTTTGCTTTCTGACCAACATGTTCATCTTGTTTGGTATATTCACAAAGTCGTTGTCCTCTCCGGCTTTCTTTAGGTGTATTCTTCACACTCTCGGTAACCTTTTGGGAATTTCCAACCAAACACTTTATTCAATTCACATGGGTAGATTTTTCCCGTTTTGCTTTCCATGTCTCTTCATACTCACCAGGCTTTTGTTGCCTGTTCGTTTCTTCCACTGAAGCAGAGTTTGTGCTTTTTCAGAAGTACCAAACCCAGGGATTGAACTCACAACTACCACGGAAGACAATATATTTTAACCAATGATATGTTTTAGACAGAGCTTTAATCCACTAGGCCATGCAAGTTATCTGGATTTACCAGGTGCGTGCGCGTAGGAGAGAAACACAAGCAGACTGAGGCAGTATTTTTTATCTAGAAAAAGTCATTAAATATAGTTTCAAGATAAATTGAAAAGAAGGTAAAAAGAAGAAAAACAGAAGTGGATATGAAGAGAAGAAGAATTAATAACTTCTGAGAGAAGAAAGAAAGAAAGAAAGAAAGTGAACTCATTTGACAATATACTTTCAGGGGTATTATCTCTAGTCATTCAGTGCAACTTATCATATTCACATTAGCACAGAACACGGAGCTATATAGCGCTGAATGCACGTGATGCTGAATAAAGGGTATGCAAAAATTATGTGAATCTTGACCACGCTCCCATGGTAACCATCTTTCCATATTATGATATACATGCCGATTTCTCATAGGCCAAATACGTGCAATTAACTTTGGAGACATCAGGTTGACTATTTAATGTAGTCAATTTAATAAAGGGGTGGTGATCTTGAGGAATTTGACACTCACATGATATGTTGAAGACAAGAGAGGCAGAAGGGAAACAGTTTAACTAGTTTGGTCGTGGAAAGCATAGTAAAACCAAGCATTACTGAGAGGCGCAAAGAATAAGAAATTGTGGAGATTCATGGTTGTTCACATCCAGTAGGGATACAGTACACAAAAAAGAGGATGAAGATCATCATCATCATGTCAAAAAGTGAATCAACTTGAAATCACTAAAGAACTTCGAATATCAGGTTACTATGTCCCAAGCATCCATGTCGATATTGGAAGAATTTTTGATAAACAAACCTTCGAAATTAGACAAAAACGTTAGAAAGTTAGTTAAGGTATCAGCATTCAATCCATGGCTAACCAGTCATCAAGTAATAAATGAAAGTAGCTTTGTCATTAAAGTGTCAGTTGATGCAAGAAAGATAACATGTAGAAATAATCTAAATGGATACATGGCAGCAAAAAAAGTGGTCGCTAACAACAAAAAAAAAACACGGTGTATGATGAAAACAGTTGATAAAAGAACATCTGTTACAGGCTAATGAAAAATGGATAACAATGATATTTAGAGATAAAAGCAAAACATGAACTGCCTTCTAATGTAAGAGAGTATGTCTGGAGAACAACTGGTACATGTAAAAATCCAAGATAATGCCGTGAAGACTAAAATTTGACGATGAGACTTGATCAGTACCTAGATGGGTGATCTCTTAGAAATACCAGGTATTGTAAGCTTGAGTAGTGGAATGGATAACTGCTCGGAGCTGGAAATCGTAAAGCAAAGTTCCAATCCCACTCGGGTTTGTTATATTTACTTATGCGCAAATATCCTTGGGAAAGACATGAATCTACTTCTTCCCTCAGCTAGTTGTTAATTAGTAAGAATTAGTATAAATTGTATTAAATATATATTCTGGCTTCAAATAACCTGGAAAAAGTTGATGTGCAGTTATAAAAACAAAACAAATCGACCAATCAATGTAGTGGTTCACTACTTTCACATGCCCTATTTTTAGCAACACGGTGTATTCTTCAAATCTGTATTTCCATCCTGTCTGTGTCAGTGTGAATTTAAATAATTGCACGACGTTTTAGTAATGACCACAGACTTTACTCCTGAAAATACATTGTTGAACACTTAAAAAATTAAACAAATTGATATTTTTAGTTAGGTGGTTCATTTCTCTGCCTTGCCACTTACTGAAAAGTTCTTAAAGACAATAAAATGGATCAACTAATACTAACAAGTAACAAATAAAAAAATAAGGGAGGGAGAGGAGGCAGTAAATACAGTATGTTTATGTTTTTTTTCTTTCTTATTTTTCATCCTTTACAGGTTAAGAAAAGAGAACAAATAATTATCTAAGAACTTTATTTATACTTACCGACATTTTCTATTGATACCCGAAAAGAAGTGTATACGCTTTAGGCTTTTGAATGTCTGAAGTAGACAGGTCCTCTTTATTTGAAAGATTTCCATTTGTCTATCACAATATTTCTATCTACATTTCATTGTTTTCGGCCGCACATCAACAATAATCTGTCTTCATAAATATCTGTACATATGAGCATACCTAACAATCTATCTCTTAGCCTGCCAAATGAATTAAAATGTTCTAAAGAAATTCAACCAAAAAGATAATTTTGTTAGAATTATATTTAAGATTTTCTCATAGTAAATTGTTGTTAAATTGTTTTATGGGCATCAGTAAAAATATCGTAGATACAATTATATATTTTAGGACTGTAAATAAAATATGGTATCTGAATTATTAGGTTGGTGCAAAAATAATGACGTTTTTGACGTATTTTTAACGTCAGAAAACGTCATTATTTTTGCACCAACCTAATATTATCCAAGTAAATGTGAAGGTGCTTCAATTTTTTTTTTTGTCTCTAATAAGAAACCTCCCAAAGTATGAAGTTTGTTAATCAAAGCAGATTTGGAGAGGTGAGGTAGAATTAACATTTTTCAAAAATCTCTACTAATATATTTAACGCATATTTTAATTTGACAACCATATATTGAAACAAATCTCTTTGAGAATTGACGCAGCGATCCTAGTGTCTTTTGTACACTTAAAAATATCTTTTTTCCTGATGACCATTCAATACTGCCTACGATTCTGACTGCATTTCATCTAAGATTTCGACTCCATCCAAGCAAGACAGTGAATGTTTTACTTGGCGATGGTCTCAATAGACGAGTTCATGGATTTATTTCTACATTTCTTGACGGTTTAATGATGACTACTCACTTTGAATGCTCTTGACCATTTCAAAATCTGTGTTGAAACTAAAAAAGATGTTTGCCAAAATCCCGAAGAAACATTTCGATGGTAGATCTGCCGTAATTCACGTAAAATTTGATACAGATTGTAAACCCGTTATGACACATTACAAAATTTCACATAAAAATAGAAACCGAGTAAATATTAGGTTGGTGCAAAAATAATGACGTAACAATGTCGTTTTTTGACTTTAAAAATACGTCAAAAAACGACATTATTACGTCATTATTTTTTGCACCAACCTAATAGCACGAAACCTAGAGCTGAGCAATCTGACTAGCAATGAGCGTTTTTTATTTCTGCCCGAGTCTCCATTAAATGATGCCATTACAGAAATTATATTTCATAATATTTAACATATTTCCTCATATCAAAAGACTAAGACAACCTGTCAAAATTAACCTTTCTCTATTATTGGGTGATATTGCATCATCCACTTTTAGTTCATGTAAAAAAAATGCATCATCCTCAAGACTGAATCAGGCTAGTTTAAAAGCTGTGAAATTGTCTTGGTGAAAAGTTTCCAATTAGTTTTATACGTTAAAATAGGCAAAAATCCACTTTCTCAAACATTGAACATGGAGAGGAGTACTCAGAAGTGAAATCTCAGTCCAAATGGGGGGTGAAACAAGACTGCAGTCCATGATGCTAGCGCCAAGTAACAAGCTGATAGCTTATATTCTCCGAAAATGTTATGCAAAAGAATTCGAGCTCCTCTGAAGGTATTAGCAATGAAGAGTAAACGGACAGGTCAGTCGGGATGCTGAAGGTAATAATATAAATTAGTTAAGTGACAAACCTTTACTCACATTAATCCTATTAATGCTTTATCTTTGATACACTTCATTCCAAGGACTGTTTGACTTAAATGTCTTTTCTCTCGATATCCCTTTGTCAGCATTTTTGGCTTCATACTCTCTCTGACATCGCTATATATAATATAATATATATATATATATATATATATATATATATATATATATATATATACACACGTGCACCCCCCCATATATATATATATATATATATATATATATATATATATATATTGGTGCTACAAAATGTAACCGCCATAATCAGAAAAAATAATTTTTAATATTACCACACATGATAACAATTAAAAGAAAAAAAAATGAAAACCGAGCTAGCTAACCAGTTTCGAACGTCGCTCAACAGAGCTAAATCGAGGTTAATAAATAGGTATACAATAAAAAGATTGGAGAGTATGTAAAAAAAAAAAAAAAAAAAAGATTTTAAATAAAGTCTTTCTTGGCTAGGTAGCATTAGTGACAGATATGCTAAGCGGGTTTCCTTAGCAGTTTTTTTCTATTTTTATGCTATTTTTCAGCTAACACGTATGCTTTTCTCTACTGCACCTATACTTGCAGCCATGCGGAAAGACGTTCTTCCACCTCACCATAATAGTTCCCTGATTTATTTTTATAAATGTATTTGCAGGTGGTTGCACTACATCGGAAGATCGGCTCAAAGGTTAGATGTTAGGATTAAGCAACACGTGACTACAAAAATCCGGAACTATAATTATTTACCATTAGATGTTCTGACCAATATATATTTTCTATCACGGTACACCTTATGAATAACCGCAGTTGTTCTGATAATTTCAATGTGGACTCGTTTTCCATGTTGAGTAGGTCCCACTCTAATTACCACCTAAAAATACTGGAGGCCATATACTTTTACCTATGAAACCTTCTCTTTGCAAACAGAAAGATTTTGTCCTTGGCCTCCAATTGATTTCCATTTAAATATTTTTTCACACATATTTTCCATTCCTTTCAGCCTTGTGCTACATCTAAGCTACACTTAAAAAATAACCATATTTTCCATTCCTTTTATTGACAATGTATACCTACTTCTTAACTTCGATTTAGATCTGTTGGGCGAGGTTCAAAACCAAATTAGCTAGCTCGTTTTTAATTGTTTCTTCATGTTATCATGTGTGCTAATATAAAAAGTAAATTTTGTTTGTTTATGGCGGTTATATATGCAGAGGTAGATTATTTGTGCAGCGATTTTCATTGATACAAATTTGGTTAATGACCAGCTAAAGTTATTTTTCTATTTTGAACCAAATTTTTGATGGAAGTTTAAATATAAATTGATCAACGTGAAAATGCTTTCGGCCTTCACAAGCCATTATCAAAGAGTTTTTGTGTTATGTCAATTTCATCGTTTTTCTTGCAGACAATAAATGCTATTTTATAGATTTTAAATACTTTTCTTACGTATAGCATTGGTCTTTGAAAATATCGCGTCTTTGATAATTACTTTAAATTCAGAGTGGCAATGAATATTATGTTAACCTTGAGTTCATAAAGAGAATTTAGAACATAACTTTTAGTTTCAGACAATACCAAGAATGCATAGAAAAAGAAAATTGTATATATGATAAATAAGGGTGAACGTTTATATATCAACAATCAAACAATAAATCGTACACAAGTTGGTATTTACAAAACTGGATGAAAAGGTTTTCGAAAAAGTTAATGGTTCAAAATTTTAAGTTTGTCGTTATGGCAATTGCAAATGTTCTCTAAGTATGCGTGTGCGCATGTCTGTGAAAGAGAGAGAATATATGTTTGATAAAAGAGAGGGTTTGTTCATGTATTTATGTTCAGAAGGAAATTAACGAAGTCAATCAAATAGTTGTTAGCGTTTTCGACATCTCAATCTGTGCGTTGCGGGTAGAAGATCGGTAGAAACATCTTTGAAGTCACCGCTGTACTAAGTGGGTCTTTTGAGACGAGCCTTGAAGTCAACGAAAGAAAAAGAATTTTCCTAGGATAAAAATGCAAAAGGACGATCTCTACCAACCTATGTATGTGAATGACTTTGAAATTTTGTCATCTATTCTGCTTTTCTACTGTGGTCCTTCCTGCCTCATCTCTTCCAAAATATTTAAAATTATTTAGTTTCCTGTAAAATTATTTTTCTTACTCTGTGTTATTCCATTTAGTTGAATTCTGCGACGGATTACTTTAATAGTCAATAGCTTAGAGGAATAAAGCATTACTTAGTGAATTTGGTGGCAGAAAAATCCCTGGGTTGGGGTCTACGAATATACTAAATCTCAGCGAAAATAGGACTAACAAGCAGTATTAAAAGGAGAATTAACCAAGACGACATTTCCTTAGACAGGGACAGCAAAATGAAAACTATTTCCCTCCTGGAGATTGAATAAAAGATTCAGCTGGAAATTCCACAGACACCTGAAGAAGACCAAAGAACACAGCGGCCAAAAGGCTGTGATAAGTACATTAATCCGACTGTAAATAATGCTAACTCCTCATCCTAGAAATTAAGATATGTTGATTTATTTCTTTTCTGTATTTCCTTTCTGTAGAATTTTTATATTTTGTCGATGAATCACGTAGTTGGGTCTCTCTGTGTTCTTTTTGTGGGGAGGGGTAGTAATTTCCCTTCTTTTTCCTATCCTGTTTTTGTATTTTTCAGGTTCTAATTATAGTTTCGGAGAACACCAAAGTTTTCCGTGGTTATCTTGCTTGCACTGAATTATTATTCAGTTCAATAATTATATATATATATATATATATATATATATATATATATATATATATATATATATATATATATCCATATAAAAATAATTACAAATTGCATTCATAAATTAGATTTAAAGATGTTACTGTAACTATGTTTTACAATATTAAAAAAGTACGATCGGTCGGGTAAACAAACTGTTATAATTTAAAATATTTTTTTAATATGTTCATTATAAATGTGTTAATAAATATAGTATTTAACTTATATTAAATCCCTAAACTATTTGTTTAAAAAAAAATCAAATATTTAAATTGATAGCAAACATCAAACTAATTTATTCGAGTTTTTTTAGACATCTAAATTACTATCAAGCATTAAAATCTATTCTTTACATAAATTGCTAAAACCCAATTACAGCGTCTTTCTCTTTACTTCTCTCTCTCCCTCTTCTTTCTTTTTCCTTTTTCTTTCTCCCTTCTCCCCTATCACTTCCGTTAAGTTAACCATCTAAATAGGTCATGGTCTGGTCACTCCTCCTCTCCCAATACAAAGTATGCTTGAGAGAGGTATGAAATTAACCCCTCCCTATACTGTACCATGTCTCTTTAACTACTCTTTTTATACTCTCTGTTAAATTACAAAAACTTACACTCTCCATCAATTTTAATTTCATTTTTCGTTTCTTTTCATTTTTGGAAGTGCCATCTGATGATCCCTTGTCCTTTAAAAGGGCTCTGGTAAAATAAATTATTATAATCGTACCGTAAAGTGGTCTGTTTTGCTTTATATATATATATATATATATATATATATATATATATATATATATATATACATATATATATATATATATATTAGGTTGGTGTAAAAATAATGACGTAAAAATGTCGTTTTTGACGTTAAAAAATACGTCAAAAAACGACATTATTACGTCATTATTTTTGCACCAACCTAATATATATATATATATATATATATATATATATATATATATATATATATATATATATAAAATCTTTATTAACGTTGTCAATTTCAATTATTCCTGTTTCTTATCTGTCTATATTTGAGATATTGAAACTATTTACATTATTTATATTGTTTGGAGTGTTGTTCTCGTTTTTATTGTCATATTCACGACGTTTCGGCCATTTTACATCCCGCCATTCCTCAAACAAATATCAACTAGGAACGTACAACGGACGAAACATTGGAAATGTGACAATAAAGACAGTCCTGTTTCTTAGTTTATAGATATTTACTATTTGTCAAGTTCTCTTTATTATTGACAATTTCTTTCATTTATTCTTCGGTTCAATTTTCAGTATCTGGAGCGTTCGTTGCATGTTACTAAATGTCTCATATATTTTTTTTGCTTTCTTCCTATCTAACGTTACAATTCTTTCTTCTGCCGACTTCTATTGACTTCTTTGCTTTCAATACAAATAACCAACCTCGCTTTAAAATCTATTTTCCTTGAACAGCATGTTTCATCTTGTTACATATCATCCCATCGTTTTAACATTTTTCCTGTATCTTATTTGTGATGAGTTTCTTCTGAAATCTAAATGAACAATAAACGTCCTGTCATGTTTCGTTCACTTTGTCTTTGTTTGGCCAAAAGTAGCATTAGAACAGTTAGCGTTCTGCACACAAACCACATTAGGAACAGCTTTGTTTAAGTAAACACTAAATCCACGAAACCTTCCAATCATAACAGCGGCGCCATCTGTTGCACAAGCCACAATGTTCTTGAATGGAATGTTGTTCTCCTCAAAAAAGTTTTTTGAAGATGGATTCACCTTTAGTGTCAGTCATTAATTTCAACGCGAAAAGTAGTTCTTGACATATATCATCAACATCAAGAAACTTTACAAATGCCATCAAAAAAGCAAAATTATCAGGTAAAGTTGATTTGTTGAGTTGAAGTGAGAACTCTTTCACCTGTAGTTTTGTGACTAATTGGTTTTCAACATCAGATGCCGAATCATCAATGTGTCGTGATACTGATGAATTGCTGAGAGAAATAACACTAGTTGCCTCTTATGGACTCTGATTCATGACTGTTGAAAGCACTAAAGCCACTGCAGGCATGATCAGAAATTCACCAATAGTATGAAGCTTACCAGCTTTTGCAATAAAATTTGCTATCTTTTAAGAAGCCAACATTACTCTGTCTACTTTTGACGCTTTTTTGGATAAACACATGATTCACTGTCATCCTTTTATCTTTAATTTAAACTTTAAATTATGAGTTTTAAATTTTAAGGAATTGAAAACTAAAAACGCCCATTTTGCATAGATCAGATGAAAAAATTACAATAAGTAAATATTTATGTTAACAAAATGGCTTAGATTAATTTAATATTTAACTTAATAATAAATTTGATATTTTATTTTAAATAATAATTATTAGTTACAAAATACACCATATATATATATATATTTTGAGAGTCCTAAATTTTCTGTGCCCCCTCGTGGTCCACGTTAGGAAACCTTATTGTAGACCATCAACAGCATTTAACATGAACCATATGCCTTCAGCATATAGGTGATTATCTTTTTCACAGTTTTAGATAAAATCCTTTCCTAAATGGATTTATGCCTTCTTCTCGTCTTGCAGTAAACCGACGATGCAGAATGCAGGCTTCTCTGCTGTAGATCTGGGGGGAAAAATGGCGAACAGCTGAAGGGGACAAACGGGTCTCTTCTCCTGACTACAACATGCGCATGCATCAATCATAATATTCAAATCTGTTATTTGAGTCACAATGCTGGGCGGTGTAGTGACCTAATACAAAAGCCAGGATCGCATTGCCTGTGATTCTGATAGATAATATGATTTTCTGAAGAAAATCTATTGAATACTATCAATTTTGAACATCTCTTAATCCTACATCGTTCATTATAAAAATGTTAGATCACCAAAGTTAAGCAACGCCGAACTGTGTCAACTAACTAAATGGGTGACGACTTGGGAATACCAGTTACTGTAAGCTTTGATGTACGCTTGGTTTAATGTATAACAACTGGCAATTCGAAAACAGAGAGTCGAGTTCCAATTCCAGTCGAGTTTGTTTATATTAACTTGCCCGCAAATACCATTGGGAAAGTTATGAATCCGAATCTTCTCCCCACGGTTATAGGTTAAATAATAGTACTTGCAGCAGTAAATCATAATTATATCCCCCAAATTCTTACAATCCAAAAATATATTCTGGCTTTAAATAACCATGTTATGGTCCAGAATGATAATGATATTGCATCATTCTAAAAATAACTTTGTCATCAGTGATGATAGAAAAGGAGGATATTTCATCACCCTACTCTCCTCATTATAAAAACAACCCTTTCACCACAAGAGAATCAGTAGAGTAGTGTAGACTAGGATACCCATTGCAGTAGTCAGTAATAGAGTAGACGAGAAGACAAGTAGCGATACAGAAACACACGTCTTCCAGCGC
Organism: Acanthosepion lycidas; assembly: GCA_963932145.1. Lineage (NCBI taxonomy): Eukaryota > Metazoa > Mollusca > Cephalopoda > Sepiida > Sepiidae > Acanthosepion > Acanthosepion lycidas. The sequence goes on along the minus strand of OZ010598.1, from coordinate 53,231,261 downwards.
CCCGGGAAAGGTGAAAACAGACGATTTCAAACGCATACTCATAAACGAAATACTAGGAACCAAACCACATAAGCACTGACTTTTAAACAAGAGACACTGAGAGCATTTTTACACACACCATATCAACATTCTGTAATTCACATCACAAAAATAGAAATTCTTGCTATTTATGTCAACACGTTGCCTAAACCTTTTATTGTTGTTATCGTTGTAGGTTTATGCAATTTCATTTCTGTCATTAATATCAACAAATAATATCAATTACAGTCAACAAATAATAACGACGGGGAAAATAATACAGCAACAACAAAATTACAATACCCCGTTACAACCTGCAATAAACTAATATGTCATAAAAACCAACCAATCGGTTATAAAAAAAAAACAAACACTTTTTTTATAACGATTGATTGTTTTGTTTTGTTTTTTGTTCGTTTGTTGTTGTTTTTTGTCATAAAAATTTTAACATGATCAGTTAAATGATACAACTTGCATCAGTAAATCATTATTATATCCCTAAAATTTTTACAATCCAACAATATTTTCTGGCTTTAAATAACCTTGTTATGGTCCAGAATGATGACGTCAGCAGTATTGTGTATTTTTGTTTTTTTTTACTGTCGGCACTTTTAAAGTAAAAATTTAAATTATGAAACTAAGATATGAAATAAATGAGGCAAACATTTAACAATTATTAATAAATAAAAATACAGTTAAAAATTACTTGGCCATCACAACTGGAAAAATTTCTCTCAAAGAAATATCGTCATTATTATTATTATTATTATTATTATTATTATTATTGTTATTATTGAAGTGGCTGCTAAAACACAAGGATTAAACGAATTTTTAAAAAAAAGGCTGGGTAAAAAAATCCCTTACATGACTAATATGTAAATTAAACAAATTAATTCTGTTGCTCTAATTATATTTTGCTGGGTAAGAAAAGATAAATATTTTAAAAAAGAAAAGAAATAGGAAATGAGTTGTTAAAGAAAATAAAACAACAGAAAGTAAACGGGAGAATATAATGATCCTGAAGAGAAAGAGAAGACAAAGAAAGAAAGAGGGAAAATGTGGCAAAATTTATCGTCTACGAATGTCTTAAAACTTTTGGAAATATAAGAATATTTGAATCTTGAAGAAGAGTATTATTTCTTCAAGCTTTAGTAAAGTCTACATTTGATAAGTAACTGCAATGTCAGCAAGTAATAACTATGTGAAGTGTGATATCCAATTTTCTTGAAGTCTCGTTCATCAGTATGTTTATTAAAAACCAAAAGGGTAAAACTATAAAAAGAAATAAATAGTCTGTAGTTAGTCTGAAAATACAAACAAACAAGGGTAACGAGAAATATGATAAAAACAGCCAAAGGCTTGAACATAAAACTAAGACCATTTGTCTAAACGGGTAAAGGATGGTAGCGAATACGATGTCTACATGAATATGTATAAAATTTGCTACAAGTATACATTCCAATGTTGGGGTGAGTTCGCGGAAAAGGAAATTAGAAGGTTACAATGTATATGGACACGAGTTGAAAGATTTCTTCACGGAGAGATACAAACGTAATATAAACGTATATGGCTACATAAAGCATATGTACAAATAATGAAGTGATAATTAAAAAAATGGGCAAATATAGGATGAAAAAGTAATATGTACTTGTTATATAGAAACTCTCGAAATTTTGTATACACACACACACACACACACATATATATATATATATATATATATGTAGATAGATAGATAGATAGATACACAATATATATATATATATATATATATATATATATATATATATATATATATATATATATATAATTGGTGTATTTAGGCACCAAATTTTCTTTTAGGCATGTTTTATTGAATAAATTACAGACATAATGTCTGCTAATTTTTAACAAAACCCGTTCATACTCACGAATAACCTTCCGTGTATTGATGTTAAAGGAGGAGAGAAATGTGTGTTCAAATTTCTTTTATTTTCATTTCCCAAGTACTTTTGATATTTTTCCAAGATCATCTTCAATGGTGCAAGTAATACAAAACTATATGTTGTTCATTAATATAAGTATTTATTAAAAGTTATCCGTTGTTATCCATTACGGTAATTTTTTTCATTATGCTTTTAAATGCAAAACTGTTGACAATGTGCTGAACTTTCATTAAAACGGGAAAAAATTATCCATTATAGAATTTTTTCTCTCTAGGTTATAATGTCATAGTCACGCGAGCATTAAAGCTTGAAAAAACTGTTTCTTTACAGACATTTCGAAACATTACTTAGAATTTAGAATTGAGCACCCCGCCTTTTTAAGTGCTACGGAAAGTGGAATTATACTTGTACTTATCTTATACCTGGATATATATATATATATATATATATATATATATATATATATATATATATATATATATATATATATATATATATATATATTAAGGCATTAAAAACAAGAAATTTTATATTGTAGGCCATGATAGATTTAAAACAAAACACACACCAGTCGACCGGTTTCCTCCCCTCTCATCAGAACTGTTAACGGGGAACTAAAATTATGAGGAAAAGAAAAAGAAAAAGTCTGTTATGGATGACATGAATGATTGGACAGGGAGAAATAAATAATTATAAAAAATTACACCAACAAAGATGCTAGAAGCGCATTCGTGACACGTATGGGTCTTCGATTGCGGATCACTTAATAAAGAATCCTACTTGTGCGTTGAATTTCAGCGTGAACTGGTTTTCTGTTTTGGCCAGTTCGCACTCGCTATTCCATCTTAAGGTGTTAGAGACGCTTTACATCAGGTTCAGGCAACCTACTCTTTGTAAACAAAGAGATTGTTTGTTTGGACTTGCTGTGCTGCGTTTCTAGCATCTTTGTTGGCCTAGGAAGGTCTTCTATCGTGAATTAGTGGAGAGGCCCGCGAAGGATCTCCTACGAGATACGCTCGGCTTGTCGGAGGAGGAGTACTGCTCCTACTGGTCTTGGGCGCCAGCGGCGGATTACCTCAGTAACCCTGAGTTTTCGCTTAGCTGGCGATTGGCTCGGAATCGGCTGCCTCTCAACGACAAGGCTTTCATATGGGGCTTGGCGGATTTGCCAGACTGTGAACGGTGTGGCCTTGGCTTAGAGGAAACGGCTGCGCACGCCTTCTACCATTGCCCCCAGGTCCGCCCCTTATGGGACCATGTCGGCGAGCTGACGGCTCGTCTCGCTCCCGAACAGCTTGTGTCCATTGATCGGGCATACGCGTGTGACAATGTGTCGCCCCCGTATTCCGGGATGAAACGGATGGTGTTTCTGACGCTGATGGCCACGGCTCGAATGGTGATTTGGACGACGCGAAAGGAGGAAGTCTTGCGAGGCAATCGTCTTTCTCATTCGGATCTAATTCGATTCTTTGAGCATCAGCTCAAGATGAAGATTAGATCGGATAGAAAACGATTGCATTCGACAGTCTTTAGCGAAAGGTGGGTAAAAGAAGCGAGCTTGCTTCGTGTGAACGGGGCTAGCCTTGATTTTCTCTTCTAGGTCAACCTATTGCACATCGGGGTGGCTTCCTGTGGAACCCTGCCCTTGGTTAGGTTAGACAAGCTTCAGTGTACCTAGTTAATGTGAGTAAGTGTTGTTCCTGGCCTGCATCCCGGCCGTTCTTTGGTTATGATCCAAGTCGAGATTCCCATCCTCCCCAGTTTGTTTTGACCCCCGCCCCATTTTCATCTCGACTGGGTCAGTTTTATATTTTCCCATTCCAGCCTAATATTTTATACTTTTTCCCACTCCCTTAGCGAGAGCGTCTCTTGATTTTGTCCCCTGGGCAGAATACAGCGGCCTCTCTGTTTTATGGGTTGGACGGTCCCTACTAACATCAATTATGTTTAGTTTGTATTTGTGTTTATTTTAAGTTTATTATTGGGTTCATTTCCCACCCCTCTCATTTTATCATTATTAGAATTGTATATATATATATCATCATTAGAATTTTCATGGTATGGGGCGCGATTTTGGTAGGTCTCCCTTGAGAGCACGTGGTATTATGGTGGTTGAAGGATTGTTTGGTGATGGACGAGTTCTTTTGGTGAATGTGTAAAATGTAATGTACGAATGGGTCGCGAATCTGATTAGCTAGGTATAAGATAGTTAGTGTTGACCAGCCTCTACCCCTCCCCCTTATTGGCCTTGTGCCACAATTTGTACTTTTTGTTCAAATAAATACCAGTCCACATTGGATGAAACGCGTCAGCAATTACTAGTTTTTCTATTGTCATGTTTATTCATAAATATTGTCTTCTCTACTGGTTAAATCGGAGAAATTTTCATATAATTTCTTTCACTTATGACGGTCTGAGTGAAGACCAAGGAAATTTCTTTTTTTTTATTTCTATACATTTTTCTATGTTTAAGACCATTTTTCTGTTTTCCGGGGAGAATTAAAACGTATCGTGTGCAATGTCTTTTGATCACTTTCCTTAGTCATTATCATTTTTTTTACAGGTTATATGCCATAGCACTTAATGATATTAATAAAGCTTTGTGTTTTCCTTGTTTGTTTTCTTATGTTGGTTGGTGATATGAGCATTAATTGAACAATTATCAGATAAGCAAAAGTGATTATGTAGCCAATGTATGTGTTCATTTGTCATTATTAAAAATACATTCTCCAAGTGGGCAAGTGAATCAACAGACAACATTTGTTTGTTGGGATTTTCTTAATTTTCGTTCTATATTTAACATAATGTTAAAGAATTTTTGTAGTGAGCAAGAGATTTGTTGTCGAGAGGGTACCTTTCGTATAATTTATTTTTGCCTTGTTTATGATTACTGTTTGTTTATTCTGCAGATGTGTTTTATATTGTTATTATTAGTTGAATTATGGTAATATTTATTTTTTCTAATGATAATTTAATTTGTTTATTATGTGGATTGGGAAATTATTATTAATGTTTGTTTGGTTTTTGAATTCATTATAAAATTCCATAAAAAGGTGTGGCAAGGACTTCAAATTTGGGTTCAATCCATGCAACCTTAAATTTAGTAGAGTAAAGAGTGAACAGTTTTCGTAAATTGAAACACTATCAATAGATAAAATAAACCGAAGGAAATTTGTGGTAGTTTAGTGGTTGACTAAAGAAAACATTTATTTAAAATGTTATTTGATATCAAAAGGATATGGCATTGACTGTCAGCAGAAGAGCACGCATAATTTGGTTCTTTTCTAACTTGCTTCCCTTTTCTTCATAATCTAATTACATTGAATAAAAAAAGTTTCTGAAATAGATTATGAGGATTTATTTAACATTTAATATCATATCAAATTTTTGTGTGTGCGTTTCAATATTTGAAACATTAACTATATTACTTGAAATGAAATTTATTGTATCCTTACGGTTAATTTTGCCTCCCCCTTCTCTTTCTCTCTCTCTCTCTCTCTCTCTCTCTCTCTCTCTCTCTCTTTCTCTGCATATATTTTCTAATGTGGAAAGGATGAATATTAATAGGTTTAGGTATTGTTAATTATTGTTACATTGACATTTGCTGTTGGTGAATCAATTTTCGGCATCCAATAGCGCTGATAGGCTGTTACTTTTGAAAATTTGGTTGAAGTTGTATAAGGAGTTTATTCTGTATTTAGTGGATTGATCTGTTTTTTTTTTTGCTTTTTTTCGCGATTTTTACAGAACATATTTCATCTTTATTGACGCTGAAAAATTATATATATATATATATATATATATATATATATATATATATATATATATATTTGATGAATTTTCTGTGAAGATTTATAAAATTTTGTTTTATCTTTTAAAATGATTGGACGATTTCGTAATTTAAAAAAAAAGTATAACAATTGGTGTAGTTTTTGTCAACGAGTCGAATTGTAATTTTTTTTTTTTGTTGTTTTGACGCCGGGCTTTTGCTGAGCGGTGAATTCCGTTTGTGGTCTTTGTATCGGTTATTTATTCCCATAGCTTTTACTAGATCGGCTAAGTTTGGGTGGATTAGGTTGTTAGTTTGTAGAGTTTGACGATTTTGGTATAGGCGTTTAATTTCCATTTCTTTTGTGGGGTGTATTTTGTGGTGATATTAAAGGTCCTGGAATTGAGAAATTCTTGTTGTCGTTTAATCATTTTGTGGTGAGAATACCTGATAAAATCGTCTAAATTTAGGAGGTAGAGTTTTCTGTAGTTTGTTCAGTCTTGTGTTATACTTAATTTATTTATATGATTTTTCCTTTTTATGATTTCGTGAAAATCATTTTGAATTTGTTTGTATTCTGCTGAATCAGTTTTCATTTGTTCTAGGTTTCGTTGCGTTCTTTGGAAAATGTTTTAAAGTTTGTTTATCGCTATTTTAATTTGAATTTAATGAATAAACTTTTTTTTCTGAAGCTTGAGGTGTTGTTTTCTTTCGCAGCTGTTTGGTCGCGTAATTTGAATTTGTAGCTGGGCAGTAATACGAATAATAGCCTGAATAATAAAACAAATAATCCAACATCAATAAAAAAAAAAATTATTCGATTTAGAAACAAAAATACTAAATATATTACACAAATAATTGCACAAATAAAAAGAGAAAAAAATATGACACCACACACTGACGCCATACTTAAAAATACTGACATGGCACCAACCGACAAGTGAAGTCTGAACACTCGAAATATGTCCAAAGAAAACGCAATGCATACACATGGACACAACTCATCACACGGGTATGCTCGGGTATGCGGGTATACCAAATACCTTAAACGTCCCTGCCTAATCATCAGAATGTCGGAGGAGGAGGTGGACTTGTTTTGAGGAAAGACATGAAAAAAAATTATCACAGAAGAAAAAACTTTGAAAACAAAAGCTTATCGCGGAAAAAGACTGATCGTGAAAAAATCTGGTCTCTTATACAAACTAGTAATTTAGTAATGTTTTTATTGAAAGAACCTATCAATAAAAACATTTCAAATTATCTCAACCTTTAAACTACAAACGAGATATCCGTCATTAATCATGAGATTAAATAACCCTAACGGAATTGAAATGCCATAAAATTAAAATAAAGCTCTTTGATAACGACTTATTAAAGCGAAAATTAGTCAGGACAACGTATGTTCAAATTATCTCCTAAAAACAAAAAAAAAAAAAAAATGTTCTGAACCATATTCATGTGTGTGCGTGTTTAAATCCTAAACAAAAAATTCGTTGAACTTCAAATCAAAAATGCATAAGTATATAAAGCGCGGGAAAAGGAGAGTGGGCAAGGAGTCGCGCACGCGCACACACGCTCGCGCGTACCCGCGCACATATATGTATGTCCATTTTTCTTTCTATGAACTATTGTTATTTACTAAGATTAGCTTAATCAGGCACAAAGCCACATGTATGAAGTACCCACTATTTTTATGCACTGTTGGTAGCAAATATGTTCAAGAATCCAATGCACCATCTGGAAATCTATTAACAACAAACAGAAATTTCTTCAATGTGGAACAACAGGAATAGTTATCATCTTTAGTCAATATCTTTTTTTTCTTAATTTATGATATTAGCTTTTAAGAATCAATGTTCTGGGTAAATTCAGACTGGATTTATTCAAACTGATCTGTTTACTTAAATACAGTGATTCATGGCCTAATTGTCAGGCATTCATATCACAGCACCAGGAAAGTCGGTCCCATTTATTGACTTTACCAAATGAAAGCTTGTTTCAAACTGAAGGTTCACTACTAATATTAACTTAGTTATCTGGTTGGCCTCTTTCTTCAAGCACATGGGACTCGGTATTTATTATTGATGTTGTTGACTGATGGGGATAAGTTAAACGTTTCTGGGGCTTTTTCGTCAAATGATAAATTGTTGAGATTATCTGTAATGTATATAATATTCAGTCACCTTTTTATCTCAGTTGGCACACACGTCTGAAATTTTATGTATAATTTTCTCTATAACCATTTCTCTCTCTTGATATATATATATATATATATATATATATATATATATATATATATATATATATATATATATATATATATATATATATGTCTTGATATCTCTCCTCATCCCACTCAACATTTTTTAATCTTTCATTTCAGGAAAGATCGAATATGAAAGTAATGCCGAATACCATATTTGTAATATAAATTTTATTAATAGACAAGTGTAATGGATAATATGATTTAGCTAATATTTGGACGTTTATTTATATCAGCACATTTATATGAAAGAAAGTTATTCTATTAATGTATTGATAAAAATCTTGTAACATTTTATTTTATGGACAGAACGGAATAGCTGAAAGGAAAGGAATAACAAACATTCTTTGTTCTCAGAGAGATTTTTATGCTGCTAAGTCATACACAAAATAATATATGCATATTTACACGTATCCCACGCAAAGAAAGTATAACACATATATGCAACAACAAGCAGTGCGTAAAGGTAATGAAAAGAGCGTCTTGTAATAATTACACACGAGAATTGGAACTGATGGAGATTTTTCTGCGTTTCTAGGGAAACTATATTTAGGATTCAAGATTCGAGCAAGACGGATTTACATATACGGTGACATTGCGCAATATTTTTGATTCAGAAGTGTAATGCTAGCATATATACGGTGAGAATTTTAATGAACATCGATAACTGAAAAAAGAAGCAATAAAGACAATTATGGCATAATCGAAATCTATGTTTTTACCTAAAATCAATGACAGCAAGTCTCCTCGTAAAAGTACAAATATCTATCAACTTTTTAATCCTCTTTCAAGCCCATCCAACGGCCACATCCACTACTTAAAAGTGATTCCTTTTCTAATCTACAACAATTAATATGGTCTTATTACTGAATTTGTTTTCTTTATTATTGTTATAAATTTCAATTTCCATTCTTGTTCTTCGTATCGATATTGTTCTTGTTGGGCTACTCCTTCTTCTCATTGTTGAGTAAAGCATAAATCGCTAAAAGTGAGTCTATTAACTCCCAGACAAAGCAAATAAGACCCTTCCACCTTTTTTGCAGAATATAGCTGAAAATTATCTTCCGGGTCTAAAAGGCGAAACAGATTATCTGGTAAGTTAATATTTACACAAAGGCTGTAAACTGTCTGTATTTATACTTAGCCTAACTTCATAATACTATATAATATAAATAAGGATTCGCATGTGCCATTTAATATGATAATAATCACTTGTTACTACATATACTAAATTTAAAATTGTACCATCTCATTATTTCCAACATCTTCCCTGTCGAAGGACTTCTAAATAATTAAGAATTAATTCCGATTTAAGTGAAAAAATTAATCGACTTAATATTGATTTACGAGGAAAATCCATATAAATGCAAATTGTTACATTTTACAAGTCCGAGTTCAGATTTTTCCAATCCAGTAACACAAAACAACCATATGACATATAAATGGCTGCTCTTTCGTGTGAAGCAAATCATTAAACTATTTCAACTGCAAACTGCTTGCATTACCAGTAACAATACTTAAAAGCTGTCAACTCTCCTGAAGTTCCAGACTTCATTAAAAAAAATGTGCAATTATTAAAGAAAAACATAAATTATCAACTATTTGGAAGCGATTTTTTTTTCAAATGAATTGTTTCGCAGCCGGTGGCATTTCAACGAGACTTGTGAAAGAGAGATAACTAGAAATACGAATTTAGTTAACATCATTCAACAGCTGCGACGAGACATAAAATCAAGAACGATGCTATCTCTCTCCTTTTCACTTCTCTCTCTATCTGTGCGTCTATGCCTCTCTCTCTATCTCTCTGTACGTTTGTGTGAGCATGTATGCGACATCAGTAAAAGTTTAGGCTACCAAAATGTTTTGAATATTTATATCTTTTCTTGTATTACATCGCCAAACGAGTTTTGTTTTTATAAAAAATATATATTATTTGAACTACTCATTTTTTTGTTTTCACGAAGATGTAAGCAAAATCGAAATAAAATCAACTAGCAATATTCGTTAAAAATTCACCTCTTTTCTATTTTAATTTTTTTACAGTAAGGTTCTCCCTGTATAAGCCCCGGTGGCCACTCGAAGTAGAATGTTAAGTTAAGGAGTAGTTTAAATGGATAGGTGGGGAAGATAACAGTTAACATTATAGTGATCCGAGAAACATTCACTTGGAAGTCTGTTTTTGGGTGGAACTTATTTCTCGCCGGTGGAATACGGAGGGAACGTAGGTGGTTTGCTACAATGTAAGTGGCATGGCAGGTCCTAGCCGTGCAGGTTAGACCTGGTGGAACTAATGAATATAGTTCATCCATGGAAGTAGTGTTAGACCAGTGAGAGACTCGCCACATCCCGCCTGTATAAGAGAAGGTGGAAAATAATTTTTCTCCAACAAGGACTATTTTGAACTCTGTCAAGACTGAAAAGTGAGGACTGAGCAGTTCCCGCCCAAATATGATAAACATTACTCCATTTTCGGCCTGATCTGGCTCATAAACTTTGTGACATTCTTAATTTAGTAATTGAATAATCTTGCGATTTCCATGACTATGACATACCCGCAGGGTCGACACGTACTTTCCCCAAACTCCCCGACTGGAGGGCTACGTGGAGAGCAAGGCTGTTTGTAATCCCTGGAAGGGAGGTTTTAGTAGTGCTTCCTCGCTATCCGCCATTTTATCAACATTTAATTTTTCCATCTACGTTACACTGTCAATGAAAATTATTATAATATACATCGTGTATTATATATTTTTATTTATTTTTTGTGGATAACCTCGGCTTCATGTTGAATGTGTTAGATAAAGAGACCTTGGGCTATACATGATAAGTTCACGACTTTTGGTATCTTCAGCCCTTTTACTGATTTTTATGAAAGTTGAGCCAGAACAAATTTAATTATCTTGCTGGCCATCAAAGAGAAAGTTTTTGAATGAAAGAATTGGATTCTGTGAGCAAAGTTGTTGTCTTGCATAGCCCCTCGTTTTTTTGACGAGGTCGATTCCATAATCTTGTATTTTCTTTCTTCCGTCTTCTCCTGGCCGCTGATCGCTGGTTGTTGTTTTTAGTTCGGCAATAAATGAGAATTTCAACAAAAGGGATTTTAAAATTATCTATTTTATTCAACACATTGACGTATACATTTTTAACGAGACAGCCCCACTGGAGAGGAAGCTCCCCGAGACACGAAATAACCACGTCTACTGTGTATGACGTGTAAAACTTAACTCCCTGAAATCACTTTCTATCTTCCTAAGATTCCCACGCTAGTTTTAACCAATCAAAAACGACTTCCTCTGTTTTCTTGTCTCTGACCGCGAAGGTCGAAATGATAAAGTCAGAGGCGAATACAATTCTGAAAAACATAATAGTCTACTAGACTATTATTTAACATCTTGAGTTTCACTTGTTGTCATTGAAGAGGAAGTCTTCATGGGTATTTCTGGGGAAAAACACAGTTGTTCTGTGCCATAAAATATTCGTGAATAGCAAATTTTTATCTCATCTGAACAGAAACTTAACTTTTCATAAAGAAATGATGAGGAGTGTATTTATTTTTAGACTACTACATTATTCAAATTTTTATCAAGTAAGATCGCATGTTAATGTTAAAAAATTGCCGCAAAACGTTGTTGATTTATAAATGAAATGATCCATTATAGCGTGTCTCGAATTTTCATTTAGATACATTGAATTTTTTTTTAATTTTTCTAGTTGAATTGTCCACATATACGGCGTGCGATGGGTAAATTGTCGCCATTTTATATTTTTAATTTGCGCCTTGTTTGTTTTGATTTTGTTGACTGCACAGTCAGTTGGTTAACGTCTGTGAGAAGAAAATTTGGAAACGGCATGCTGTACTGCTTGGAACTTCCAGTACAAACATTTTGAGTTTTTGGATGCCAATCTGAGGACAGTACAGAAGATTCGGAAAGAGTTGGATGAGTCTAATGGTGATTGCGAATGTGTTTGGAATGATCACTAGTTATGGCGACGTTGTGCCTCCATTCATCTTCCCACAGGGTCTCAAACGGAGGCCTACATCAAGTGCTTTAAGCGGCTAGTGCTGCCCTGGGTCAAGAGGGTGGCTGCTGGAAACAGGACTCTGCACTATAGCACAGAAGCAGGGGAATCCAGTCATGGATGTCAGATAATTTCTGCGACCACATTCACCCCTTACATCTTACATCTGACCATGTAATTCTGCAACACCCTTTATTATTATGTGTGGAGTACAGTCGAGCGAAAGACCAACAAAACTCCTTATAACACCAAAGATGAACGGAAGGCAATAATTATGGCAACATTCACCAATTTAAACAAGGAGACCGTCTAGAAGAGTTGTAGGAGATTCCGAAGTCGTTTGGAGGCCGTCGTTGAAACCAGTGCCGATTTTATGGAATAAATTTACTCATTAGTATCTCAAGATATTTTTGCATAATTTTGGTAAACCTATCTGTTAAAAACAAAATAAAAAAATTGTGTAATTTAGACGACAATTTATTCGTCGTACCCGATATAGGATGACTGGTCACTTCAAAGTGATGTAATGGTTAGCAAGCCTGTCACGCTAGATAGATTACGGCTGAATAGTCCCATATTTTCGGTCTTGTGCTGCATCTAAGTTACGCTTATAAAATCACCATATATAGGACGGTATGTTCCATTATCGTATATAATTATGTTACAAGAAAAAATTATTTTATGTATATACTACTTTATGAAAATTGAGATCTAGTAGAGTGGGAGTATGGTATCATAGACTCATGTGACCCTAGTACCGGCTCTGAATACCCGTAAAATTCCCCTATTGCATCGTTAAATATTTGAAAATACCCGTAAAATAACGCAATAACAATCACGAGTATGATTGTAGATTTTTATTTAAAGAAGTAAAAGGGTACAAATGAAAAGATTAAAATTGACAATGTTTTCCATTTCACTGAAGCAGACATTAAACGCATGAGAGCCTTATCACCTCCTCTATTTTTTTTCTATTATTATGTATGCTTTATTTTTCTCATTAATTCAGCGTCTTTATGATATCTTTTTCTTCTATCTTCACAGTCAAAGCGGAAGGGTTCATTATTTTTCTAAGTAATGACAAAGCGCAGCTAACTTAAGAACTAACGGAGAATCTAGCAGAATTATATGACTATAAAATATCAAACTAACCACCATCTTCTTTTATGTGCCGTGTCCATTCAGCACGTAGGTGATCATGTCTCTCCTATCCCCCTATCCCTTGTAATTCTCAATATTTTTGTCCTTTTGCTGCTTCTCCCAGACCCTGTCCTGCCATCCACTTGCTTAAGCCCGCTAGGTATGTCATGTGTTGCTTTCCCTTGTCACTTTTTTCCCTCTATCCGTCCTGTGAATATTAGATTTTCCAAGCCCTCCTTTCTCATTACGTGTCCCAGAAATTTCAACTGCTTCTTCTTGATGTTACGTATAAGCTCCCACCTTGTTTGCATCCTCTCCAAAACCCCATCGTTGCTCACATCTTCGGTCCATGGTATCCTTAGCATCCTTCTGTAGAACCATACCTCCGTTGTCTCAAGTCTCTTCTTCATCATTGAGGAGACCGTCCAATATTCCATGCCGCAAAGAAAGATATTACGTAGCAGTTCAGTACTCTTTTCTTTGTTACCAACGAAATCCTCCTGCATAACTTTTGGAATGCGTCTTTGACCATCCCAATACGACTTCGGATCTCAGCGTTGCACTTACCGTCCTCTGTCAGATATTTAAATTTCCGCACCTTCTTGATTAGACGAATAGATGTGATAATGGCTATTGCATTGGCCGATATAAAAGTTAATAAAGACATGTAATAAAAAGAAAATTTAACAAAAAAATTGATTCATCGCCATTTTTTCCTTGTTCGGTTTTCGTCGTATTAGTGGTACTCTCGAAGTATAATTAGGACATGTTTCGTTTTGGTTGAGTTTTCGCTTTATACAAAGTGCTGCTTGTAGAGAACAGATAACTGAACGCGGGATAAGGATTTGGGTGTGGGGGGGGACTTCGGAAAGGGAAATAAGGCCAAGGCGAGAAAATTTTCAATATATTGTTTTCTTTATTCATGGAATTCGCCTGGCACGGATTATTTTGTGGGGAGGGAGGTTCCGTGATACTTGGAGAAACTTTGCGCTACTTCTCTTTTCTCCCTGGACAATGGACCAGATCTATTCGGCTTGCGAGAAATCCGACTTCTTTTAACTCTACAACTCTCTTTTGTTCTAACCGTTTCTAGTCATTCTGATTACTGATTCTCGCCTAACACTCGACTCCCCATCTCTACTTTAGTACGTGCGTTTTGTTACCTGCTAACGGGCGGCTTGTAACTAACTATTCTAGTATATAGCCTCACTATATAAACCTACGACTGACATTCTGTACTTTCTGCCCAAGTGGCACTTGATCCCGAAATTTTTCATTCACTTATAGTATTTATACCATCCTATATGTATTTAATTCAACGATACAGAACGAAAGCACAATATAAAATCGTGGCAATTTTATGACAAAGTAGGAATAAAATCATAAAAGTTTTTTTTTTCTGTGAAAATGATAAGCCTTTCGTTAACAGCAAAGCCTGAGTGTCTACATTTCTGACAATAGTATAGTGTCCTAAGCCATAATAGCCTAGTGAATTCAAGTGTTAGCTCGTGAATTTGGTGTCATAGTAAGCTTAAGTTTAATCTCTGAGTTGTGCAGTATATTCTTGGACTCAGTGGAAATGAGGCGAGCAATGAATAGACGCGATATCCCTAGACGCGAGACCAATCTAATTCCATAGTTTAAATAAAGATTTCAGTTCGAAATTGCCTGAAAGTTAACCGAATCGACAGACATTCGATGAAGACCAGATACACAAGGCCAAAACTTTGTGATAACAACAGAGATATAAATGGACAATTCTTTTATCAATGCACTTACAAGGAATCAAATATTGCTATGAATTGTAGCTGCATCTTTTCATCATGTTGAAGACATTAAGCCGAATAGAAAATTAAATTGCCAAATCAAATAGAATGAAAACTTCTGGGAAATATAAAATCTCGAACATTGTTGTCTCCGTTGTGAACAGTAGGCACATGTTCTTATTCGTTTATTTTACTTTCTTTGCATCAGTCAAATAAATGTGTAATGCTTTTGTAAATTACAGTGAAATTTAAGAACCTTTTCTTTCGTGTATGATCCTTAAACAAATACTGTAATTTAAGCTAATATCGAATGCATAAATTTAATTGATGAAATTAAAAAGAAAATTAATATATAAAAGAATATGAGTTAAACGAAAATCGTAAAAATAAATTCAGTTAAAGATTATGTAGAAAACATGAATCTCGGCTTTCAGTTTTAATAACAATATTTGTTGAACAAGGCTGCCTATCATTTCCAACCCAGTATCGAGATGTGGCGAGCTTCTCTTTGCTTTATTGCTACTTCCATGGAAAGTGCTCGGACGAACTGCATTTCTTGGTTCCGTCAGTTTTAACCTTCACGGTTAGGACGCGCCATGCCACTCCACTCACATTGTAGGAAAGCACCCGCATTCCCTCTGTATTCCATTTTGGTAAGAAGTCAATTTCACTAGAACAACTTCTTACTGCGAACCACTGCTCTGTGGATTTGACTTTCAAGAGGATATTTCCCTGATCACTACAATCTTAACCTGTTCAAATCTAGGGTTAACCATTATCTCCCCGCCCTATCCGTATAAACTGCCTTTTAACGCAGGCCTCTGACACGAGAGCCCCTCAGGCCTTGTACGGGACGAAACCTACTGTAAAAAATATATTTATTAACTTAGTAAACTTATATTTTATGACTCACATCAGCTTTGGTTAATTGCCATATTTTTTAAGGAGATGGTCGTGACTAACTTAAAGTCAATGACATCAGTTCTGCTTTGTTAACTATTCTAACTCGCCAAATGTTCCTTGTCATCATGTGATATTGTAATTTGTCAGCCAATGAAACTTATTTGGTTGGTATGATTATCAGTTTCTCTGATTCATTTGATGGTAAACAAATTATCTCCAAGGTAATAATGCTCAATTTTTTGCTCACCCAATATTACTGTGAAGCAACATCCTAATTTTATGCATTCGTTCACAACATAATTTCAGTATTTAATGGCAGCTTCACATACTGAATAATTCAGAACACAGATCGTTATTTAATGCTCTCTTTTCATTTTATATTTTAGGCTGGTAATCTTATTTCCATTCTTTTTATCTCACAGAAACATCATCCAAGTCTTCTTTCTTTATTTCCCTCATTATTTTTTTGCTATTTCTTTTTTTTTTTTTTTTTACATTTACGATTTTTCTTGCCCTATGTGGTTGTCTTATAATTTGCTTTTGTTTATTTTTCACAACATTACTCTTCATAGCTTCTTTCTTTTTCCATTTTATTCATTGCTATCATTATAGCCGATTTCTTTGATAAAGCCATATTGGTCAAGACCATACTGATAACGCTTTCATCAGAATGCAAGTTAGACAAGCAACAAGGATACAGAGTCAGAATTTCAAATTACTTTCAAATAAACATGATCAGCGGGCTGTCATTTCTCTTCTGACTCTTAAAAAGCAATGAAGGTCATTAAAGATTTCTTTGAAAATGTACCTAAATAAATACAAAAACTTTAATACTTGAAGCGAATTTCCATACTTTCAGTCCAAATTTGTACTGTATTTAACTCTATGTAGAAGCATGTCTTCCTCTCGTCATCCATAGAGAATAATGTCGATTTTCTTCAAGTTGCCTAAAAAGTTATGCGAAAACTGGCTTCATTAAACCAAATTATTCCATACAAACTTCTATTAGAGCAATCCTTCTTCTAATGTACACACAGTTAAAAGCCTGTAATTCTTACATTGTTATCCATCTAACCAGTTGAAAAAGATGGCGTGTATTTGCATAATTCATTGGTATTAATTTTGTTTATTATCCATTGTGATTGGATCATCCACCAAGGGATCTGTCTAATGAAAATCATGTACATCCAATTAATTACACAAATGGACTCTAGAAAGGAATGTCTAGTCAATATTGGATGGAAATAATCAAAATGTTCGTGATTACTTTGGAATGGAATTGGTGCACCGTTCGGTTTAGACATTTTAGTGATCACAATAAAAAACTGCAGTCCCCAAAGAAATGTTTTTGAAAATGATGTTCTTCAAAGTTTACTTAATAATTGAAATTTCGAAATGAAATTTTTGTCACTCAAATTGACCGCTGATTAGAGTTTATGTCTGTTATAGCAATAAAAGTAATTTATTTAGTTTTGTCAAACACTGTTGGAAAGTGCTTGAATAGTTCCGATTATCTAAACTTAAGTTAAAATAACTTGTTTAATGGATATTAATTCTATTCTACCTTGAATATTCAAAGTAAATAAAATGCATTGTTCCTGTTTGTTATTATTATTATTATTATTATTATTATTATTATTATTATTATTATTATTTAGCCCATGTGTTTTCAGAGCAGGTACGGTAGCATATACCGGAGATTTGGTGGCAGCGATGCTCCTCGACACTCGAGCAGTATTCTTACTGTTTTCAATAATGCTGTCACTTGAATAGTTTGAGCATAATTTACAGTTCCTCTAGTTTTTTCCTAGGCTCTTCGGCATCGTTCCCAGTACTCTGATAACTAATGACATAACTGTCACCCCCATCTTTCAAACTCCCTCATTTCTCGATCAAAGTCAAGATATTTATCGATCATTTCACTTTATTCCGATTTAATCTGTCACAACAGCAAAATCCACCAGCAAAGTTGCTTTCTTGTTTACTAATTACCAAATCCACTATTTTGTCGTAGAATGTTTAATCTGTTTGAATCTAAAAATCACAGAGAATGTTATATTTCATTCTGTTCTATGCATACATTATTGGTCTGTATAGCACATGCACAGTTTCCAGTAGATCACCTTTCCTGCCCATTCATGCATATTCTTGTATTCTCCATATGATTCTCTTGATTCGCAAATTAAGCGGTTCATGTTTTCGTCTTTATTTTTCCACGTCTAGATTTACTATTTTATCGAATCTTCATATCGTTGCTTCTTATTTAGTTATTATTGCGTTATTTCGCTCTGCTATTAAGTGCAATTCAATTTCTGTTTTGATTTCTTCTATATTGTTATCCTTTCTCCCAATTCAATTATGAACACAGATTTGCATTTCCAACAAAACATTTCATACAAAACCTAGAAAGTGTAAAAATTGATTAAAAACTTAACTGTCTTTTATTTTCTATTCGATCCAGCAATGCATTCACACACGCACGCGCGTACACACACACACATATGTGTGTGTGTGTGATAAAAATATGATTTTAAGGTATGTTATATTCATAGATAAAAGTGCACAATATCAGAGATATAACGTGTGTAAATATAGACGTGAACCCTGGTGTTAACACTGAGTAGCGACAGTCTGTTTTGTGCTGGAACGCGATCTTCAGGCACTGAATTTCTGTGTTTTGACGTTATCCACCTGATAGGTATCTGAACCTTTGAGTAACTTCAAAAGCCAATCCTATCAGCAGGTGTATAATATCGGTGTTATTGAACTGCCATTTTGTGAATGGCTTCTGGACCTTGCAGTAGTCTCTGGTAGGGCCGATATCATGATGAAGGGTGTTGTTACAATCAAGATTATTGATGTATGTATATGGGTGCCATTGTCTTATTACCTAAACGTCTACAGAACACACTACTTTCCAAATATGAACACAACTAAATTGAACAAAAAATGAAACACAACCTCACAAAAACAAAAGTAAACCCTATGTGCAACATGTCCGATAATAATGTGAGGAGTCTACTTTCTAACTTTCCAGTGGTGGAACTCCATGTTCATACCAAACCTAATCTTATACTCCTGTCTGGCACTTGTACTGATACCTCTATCCCAGTGCAGGAACTAACAATCCCGGGCTGCTAGTATCTAATAGCTATACATGATCATCAAAATCATCACAGTCACGGATTCGGTGGCTATATTAAAGACGGGTTTCCATGCGACAGAAACAAAAAAAAAAACCCAAAAAACGAGGACACTGATACCCCGTACATGTGCTCCCCCGTTGCACTTATCTACAGTAGCAATATCATTTTCACTCTGTATCTTCTTCAGAATGATGGAACTGTAATGTCTAGCCAAATATCTGAGACGATTGATAATATTTTCACTGGATATCCATCAGCTAGCATTTTTTGTGGTGGGTTCAATATTCATCACAAAGAGTGGTTAGTCCGCTCAAACAAAATTCACTACGGTAGACGTTGTAGAGACTTTTCTGTCGCTAGCGGACTAACACAGATCATCGAAGAACCCAGCCACGTTCTTGATGCAACAGGACACCAGGTGAATCGCCTTTAACTCTTCCTCAAAAATGCTTCGCTGAAATTTTTACATCCACTGGAAACGTCAGTAGTCAGCGTCAAAGTTGACGTCAAATCAAAGGCATCTCCTGATGTGCCGATCCATAGAACAATTTATCAGTACTGGAACAGTTTCGGATATTACATAGCAGCAACTCCTCTCCCAGCCTTCTCCAAACATACTGCATCCAAAACTGCTGTCATCATCTCGGAATGGATCCTTTCTGGAATGGAGAGTTTTATACCCCAGATAAAAATTCCAGAAAAAAAAATACGAAAAGCCAGCTCTGGTTCATCCCTCAATGTGCAGTAGCAGCCATAGGTCACTGTAACCATGATTACACTATCTATCAGAGAGGATGGTGTAGTAGGACACTTGCTGTATTCAGAACTGCTCCCAATCATTGCAAGAGAGTTCTTTAAAATGCAAAATGTAGCAAAAGAGAGGCAAAGCGTCAGTACCTACTTTATAAATGACAACGAGGTCATCTCAGATTCGTTAGATACGAAGTTCTAGGCCCCGATCTTTGCTTCATTAGGCCATGACAAAGCGCTTCCACGTCTCACTAAGTACAATCTCAGTAATATTTTTTATTACAGCCCGGGAAGTCTCAAGACATAAAAATCATGACTCTAAAAAGGCTACTGATCCAAATAAAATCTCAGTGGTTGTCCTTAAGAATATTACAACGAAGTTATCCCCAATCTAAGCGAAATTATTTATGTGACACTGTGCTGTCGGCCCGTGGTTAACTTCCAGTCGTGGCGCGAAGCTGTAATGTTTCTCCCACCGGCGTTTTAGGGTTGACTCTTAGTCGCTGCCACCAGCCTGTGTCCCGGTCAATCAGTAGTCGTACCTGGTTCGATACCAGCTCCGTCGTTACCAACTCACTTCCAACGTCTGGTTACCGAAGTAACTACTTCGATCTCAAGTCTAACTTACCCACATTGTGATTTTTATCTTAGGTAGACGAAATCAATTAGGCGTCGGCCGTAGTTGAGTCCAGACTGAAGGTGATATCGCACAAACGTAAAGAAAAAGAAGCAAATAAAAGAAAAACCCAAGAGGTTCAAGTATGTTAAGAAATAACAAATTAACTTTATTCGTCTGTTATATACAGGAGTGTGTTTTCCTCCCAGCCCGTTTTTACGGATTGTGACACTTCTACGTTTCTTAAGGAAGTTTTTGTATCTTAAGTCAACTGGTTTAGTTCTTAGGTGCTGGCTTGGCTTCGTTCGTCAGTATTTGCTATTAGTAGGATAGGCGAAGTCGGAGGAATCTCTCGGTCAGCTTCTACGAGGAAACACTCTGGTTCCTGCTACCCGAATTAACTGACTAACTGTACTGTACTGTCGAAGGGCCCGAGGAGGTTCGTTTATATGGGTACCGACCAAAACCCGGTGCGGGGCCAGACGCGGCATGAGGTTCTCGGTAAATCTCGATTCCCAACAAAAAATCTCTTTATTGTCAGGCCAAGAAAATTGATTACTTCCCATTTTTGGAAAATTAATCACTTTCAATTTTTGGGGGTCTCCCTTGTCCGTGAGGGGAGGTCGGAGGAGAGCTATCACCCTAAACGCTTCCTCACTCACATTGATATATTATTCCAATCCCTTCAATGGGCGTTAATAACTTCTCCGTCCTTCTCATCCATTCATTTCCGCCTATCGCCATTGCTACCACTTGACGAATGGCATCCCGGCCGTGCGGGTGTGGCTAAGCTGGCCTCCTTAAAATTTTAAACCAGAATTTTTATTTACAAAATTCTCCTTTTTCCCATCGGCCAACATTTTTACGAATTCCACGTTGCCACTTAAAATCTACCAAATTTTTTGATCACTCAGAATCCACTTAGCCAGCACTCTTTACCAATTCCATCAATCACTGTCAAAGTTTGCCATCTGGTCCCTTCATGAAGTTAGCTTTTACTGGAACCCTTGGCTTCTTGAAAAATTAAATTCCTTATCTCACCAAATCACAATTCTTCCACGCTATCTTTTCTCATGCCCAAAATTTTATAATCATCATATTGCTACTCAACGTCTCGGCGTCTGAAAGCGACACTTTGGTAAAGTAAATAATAACAATCCTCTCCACCCGTATCTGGATAAATTTTTCTCTCATGCCAAAATTCCCACAAATACCATATGGCTTTTGCCTTGCCGGCACTCAAGAAAAATAAATAAATGATATCTTGGAAAGATAATTAATATTGATTCACCCTACCGCGTATCGGCAATCGTCTCAGGCCGAAATTTTTATGACCGCCATGTGGTCTGCCTGATATCTTAATGTTTTGTTTATCCTTCTGAATTCTCACATTTCTCTCGTCAAGGCACTTCTTTACAACAATATTAATCAATTTAACAAAATCTCACTGGCTTTTTCTCCGGGTTTACTGTCTTTTGTGAAAAGTAACTTTTTCGTAAATAAAATAAAATCTCTTAAACATCAAACGATATATCTTTCGGGATAACTTCTTTCCGCCCTCAATAGTTCTTGTTTTAATTTCTATGGTTAATTAGTTAGCCAATTATCATAGCTAAATAGTGTTATATTAAACCGCTGTTTGAAGGAGAAATCCTACTCAGGCCTGTAGAAGGTGTTTGCTAGTGTTTTCAAGAATGTGGATGAGCGCCTATCATCATCACAGTTTAAACCATTCAACATCCTCTGTATCATTATCAAACTTTTTAAAGCTATAATCAGCACGAATGATGATGTACCCTTCAGTAAGGAAAAGCTCTTTAGTATCAAACAGTCGTGGTTTCGATCGGTTCTACTGATATCCTACTTGCCATTATTCTTAATATTTAACTTCTACATCAAGTGGCTCATGGGCCTTGTATAGGGGGAACATCATTGTAAAAAATATCTACAGAGTCCGTCAAAAATGTTATCACACTCCAGGATAAGAAAAAACTTCTCTTTTGTAGTTTTATCAAATTGCGATAACACTGTTTACTGTGGTACTAAAGGCCTACATTTTGAGCATGCCTTGTGATTGAAGAGTCCAAAAGTAACTTGTATTAATCTCGTGATGTCTGAATAAATTTAGTATTACATTATCTATACAAGATTTCCCTTTCCTGAAGTATGCATACATTTGTTTTGTCGGACTCTGTATATGTGTGAATGTGCGTCTGCGTATGCATGCTTCCACACACGCACACATAAATATATATATATATCAAATTTTACTTTCATATATGTATTTTCCTTTCAGTCTCCCAACTCACACACACGCGCACACACACACACACATACACACGCACACACACACATATATATATATATATATATATATATAATTAATAAAAACACACTCACATACACACACACATATATATATATAATTAATAAATACACCTTAAAATTAAGTTACAGTTGCACTGAAAATCTAAAAAAAATCATAAGAAACATAATAATAAAATCCTGGAAAAACACGCATGCCAAAATAGTATTAATAAAAATCCTAAACTAAAATTAGACAAAAATAATGAAAAAGTATGTGGTTGTAGAAAACCTGACGACTGCCCGTTGGAAAATAAATACCGCAAAAAATGCACTATCTCATCCATTGAGAGTCCTAACACTGATAGGATATACATTGGTTCAACGAAGAATGAATTTAAAATTAGATGGAGACAACACAAAAGCTCCTTCAACAATATTAGAAATAGAAATCAGACATTTGTACCCAAAGTTTTTTTGGTTTTTAAAAGAAATGAATAAAACACCAAAAGTAAAATGGAAAATAATAAATAGAACAAGAACTTGTAAAACCTGCGATGACCCTTGCCCTTTATGCCTACATGAAAAACTACACATTATTAAGTTTCTAAATAATGACAATTTATTAAACCATAGACATGAGTTAATGGCTTTTTGCTGACATCAACAAATTTTCGCATTAAATAGCACAAAAAAATTAATTTCATAATAAAAGGTTTAAAAGCCTAACTCAATCATAAGATAGAAAAACCCTTTAAGAAGTCATCAAAAAGCAAATTGTAGTTCAATGTACGAAACAGCCCTTTAGAAAAAAAATAAAAACTAAAAAACTAGAAAAATAAATAAATAAAATAAACCTTCCTATACAGTTAAAGACGTATTATGGTGCCAACGGCTGTGACTGACCAGACGATGTGCGTACATGAATGCCATCATTTCTTTCTTTTGACCTCTTTACGAAGGTGACTGATATCTTGATACAAACTCGTATGCACCTTATGAAAATGGTCAATTCCATAGTAATTAATTTTGCGAATGAACATGTTTATAAAGACGCGTAAATTTCAAGATTGGTTATTCCTAAATTTTCGCTTGAGGATAAAACAGGGCTTGGTACTTTAATTCAATTTAATTTCAATAATTATTTTGAGATTTTTGGCTCTTGTTTTTGAAATATGAGAACTCTTATGTAGCGAACGAATCATATTTTTTTTTTAAGTAATTATAATTTAAGCTCACTGTTTTTTAAAAATAAAATAAAAAATACTAAAGAACCCCGGATTATTTACCTAACGTGTTCTTTCCTATTTTTCTACATATTTGCACACACACACCCACATACATACATACATATATATATATATATATATATATATATATATATATATATATATATATATATATATATATATATATATGAGCGTCTGTGTGTGTGGTGAGAGAGAAAAAAGAAGTTTGATAAATGTATTGCCTGTTCTGTGGCTGTGTTTTTGTTTTTGGGGGGGATTTGTTTCATCTTTTTTTCCAACTTTGTCCGAAATATTTATATATAAAAATTAAAAATTATTATGTCATTAAACAAAAGTTAATTGAAGTAAAAGAATACATCACCAGGTTACATTCTTCTGCCCAAAGATTATCGGCTTCTCATGTGCAAGACAATCGAAAAGATAATTGTTCATATTGAGTGATTTTTTTTCTATGCAAGAATAAAAAAAAAAAGGAATAATGTCCTAAGAGAACTGCTGGGTACAACAACAACAAAGAAACTTCAAATCGATAGAAATGAAAGAAAAATTTTGGGGTAATCGAATTTGGGAAGATAACAAAGACGATCTTCGTGTCTAAATAAGACGTTCAGTTTGAAATCCACCATCATCTTTTCGTTCTGTCTCTTCAAAATAAAATGTCACATAAATCGAAACGAGGTTTAACGATTATCTTTCCCACATATCCTCAGGAATTGTACTTCTTGCTCTCGCAGCTCATACAGACTTCAGTAGTCTTCTACCGTGAGTGGCTCTTAGACATTAGTATTAGGTTGGTGCAAAAATAATGACGTAATAATGTCGTTTTTTGACGTTAAAAATACGTCAAAAAACGACACTATTACGTCATTATTTTTACGCCAACCTAATAAAACGAAATTAAGATTCGTTTGAAAATGTGGACTATTGCATCAATAAATTATAAAATAATTTTAAATGTATAAACTTTCCATAAAGTCCCAATAATTAATTGCATAGATGCTTTTCAATTTTCAAATATTAAACATCATGATAAAAGTGTAAATTAGAAATTGTTGTTAAATATAAGAGTTTCATTATTTTTTTAAATTATTATTACTGTTTTCATTGCAACGCCCAGGACCGTTGGCTTTCATAATCTGTAAGATGTTGCCAATACATATTTGTTTACTATATATCTCGCTTTCTTAATAGTTAGAGAATATAATAATAACATAAACAATGCGATAAAAACAAGAAAAAAAAAATAGACGAATGAAAAAATAAGTAAAAAAATCAATAACAACATTCTAAGAAATTCGAACAACTTAAAACTGATAGACATTTTAACGTTCTTATCACAGATCACACAAAATCACAAATACATACACACGCACATACGAATAGGCAGATATACGCAATCATACGTATGATGGATGCTTGTTAGCCAAAAGAAAAACAAATATATTCCTTATAAACCTAGGAAAGTCATAACACACAATCTTATTACGCTATTACATGCCTATGTATTTAATCAAACAAATACGTGTCTATGTGTGTGTTAGAAGAGTATGCATATATTTGAATTCCCTAAAAGCTCCGTTATACTTTCATGTTGTTCATAGAAATTCGAAACCTTTTTAGGCTTGTTTGATTATTCAGAACCCATTTCTTCTTAACCCCTGACGCTGATTTTTCTATTATTTTAATTCAAATTAGTATCAGAGAAATGTTTTTATAGGCTTTTAAAAACTGGACAAATTTCCTTTGTACTTAATCAGCTTGTTGTAATTGTTTCAAATATATCCTACCTCAGCAATAACGAAAACAAGTAAAAATAATGTTGAAATCTTTGAAGAGTTACGTTTACAATGTTGTTAGCATATGTCGTGGTCCTCAGGGAAAAAAACAATCAGAAGGTTCATTTGACAGTATTGAATTAAAAACTTCTTTGCCAAAATATTTATATGCTTATTAACGAATTATCCGTTAGAAAATAAAATTCGATTTAATGACATTCAAGCGAAGAGCGTTTTCTAAGACCTTTCTCTCTAGTCTCCTAACTTAGCGGAAAATACACATTGTACGATATTTGTTCCAGAGTTTGCAATTATATGCTTGAATACGAGGTTTACTTTGCCGTCTCCGATGATTTCTGGAATGAATCGGGAGTCAATATTGTTGAGATGATTAAACCAGTAAGCTAAATAAAAGAAAAGTAAATGAGAATGTCTCAAATAATACTTTGTTTAGAATTTAGGGATACGTTTCGTTAGATAAATCTCAAGAATAAGTGATAACATATTTACATTAATTTTACAATTTTGTACCGAATATCTAATTGTTGTATGGAAGCAGAAAAAATACAAGAATTAGATATTCGGTACAAAATTGTAAAATTAATGTCAATATTTTATCACTTATTCTTTTAAATCAAAGAAAAACCGATGTATTACGAAAATGTTCAGAAATATTAACTCTAAAATATCATTCTTTCAATTCACAGCAGTCATTTCCAATAGAGGCTGGATTTCGGACCAACACCAAATTCAATGCATGTAAATATTTAACTTCTAAACAAACCTCGATTCGTTGAATTTATTATCTGTTCTGGAGGGCGCATTTTCTTTAATAAGTTTTCTCGGATGTGCAGGCCGGGAGACGAATTAAAATACTTTTTAAAATAAACGGAGGTATCCACTAAAAATAACTTTTAAATTAATATATATATATATATATATATATATATATATATATATTAAAAGACAACGTTTTAAAGCACAATCGAAACTTGGTCTTCAGTTGGTACGCGATCTTCTCTTTGCAGATGCTGTTGCTCTATTGGCACATAGTCTAGAAGACATTCAAAATATCCTTGATAAATTCTCTGAAACAGTAAAAGCATTTGAACTCACTATCAACATAAAGAAGACTGAACTAATGTATCAGCCAGTACCAGGCAATCCATCTCTCACAAATTTTTCCATATTCATTGATGATACGGCATTAAAGCTGTTGAGGCGTTCACATATATTGGATCAACAGTCTCTTCTGATGGAAAAATGGACAGAGAAATCCAATCCAGAATAGCCAAAGCCAGTACAGCATTCGGTAAACTTAAACATAGATTATGGTACCCCAAATATGTGTCTCGCAGAGTAAAGATCGACATATACAGATCAATTGTTCTCTCAACCCTTCTCTATGGAGCTCAAACTTGCACCCTGTACTGCAAGCACATAAATCAACTTGAAGCTTTTTACATGCGCTGTCTTCGTGCCACATGTGATATAAAATGAGATGACAGGTTCAAGAATAGCGCAATACTGAAGAAATGTAACATCAATACAGGCACTGAAACTATTTTAGCAAAGATACAACTTAGGTGGGATGGTCAGGTTTCGAGAATGCATGAGCAGAAGGTGCTGTATGGACAACTACCAAACTCCAAGCGTTCAGTTGAACGTCAACACTTAAGTTGCAAAGAGAAATTGAAAGACAACATGAAACGTCTCAACTTTGATCTGAAAACCTGGGAAGCCCAAGCACTAAGGCATAAGGATTGGCGTAAGACATGTTTCATTAAGGTAAGGGGTTTTAAAGGCAGGAGACTGAAGCACCGTGATCAAATTCGTCAAATATGTGGTGAAGTTCGATTTATATTACATTACAATGAATCATTCATACAAAAAGTAAATTAGTAAAGTTAATGATATAAAATGGCAAAATCTATTCGCTAACAAAATTTTAAAGATGCTTTAACCTACTAATCAAACCCATTAATCGATGAATGTTATGATCCTTGTTTTTTAAAATCATAAGCTGTATAAGGAAGGTTAAATACGCAAGCTCTTCCGACTGTACATTCAGTCATCTTCAAGCATGGAAGTTACTTTGATTTTGGTAAAATTCAGGTAGTATCCGATGTGGCACCATTTAACGAGGCAGAAAGGGAAAAGAAAGGAAAGAAGAAAAGGAGAGGCTAAGAACCGAATCGTGAGTGATAAGCAAGAACACACACACAGCTAAGAGACAATGGATAAAAGGATATTTTGATAAGTAACAAATGGCGAAAGAGTGTCATTACAATGACAGGGAAATTCTGAGTAAAAAGAAATGGAAAGAAGAAAAGAATCAGATATGTTTTGGCATCGGCTGTGTTATCTAAGGATATGAAAACAAACTATTGGTACGGGATGACATCTTATTATCAACTACAGAACGGCTGGCCAAAGAAGAAAAGAAAGAGAAAAATTCAAATGAAAATGTTATTTCGTTAAGTGACGAAAAACAGACAACTAAAAGCACTTGGACAGATATGAAAAATTAAAAACCACCCACGAGCATCCTTGGCCTGCGATAATAAAATTTTGTTATCAGGAATTTGTGCCGAAAGAAAATGAATGTGTTTTTTTTTCTTTCTTCGAGGCGACAGACCGACTGGAACTTTGGAGATGTTTTTTTTGAGACCGTGTCAAGAAGACCACACATTCTGATAATTAGCGATAAAATACCTGACGTAAACCACCACGTGTAGAACAAGAGTTATGACCGCCATTGTCATATTGTCCCGTTCGCGGCTGGAGAAATGATAAACCATTAAGGGGAAGAAAAGGGAAGAGATAATTTTTTTTTTAAGCAAGATATTTTTTTTCTTCCTGAAACAAAGCTGCAGATTCGTCCA
The DNA here is from genome assembly GCA_963932145.1 of Acanthosepion lycidas. Classification (NCBI taxonomy): domain Eukaryota; kingdom Metazoa; phylum Mollusca; class Cephalopoda; order Sepiida; family Sepiidae; genus Acanthosepion; species Acanthosepion lycidas. Next base: position 53,202,734 of record OZ010598.1, on the reverse strand, counting down.
CGCCCGACTAAGACATCATTGGTCGAGTGGTGATCACGTGATGCACGAGGGAGGCTGTTGCCGCCCATCTGGAGGATGAGTAAGGGAGGTTGCCCCGAAGATGTGAGGGGGGGCAGTTCACGCCCCTCTGAAGTATGATGAGAAGGTGGGAGTGAGGAAAGGTTCCCAAAAATGGAAAAAGGTGGAAATTCCTAACCAGAGAGGTGGATATGTATTTAGAATTATCGAGGAACCCCCCGGCGCCGACAAACTCACCCCGGTTTTGGTCGGCGCCCATATAAACGAAGCCACAACGAGCAGAAATGAGTCGAGACCCAGCAATTCCCAGAGTCAGTCTCCGGTTGAGGCAAGCCTCGCAGATAGCTGACCAGGATTCACGCACATTTTCCGGACCCATCTCTTCAAACCAAGAACAATTATTTTGAGGAGCGACTTAGATCCAGATCACCGAAATAAGTTTTTCTTTTGACTTTCGTCCAAAGACCCACCGAAACACCAACTTCTTAGAGAGCAGACGACTTGAAGTGTTAAAACTTGCCTAGCGGAAAACGACGTGTCACAATCCATAGAACGGGTCGGGAGATAGATGCAGTCCTATGTAACGAACAACTAGACATAAAGTTTGTTACCTTTTTCTTTGATACTTTGAACTTTTGAGTTTTCATTTTATTGCCTTTTATGCGTATTTTTGTGGTATCACCCCCGTTGGACTCGGTTTGCAGTATGGCCCCTATGACTGATTGATTTCCTCTGCCTAGATCAATTCACAACGTGGGTAGGCAGACTGGGAATCAAAGTAGGACGTCACAGTTGGTGCCGTGGGAGACTGGGATAGAACGACACGGTTGGCGCTGCGACCAGGGGACGACGTCACAACTGGTGCCGTGACCACAGGATAGGACCCTGGAACAGCCACTGCCACAATTAGTACTGTGACAGCAGGACAGGATCCTGAATCGACCGCTGTTGCTGAGAAATTTCGAATAGGACTCAAAACGACCCGGGACCGAGAGGAACGAGAACAGAATCGTCTGTAAGGTAGGACACTTTGCTTGATTTCCCAACCTCGATTGTTGCTGCGTAGATTGTCTTTCTCTTTAAATATGTCGGACTATGATTCAGATAGAGCAGTGGGGGATGAAGAGGGGGTTAGACAAGGGTTGTCAGCTGACCTGAGAAAGTTGTTAGGTAGACCGAGGGTCCCAGCAAGTAAACGAGAGATTAGCCCAGTTGAAGAGAAAAAGAGCAAAATGTTGGACATGTGGTCAGGTGGGCCACTTTGCGGCGAACTGTCCGGCAAGAAGGTGCTGGTTTTGTAGGAGACCAGGGCACTTGAAGAGAAGCTGTATCCTTAGGAACAGCCGCGGGAGACTGGGAGAGGTCCAGCCGGGCCCGCCCAGGTGCGAAAAGCGCAGAACTTCCCCCCGTAAGAATAATGAAGGTGATTTATTGTTGCCGGCGCCTATGGCTGGGATCACCCAAGGGTGGGGGCCCAGGAAGAGGAAAGCGCAAGTGTTCTCTTCGCTGACGCAAGAGAAGGAGCTATCCTGTAGAGCAGAGATAGGGGGTAAGGCGATGAAAGCTCTGGTAGACACAGGAGCATCTGTGTCATTGCTGAGAGAGGAAGCATACGGGTGGGGGAAACGGAAGAGTAGGTTATGGGAAGCGGACATAGAGGTCATGCAAGCAGATGGAGCCCCCCCACCTGAAGATAAAAGGGATGGTGAGGCTCCCTGTGAGGATTGGGAAATTAAGAAACACCCAAAATTTTTACGTAACCCCCGACCTGTGTACGGAGGCAATCTTGGGAGAAGATTGGCTCCGGAGCCAGAGGGCCCAGATAGAGTTCAACCCCACTGTGCTGATAGTGAATGGCGAGAGAACGCCATTGGGATGCCCACCGGAAGAAGATATAATAATAGTGGTGGAGGAAGATGTAAAGCTACCCCCTAGAACGGCGGTGTCGGGAAAGGGTAGGTTAATATCAGGGAAGAAAATAGGAGAAGGACCCCTGCAGTTGGTCCCTGTGGAGGGGAAGGGCCTAGAAGAGAATGAGGTAACTCTGTGTGAGACGGTGGTGGAGGCAGCTGAATTAGTGCCCATTATGATGGTGAACCAGGCCCAAAAGTCTATAAAGGTTAGGAGAGGGGAAGAGATAGGGAAAGCGCTAACCCTACGGACTCTGAATCGGGTGAGATTCGAAGAGGAACGAAGAAAACTTGTAGAGCAAACAGAAGGAATAGTGGACGAAGATATATTAGCACCGGATCAATTTAGAACCAGGGTGGGAGGTCTTCTGAGGGATAATCGAGATGTGGTAGCCCAGTCAGACAAGGAATTGGGCCAGACCCACACAGTCAAAATGAAAATCGACACCGGAGATCACCCCCTGTGAAATTAAAACCCTACCGGACACCTATTCATAAAAGACCCCTTGTAGAAGAGGCAGTAGAAGAGATGTTGGAAGCTGGGATGATCGAAAGATCGATCTCCCCTTGGAGCTTCCCAATCGTAATAGTAGGTAAGAAAGATGGCGGGCACCGTTTTTGTGTAGATTTTAGGAAACTGAATTCTATATCGAAGCCGTTGGCGGTGCCATTGCCACTAATAGATGACATATTGGCATTATTAGGGAAGGCAAAGTACTTCTCTACGTTGGACTTGAGGTCCGGGTATTGGCAGGTAGCCCTTGATGAGGCTGACAAGGAGAAGGCCGCATTTGCGTGTCACCTAGGACTGTTCCAGTTCAGGGTGATGCCATTCGGTTTAGCTAATGCCCCGGGAATCTTCCAACAGCTGATGTCAATAGTGTTAGGAGGATACGAGAGCTTTGCCATGGCATATTTGAACGATATCTTAATATTTTCGGAGACAGTAGAACAACACTTTTTCCATCTAAAACAAGTGTTGGGAAGGTTAAGAAAACACGGCTTAAAATTGAAATTGTCGAAGTGTCAGTTTCTGAAGGAGGAGACTAGATATTTGGGCTTTGTTATAAACGGAGACGGTATTAAACCCGACATGGATAAGGTGAAAGTCATAAGGGAAATGCCAGAACCTAAGACAGTGAGACAGGTAAGAGGTTTTATAGGAGCTATAGGTTAATACCGACGCTTCGTCCCGGCATTTTCGAGAATTGCCATACCACTAGTAGCCATGACGAAGAAATACGCTAGGTTCAAGTGGACAGAGGATTGTCAACAGGCATTTGATACGTTAAAAGAACAGTTGACAGCCGTCCCACTGCTGACGTACCCGGACCTCAGCAAGCCCATGGTACTATACACTGATGCCAGTGAGCAGTGTGTAGGAGCAGTTCTTACCCAGCCGTGTCCCGATAAAGAAGGACCAGTGCCAGGCATACCAGAGGAAGTACCGATATACTTTCTCTCTCATAAGCTCTCAGAGACACAACAGAGATGGCCAGTAATAGAAAGAGAAGCATATGCTATCATGTATGCTCTCCAAAAACTGGACTACTACTTGAATGGTGCGGTCTTTACTATAAAAACAGACCACAAACCTCTGCACTACCTATTGCGGGCAGAGTGGACAAATAATAAGAAGATTCAACAGTGGGCACTGTAAGATAGAGTATTTGGCAGGGAAGGAAAACACGTGCGCAGATTTACTCTCAAGAATACCGAAACAACTGGAAGAAAGATCTGTAAAAGTAGAGCAGAGAGTAGATGATAAAGCCTATAGAATAGGAGTAATTAACTCTAATAAGCTAAAAGATCGCCCTATGTTAGAATCGGACGAAGAAGGGGACACACAGATAATAACCGATCCCTACTGGACAGAAGGAATTGAGAAGGAGCAGGCAGACAGTGAAATAGCTGCCCTGAGAGAAAAGGTGAAGGCAGGAGAGACCACCAAGTATGCCATAATAGAGGAAAGGCTGTATTATCTCTCAGACAGGGATGAGGAAGTCAAGCCCAAGTTGTATGTGCCCAAAAGTTTAAGACCAGAGGTATTGGAACAGTGCCACGAGTGGTTGGGTCACATGGGAATTGATAGGACATGTGATCTAATAGGAAGAAAGTACTATTGGCCCAAATTGTACGGAGAGGTCACTAACTATGTTCAGAGCTGCGTAGTGTGCCAGTCTCAGAGCAGAAGACAGGAGATGGCACCACTGGAGGAGACGGACGTGCCGAACTCCCCCTTCGAGAAAGTGAGCATGGATGTATCAGGACCATATGGGGAAACTGCGCAGGGAAACAACTACATAGTGAGTTTTGTCGATTGGCTAACAAATTGGCCTGAGGCATTTGCAGTACCAGACAAGAAGGCTAGAACTGTGGCCGGTTTGATAATAAGTGAAATCTTCCCTAGGTATGGCGCCCCTGTGCAGTTGGTAACAGATAATGGCACGGAGAATATAAACAGCATAATGAGAGAAGTGCTGACAGGTTTGAATATAGAGCATGTAAAAACATCTCCATATCACCCCCAGGGAAATGCTAAAGTGGAAAGGTTTCATAGAACCTTGGGAGATGTATTGGCCAAGCTGGTCAGAGAGAACACTGGAAACTGGGACTTGTATTTGACACAGGCTCTGGCGGCCGTGAGGTTTACGATAAACGAAACCTCCAGATTTTCTCCTTACTTTATGTTGTTTGGCAGAGACGTGGTCCTGCCTGTTGATAACCTATTGAAGCCCCGAAGAAAGTATATGGGAGAAGATCATCAGCTGTTGCTAGAACAACAACATAAAATATTTGTTCAGGCCAGAAGAAAAATAAAGAGGGCCCAGAAGAAAAGAAATGAGAGAGTGAATGCTGAAAGAAAGGTAGTAGAATTGAAGGTTGGAGACCCTGTCTACTATAAAATCCACCAGAGAGAAGGAAAGCTGGACCAAAGATGGGAACCGTACTACCGGATAGTAGAGCAGACGGGTCCAGTATCATATGTAATATGGGATCAAGTGGCAGGACGAGCAAGGAGGGTCCATGCCAATGATCTAAAGAAGGCTGAAATAACTAACCTGGAAATGAGCGAGCCGAGGCCTAAGAAGACAAGGACAAGGAAGGTAACTCTGGTTGAGCCGGAAGAAATGGAGACGGAGGAAGATTCCAAAGAAAATGAGGAGATAGATCGACTTGGCCAGATAGACGAAGCGATCCGAGTGACGGGGTTGGAACCCTCGGCGGATATCAGCGGTGTTCAGTCGTCGACTGAATCGTTGCAGAGAAGACCCTGCGAGTTCGCCATCGCATCCCCATGCCCAAAGGAAAGGAAGAGAAAGACGAGGAGATCCAATCAAGCAGCCAAGGGTTCTAAAAAGAGGCACCCTGAACAGGGCGAAGGGCCCAGCGAGTGGGAGGAAGAGGATCAAATACCCCTTTCCTAGCTCAAGGAAAAGCTAAGGAACAGGAGAGATCTAGACATAGAGTCAGGAGGTATTAAAGACGTCCAGGGCGAGGACTCTAATCAGAAGGAAGAGTCAGGGGAGGAAGAAGAGGACAAAACACCTCCTAAACGGGAATTAAACACAGAGGGAAGGTTAGAGGTTGAGCAGGGACCACCTCGGAAGATGAGATCAAGAAGGGTGAAGAACCCCAAATCTCAGTAGAACAAAGACGGCTACGCAGAATAGAAACAGTCGGTGTCGACAGGTAACGACACTGGCTCATCCAAAAACCTGCTGGCTGACTGTGGTGGATGTGGATGGAGGGGATGGAGTCGCGGGCTGCATCTCACGAAGGACGGAAGAAGATTATTGGCATTGCTGACTGGCCATCAGTGGTGTCATGAAGTACGACCTTTGGGAGTGAGCGCCACGCACACCTGTCCGGGCCATTCTGTCTGCGAGGAGTTAGTTGGAGGAGGGAATAGCTGAACGTAGTAAGAAATTATGGAATAATTGAGTGATGAATTGAGCAAGACTGAATGGTTGTGAAGAATAACAACAAGAGAATTTTGTTACCTTACAGGAATGATCAAGATGAAAGGGCTGATGATGATGATGGTGATAGCCACACTGATGGTGACGATGGCGGAAGCTGGGAAGCACAGCCGAAACACCATTTTTAAAAAGACGAGTGAAGTAATAATAACCAGGTCTAAATGTTTGATCACATTCGTGATAGATTTGAAACCATACGAGTCGCTACTAAATAAGTTAAGAAATGAGCTAACGCAGCTGGATGCAGCCCGGTTGAAGGTAGGGCAAGATTATCCCAAGGAAAAAGAGTATCTTAGTTTACTACACTCCCTGGAATCAGAGGCCACTATGATAGAGGCTCAATGGAGGGACATGCAAAATTACCTGAAGGGAATAGAGTTACTGCAGACGCGGGAAAAGAGATCAGTAGTTCCGATTATAGGAAAAGCGTTAAATGTCCTGTTTGGAACAGTGACTGAAGATGACGTTAAATTCATAAGAAGGAAACTGGGAGATGTGGAAGTAAACCAGAGGACGCTTGCTCAAGTGGCAAGGGAGAGTGTGACAATATTAAATGTGACAAAGTTAGAGGTGGCCAAAAACAGAGCCAGAATCAATTGGTTAATAGATAACCTGGCAGGGTTGAGACAAGAGCTAATTAATGATACAGAAACTGTAATGATCGAATTACAAGAAATGAGCGGATTCATGCAAAGATATTTCCAACTAATGACAATTACGAATAAGGTACGACAAACTAGTCAGTCGTTGACGACCTTGCTGGAACATGTGAGAGCACAATTGGACATGTTGTCATTGGGACACCTCTCCCCAAGCATAGTAAACCCGAGTCACCTAAAGGAAGTGCTACTCGGAATACAGACCGAGTTACCCCACCATTTAAGGCTGCCAGTGGACCGCACCAAGGGAATTGTGGAAATATTATAATGCACTGGGATGTGTAACCTTGTTGGAAAATAGACGACTATTGGTTGTGATATCTGTTCCGTTGTTAGATAGAGAGAGCATATTCGAGATATACCAGGTTATAAATTTACCCATTCCCTACCCCAGAAGAGATCAAGGTTTGGGAATAATAGCAAGGTACAAGGTGGAAACAGAATACATAGCTTTAAATTCAGGGAGAACGAAATTCATGTTGCTAACAGCTGAAGAAGCTAGAAAGTGTAGAGATGATGCTCTAGGGATTTGTACCTCGTTAAGCCCTATCTATATAACTGGTAACCACAAGATGTGCATACTAGAATTGTTTGAAGGGAAGAGAGAGGGAATTAAGAGAACTTGCCAAGTAGAGGTATTAGCAAACACGGCATTATCACAAGCTATCAGTGTTTCAGACGGGGTGTGGGCAGTAGCCACACAGAAACCTATCAGCTTGTATAGGGTGTGCGGGGGAGAGTCCACAAGGACATTAAGAGTAAGGCCACCATTATCCCTGTTAAAGTTACCCATGGGATGTTCGGCATTTGGGATATCTATGTCCTTACCCCCCTATTACCAGGAAGAAGAAAGATATTAAGAGAAAGATTCAATCATAGAAATGATTGGCAGAGGCTTAGTCAATTGTACAGAATTATGGGAGCCAATAGTGAAGGGATTCTCCAATGTTACCTTGAATAAAATGCCAGAACTAATGAAGCCGATAGAAAGGATCGATATGGATCAATTGAGGGACAAGTTAAGTGCGTTGGGAAATGAAGATATGGCTTGGGAAGACGATGAGCAGATCGCGATAAGTTGGTCAATAGTGATGGGTACATTCATAGTTATAGCCATCGCGGGTATAGTAGTATGGAAGATTAAGAGTAAGAAGAGATTAACGAACGACAATCCAATGCGCATGCAGCAACTCGAGAAGGAGATGCCGAGCAGTGTTCCTTACTCATACAGAATCGGCGAAGAAATTGCAGGAAGACCAGCGGAGGAGGCTGGCGTGAGACCGCCACGTGCGGCGGAAAAACCTCCCACAGCGGAGAGGAAAACATTGACCAAGAAGAACAAGCCATAGTAACCACATATGCACCCACAGGCACACGCACACATGACATTACATATAGAATAGAAGAACTTGAAAAAGAACATTACACTTGCATGTAGAACAGAAGAAGATGAAAAAGAAGATTACATTGCATGTAGAACAGAAGAAGATGAAAAAGAAGATTACATTGCATGTAGAACAGAAGAACTTGAAAGAGAACATTACGTTGCATGTAGGAAAGTAGTATAGAATTGCATGGGACAAATGCATGATGCATGTTAAATGGTGTATTTGGGTTTAGGTGTCATTTACGGGTAAATGACAAATCGGTTAGGGGAGGATTGTGGCACCATTTAACGAGGCAGAAAGGGAAAAGAAAGGGAAGAAGAAAAGGAGAGGCTAAGAACCGAATCGTGAGTGATAAGCAAGAACACATACACAGCTAAGAGACAATGGATAAAAGGATATTTTGATAAGTAACAAATGGCGAAAGAGTGTCATTACAATGACAGGGAAATTCTGAGTAAAAAGAAAGGGAATCTGTGTTATCTAAGGATATGAAAACAAACTATTGGTACGGGAAGAAATCTTATTATCAACTACAGAACGGCTGGCCAAAGAAGAAAAGAAAGAGAAAAATTCAAATGAAAATGTTATTTCGTTAAGTGACGAAAAACAGACAACTAAAAGCACTTGGACAGATATGAAAAATTAAAAACCACCCACGAGCATCCTTGGCCTGCGATAATCAAATTTTGTTATCAGGAATTTGTGCCGAAAGAAAATGAATGTGTTTTTTTTTCTTTCTTCGAGGCGACAGACCGACTGGAACTTTGGAGATGTTTTTTTTGAGACCGTGTCAAGAAGACCACACATTCTGATAATTAGCGATAAAATACCTGACGTAAACCACCACGTGTAGAACAAGAGTTATGACCGCCATTGTCATATTGTCCCGTTCGCGGCTGGAGAAATGATAAACCATTAAGGGGAAGAAAAGGGAAGAGATAATTTTTTTTTTAAGCAAGATATTTTTTTTCTTCCTGAAACAAAGCTGCAGATTCGTCCACGCCCGACTAAGACATCATTGGTCGAGTGGTGATCACGTGATGCACGAGGGAGGCTGTTGCCGCCCATCTGGAGGATGAGTAAGGGAGGTTGCCCCGAAGATGTGAGGGGGGCAGTTCACGCCCCTCTGAAGTATGATGAGAAGATGGGAGTGAGGAAAGGTTCCCAAAAATGGAAAAAGGTGGAAATTCCTAACCAGAGAGGTGGATATGTATTTAGAATTATCGAGGAACCCCCCGGCGCCGACAAACTCACCCCGGTTTTGGTCGGCGCCCATATAAACGAAGCCACAACGAGCAGAAATGAGTCGAGACCCAGCAATTCCCAGAGTCAGTCTCCGGTTGAGGCAAGCCTCGCAGATAGCTGACCAGGATTCACGCACATTTTCCGGACCCATCTCTTCAAACCAAGAACAATTATTTTGAGGAGCGACTTAGATCCAGATCACCGAAATAAGTTTTTCTTTTGACTTTCGTCCAAAGACCCACCGAAACACCAACTTCTTAGAGAGCAGACGACTTGAAGTGTTAAAACTTGCCTAGCGGAAAACGACGTGTCACAATCCATAGAACGGGTCGGGAGATAGATGCAGTCCTATGTAACGAACAACTAGACATAAAGTTTGTTACCTTTTTCTTTGATACTTTGAACTTTTGAGTTTTCATTTTATTACCTTTTTTGCGTATCACCCCCGTTGGACTCGGTTTGCAGTATGGCCCCTATGACTGATTGATTTCCTCTGCCTAGATCAATTCACAACGTGGGTAGGCAGACTGGGAATCAAAGTAGGACGTCACAGTTGGTGCCGTGGGAGACTGGGATAGAACGACACGGTTGGCGCTGCGACCAGGGGACAATGTCACACCGAGACGAAAAACTATAATACGAATCGAAATAGGTTTTTTTTTTTTTTTTTTTTTTAATGTGATATTGATAACGGACAAAAACCTTTGGTGCGTGCAGTCGCAACACTAAGGTTGATTTTTTTTTAAATTTGAAAAATCAAGGATCATAACATTTATCGTGTGATTAGTAGGTTAATGCACCTTTAAAATTTTGTTAGCGAACGGATTTCGGCATTTTATATCATTAACTTTACTAATTTACTTTTTGTATGAATGATTCATTGTGATGTTATATATATATATATATATATATATATATATATATATATATATATATATATATATATATATATATATGAAGAAAAATATACGGAAAAACAAACAAAAATCCTAATCCAATTATAATGTTGTTTTAATATTAGTATAATGTCAACGTCGGATGTTTCGGTCTAGTCGACCATCTTCAGAACATATTCATAAAACATAATTAACATTAGACTATATTCAATTCAACATGAAAAGACGATAGACATAAGAGTAAGTCTAATCAAAAAAGATGACTGAAATTTTTTCAAGATCAGCGTTCCGTTTCAATATGATCACTTCGGCGTCACGTGAGCGATGTTGTGAAAATATATTTCTAAAATAGAGTATTTTGAATGAAAAATGAAAAGAATTTTATTTCATTAAAGCAGCATAATTGCATATTAGGATTTTTGTTTGTTTTTCCGTATATTTTTCTTCATACTGTCGGATCTATATCCATATATTTGCTTATATATATATATATATATATATATATATATATATATATATATATATATATATGCGTATGTGTGTCACTTAGACTGAGAATCCTATTCATTGGTTACATCCCGAGCAGAGTTGAAACAATTATTCAAGTTTGCAACACTGTAGCGATGTAAAGAAATCCTATTGAAACTCCCACCGTTCATGATATAAATAGCTAGGTGTGGTATACAAAAAAGACTGGCATTCCCTTGAGGAAAATGTATGTAAGGCGTATGTAACGGCTTCCTAAAAGTGTCTAAGAAAATGATGATCATTTTTTTCCTGTTAGTTGTTGTCAGTCAAGGTCAACGGCATCCAACCAATTTTTTCAATGTCGGCCGAGCGTTGTATACCGAAAGGTTTCACTCAGTCCTTCACGAAAATTTACCACAAACAGACAGAAAATCAGACAGGATGTATGAAGATTGTTCGTATTTATTTGTATAAAAGGAAACGTCAGTTTGATACCTAAATCAAGAGTGACAATCTTCCTAATAGCTTCATCAGAGTGAAGACCATTGCCTCTAGTAGTGAATGACACATTTGGCAATTGTCTCCTTTTCATCACAACTCCACAATATCTGACCTGTTTCATTTTTTCTTCCATTTCCCGCTGAAGATGTTACCTACACCTTTGTGTTGTTTTCCTTCTTTTTTTCTCACCCGTTTCACTTTCAGGCGGACTGGGTGGTAGAGTAAACTAGTGCATTGGTGTGAATTTTTTTCCACGAAATCTAATGATGCTGTTTGTTTTGTATTTGTTCTAGCATTTAATGACAATTTCAAGTTATAATTAATGTGTTATTTTTTTCAAAAACAAACATTTATGTATAATATACCTTTTATTTTCTAATATAAATTAATTAGACATGCGAACAATGGAGTATGTTGACGAGCTTCAAACTTAAGCGGAGAACATTAAAATGTGTTTCTTTTCATCTTATATACTTACATTTTTTTCTTTATACTTTTAACTTACCTCAGAATTTGTGTAAATTTTAAGAATTATTTGTTTATTGCTGAGTGCATGGAAGCGCGTCCACAGGAACAGTATGTGTATGAATACAATCTTTCATGTCGTGAGTGTGTACTATCCTAATGTGGCTGTGCACATCTCATCCAGTTATAGATACTTAGAGACCCGGGCAAGGCAGGTATATTTGCTAGTTTTCAATAGAAATTGATCTACAGACCTTTAAGCAAAAATCAATTGTGCACAATTTTGTGTTACATTTGATTTTGAGCAAGTTATGTATTTTAAAGTAAAAAACAAACATCATACTTAAAAGTATTTTCAGTAAAAAAAAAACCAATAATATTTTCAAAGAGAAACACAAACGCAGAAAGGCTCATTAGTCAACAAATATTAGTTTAAATGAATTGGCACAGATACGGTCTGTAGGTTTTATCTTATATACATACATACATATATATATATATATATATATATATATATGTATTTATGTATGTGTGTGTGTGTAAAGTGTGTGTATATAAATATAAATATATATATATATATATATATATATATATATATATATATATATATATAATTATTTATATATTATATGCGCGGTACTTATTAGAAAGCGTTCAATATCAGAGATAGAGCTAACATATTTGGTTGGATAGATGTGAGTTTGTGACCCTGGGTTTCACGCTTCTGACGATCGCAAAAGCGTGAAACCCAGGGTCACAAACTCACACATCTATCCAAGCATATATATATATATATATATATATATATATATATATATATAATCCCTCTTTATGCATATTTCCTTAAAAACAACTGACAAGTAACATCGATTAAGCTTTTTATTTAATTTTTTTGTGTTCGTACAAGTGTTTTCTTTTCTGGACACAAAATGTGTAAAACCTGTCCCTAGGTTGTGCGTATCAACCAGGATACCTATACGGAAATATAAAAATACCGAATACCCACTACAATCCATCATTTCCTAGATCCCAAACTCTATCAATCAAAATTCCTTAACGATAGCATTACTCCATACCTACCTACCAATTACAATATGGCATCAGTTCACGAATTCCTTCAAATTCTAAAAACTATTCAACCAACCCAATGCATTTTAGCGTAATTCGACGTTGAAAATTTATTTACAAACATACCCGTCGATTCAACTATCGACATAATCCTTAACTCCGTGTATAAAAGAATTGCATTCCCCTTCCTTTCATTAAACCAACTATACTCAAAAAATTATTTAATGCCTACACAACTAAAGTCCCTTTCTACGACCATAATAGCAATATCTAGATCCAAACTAAATGGTGTTATTATAGGAAATCCTCTCAACTCGTGCTTCTCCAACTTGTCCCACTTCTTCTCCAACATGTCCCACGTAGAAAACACGATATTTAACAAGTCACTAAACCCAAAATATATGTCTGCTATGTAGAGGATATTTTGAATTTATTGAAAAACAAACAAGAAATTGATAATCTCAAAACCACATACGAAATACCCTGTCCTTAACTTTACCTATGAACTGAGTTAAAATGCTACCATTCTTAGATGTTCTCATAGAATTCAATAATAACACATTCACCACTTCATTATATAAAAAAAAACACTAGCAGAAATTCTTGCCAACTTAATTTTAAGAGTGATTTCACAGTTAGATATGCAATTGCAGTTATAAAAAGTCCTGATGAGAGCACAAGAGAATTCATCCTTCCCTCCAATTTCCTTAAAGAACTCAATAATGTGAAACAGACCCTAGTTTTTCTAAAGCAAACACTCAGTAACATTAACTATGAACACGGCCACAATGTGCTGACTGTATTCGGAAAATAAAACATTCCTATAACTTTAGATATATACATAAATAACTACATATTTAGTTAAAAAATAAAAGTCGACCTTCATAATGGCTAAAATAATGGCCGAAAGCCCTTGGATATGCAGAACTTTTGGATAGTTTCTACGCACTTTGTGTCCAGAAAAAAAAAAAACTTGTACGAACACAAGAAAAATTAACTAAGAAGCTTAATCGCAGTAACTTGTTCGTCGTCTTTAAAGAAACACACACACACACGCACACACACACACATAGATAGATAGATAGATAGATAGATAGATAGATAGATAATATTTGTGGTAAATATACACATACATATGCAATCATATATATAAAATATATAAATATATATATATACATACATACATACACATACATATATATTTGTATAAAAAATAATTCCTAGAGGATAGAATCCAGGTAGAATTCAATGTCCAGGACAGAGTAAGAATATAATAAAAAGGCTTAAACACTAATATTCCATGGTCATAATTTATTCCATTGGAATCGTAAATACGATCCATTTCATCAGACCTACAAATTCAAAAAGAATGTATGTATGAGAGTGTGGTACGAATGTTAGAGTAAAAGAAAGCTATAGAGAGGGGGAGAACAGGAAAGTCTAAAGATGAAGGGGGGGGGGGTTAAAATTTAACAGAGAGAAGTTTTAAAGAGGGGAGTCAAAGACGGTTTAAGGGAGAGAAATATGAATGTTCTCGGATGTCTAATGCATTAAAGATGTAACCGGAAAGGATACATTTTGTGGTGATATACACACACAATAGACGATATAATCTTAAAGGTCAGAAGATGAGACAGAGGTGTGTATGTCCGTATGTATATATGTGTGTAAATGTTTATATATGTAGGAGTGAATGTGTATATCCGTATGTATATATGTGTGTAAATGTATATATATGTAGGAGTGGATGTGTATTTTGTATTTACGATTCCAATGGAATAAATTATGACCATGGAATATTAGTGTTTAAGCCTTTTTATTATATATATATATATATATACTGTTTATACGTCATTTTTATAGATACAGATATTAAAGTAAATGCTTTGTCTATAATAAACAGTACTAACTATATTTACCAGCCTGAATGCCCGAGAAATTTTATAGAAAAATGTGTGTCCTCCGACAGGAATCGAACCTGTATCCTACTCGGAACCGTCATATACCCTGATGTGCTATACCATTTAGCTTCAGAGGAAGTATCTGGTTAGTAAGAATAAATTACTGTTTTAAAACTTACTAATCAGACGCTTCTTCTGTAACTAAATAGTATATCACGTCAGGCTATATGATACTGGTTTGATTCATGGCAATAATGGATACCCATGATATTTATTTTATTATAGACAATACCCTGCTCTTAACATGGATATGTCCAAAGTACTTGGTAATAAAACAAATATGTATAAACACGACAATTTTCTCTCGTCTTTCAGTAATGACATCAAAAATCTTATCCGCGAGTATGAAAGGATCTTATCGAAAATAAGTTTTTTAAGAATTTCACCCCAAGCAAGGCAGGAAGCCACCAGGACGCAAGGGGTTACAGAAAATTTAGAGCAAGATCAGATAGGAGTGATAAAAGAAAGGATGAGGGTAGTGGATAGATCAAGGCAACTGGAGATGGCGATTGACATTACACTTGAATAGCTGGAGATTATAGCTCACAGGGAAACAGGAAAAGGGAAGTGACTTCCACAGGCGAGAGGTGTGAGACATGAAGCTATTAGAGTAGAAGAGACGGATACATTTAGGAGTTTCGACAGTGAAGGGGTGAGAGCGAGATGCCAGCCTCTAAGGTGCTGGAACTCATGACGTGATTAAATCTGGTGGGCGCTGCTGATATTTTGGCAATATTGTTTTCGTGTGATTCCAAATGCTTAAGCCACACGTCAATTTGAAGGATGTTATCACTGTTATCACTGCTACTCTTATCATTATTATCTTAAATGGGCAGAGTTTGAATTCTCTACTTTGCTTTCCACTAGAAAAATATGAACCAAGTGAAAAAAAAAAGACTTGAATCTGAAACATTAGAAAAATTTTCAATAGAAAGAAATAAAATGAACACGAATAAACAGTTACGCATTGCAAAACAATGTCATACTCTTTAATTTAAATTATGTCTCTAAATAGTCACACCTACAAGCAATCACAGCGATAGTTTTGAAATCCATAATATCTAAGGGCAAATGTAAATATGGAATTTAAGCGTATTATCAGTCATCTGAATTATCATTAATCTCTCAGTATTATAAGGCAATTCTAATTCGAATCTAATGCATTAAAATACTTGGCAAAAATCATCACATGCGTACGTTATTTGAGATGAGAGTACAGGCATGCACTCACACATATATAATTATATGTGTGTGTATAAAAATTATTTCATTAGTTGAAAAACGGCACCAAACGATATATGTAATATTTATCCCCAAATCTATTTTTAGAATGTTTAAATATTTACAAAAGGAAAAGAAAAAGAAAGAAAAAAGGGAAGACAGAAATCAATGAGGAGAAATGAAAAAAACAAACTATGTATAAATTACGGATGGTGAATTCGAGATTATATAAACTTCTACAAAATCATTACTGACTAATAATAATTCCTCTTGGATTAAAAGTTACCATGTTAATTTCGACGTTCCTATGGGTGACTATGACTTCTTTCAAATCGGAAACTCAGTAGACATCTACATTTTAAACACCCTTAGTAGGGTTACTGATCCTAAATAGGTTGGTTCATATCTAGATGATGGACTTATTTTTATCCCTAATAGTAATGGTCCACTATGTTCTAATATGAAAAAGAAAATTACCAGGGCTTTCAAATTGCTTGGGTTTAGAATCGAAATTTCATCCAACCTTAAAAGAGTTAATTTCTTAGATATGACTTTAAAACTTCTGAAGAGCACATTCAAATCATATCATAAGGATAATAAAACTCCAATTTATATTAACGTTAACTCCAATCATCCCATTTCAACAATTAGACAAATTCCTACGACTATAAATACTAGAATTAATAGATTATCTTCTAATAATAAAATTTTCCATGAAAATAAAAAATCTTGAAATGATGCCGTCAAAAATGGCTTTATTTTACCTGGAATCTTTAAAAGATAATAAAATAAATAGAACCAGACATAGAAAAAAATCTATATGAATTAACCCTTCTTTCTGGTAATATAAATAATGGTCAATACTTTCTGGAATTGATTGACAAACGTTTTAGCCAAATTAGCCCACTAAGTAAATTTTTTAATAGAAAAAGCTTAAAAATTAGCAACTCCTGTACAAATAAATCTATGATACTATTAATTCCCATAATAATAAAATATTACACAAATTTTATAAAAATAACCTACCAGATATAAAAACCCTTTTGTAATTGTAGAACGAAAAACAACTGCCCAATTGGAGGTATATGCAAATCTGAAAATGTTATATACAAAGCAACCATTTTCCCTAAAGAAAATGTAAATAATAAAAAAAGTATACATCGGAATTTTCGCTGGCATCTGGTAGCAGAAGTTCTACAATCACACGCATTCTTTCTCTGACCATTTTCCAAAACAATAAACAGCTTTTTCTAAATATTTATGGAAATTAAAGGTTCGAAACTTCACCACACAGATATAATGGAATCCTAAAACACCAACAGCTTCAGAAATAGATGTAATTTGAGCCTGAAAGAAAAATTAAAATAATTATATATAAAAATATTAGCCAGCAATTGAACTAAAGGAATGAGATCGTATTTAAATGCTGCCATAAAATAAATTTAAATTATTTTATAAATAGAATTTTATTTTCTATTTATTTTGTAGTCATGCAATTATTTTGCTTTGAGTTATGTCTATACACACACACACACACACACACACATATATATATATATATATATATATATATATATATATATATATATATATGTTTTTGTGTATTTATGCATGTGTTTATAGACATGCATGTGTATGTGGGTGTATGTGTGTATATGTGTATATATATATATATATATGTATATATAGATGTGTATATGTATATATATGCGTATGCGTGTATACCTATATATGTGTATATGTGTATGGACGTGTGTGTATGCATGTGTATATATGTATATGCATGTTCGAGTGTTTATATATTGATGTATATGTATGTTTATTTTGTATGTATGTATATATATAATGGGTTGTGTATGGATGTATATATATATATAGATATAATGGGGTGCATATATATATATATATATATATATATATATATATATATATGTATATATATTGTGATGGTATATATGTGTGTGTATGTTTATGTATGTGTATGTAGGTGTTTATATGCGTGTATATATATATATATATATATATATATATATATATATATATACATATATATATATGCGTATATATGTATACTTGTGTGTATGTTTGTATGTATCTATTTGACTGCATTGTATATATATTTTACTTGTGTGTGTGTATATATATATATATATATATATATATATATATATACTACTTATGATGTATTTTATTATGAAGATGAATTAGATATAATGAATTTAAGGTTTTTTTTATATATTATATTATTAATTTTTCACTCTTTTATATATATATATATATATATATATATATATATATGATGACGATTGACATTATATTGAAGTAAATTAGATGATTAGGTTATAATTTTTTATTTAATTTCAATGAATTTCACTAGTTGTTAATTATACTCCCCCTCTAACCGTGCCCATTGTGCTGACACTTTGCTCCTCCTTTTTATTTTCCCCAATCCTATTTTCAATAATGTAAATCATCAGGAAAAATTTCCTAGCTCAAGTAATTTATATATTTACTCCCTGTTCTCTTGTAAGTTAGTTTTGAATGATTAAAAATAAAAACTTATGTATCAAAATAAATTTACTACCGAATTCTTCGATGATGTGTTAACTTTTTTCCTTTGGTGTGTATATAGGCTCTGTATATAAATACATTGAGATCTCTTAATGGATCTATCTTTTTAATATTTTATATTAAAAAGCCCTACATGGATTATCCTTAGCCTTACGGATATATATATATATATATATATATATATATATATATATATATATATATATATATATATATAATGGACAAATTCCGACTATTATTGTTTAAGACATTTTTATGTTTATACGTTCTTTTTTTATAATTTCTTTGTTCATTATATAATGAATGTTTATACGTTCTTTTCTCCATTATATAATGTATGACGTCATTTATTTATATTTGGATACGCATTGAGCAAATATGAATGAATGAGAGAAAATCATGGAGAATTGTATTTAAAAACAGTAAAATCGACCTTGCTAACCGAACGCTTTTCTGTTGTTCAATCGGTTAAGGCACGTCAGGCGTTATGACGGTTCCGTATAGGATACAGGTTCGATTCCTCTTGAAGAACGCATATTTTCTATGAAAATTTCTCGTCCATTCAGGCCGGTAAATGTTGTTAATACTGTTTATTATTAATAGAGCATATATATATATATAGTTACACCAGTAATACCTACCCGGGGTAAGCAGCGACAGTACTGCGAGGATCAAAGTGTAGTACGCTACCTTTGTGAGCGTCCGGGTCGGAGTCTATCGAACTCTCTGCATTACGGAGAGGAACTCGGGGGAAGCTTTGCCGAAGGGCAATGTTTCCTTCGGGGAGGTAGACAGGCCCTGAACCCGTCTAGGCGGGTTCAAAGGCTATATTTTTGGCCGAGCCTACGGGCTCGGAGAGACCGACATTAAACCGGCCTTGTGCCACATTCGGTCCTCGTGGGTGGATTGATAAATACCAAGCAGCGACAGTACTACAACTGCCTAGCTGAGTAGTACCCGTTTCCTACCTTTGTATCTGTGATGTTAAATACACTTGTTCCTTAAACCAACCTCGACTTGATTTTCTTATTTTTACTATTGTGCCACGACACAACAGATTGGCGACGTCGGAATCGAAACGATATCACTGCGGACAATCACCTAAAGTGATTGAAATACAAGGATTCGCAAGATGTTTACGGCAAAACACCTTCGTCATTTCAAACAGATATTTGGATACGCAAGGATTAATAGCAAATTAATTACTACAATAGTAATTTGGCGACGTAAAAAAAAAAAAAAAAAAAAAAAAAAACAACCAAAAATTTGCTACCAAAAGTCTACAGCGTGAGAACGCGAATAATATTGTCAATTATTAAAATAATTGAAAATACTGACACCAAGTGTTTCGAAAAAAAAAAAACGTTCACTGTTTTTTTTTTGTTTCTTTACTAGAAACCAGAGTTTTTTTTGTCACGGTAAGATTTTTTTTTTCTCCTTTTCAAAGTTAAATGATTTGTCGAGTGAAAAATATATATTCGTGTAAGTCATTTATGCTTAACAAAGACTGTTAAATATTCGAGTCATATTTGTGCAAAACCACAAAGAGGTTGAAAAAAAAAATTGTGATTTTTCCCATTAGTCGACACTCCTTAAAGCGACGGATTTTTTTTTTACGAGAAATACCGCATGCAACAAATGACATTTGCAAAATTATATTTTTGTAACAAAGAAAAACTTGAATTGACTTTTTGGCTAAGAAATAATACATGTTTCTTGTTTGTGTATTAGTTGAGCAAACTAATTTTATTAAGCAAGCCTTGGGAAAACTGATTTGCTTAATAAAAGTGTAAACTGTATGGTGCGTAAATTGAATTCGTACCATGGACGCAGAATTAAGAGAGTCTCTTCTTCAATTGTTCAAATTTCAAACGGAACAAAGTCTCGTGTTGCAAAAGCAACAACTTCAACGACAACTTGAAAATGAGGAGAAATTTAAAAAAGAGTTGTTGGAACAACAGAAACGCGTCGAAGAAATCTTTATGAAAACACAGGAGGAACAGAGGAAACTTCTGGAGGCAACACAGTTAACGAATGCAAGCGAGAATCATAACGCATTCTCCAAGACGGCTGTGTGGAACGCTATTGAAAGTTTCAATTATAATCCAGAAGACGATGTCACGTTTGCTCATTTCTATAGAAGATATGAGGATATTTTTGTAACGGATTGCGGTACATGGACAGACGCTAAAAAAGTTAGATTTCTACTTAGAAAATTGGGAACTGCCGAGCATACAAAGTTCGTGAATTTTATCCTTCCAAAAATGACCAGTGAGTTGAACTTCCAAGAGACAGTTACTCTACTAACACAACTGTTTTCTACAAAAACTTCTCTTTTTCACAGGAGATATAAGTGTATGAATGTCACTAGAAGAGAGGAAGATGATTACACTACTTATGCAAGTATTGTAAACAAGCATTGCGACGACTTTAAACTGGAGGAATTATCATCAGATAATTTTAAATGTTTAATATTTGTGCAAGGGCTGGTTTTAGGTAAAGACGCTGAGATCAGGCGTCGTGTTTTAAATAAACTCGAAAACGAGCCGAATTTAAAACTACAAAGCTTAGCGGAAGACTGTGAACGGTTTGTTGCGTTGAAACAGGACAGTCGTGACATAGAGGAAAGCGGAGTGTCGCACATTAAAAAGGTCCATCAGAAGAAAAATTTAACTTCAAAAAATAAACAGAGGAAAAAACAGGGAAAAGATCCACCTGGGCCGTGTTGGAGGTGTGGAGATAAACATTGGTACAATGAGTGTCCCTACAAATTCAAACAATGTGACAACTGCTACCAGAAGGGGCATAAGGCATCACATTGTAGGAAAAAATCTGGTAGAAAGAAGACATCCATTAAACTAACGAAAATTGAACCTGAGGAACGAAATATTCGGAAATTTGTACAGGTCAAAATGTTTAAAAAGAAAGTAAGACTACAGCTTGATAGTGGGTCTGATATTTCCATCATTAATGTACAGACAGGGAAGAAGCTTGGGAGACCCACTATGATTAAATCACATAAAATGGCGAGAAGCGTCAGTGGTGAAAAAATCACCTTCGAAGGAGAATTATTGACGAATATTTCTTTTCAGAATAAGACCGAAAAAGCGAAAATTTGTCATGCGAAAATCAAATAACCTCTTTGGAACTGATCTGTTCAAAAAATTTAGACTATGGGATCTGCCTTTAAGCTCTTTTTGTCAAAAAGTTGAGGATTCGAATGTGGAGACAGAAAAACTTAAGAGGGAGTTAAAAGAGAATTTTCCAGACGTATTTACAGGCGGTCTTGGAAGGTGTACAAAAGCGGTACCAAAATTTGAAGTCAAAGAAAATGAACAGCCAGTGTTCAAAAATAAAAGAAAGGTTCCATACGCCGCTATAGAACAAATAGACGGTGAATTACAAAGACTCGAAAACATGGGTGTCCTCGAAAAAATTGATCACAACAGTTTACATCAAAAAGAAGAGCAAGGAGATTAGGGTTTGTGCCGATTTCTCAACAGGTTTAAACAATGCATTAAAGGATCACCATTATCCCCTTCCGAGCCCTGAAGAAATATTCGCGAAACTGAGTGGAGAGAAATATTTTTTCTAAAATCGACCTCAGTGACGCGTATTTACAAATCCCAGTCGATCAGGAGTGTTCAAAGCTGCTATGCATCAATACTCATAAGGGATTGTACAAGTTTAACAGACTTCCTTTTGGGGTCAAAGTCGCCCCTGCGATTTTTCAGCAAACAACGGACATGATGTTAAGTGGGTTGGACTTCGCAGTAGGGTACCTGGACGATGTGTTAATGAACAGCGCTAGCAAAGAACAACACAAAGCTCATGTAAACCAAGTATTCAAAAGGATCCAGGATTATGGATTTAAACTGAAACAGGAAAAATGTACCTTTTTCATGGAAAAAATAAAATACTTGGAGCAAATCATCGATGAACATGGAAGAAGGCCGGATCCAGATAGATCGAGTGCAATAAGGGACATGCCTGCTCCAGAAAATATTGCGTCTCTACAAAGTTTCTTAGGTTTGGCGAATTATTACAATGTATTCGTGCCAAATATGCATAAACTAAGATCACCCTTAAATGAATTGTTAAGAAAGGACCAAAAATGGGTTTGGGCGCAAGAGTGCGAAGAAGCATTTCAGGAAATTAAAGATATATTAATGTCTGACTTGTTTCTGGCACATTATAATCCCAAGCGTGATATTATCGTTGCAAGCGATGCTAGTGCCTATGGCATAGGAGCATGCATACTACACAAAATGGATGATGGAAAAATAAAACCCATAGCCCATGCATCCCGTTCACTTTTACCAGCCGAAAAGAACTACTCGCAAATCGAGAAAGAGGCGCTAAGCATTATATTCGCAGTAAAGAAATTTCATCGTTTCTTGCACGGTAGACAATTTCTGTTACAAACAGATCACAAACCTTTACTAACGATTTTTGGATCGAAAAAGGGACTACCACAACATACGGCGAATAGACTCCAAAGATGGGGTACCATTCTTCTGAATTATAACTTTCAAATGGAGTATGTACCATCTAAAAAACTTGGTCATGCAGACGGCTTATCAAGGTTAATACCTAAGCACACAGAACCATTGGAGGATATGGTAATAGCAGCCATTCAAGCGGAAGTTGAAGTAAAAAATACTTTATGTGACACGATAAGAGAACTTCCAGTAACGCTTGATGAGATTAAGAGTAAGGCAGAGGTGGACGAATTTATTATAAGCACGAAAGAAAAAATCAACAGTAACCAACTGGATGAGGAAATTTATTCAATTTGTGATAATGTCCTGTTATATAGCGACAGGGTCGTAATTCATACGACATTACAGAAAAGAATGCTCAAGGAATTCCATGTAGGACATCCAGGCATATCGAGAATGAAAAGCCTTATGCGCTCTTTCGTTTTCTGGCCAAACATGGATAAGGATATAGAAGAAAAAGTCAGGGAGTGTAGAGGATGCGCATTAGCTATGAAAGCTCCTCCGACTCAATTCGGATCGTGGGCAAAACCGGACCGACCTTGGCCGAGAATTCACTTGGATTTTGCTGGACCGTTAGATGGTTTCTACTATCTCATTGTTATAGACAGTCTATCTAAGTGG
Organism: Acanthosepion lycidas; assembly: GCA_963932145.1. NCBI lineage: Eukaryota > Metazoa > Mollusca > Cephalopoda > Sepiida > Sepiidae > Acanthosepion > Acanthosepion lycidas. The sequence goes on along the minus strand of OZ010598.1, from coordinate 53,179,257 downwards.
CTGGAAGTACTGAAATGCAAGAACCCCTGTGACACTATGAGTTGGATATACGCGCACGCGTGTGTGTGTGTGTGCGCCCGCACATCTGCGTGTGTGTGTGTATATATACACCCACACATCTGTGTGTGCGTGTGCGCGCATACATATGTGCGAGAAGATTAGTTAGATTTGACCTGGGTATCAAACTTCAAGACCCAATGAGTAGATTAGGAATCTAGATAAAAACATGTTTTGGACATATGGCCAAAAGGGTAGATAAGTGTTAAGTACTTGTCAAAATACGAAGATAGTTAAAAGACCGGCTCTGGTCAAAACTTAAAAGGGTCTGAATTTAATGTCCCTGAATCGGAGTCAGCTAGGCTAAGAAATATTTTTATGTCCACTTTCTTCAAAGGGAGAAATGGTCATGAAAAAGTTATGGGTTTATTCGTGGGTGTCCCTTTCCCGGAAATGATGAAAGAGGACTCTGCATATATACGGGAGCGCTTTGGGTTACGGACAGTGAGGCTTAGTTTAGCTTCGAGGAAGGTTTATTTAGGCCGGAGCAAGTAACAACGAAGAGCGACACATTAGCAGCCGGACATTGTTAGTTTGTTAGTTAAGATATATTTTTTTTGACAGCCGAGAATCAGCCCAGAGTTTATCATCCACAAAAGGTCACACGCCCTCCCTCCTCTTTTCGTCCTACCCAAGTTTGTAGTTGTTTTTCTTTTGCCTGTGAGCCTGCCTCTCGCTCGATCCGCCGCACAGAAATTCTACGACGTAGGGTCTATATCTTTGTGCAACGAGTTGCAGAGGTGGGTAGTCATCCGAGGCAACTATTAACTTCCTGTATGAACTATTCGCTAGGTTTGGAGTTGTAGACTGCATTGTCACAGACAATGGAACGCAATTCACGTCTACCGAATTTAAACATCTCTGCGAGGATTATCTAATCGAGCATATAACCATTCCACCATACCACCCAAGAAGTAATGGGCAAGCGGAGAGATTCGTAGATACGTTCAAGAGAGCCCTGAGAAAAGCTAGTGGATCACCGACGGATAAGTCAATCCAACAGTTCTTACAAGTTTACAGGGTCACTCCGAATGCAAACATCGAAACGTCGAAGACACCTGCTGAGGTCTAGTTCGGACGCAAGGTTAGATCAATTTTCCACAAGTTCTTACCAAACCAGGATAGGCCAAACCTCAAAAAACCGATAACAAAAAAAACGGTATAAAGTTGGCGAAAGAGTTTTCTACAAGATTCATAGAAATAATAGGACCTTTTGGGAGTCCGGCACTATTGAGAAACAAATAGGCAACATGGTCTATATGATTAAGGGACCAGATTTCGTGCATAAACGTCACACTAACCAAATCCGGAAAAGATACTCGAACAGTGAGGTGACCAGATCGCCCGAGGAGGACATCATGGACACAGTGTTTGATACTTTTCAGGTGCCCATACCAGAGACAGCTCCTGAGATACCAGAGACAGCTCCTGAGAATAGGAGGTCAAAAAGAAAACGGAAATCAACGGAGTTGATTAGGGTGAACCCAAAACAAAAACGTTATTAATCCCCAGACGGGATATTTTCAAAGGGGGGTGTTACACCGGCCTCCTAACACAAGGGAATTACACCGGTTCTCACTATATATAGTGCCAGTAATACCTACCCGGGGTAAGCAGCGACAGTACTACAACTGCCTAGCTGAGTAGTACCCGTTTTCTACCTTTGTATCTGTGATGTTAAATACACTTGTTCCTTAAACCAACCTCGACTTGATTTTCTTATTTTTACTATTGTGCCACGACACAACATATATATATATATATATATATATATATATATATATATATATATATATATATATATATATATACACTCCACGCTAACAGTACAACTCGAAGTTTCAGGCACTATGCAATCATCAGGTACAAATGAAAAAATCGTAATCACAATTTGTACCTGATGAGTGTATAGTGCATGAGAGCCGTATTGTCAGCGTGGGTTATTATGTATATTCCTTATATATACTTAATAGCTCTGTTATTTTTCATTGAGCACTGTTTTGTTTACACCAAATGATATATATATATATAGAGAGAGAGAGAGTGAGAGAGAAAATGAGAGATAGAGAGTACAGACAATCGATCCGGGTGGATCCTAGTAATACTAATTATTAAAAGTGATACACAGATAGCTCGATGTTCTTAATTTAACATAGCATATGTATTTTTACAGAAAAAAACAAACATTAGCTCAACATAGATATAGTCTATTTCAAGCCGTTCTGTACACGGCTATCATCTATATGCACAACGTGGGCAGAATGGCTTGAAATAGACTATATCTATGTTGAGGTAATTTTTGTGATTATATATGTGTGTGTGTGTGTGTGTTGAGAGGTCATTTGATAAAAAATCACCTGAGGATATTGTAAGTATGAAACCAAGCTAGCGGATTCAAGATTTAGGAAAAATAATCTAAAATAATGTAACTTTCGACTATAACTTGGTGAAAATCCAGAACAGAAATTACTTTTAAACATAAATTTTAAATAAAAATAAACAATTTTAAACATATCAATTGAGAATGCGTCCATTTTTGTATTTAATATTTGCAACTATCAATGTTTATGTTTATTCTTTGATATAAGCGATAATTTCTTAGATTCGAAGATAAAACTCAAAGGTTCTGTTAGATTAAACGAAAGATTTTGGAAAATTAATTATTTCTATTACTAGATTGTAATTATAATTTTTAAAATGCATTTTCTGAGTTGCACGTGTTTTAAAATTTAAAAAGATTGCGTTCTATTTCTTCGTTTTATCATTAACCATATTTTTTATTTGAATCTTAATGGCCGCTCTTATTATTTGAAATCATTGAATCTAATAGGAAAAATTGACAAAAGAAAAAAACTGAGGTAACCTGAGATGTGGTTCTACAGAAAGATGCAGAGAATGCCGTAGACGAAACATGTGAATAAAGAAAAAACATTTAAGGAAATCAGAAACAAAATGAATACTTGTACTTAGATAAAAAAAGAGACAGTTTAATTTTCTAAGATACATAACGTGAAAAGATGGCTTTGATGAATTTGATAATCACAAGGTATACCGAAGACAAAAGGGCAAAGGAAAACTAATCGACCTAAGAATCTGATGCAAATGAACAGCAAAAAAAAAAAAAATGATCAATAGGATAGGAATTTGTTACTTAGTTTTTGTAGTTGTGTTAACGAATAGCAATCTTTACAACACCGAAATCTCACGTCTACTCGCTTCCACTACCAACTTTTCTCTTCTCTTTACTACTCCCGCTGTATACCGCCTTTTTTTCAGCGGGTGGTCGTTCTCCTATGTTCAAGATGGCCGATCCGCAAACGTGCCTTGGACCGCTCGTAAATGGTGGTTCGGCAAGTCAGACACCTCGGGCGCTTTGGATCAGGTATGTGTAAATATCGCATACAGAATTTGTGGAGAGTTGAGATCTCGTCTATAATCCAACATACTTGTCTATATTCCATCTGCTTCTCAATTACATTTTCAAACATTTTACTAAGTCTTTTGAAACTGCTCAACATTAAATGATAGGAATAACAGTCACGTTCAGCTGCCCTATTTTTTTTCCATTTTCCCTTCATATTCAAATATTTGGTCAGCGTTTCATATTCTTACAGTTTTACCACGTCCTCCGTTGGCAAAACAACAATATCCACTGTCTGACTAGTGTTCTTTTGGTTTACAGTGGTTAGATGTATGGGATCGATGTTCCGTTTGAATTTAAAAATCACAGAAAAGTTTATTCTCTAAAACCTTCTCTTATTGATTAGCGTTCCTGTTTCTTAGTCGTATTATTATATTTTTTTTTCATTTAGAATAGAATAGTTTGGAATTTTCTTGACTGTCTTGTCATATCCTTGTTGTTATTCCTAATGATGGTTTTTGGCATGGAATTATAGAAATTGTGCACGTGTACCATTTTGCGCCTGAAGCCCAGTTCTCACGATGAACAAACGTAAAAGTACTGTGTCTTTATATTCAAAAGATTTCAGATTTACTTTATATATGCATAATGGAAATGATCATCTGTTGTGGAAAGAGAATAATAGATACAGATAACCGATTAAGAGTCAAGTGTTTCCAATAGAAACAAATGTATATTTCAGCATCAGTGAGATTAGGTGGACAGTTCTGTCAATTTTTTTCTTCCCATCTCCCCTTTGGGTAAATCTCAATTTTCTCTGCTAATCTTTATGCAAATTTCAAAGTTGAAGTTAAAAATGAAAGATACATCATCCAGTAGAAGTATGACCTTAACCAGTACGTTGTACATTCACGTGCGAATGGGTCTGTTTGTGTGTATACATCAACATCTCTGCAACTTGTATCATGGGAATTATTAGCAATCTTTTACGCCAAGGTATAGAATTAAATTCAGTGATGACAGCGAATAATGAATCTTGAAGAAACATATAAAGATAGAGTTACATTTTAGTTTTCGCCTTTTTGACAAATTATATATATCCATGGGGATAAACAGATAGAGTTTCCTTATTATCGTTCTGTTATATATATATATATATATATATATATATATATATATATATATATATATATATATATATATATATATATATATATATATATATATATATATATATATATATATATTATGAAATGTACAAAGTCCAACAATTATTTTACGACATTTTTATGTTTATACATTCTTTTTATAGATACAAATATTTAAGTAAATGCTCTATTTTTTTTTATAATAAACAATATTAATAACATTTACCGGCCTGAATATCCGAGAAATTTTCATAGAAAATATTCGTTCTCCGACAAGAATCGAACCTGTATACTATAAGGAACCGTCGTTTAGCCTGACGTCCCTTAACCGATCGAGCCACAAAGAATCGCTCGATTAGCAAGGTCGATTTTACTTTTTTAAAATAATTGTCGGACTTTGTCCATTTCATAATATGTGACGTCATTTGTTTACATTTGGATACGCTTTGAGCAGATATGAATGTACGTGAAAGATTCATGGAAGATTGAAATTTAAAAACACCTTTCATACCTTCAACCCCCATCCCCAGTCAGCAACATATGAAATTAAAAAAACAAAAAGATCTTTACTATTCGGTTGTGTAACTATCGATGAAATTATTTTAAGAGATCATTAAATCTGTTCATTTGTGGTTTAATTTTTATATATATATATATATATATATATATATATATATATATATATATATATATGTGTGTGTGTGTGTGTGTGTGTGTGTGTGTGTGTGTGTGTGTGTGTGTGTGAAAAGTGTGTGTATATAAATACAAATAAATATATATATATGTATAATTATTTATATATTATATGCGCGGTACTTATTAGAAAGCGCTCAATATCAGAGATAGAGCTAACATATATGGTTGGATAGATGTGAGCTTGTGACTTTGGGTTTCACGCTTTAGCGATCGTCAGACAAACTGATTAATTTTTTTAAAATTTTGGTTTTATGTAGATTGCGTGTATCGGTGTTATTGTGGAAGTGGTAGGGGAAACTTCGTCGTTTTTTCATCGTACTGACGCAAACATCGATGTATGCAGACACATATACATACTTGGTCGTCCGTCGGGATTCATACATATATAAACATATGTGGGCAGTTTCAGATATGACATATGTATGTATACGGGTGGTGTTGTGTCTATACATACGCATTTGTATGTTGAAATTTAAAGATTGGAAGTGTGGCGGAAATGTCTCGTGAATGTATATACATGTCATATATATATATATATATATATATATATATATATATTTTCCGCTGAATAATATTTCCTCGCATGTATGTATATACGTGTGGTGGGGTTTGTGTGAAATTATGATAGGTAAAAATTATTATTATTTATATTTATTTTTGAATTTTGAAAAAAATGGCGGTTTATTTGTTATATTTAAAGCTGGTTATTTGTTTGTTTTTGACTGTATATGTAACAGGTAGAAATTTGTAATCCTTATTGGTTATTTATATGATGTTTAATATTTAATATGCTGGGTGAGAGGGTAGTTTGATTTAATAACGGGTCTATATGATATGATGTGATAGTAATGTTGCAAAGGATTGGAGGCAATGATAATATAATTAGCTAATAGTTATTGTAAATTGGTAGAAATTGTAAATTGGTAGAAATGATTAGTAACGGTGGTGGGAGAATGATGAAACCATGAATGTAGTTATAGTGGTGGTAGCTAAAGAGTGGTTGTTGGTGTTTTATTTTATTTTATTTTGTTATATGTATCAATTTATTTTGGTATAAATCCTGATAATAGGTATTCTGTGTAAAATTATGGTAGTTGAAGATTGCTATAATATTTTAATTTTTAATTAATTTACAAAAATATTATTGTTTATTATATTAAAGCTCGCTTTTTCCTTGTTTATTTGTGACTGTGTATATGTGGCTGGTAGAAATTTCAGTTTGTAATCCTTATTGGTTATTTTTATGGTGGTATTAAATATGCTGGGAGAGGGGGTAGTATACGTTAATAATTATGGCAGGATTATATGCTAATGTTAGATATGGTGTGATAGTAATATGTAAGGTGGATGGTGGCAATAATAATATAAGTGGTTAATATTTATTGTAAATTGTTAGTAGTGATTAGTAATGTTGGTGGGAGAATAATAAAACCTATAAATGTAATTATTGTGGTGCTAGCTTGAACTAAAGGGTGGTTGTTGGTGTTTTATTTTATTTTATATTTATTTGTTTATTTTTATTTTATTTATTATGAATCCTGGTAATGGGTGTTTATTCTCATGGTTATATATGGAAATTATATCTGATCTTATTGTTTTAAGGTGTTAAATATGCTGTGGGGGGTAATATGCGTTAAAGATTGTAGAGGATTTATAATAGTAGGTGTGATGTGTAAGTGATGGTGCTGGGTGTTGGTGGTAATGATAATATTATTAGATAATAGTTATTTTAAAGTGGTAAAAGTGATTACTAATGGTGGTGCAATGATAATAATGATAGATGCAATTATTTTGATGGTATCTTGAAATTAAATTGTGATTGTTGGTGGTTTGTCTATTTTATCCGTTTGGTATGAATTCGGATAATAGGTACTTGTTCTCATGCCTACATTTGGAGATTATCTCTGATTTTTTGTTTAGTAGGTTCTTTTGCGGTTTGTGTGATATTATTGCTACTTTTTCGTGTAGGCAAAGTAGGCATTTTTTTGTAATGTTGCTGTAGGCAGGGGCTTTTTTCAATATTTCCCAACTTATTGTTGGGGCAATATTATTGTCTTTTTGCTGCCATATGTATGTAGAAAGTGTCGTGCTGTTCGAATATTTCCTGTTGGTGAATGAAAGTTTGTGATTGTTATTCCTCATCTTGAATGGACCTTCGGTGGCACCGATGTAGTGCATTATGTTATTGTTTGCACTTACCTTGGCCTTGTATATTGTGTTTGTAAGTTGGCAATTTCCCTGGAGTGGACATGTTGTTCTGTTTCTGCAGTTGCATATTGGATCCTTGGTTTCATTTTTGTAGGTTGTCATTTTTTTGTTTTGGCTTTTGATTATTTCTGTTATGTTTTTTGTACAGCTGTAACTGATCTTTACGTTATTTTTGTTATATACATACATATGTCATATCCGAAACTGCCCACATATGTTTATATATGTGTATGAGCCTCGACGGACGACCAATTATGTTAATGTGTCTGCATACATCGATGTTTGCGTCAGTACGATGAAAAAACGACGAAGTTTCCCCCACCACTTCCACAATAACACCAATACACGCAATCTACATAAAACCAAATTTTTTAAAAAAATTAATCAGTTTGTCTGACGATCGCTAAAGCGTGAAACCCAAGGTCACAAGCTCACATCTATCCAACCATATATATATATATATATATATATATATATATATATATACACATATTTGTACACATACTTTTTTTAAAATTTATTGTATTTCCAACTAATGAATAAATATATTTTTCATATAATTAACTGTACACACATGCATAATAACTAGATATGCATAGAAAACAGAAAAAAATGTTGATTTAATAGAAATAAATCCCATCTTGAACTTCCTCCTGTCGATTTTTGTATTAATTGGGTGTGAGTATGAGGTGATCAATTGGTCACAAAATCTACATTTTGAGTCCGTACTATTATTTAAGATATTAACTTGGTAGTTGCATGTAAGCAGACTCTGCACCTGCACAACAAGAAGAAAGACTTCAGTCTTAGCCTTAGTCACTCGGTGGTTGCGAATTGATCTAAACCAGCATTTTTACTTGGGAGAAGGAAATGGTCACATAGAGGCTTTTGGCTCAAGCTTCCTTCTATTTGCTTTTGACCTAGCCTTTTCACTTCTTCCTTTCTGTTTTCTTGCTGATTTTGTAGCAGTTGTATTTACTTCACGGCTATTTTCAAGATTTAACCCGAATTCTTTTCATATTTATCGGCTTCTTTTCATACAGAATATAGCTTTTTACCTTTTTCATGCTCCATTACAAGTTGTAACATCCAATCTTGAATAGCTGTAAGATACTTATAACGTCCTATTATTGAAATTTTGTTAGACTATTCCAGCTTAATCATGCCCTGTCCCACCTGCTCCTTGGTAGATACAGACGTCCAAGATTTAGAGTGGTACATTCTATTGCCTGTAAGCTGTTTACGAATTTTTACAATTTTTTAACTTTCAATTTATTATGTTGAAGCGATAAGTTACATTATATTTTTCGAATAAGATTCCATTTTCATTTTTACTCGCACTCATTTTGTGCACTCCTTTTTGATTTTTCTTTAATCTTCGAATGTTGTATTCCATTGCCTTCATTCACGCCCCCTCATAAATGGAGGTACTTTCCTTTAATAACTGTATCTACACCAGGAGTAATATTCTTAATACTAATAAGCTTTCCTCGCTTGAAAGTGGCCTTTACATATTTATCTAGCCAAAATTCCATGCATATTGTGGTGAATGACGAGACTGAAGAATATACCTTTGGATGATTTAGGTTTTATTCAACTCAAAAAGACACATGAGGTGTAAACAAAGATGGCGATCTTAGAACTCTTTTATAAAGAGAGAATAATCCCTTTATAAGGGCAGATAACTATAATAATAATTTTATTTTATCACGCATATATCATCGCTGGAACTTTTCAGCCTTTAAAAGCCTCTTCTAATTTATCATTTCTTGTATATAATTTCAAGTCATCCAGATAAAATAGATGATTTATCCTTTTATTTTTGATCTTATTCCCATATCCTGTATTGTTCAACAATTTTTATAAAAAATTCATGCCAGACAAAAAAAGTAGATAAAGTCCCTTTGAAAGTTTTTTATATGTAATTTTAATGGCTCTACTTAGGAGTATACCATTAGAATGCAAGAGTAAAAGAACTGTCTCCAAGAATGACATATTATGTCGTGTGAAATTCACAATTGTTGATGAGATTTTGTATACTTTATTGGCCTTCATGATCCACGAATGTAGGACGATGTTGAAGGTTTTTTGTAGTTTTTTGTAGTTTATTTGTAGTTTATCTACACTGAGATTTTTTAGATTTGTGTGAATATTATTAAATTCTACATGAATAATACTTTACATATAAGGTCGATGAAGTGTTAAGAAAATAATTATATACTATATCTGTGGTATCATACACTTATTTCTAGTAACAGTACCAGAACAATTATGTCCAGTATTATCTGCTGTTCTTTGTAGGTCAGAAACGTCATTTAAATCCTCAGAGATTCCCGAATGCTTTTGGCTGAGAATCATTAATTATATTTAAATGATATTCACCAGATATCAATAAAGAAACCAGACGTGTGGTTTATTAGCGTCTGGTACAGTGTGAAAACATTCCATTATAATCCCTGATTCAGAGTTTTGCCATGTTGATCCAATGTAATTGTATGAGGCAATGTAATGTAAGCCTTAACACAAAATCTGCCACCGGATTGCGAGTAAGGTTATAAAAGAAAATCAAATTTAAAATCATATTCTGACTGATAATGCTGCATTCTGTGGGTTTGGCAGAACAAGTACAAAGAGATATATTGAAGGGTAAAAAAATATTCAAAGCAAAAATCAAACACAGGCGATTGGATAACAATGATCAATGACATTTTAAAGGAACTTGGCATATAAAGAAGTAATCAGATTCTCAATACTTATGAATCTTGCACTCATATTTCAAGAAGAACTTAAATTACAAAAATCCTATTTTAGCATTTTCAATAGCGCGAATAACAGTTATATTTCGGGTGTGGGTTCTGTGAATGAAGTTAGGAAGTTAATCAGTATGGTAGAGAGGAAGTTAAACTTTGGATTTGAAGGATTATTTCCTTGATTCTTATCATTATGTATTTAAGATTAATGACTACAATGTTGAAAGAGTTAAAATGAATTCGAGCATAGTAGGGAAATCTTCACAATTAGTTTCATCAATCTTATTAAAATCACTTTCCATGTGATTAAAAAAAATTAAGTGTTTTTATTTTTAATGCATCTTTGTAAGCAAGTGATAAAAGGTGAACCAAGGCTTATGTAACGATGCAAAATGTCTATATAAAGTGATCTGAATTTTCACCGTTTCCTGCGGACAGGGTCGGTGCTAATTACCCTCGAACTCTGCCACCAACTGGGGTTAGGGCAAACCTGTTGGTCGGCGCAAAAAGGAAAAGCTTCAGCATCGCTCTGAAGACGTCAGCCTATTTTATTAGCATTTATATTTTTCTGTCTACGTTAAATTATCAGTCATCAATTATAATTATATATATAATGTATCCGCTTATATTTATTTTCTGTTAAAATCACTCAATACATGTGATGATGCAATGTCAGTTAATACTTATTTTCTAAATAAATATTTTTGTTATGTAGTTATTTCTTTGTGGAGAAGAAATAAAATGTAAAAAATAAAAATACTATTCCTTCATATACATTAATGTCATATCTTCAATTTTATCAAGCGACAAAACAAGATTTTTTTTTATCAACCGTAAAAATAGAATAGTTTAAAGTGTCTGAAGGACAAATAAAACAAATTGGCATATAGTAAAGTGATTGTTCCGTATTCATAGAATTCAGTGAGAAAACAAAAATACCTGAAATAGATGAAAAATAAGCTCTGTCAAGAAGACAATTCAAGCAAAACTTGCAAGAAGCAATGCATAAGATCTTGTAAATCTGAAACTTTGGCATAGTTCACATAGTGCACATATAAGTACTTGGTGTTTAAAATCAAACGAACCGGCAATCGCTTTAAGATAATTCAAAATGTTTTGTGCTATAGAAATTAATAATTCCGACCACAGTGGACTTTCTTATTTTAATCAATGAATACTTTTTACTATCGGCCACAAAATGGTGGTAAGTTATCTAGCACTGGGGCAGGTCATTAAAAGAATTGAATTGACATCTTCGGGAAAAGATATGAGCTGAAACAACATTTGTCACCGTCAAACTTCCATGAATTCAACTTAACAAGTTTATTAAGCACTATTTAATACAATTTGCGCTAGCAATTAGTTTGTAAATTCTCCAAGTCATAAAAGTACTAACGCATACATACACACACACACACACACACATATATATATTAGGTTGGTGCAAAAATAATGACGTAATAATGTCGTTTTTTGACGTTAAAAAATACGTCAAAAAACGACATTATTACGTCATTATTTTTGCACCAACCTAATATATATGTGTGTGTGTGTGTGTGTAAAAATATATAGAAAATAGGAAAGAAATCGTTAGGTAAATAATCCAAAGTTCATTAGTATTTTTGTTATTATTTTTAAAAAATAGTGCTCGATACAAAAGTAGAGCATAAATATAATTATTTATTTAAAAATATGATTCCATCGCCACATAAGAGTTCTCATGTTTTAAAACAAGAGGCGAAAACTTCAATATAATTATTTGAATTAAATTGAATTAAAGTACCAAGCTCTGTTCCATCTTCAAGCGAAATTTTTTTTTGAATAACTAATTCTTGAAATTTACGCGTTTTATAAACATATTCATTATTAAAATTAAAATTACTATGGTAACGGCTAGAGCAATTATTAAAAAAAAGGGGGCGTAAAGGTTAATAATTTGTATCAATCTCTCAGTTACATTCAAAGAGGTCAAGTCAGGGTAAGGTTGGGGTGTCTAAATTTAAAGCGGAAGAAATAAAAATAAAACATATAACTATAATTTAAATGCAAATATAAACATGTAATATGTAATTTGAAATATAATACAAATGTACGCACAAATATCATGACATATTCACATATACACACACGCATATATATATATATATATATATATATGCATCCACATTTACATACATAAACAAAGATGTACATACAAATATTTATTTATAGTTTATATATATATATATATATATATATATATATATATATATATATATATATCAACATGTTTGCTAATGTATCATACAAAAATATTCACACCGATAAATTTACATTCATACACATCTATTGACTATATATATAGATGTGAATATAAAACTTCCAATGCATCCACTGCATATATCTTAACTGTAATTTATGCACAAGTAACAAAATGACATCACACGTGTGCATATACACACACACACACACATGATTTCTGTTAGTGCAAAAGAAATGACAAAATATACATACATACAAAGTACATATTAGTAAAAGAACATAAAAATATATACAAGCAAATACGAATATACTCATACATACTACTATTAGGTTGGTGCAAAAATAATGACGTAATAATGTCGTTCTTGACGTTAAAGATACGTCAAAAAACGACATTATTACGTCATTATTTTTGCACCAACCTAATAAATATATAATCATGCATCTATCCCTGAAAGTAAAGTAAAAGTAGATAAATGAATTTAGATATATATTTAAAAAATGAGGATATATGGCTTGAATTGAAATGAATCTGCTTCAACAATTTTCAAGGATTATTTGTTTGTATATCTACATCTGACCATAAATTTATTTCTGTTGTTTAGTAAATTAAAGTTATTTATATATTTTAGAATGTTCAATCTTTTAGAAGTCAAAGATTACATCTTTCACCTTTGCCATTGTATGAGGGTCGTTCAAAAATTCTAAGCCTCACCCAAAATGATTTGGAGAAGCAAGGCAGTTTACTACTATTTTTCAATATAGTCCTCCTTGACATCAGTGTATTTGGTTTAATGATGCTTAAGTAATGCAATCCCATCACGAAAGAAGGTGACGTCCTGATCTTCCAAGATCTCATCCTTGTTTCCAAAATGGCGACCGCGCTAGTGAGATTTTAGTTTAAGAAACTGGATGAAGTCAAATGGAAACAAGTCTAATCAGGGGGATGGGGTGACAATTCAAATCCACGGTTGCCTGCCTGCCTGCCTGCATGAACTTATTCGAGTAGGGAACCAGAGTGTTTCTACTGTTTGCATTGAATCTTTGAGTCAGCTTCGAAGGGGTTAACCCAGGTTTGATCAAGAGTTACTAATGTGCATTCGAAATGCTCAGGTTCGGCTTGGAAGTGAGTCCTAAGTGTCCTGGAAATGTAAACCATTTTCAGCTTCTGCGTTGATATCAGCATTCTTGGGATCCATCTTGCAAGATCTCAGTTAAAACAGCATGGACTGAACCAGAACTAATGCCTATGGACTTGATGATATCTACTGTACGGTAAGACGTTTGTCAGCCAAAACCATTCGGTGAATGTCATCAACTTGTTTATCATTGATTAATGTTTTTGGACTACCTGTGCTGTCCCTGCCCTGCTTGAATTCCGCAGCCACCTTCTTCACAGTTACATAAGAAGGATAGTCCTTGACAATTATATCATGTCCTCGGGTTTCATACTTTTCTTTTGAAGATATTTTATGACTGCTCGGGTCTCTGTTTTGTCTATGTTTAGATTTGTCACACACCTTTCACCTTTGTATGGGCCCCACCAGCAAAGAAATTGAAACAGAAATCTGAATTAGTTTTTCTATTTTTATAAAAATTGGTAGTGTGTTGCCACAACAAAAATGTTCATCTATAGCTCTTTCTTTTCTTATGAGACTTTATGAACGACCCTCGTAAGATTTAGTTCTATCAATTATTTCACTTTTTTTTTATTTCTGGTACGGTTTCTATATAATTTCATGATTTAAATTGATATTTTTATTCTTTTTTTTTAATGGTATATTATGAAGAATCAATTTTGATGACTCCATGAAACGACGAAGAAAAATAAAAAGCGAATGAAAGTTTAGTAATTGTGATAGAATTTTAAAAATTCTGTTTTGTTTATGAATAATTATAACAATTTACATTATGACACAGAGCATTTCCTTTTTTTATGCTTTGATAACCACGTTTTGTTTCCTACCAAAAAGATTTGATGTATTTCAACAGCAGTAATTCTGAGAAATTATTCTCTTAATTATTCTCTCTATTTCGAGAAAGTAACTTTATTACAATTTTTCATTACAGTCAGATTTTGTAAAAAGTCCTCAACTCATCATCGAAAATTTATAATTTGCATTGAAATTTAATAAAGAAATGCTATATTAAAATGCCTGGAATTTTTATTGTTTCAGAATGCATATTCATTTCATTATAAATTTGTGAATAAATGAAACCGTATTTTTATGATTAAATTGATCAAACGTTCTAATTTAATATGCCTTAGGGGAGTGAACAAAACTATTATTTTACAACGTTTATTTTCGATAAAAGTATTATTCCTCATCAGTCGCGTCGGTAAGATGATAAATTTTGCTGTTACTTTTGTTAAATAAAACTTCATAATTCTTCAATGGTAAAGAGACATTTTTTTTTTAATATTCAGGATAAAACCTAGTGCGAGAAAAAATCTGCCTCGTCAGTCATGTATTGAAAGATACATGATGGCCTAAGCATGGTATCTAATTCAGTTGGTATGAAAGAGAAAATACAAAGCAACGTAAAATTTTTAACTGTTTATAAGTCGAATACAATTGCAAAATTACTTCAATGTTTTCGTTATTTTTTCATAATACTGGTAAATTATTTTATTTATTAGCAACGAGATTATATAAATATTCCTCATGTATCTGTAATGAACTGGGTCTGCTGGCAAAATGATAACACGCGACCTGAATCTTCATCATGTAAAATTTTATTCAACTCGGCCAGCGTTTTTGCGGGCAGCCCTCGGCACCACTGGTCCGATACGTTGACTCTAAATTCACTCCGTATGCGTGAGAGGATGACAAATTTCTTCTATCATTCCTTTCTACACGTGCAAAATCGGATGAAAGTGTGAGTCACATGCTTCCCATTTGGCCGCCGAGTGTAAATCTAGGTTATGTTCCTTAGATGACCTGCAATGTCGATTTTGGTATCATATTACACATCTATATGCATATATTTTGTGTTATGTAATTTTCACAGACTGCACAAATACTATACTGATTGTGGGATCAAAGTATATGTGCATTATACTTAGGATTATCCCAAGTATAATGCACATATACTTTGATCCTCAAAGCTCCTATTCATATGTAACTACCCTCATTATTATTAGGTTGGTGCAAAAATAATTTCGTTTTTTCACATAGTAACATATGTTAGAAAACGAAATTATTTTTGCACCAACCTAATATTTACTATGTTAATACTACTGTCATTTAATAGAGTATTTCAAATTAATCCAGCACAAGTCGAATGAAAGTTATACATTTTTCGCTAAAAACAGTGGAAATAAATACACAAACTTTTGACATATGTTAAGGGAAATATTAAAATAAATCTGCCGCCAGGATTTTATTGTTGGAAATATATCGTATTTTGGAAAGACGATATGTAAATATCTGATATCCTGGAGTTCAGAAGATTCAGCAACATGAGAGAATCCTCAGAAGAAAGATAACTAAATGGTAGAGTTGAAAACAATTATCACTGTATGTAAGTAGAAAACAGGTTTGAGTGATTTGATAGCGTCAAGGAACGGTTGCCCTTATGTATTATTTTGTGATCAAGGTGTAAGTGCCAATTCGGAAATCATAGGTGATCATAAAATACGTAAAGATATAAAAGTGAATAAAAACGATTCTGTTCATCGTAATAAATGTAACTGGGTTTCGGTGCTTTTTTATTCGATTCCTAGTTGTTGAATATAATGAATTACAAATGAAGGAAAAAAAACGAGGGATTTCCTTATAAAGGGACCTTCTCCCTCAAATTTCTACAGTGAACACGTGAGACTGAATCAACCAGGAACTAGAAATCACTCTCTTAATTTCTCCCTCTCTCTTTCACTATCTCTCTTTCTCTCTCTCTCTCTCTCTCCTCCTCTCTTCTTCATTGACAAGTGGTAAGTAAAATTTCCATAAAAGAGTTGTACTGGTTAACACCACGAAAAGGAAACTCTCTCTCCTGGTAAAAGAGATTTAATTAGATTTTCATTAAAAAACAAAAACAGAACAAATTTAGTATATTAGTTCCTCAAAATCTGTTGAAATGAACGTGATGATGCAACCGACTCGGACAACGTCTCAGACAACGTCAGCGATCGCCAACCCCACCCTTACAACCTATTACGGCGATCACCTGTCGTACAAAGAAGTTGACAGAAGAACCAAGAATCTGACGCTACATACCCGACCGCAATACAATATGTGACAACCTCACAATAAATTACTCTTCTGAAGGTGAAAAAACCTTGTCGGTGTAATAAATGAAGTCATAAAAGCGTTTGTGGTTTGGTGTAAACTTCTGATATGTGACGTTATAAATATAGATTTTTCCCTCTTCCAAATAGCTTTTCTTAACAAAAAGCTTTTTAGAACAGGGACACGTCTATTTGAAATTGAATTAATTTATTAACAATTTATGTGTTTTCATATTTTAAATGTTAGTCAAATCGCTGATAATCAAAGGGTAAACAATGATGGAGAATTTTAATTCATTTTCTTCTTTTAAGGTACAACATTTACAATGTTCATAAAAAAGGTTACAAAATGCGAATATTTAAATGAGAAACTTTTAATAATAAGTGACATCCATCTCCATTGAAATTCTTCACAACTATACATATATTTTATTATCTCAAATTTGATATAAAGTTGCGGCAATAGATCATATTAAATTAATTGGTCTATAAGATGAGCTTGTTAATAATTACACTCTTTTAAAATAGTCAATTTCTCAGGCAAAGCATAGGGAGAAAAATGTTGCACAAACGAGAAAGGCTTTTTATTTTGAAAGCTGATTTTCGAGGAACATGCGCAAAACAATCTTTCCAATGATGAACATAAAGAAATTTATATCAACTGAGGTGACTGAATTTTCACTTAAACACATTACCCACATCCTAATTGGGCTTGTCTTCATTGTTAAATCCCCAGCAGGCATCGAGAGATGTCAATAGGTGCATTTTTCCGTATAGAGGTAAAAAAATATGCAATTTTTCATGAATTTATCCCATACCTGTCGTATAATACAACTACTTATTGATTATATAATTGGAAATGTAATTGGAAATGTTCTTACTTACTATAGAAATAAAATAAATAAAATAAACAAAATAACAAAACCGAATCTATATCATGTTTTTTCTACACATGTCCCCTGAAAGGGAAAACATTTTTTTTTGTTTACGTTTCATCACGTCATCTCTTGAGAATACTGCTTCTTCTTCTTCTTCCTCTTCTTTTCCTATATCTAAGCAGTTCCTAACAGCCTGGTGTACTAATGGCCATTTACTTATACTTCATCAACAATCACAAAATACCGCTAATAACAGTACGAAAATGTATTTTTAATGAGAAATGAATATTATGTCATCCTAAATATTATTACTGCCATAATTAACACTGCCATGTTGATTATTGAATGTTTAGCGAAAGATAAAGGCTGCTATTAAATCCATTATATATTGATGTTTATATTTTCTCAGCTGATCTTGCATGGATACAAATTGATTTCCTTGATTATTCTTCGAATAGGCAATTTGTTATGAAGTTATGCCAGTAATTTATAAAGTAGAAATGGTTTTATTACTTTTATGATCAGTTTATTTGATAATGTCAATCTTTTCATGTACGCTATTGGTTATCGCACCGAGGCCGAGGTTAGCCTACCGATGAACATCACAAAAAATTTAAGGTTTCTAATGAGAACTGTAGTAAATGACCACCCCCACTTTTTAAAGGTGATTTAAAGGTGGTCTTATACATAGAAATATACGGTATTCAATATTGTTTCTTCTGGACATAGTTTGTTAGTCCTTTGCTGAGTCATCACAGGTATCGTAGTGTTCTTTAATATTTATGTCTGCAAATGAAATACACAGACGGGAATATATGAAAACTAATATTAATTTCCAAATTGTTTCACTAGGTTTTTCAATCCAATATTATTTATTAGTTAGTAATGAAATACTTTTCTGTTGTCTCCGCTATATCACTAAAAATGTACTTTTTTTCAATTCCAAAAATCCATTTCAATATCTGTTTATTATATATTTTGATTGGGTAAATAATTTTTGATGAATAAACTTTAGTCGTCAATTTAAATCAGATTATTGTTTTTAATATTTGTTATAAAACCGTTTTTGTGTGCATGAAAGCATAACTGAAACAGATGAAAAGATACCAAATGAAGAAGAAATAGGATTGGTGGGATGAGTAGTTATATGCCGTGTGACAGACGATCCTAACTGTGGGGCATCCAATGAACACCGAGCTTATTTCATTAACAACATTACGTTAACAACACTACGTTAACAACATTACGTTAACAACACTACGTTAACAACACTACGTTAACAATATTACGTTAACAACACCCCGCCACCGAAAGTAGGTGTTGTTTTTCATCGCTCTACACAGATGAACACCCGAGATGCAAACTTTAGTCATTATTAACAGAGAATTACCTCCCTGTGATTTGAAGGGTTACAGTTTTCTGAAAACTAATAAATAATTAATGCCCTCAGCCGTGAATAATGTGTTTGAAATTAGCACGTCATTGTTCATGATGTCATTCCGTTGTTTGTAAATGGATATGAAATCTCCCAACAGTGATCTACTTTCTGAACACAGATATTCACATATAATCATTTAAATATAAAACATGGAACTTTTTGATTCTTAAGTATAATATAATTGTAATTCTTAATCTTTATTATGAAGTCATTATGTTTAAGCAAAAAAAAATAAGTATCTATTACTTAGAAATTAAGTGGGAAAATATTTTTGGATTATCTTGTACGAGACAAAAGAGTGCTGAAAAGTTCTCGACTTTATCCACGTTTCTAAATCAGTATTTTAACATTTGGGACATTTTGCGAAGTGAGTCCAGATGAGAATATTTCAGCACGCCATGTATATTTTCAAATTAGGATTCTGGACAACGAAGAAGTTTTAAGAAAGAATGTTAACAAAAAGGACATATGTACTTAGAATCAGAAGGAAACTTGAAATTTCTTGGATATATTATGAGGAAAGAGGGCTCTTTAAGACATTTTAATAATTATAGCAAATAACAAATTTAAATTCAAAGTATAGACGATCCTCTCATCAACGGAGGAGAGGTGGTCCGTTAAAGTCGATTGTCCGTAGATGGAAGAATCTCTAATTTTTCACTGATAAGCTTCCTTTTCACACTTTCCTTCTGCTTCCATGCCATGATGAGGGCAGAACAATTAATATGTTAATCAAAATAGCAAAAATAATAGATTTCTCACAGCTACTTTCTCACGTATCCGTCTTTGTTTACAATTGAAAGACCCACCACCGCCGCCGCCAAACTAATACAATTCGTTCAGCTAAGCCCACAAATTTTAAAATACATCGCTGACAATTTGGAAGTGTTTTTCCTGCAGATTTTTTTTTTTATTTGGCCTGCAGATTTGGTCCATTGTATGCGAAGCCCGTTGATAGAGGAGGGCGTAGATGAGAAGTTTGTATATCGAAAATCAACAAATAATTACTACGTATATTTTATTAACATCATGATAATAAAATTAAAACCCATATAGCAACATTTTTATCTGAAGGCATTTAAAATATGCAGCTCACAGTGTCTAGATGAAGAAATTAAATACATTGAAAGCACATTCAATGCCTACAATACCCTAATTCATGCAAATTGCAAAAAAAGCTCTAAATATGCACATGAACTGTAAACGTAAAAATCAGATACATATCAATGATAAAAGGGAAAAATCACCTGAAGATCCGAGATAACTATCAAAGACTTTGGGATTAAAACCACCCTAAACACATCTACCGTATGTGTGTGTGTTTAATTTTTTTCCATTCTATTTTTCCAATTGTTTTATAAAGTATTGTAAATCTGGGTGGAAATTGTGGATAAACAGCAGAATGTTTTCTTCATGTATTTTAAACTAACTTTAATAATTACCGAGACGGTCAAAAGTACTTGAACAAAAACAGAACAAAATTTGATCTTTGGACACTTTATCCAAAATTTTAACCCGGATGTACAACATCTTACTGGAAAAAAACAAAAGCTCATGAGTGTCTTTTTGACTTTTTTTTTTCTTTGACAACAAACCACAGGTGCTTTCTGATGAGAACTTTTTTTCTCAATTATAATTCCTCGTAAAACCTCTTCATTAGAAATAGCCACCACGTCTTCAGAAAATGTAACTCTTCCTTCTATCTTCAGCGGTCTGTCATTAAGCTTTGTTATTCCAGGAAACGGTATAATCTGCTTCGTGGTCAAATATCATCAGACTGTGACGTCAAAAATGCCTCACTGGAGACTGATTCAATTTAACCACATTGACATTTATTATATGAATTTCATGTTGATTTAGAAACAGTTGCAAAGATCAAAGCAAGCAATAAAAACAGGAAAGGCGTAAAATCCAAGTATAAAAATACGAATAACATCTGTGATTATTGACAAGTAAACTAACCCCAACGGATTAATTTCTTACATTTAACACACACAGAGACACACACACACACGCACGCACACACAGACACACACAGACAGACAGACACACACACACACACACATATATATATATATATATATATGCACGTTTCATTAAATAATATAGACAAATGTTGTCTATTTATTTTATGTAAATTTTTTCATAACGTCTGATATGATCTTGTCTATAGTATTTAATGAAACTTGTATGAATGAAAAGATGTTGCCAAAATACACGCAATTTATATATATATATATATATATATATATATATAGATAGATAGATAGATAGATAGATAAATAGATAGATATAGATAGATAGATAGATATAGATATAGATATTTGTGCAGAGATAGAGAGAGATGTGAATGATACACGTCGTTAAATAGGGAGTGAAGACCAATGATAACACGTGTGGATTAATACATAACACGAGATTTAACATTACATTTTTTCTCACTATAATACAGCGCAGAATCAATCTCTCTCCTTTTAGCCACAAGATGCAGTAGAAGCAGGGTGTGTCTCATCTTTCTTCCTTGGGACTTTTTATTCTTCAGCGAACCACGTGTCGCATTGTACACATCCCAATATGCAAATGCTCGTGCCTGAAAACGACCAAATAAAGGAGAATCTCTTCTCAAATGTAATTTTCTCAACATTTTCAATAGACCATTACACACACTGTACGTTCGACTAAGGACAGCTCAATATATATAGCTTTTTTATATCCTCTCTAATTAGTTTTGTTCAACAAATGATTACTACGTATATTTTATTAACATCATGATAATAAAATTAAAACCCGTATAGTAACATTTTTATCTGAAGACATTTAAAATATGCAGCTCACAGTGTCTAGATGAAGAAATTAAATACATTGAAAGCAAATTCAAAGCCTACAATACCCTAATTCATGCAAATTGTGAAAAAATATGTACAATATCGTTTGTAATTTTATTCATATTTCTTATTCGGCAACAATTCAATCACTACGTTATCTTTCTCGCATCTATATAGATCCAGTCACTAAACATCCGAACTGGTAATCTTCCTACAACCAGTAACAGAAAAATATACGTTGTTTATGCTTTATTTCTGTGAGTGCTAATCTATTCTCCAAAATATTTTCCTGATTTATTTATTCGTTAATAACAAAAAATATTTTTAACTCCTTCTGTTTTTCTTTTATTTTTTATTTAAAATATTGTTGATAGGTTATTATTCCTTTCGTCCCATAGACTACACTGCAGGGTACGGTTGTCACAGCTCTCAAGTCCCGTAGACTCCAGAGAGGAGCATAAGGTCACAGCTCTCAAACCCCGTAGACACCGCTGAGGATCAGGGAGTCGCAACTCTCAAGTCTCATAGTCTACACTGCGGAGTATGGTGGTCACAGCTCTCATATCTCGTAGACTATAGAGAGGAGCATATGGCCACATCTCTCAAATCCTATAGACTCTCAAGTCTCATAGACTCCTTTTAGGAGTATGGGGCCACAGTTTTGAAATACTGTTGACTCAACTGAGGAGTATGGGACCTTAGCTCTCAAGTTCCGTAGATGCCACTGAGTAATATGGATCCACAGCTCTGAAATCTGTACACGACAAAATCAACTTGACAACTGCCCCAGAAAAGGAACTTCAATCAGTGGTTAATTAAGGAGAGAAATGGCTTTTAAATTTTAACGCCTCTAAAACAAAACTATTTTCATTTAATCACCAACACTGAAATACCGTAGAATACATTGGAGAGTATGGGGAGCATCACTAGCCGTTGCTGTTATGTCTTCCGTAGCAAGTAAGTTTTTACAGGTTGAATTTGATAGCCCCATGCCCTACATGTTTTGTAACCTGTTATTTACGTCATTTGCGTCCTATATATTATTAAAGTGCTTTTATATTGAACCTTTATTTTTACTTAATGATTATGTACAAAATTTATCAAATTAAATTTCGTAAATAGGAATTATTACCTATCAAAGTATTTGTGCATTTTTAGAGCAACTACGTCTATATTCAGAGTGTTCAAATGTTTCATAACAGTCATTTTAAAACCTTCAAATATGACATGATCGGGAAATGTAACTGATAAAGACTTTAAGTGTAGCATGCTGGCATTCTCGGCAAGCTCAATGGCTATGGTGTCACGGGACGAGTATTTGGCTTAATCAAAACGTTCCTAACAAATCGTGTAATGAAGGTCGTATTGAACGGGCATGTTTCCAGTTCATTTCCTACTAACGCCTCACCAGGGCTCTATACTTGGACCTACATTGTTTCTGGTCTTCAACTATGATCTCCCCGATAAAATCAGTTCCCAACTAAGTATGTATGCAGATGACACAACTACTTACTACTGTCGCAAATCCAACAAACACGACAAAATCAACTTGACAACTGCCCCAGAAAAAGAACTTCAATCAGTGGTTAATTAAGGAGAGAAATGATTTAAATTTTAACGCCTCTAAAACAAAACTATTTTCATTTTATCACCACAGAGAACTTTTTCTTCCTGCCATCAGAATGGTTGAGCAATATTCTACATCTTCTGGGCCTCACGTTTTCCAATGACATGAAGTGAAGCGACTCTATCGAATCAATTTCTACGTCTACTCCTAGGAAAGTTGATTCACTGTGTCGGGCCAGAAATATTTTCTGGACAGAATCCATCTTGCACATTTATAAAATCGTACGAGTATTGAATAATGCTGCCATATCTGGTCTAGTGCTCCTGTTGTACATCTCTAGATTCTTGACAGTATCCAAAGACTCTGTAATGTAATCGATTCTGACCAGGCATCACAACTTCAGTCACTTTCTCACCAACGTAACGTGACTTCGCTCTGTCTTTTCTAGTAATATTTTCATGGCAACGGCTCTGATGAGCTTTTCCGTCTACATGAATTTAAGCGGGCAACTAAATTGGTAACTAGGTCTTTGTTTAACTGTTGAACTAGCTAGATGCAACCACCACTTCTCACCTGTGAAACTCCCTGCCGATTTCTTGCTTCCGTGATAACTATTAGGTTGGTGCAAAAATAATGACGTAATAATGTCGTTTTTTAACGTATTTTTAACGTCAAAAAACGACATTACTACGTCATTATTTTTGCACCAACCTAATACAATCTTTAAAAATTTAAATACAACATCAATCCTCATCTTCTGTTTTCTTGAACACTGTTCCTTTATTTTCCCTTTCTTAATCCTCCCGAATAAAGTCTTCTAATTCTCTTTTACGCCTTGTATGTTTAGAAAAAAGAAAAAAAATACTTATCGCCTCTAAAGTTACAAGTGGAAATAAACACCGGATTATTTACCAGCAGGTTATACTAATGCCTGTTTTGAATTAAAAATCTATTAAGGTTTTCTATTTACGATTCGACATCAGAATTACAATCCAAACACACTAGTCGCAAAACTCGTTAATTCATACCACATCGAAACAAGAGAGAAAACGCATCAAATGACTCAGAAATATTCTTGTTGCAATTAGAAGGAAAATTGTATTTCAATAATACGATATAAATCATTTGCAGTTATAAGTAAATGATATTGGCTTCACTTGTAAATGTATTAACACAATTATAAATATATCTGATATTTCAGTCTTAGAAATATACATGACCCTAGGGTCAGCATCTAATTGTGGCTTTATTTGAAACACTGCTGAAGAGATCCAAGAATTCATTGAAAACGACTTTCATCTTCTGTGGATTCAGCCATCAGTGGTAAGTAGAAACAGCCGATTGATTAGGCACAAGATCTATCAAGCATCTTCTCTTGCCGAAGTAAACCGAAGATGTAACTCCTTCAGCAAGGAATATTCGCTTGTTGCCAAAGCCCCTTGTGGATAAGCATGTCTACCCAGTTACGGCCACACAAACCATTTGAGAGTTTGAAACAGATGTGAAAAAACCCAAATATTCGTTTAGTAGACAAGCTATGACTTCCATAAAAACACCGATATGCGCAACCATATATAAATCCAAAATTGAAAACTAAATCGATTTGTCTGACGACCGCAAATAACGTGAAACCCAGGGTCACAAACTTACATCAATCCAACTAAATATGTTAGCTCTATCACTGATATTGAGCGCTTTCCAATAAGTACTGTGCATATCTAATATATAAATAATATATATAAGAAATTGCATATATATTTACATTCATATGTATACACATTTCACATACACACAACACCCATATATATATATATATATATATATATATATAGATAGATAGATAGATATATGTATGTATATATAACCATGATAAGCCAAACTATGACATGTATGAAGAGTTACTGTCTCGTAACAACATGTCAGCTTCGTGTATCAAAATTGATATAACGAATGCTCCAGTTATGGACAAGAAGAAAGATTAGGTATTTTGATACAGGTCAAAATGTTATAGTCAGAGCCTTTCTGAAACATCTCAGAATATGGGATGCTTACGCGCAATTGTAGCGTGTATCTATTGCATGTGATGTAAGTAAAGTAAAGTCACTAACCATCGAAATGTTTTGGGGCAGCTAAGATAAAGCTGCGAGAAATTAATATATGTTTTCCGGCCAAATACGATCCAATAGAAAGGCTACTATTGCATCAATTGCAGGTTGATTTAACCTGTAATTTGTGCAACAATAGCCTTTGTATGAAAGAAGCTGTGTGTCGATGTGTTAGCAATAGTCCACTCCGAGTACCTTGCTAAGCACTAATGTTTGAAAATCAATAGAAGAAAGTTATCTAATCCCATACCTGGATTTATCTTGAATAAGGTAGACGTCAGGAAACATGTGTGTTGTTATCGTGAGGGAAAACAAGCTGGTGTCGGCAATGTAATGGTATAGGAAACGATCTTTTCAAAAATAAACTGATCCTGTTATTAGGAAAGTACTTCGCAGAGAAGCGCCACCCACTTCACTATCATCAAAAACAAGGAAGGCCACATTAAAACAATTTATTAAGAAAAATTATCAGATAGCTACTTTTCATACTCGCATCTGATTGTGAATAGCTTCGGTAGCATGCAAGACATTGACGGCATTTAATTTTATATTCGAAATTATTTTATCAATCTCAGAATAAATGTTCAATTCCTGTCAGGAGGCACAATTCTCTTCAATAGTACTTGCCGATCTGGGTCGGTCAATGTTAATTTCACCTTTTAAGAAACTAAAAATCGGATATGTTAGTTCCGACATGTATACCCATTAGAAATAACGTTTATAGTAATAGAAATAATGTCGGATTAGATAGATAGATAGATAAAAAGAAAGAAAGAAAGAAAATCCCGAGTTAATTCTTTTTAATTACATTTCCCAGTTTGCGTATAAGTTGTCTGGATTAATTTCATGAAGAAACTTACAATTGTTCATAATGTTTTTGTCTGAGTATTTTCGACTAGCTCTAGTTATTATCGGAAATGTTATTAATGTTAGAGAGAAATATTTTTTTAGCCTAATTCTGTCATGATTAGAATCGCTATATTTCCAATTCAAATGGGTGAGCATCGGATACAAGTGACGTCATCTATAGATTTTTTTTTTATTATCGTAGATTAATCTGTCGCTATCGAAACTTAGCGGAATTCGTATACATATTGACCATTACATTACCACCAAAATATGACGATAAAAAGACAAATGTAAATAGAGAATAATAAAATACTATATAGAACTCAATGTAAAAAATCTCAAAATACTCGAAGTCAACATTATAGAAAAAAAGAAACCAACATCGAATACACAATATTTCACGAGGCGACATGCTAAATTATGTATATAAAAATTAGTATCTTTGTTCTCGGGTGCTGTCAGTTTTTGCGACACATAATAGACTAATAATTCTCTCTCTCACTCACTCACTCACCCTCTCTCTCTCTCTCTCTCTCTGTATATCAATATCTATATACACACACACATGCAAATATATATATGTGTGTGTGCGTGTGTGTGTGTCTGTAGTATTAATACAAATAAACGTAATTTATCACTTAGCTGATTGATATTATATTCATCTTCATCTGTATCTCGTTTCAAGACTTTCATAGATTAACTGTTTGGCACTTGTTCAATCCACTCTTCAGGAGGTTTCAGCACCTAAGTGTCGTTTTCTCATAAACGTTCATACAATATCAGGACCGTATTCAAAAGCATTTCAACCATTCAGTGATATTTTTAAACCAATGCACCTTCAAGATTACACTGAGTGTATTTCATCCCATACATTTTTAGCAAGAGAAAAACGGGGAGACATGATGTCTCCTAAAAGTAGAGATGAAACAACTTTAAAAGGTGAAATCTAACATAATTGATCATGTATGGAGAAAATAGTGAAACGAAGCCAAGCCAAGACAGTTGAAAGAATCAGCACACATGTTAGACTCTGATAACCATCTCAGTAGACCTGTCATAGAAATTAATAACATCCAAAAGCCTCTGATTTAAGAAATAAATGATACTCAAAGATTCTACCATCTGTATTGATATAAGGTTTAAGGTTACAATATTACAACACATGGACCAGATGTGGGTTCAATCTGTAGATCAGTAGAAGAAATCACAAGCATTATAAAACTGAAACAGACTATAGTGTGGTAACTGATACGAGATACCTCTGTATAAAATATAATCAGCCTAGATGAATTGATCAATCAAGTGGCGGCTCGTGGCTAAAATTAGTGAGCTTCTGCTTCGCCACTTTTTAACCATTGTGTAAAACGACGCAAACACAAAAATAAAATTTATACATGAATTTAATAAAATCCTAAACGAAAAAATTATTTTTTACTTATAAATTGTTTCAGTTTAAGCTTGACCATTGATTCATTTAAAAATGAAATCCATTCTTCTTGCTTGACTTTGAACAAAAAGGTTAATAATATTGACTTTTGAGGAAATTCTTCTCCGTTGAAAGCACTGCACGTGCATTTTAGTCTTTCAGAATTTATAGTGTTCCTTAGAAAAGTTGTTATTCTGTTGTGTTGAAAAGCAGCGTTTTGGCTCTGTTGTAGTCATGGGAATTGTCAAAAGGATTTTTATCAATTTTGTAATTTCACTAAGAACACCATCTAGATTATTTTCCAAGATAAATTTCAGTAGCTTAATTAATTTGCAATATTCATGCATATCAACAATAGAATACTTTTAGTTTAGTTTTAAGCTTTTCTTTGTCAGTCATGGGATATACTTCAATGGTCACTACTATATCTTCTATAGGGAGTTCTTTCTTAAAACAAACGAAGCTTTTCTTGTTAAACAATTTAGCAGCTACGAAGGATTTAGTGGAAAATATCTGTCGATTATATAAACACATATACAGTCACACACTTCCTTTGCTTCTGCCATGAGTGTCTATAAAGGAGTACTTCGAGTTTCTTATTTTTAAAATAACAGTTTTGAAATCTGTTATATATCCATTGACTTTAAATACGCTAATTTCTCGACTTTTGCATTTGGTTATAAATTACTTCAACATGAGGTATAATCTAATGAAAAAGCTCTAACCAAACCATAAAAGTAGCATCATTCATGTATTGTAAAATTCTATTTGTTTCTGCAATGGTTTGGTTTGCATTTGATATTAAATTAATTTCAGTAAGAAAGATTTTTAAAGATTGCAAATTTTCATGGACTCTGTTTACTGTCCGTATGTTTAAGTTTCACCTTGTAGATGATGGACGTTGAATGTTGACGTCCATATTCTTCTTGAGAATGGATACACATTGTTGTGATCTCGAGAAGTATGTTGGAATAACTAAAATGTTAGAGAAAAATAGTGTTGTGTTCGTGTAGTACTTTTAATAATTTCTAATTATTAAATTAAGTTGATGTTGCATAACAGTGAATGAAATGTGCACTACTATAAAATGTTTTTATTTTTGCTTGAACTTCTTTTTTGTCTTTCATGACGCCATCAAATATCTGACCTACCAGATTTTATCTATTTCATTAAAGGATTATGTCAAATTGTTCTAGAAAAGGTTGTGATATGACATCCGCAGTTTGATTTTCTGAAATAAAGACTCCCCAACACGTTCAAATATTTCTTCATTCAACACGTGCCGTAGAACAATGACCATTTGAGTGTGTTCTGAAATATCTATTATGTTATCATCCATGAAGTCTACAAATGAAGCTTCCCTAATTTTTGTCCTTATCTCCTCATGGTAAATTTGTAGCAGGAAGTAAAGTATCTCATTCTGAATGGCTTCGAAACGCCTTTGAAAACCATATTAGTTTCTAAGTGATTCTTCAAATCTGGATCTAATTTAGATACAAAATTTATTAAACTTCTAAATCCCCCTGGATTTACTGAATTGTCTTTTTCATCATGTCCATGTAAGGGAGCGTCAAAGTTTGCACAAAATAAAATAGAGCCTATTATTTTGGATAAAAATTCACGTTTTTTTTTTACCTTCAAGTTGTATTCATTGATTGGAAGTCTGTATATCTCATTGAGATTCTTCTTAATATTTATATTTCCTAAAAGTGGCAGTCAATTCCACATTTTCAATATGGCTTCTTTGACTTCTCATGTTTATATTTCTAAAACCGTCTTTTGCCGAAGTTACATCACCTCCGAACAGCTAATACGGAAAGCAAAACAACGGATTTTTCACATTATAGCTGCAGAGAAAACCTTTCCTTTGGTACCATTCAGAATTAAAGCTACAAATCTACCTATTATTGTTGCTTATTCCTGGCTGAGATATTTGAATATCAGGCGTTGAACGGCCTCTTTTCTTAACTGTAAACTTTCTTATGGAGAGACAACTGTGAAAACTTAAACTGTTGAAATTCACTTAATGTCACAGAACTTATTTCTTGGGGATTTATCGTGGCCATGGTTAAATTATTTAAATTTTCGATATAATAAAACAACAACAAAACAGAACAAACAATGAATTAAATAGAATAGCTGGAAGCACGATAGTCACCTACACTTTAACACATTCAAGAATATGATACACGGTTTTTAAGCCCAACACACGCTGAGTCAAGACTAAACATTACATTACATTCGGCACTGTGTCAGCGACAGTGCTTTCTCACTATCCAGCGTTCAGCTTCTTAACTCGGTCTTGTGCGCATGCGCACAACAGCCAAACACCCTTGTATGGATGTGTGCTTCACAGTTCCAGTAAACTATGAAGCACAAAGTTCCATACAATGAATTTCATTAACATGCAATATACATAACATATGTATGTGAAGAATGCAAATGAAAATTTGAAGTCTCTTTTCATCCTAAGCATCAATAAGAGAATATTTCAGATAAAAATTAAAGTAATAACTACGTTAAAGTAATAATTACACCGTGTTCTATTAAAGTAATGACTACATGTTAGGCTACTAGCTGATCCAGCTCATAAAGAGGCAAGCGATGCAAAAATGCGCTCTTGTCGAATTCAATAAAATCCATGTTTTCTGATCACTAATTTTGAGTTCCTCATTTTTTCATAACGCTAGATGATGTTACTCGAACGATAAAAATCTGGCCTGGACAATTTAATTAGGAAGATATCGTGTAAACCATTCCCCCCACCCCCCGCCCGAGGAAGAAAAAAATTATGACAATAACGACCCTAATGGTTATAAAGTGAACATCACTTGCTGAGTTGTTTGTACTGTGTATTTGATATTGATGAAAGATCTTGGTGTAAAGGAGGTTGATTCTCCTTTTTCTCCGCTATTTACGGGGCTTATGTGATTATGGGCCTGCTCAACTTCCTCGACTTCATAGCTTTAAACGATTTTTGTCCCCTTACATTGCCATCTATTTAAACAAAATCTTTTAGTAAGTTACACGTCTTTCCCCTCCGCCTCTCTTGTCATGTGACAATCAAATTCTCCAAATCCTCTTTCCTCATTATGTATCCCAAAAATTTGAAGTCTCTTTTGATCCTAAGCACAAGCCATTGATTCCTAATTTTTCTGTTCTCGTTACTAAAGTGCTCCGTCTATAGTAATTTCAGCATCTTTTATTAAAAAAAACACATCTGTTGTCTCAGGTCTACTTTTCATCTGTGAGAAAATTGTCCAGAATTCACTGCCATGTAGAAGGATTGATATTACATAGTATTTCAGCGCTCATTTTTTGTCTCTAACGAAATTTTTGTATATTATATCTGCATGATATGCAAGAAATACCAAACCTAGACTATTACAAGGTTACTATCGCAACTGTCGAGAAAAAATATAACGACTCTTTCGATTGTCAATAAATATTGTGCACGAGTCTGTTCATTAGAGCCTGTGTGTGCCTGTTTGCATGTATGTGTTTATTGTGTATCTCCACCAACATGTATGGGTCTGTTTGCAAATTACGATGGCCTTCGTTTCCAAATCGATTGCGAATCTATTTGAACAGAAATACTGTTCACTTTACTTTAGTCCACCTTCCTTAAAACATTTTGATATTGACCTAATGGCATTCATTGCAAGAACAAACGCCATAGCAGCATATTTACACAGTCACTGTCGCAAATAACGACACTACAAAGATGGCACTATTAACAGAAGCTGTAAATAACAATGGTTATTGGCAATTATCACAATGACAAATGAAGACAATGAAACCACAATCAGTCAGGATCGAGAAAAGTAGGATATTTTCCATTTAGTTATGTCGGTTGGAATGTGATATATAGTATCGTCACGATTTTTTTTTTTTTGTAATTCTTTAGTCACATACAGTTTTGTGCAAAGGAGGATGAATACAACATATAATAGTTTTAACATTTTTGAAAAAATGTGAAATAAAACACCATGTTTTCAGTGGTGAGTAAGTGTCCGAATAAATTACCCAAAATAAAGATGCAAAAACTAAAATTCAATAACATTAAAATCTAATATACTAATTTTGATCTTGTAAAGTCTCAAACAGAAGCTGCCGACTTTTGAAGCAGTAAAGAAAACGGCGTTGAAATAAGTGAACTAAGAAACAATCGGCAAATTGTATCAAATTTAGCAGAATAACAGTTTCATACAAAATGCAGCTGTGGATGCCCATGACATAGTCTACTATGCATAAAAGAGCAATGGTAGATGGAATTCAAATGAATGAGATGTACTGGATTATTTTTATTGATGGAAAAAAAAATATCAATCTGAGGTGATGTTTTTTCAGATATTACCGCATGAGGCATATAATAAAAGCTAATCGAAAATGCACCCGCTTTACAATATTTCAAAATTCAGGAAATTGATTCGCACAACTTAGTTTTTGTTACTTCTGGAGTGTTTTACCCTTGAGTCAAGCTGGTAAATACCTAAATAGTGCAAGGCATATTGTCTTGTCTCACGCGATCTTCAGACAACTTGAGCGCAAATGAAAGAAGCTGGAGGCAGTTTTATATAAACCGTGACCATAAATCACGTGTTTTGTGTTTTTCCCCACTGAAACAGATCCTAGAGTAGTTTAGCCTACCCACAGCGTTTTTTTCTTTGCTTAATTTCTTTTAGCCCTGTAAAGGAGTGGTTATCACCGCGTATTTTAAATAAAATTATTCTGCTTTTTTTTTTACGTTATGCATTAGGGTTGTCATTTATAGTCACGCGTTATATAAAGCTGGTCCCCACTTCTTTCATCTGTGTTCAAGTCATCTGTAGAGCGGAAGAGCGTGAAACTCGGTTTGCAACTAGGGCCATCATTTCATAAGATTTAACGTTATTAAGTGTTTTGCTCTGTCTCGGCAATATAGGCTTCGGGCACTTTGCTCTGCCGAGTAGGCTGGTTTGTCTTTAGGCCTTTTTTTCTTTGTCTTTGTTCAGTATCGTTTTTGTTCAAGATATTATCTGGATAAGGGTTTTAGGTTTTTGTAAGTAGTTTTATCTTTAATATATATATATATATATATATATATATATATATATATATATATATATATATATTTTCACAATTGGTAATTGGTAGAGATAATTCCAAGGAGGACATCAATCCAAAGAAGGATCAATGTAAGTAGCAGAGTAATATAATAATAATACTAATAATAAGCCAAGAAAATCCTTTAAGATCCATTTCGGCTATAATTTATTCCATGGTTATATTTAAATATTTATCTTTTCAGACCAAAGGGTTTTTAGAAATAAACAAAACAACAACAACAACAAAAAACAAACCTTGGATCTAAAGAAATGAATATTTAAATTTTAACCGAGAATGAGTTTTAACGATTTCATTGACTATTGACTTAGACATATATATATATATATATATATATATATATATATATATATATATATATATATATATATATATATATATATATAAGTGGACATTGAAGTCAACATACAGAGGCGACAGTCTGTTTCAGTAATACCAGTTTGTGACTGGTAGGAATAATTCCAAGGAGGATATTAATCCAGGGAGAGCTCAATGTTGACTGCAATATATATATATATATATATATATATATATATATATATATATATATTGCGTATATAACCTGAACAAAATAAACTACGAAATCTCCACAAATATTCTTAAATTCCTACAATTGATAACAGAAGCCATTGGTTTATACCAACAGCTTCACATACTTAATACTTCTCGTTTTCACTCTCGCGTGTTCATGTGTGACGTCACGAGCTACAACGTGATATTCGTTTCCGCGTCTCGTATAGACGAGTTTATCGTTGCTTTGAAATTTTTCATGCAACAAAAACAGACTATCATTATTGTTTCTTCTGTGTATTGTTTGATATATTGAAATGTAATTGTCATCTTTGATAATGGCTTATGTATGCTGAAAGCTTAGATTAGATTTAAACATGTAGCAATATGGTGATTTCCTTTCGTCTTTCAATGATAATGTTATTAAGCTTATCAGGCAATATGAAAGGAACTTACTTAAAATAAATAGACAAAACTTGTCAATATCATTTAATGAAACATGCATCAATATATATATATATATATATATATATATATATGTGTGTGTGTGTGTGTGTGTGTGTTTGTGTATGTGTTTGTGTGTTTCTGTTTTATAAGTAAATTCAACTTTATGTTTGATATACACTAATGTAGCATTTAACAAATGAAAAATCGTTTGCTAAAATCAAAATCTTTTCTCTCCATACAAAATTATAATGACTTATTACAAATTAATCTTAGCTTTCGATAATAATTTTTATAGACAGGAATTTTGAATATCTATGGGACCTCCTCCTTGTGAATTATTCGCAAGTCTTTTCTAAAAATTCCTCTGAAGTGGTCCTTTTCAAAATATCGTGCTTAATAAATAAACATATTTCCGTTATATCAAATAACAAAACAATATTTATGTCATCTTGTAAATATATGTAATAATTTATATAAATAAAATAATGTTGAGATGTATGTTTGTGTGTGTGTGCAAGTATATGTGTGTGTGTGTAAGTATATGTGTGTGTGTGTAAGTATATGTGTGTGTTCCTTACTGTTGACCTTCTGACATTGCCTGCTGAATATCTATCATCAGACTATCAGACTAAGGTAGGTATTTTTTTCATTATAAGGTCGAAAGAAGGTGTAGGTATGTCTTCCAATCCTATAATGGATATATTACCCATTGTAGGATTGGACGATATACCGTACTAGTCGAATTAACTGCGGCTTGCTGCGTGTCACACAGTTTTTGTAAGAAAATGATTGATTTCGTCTCATTTTGATCTTGCCGATGTGACCCCCATCTTCTTGATTTCTCCCATATTTTGGATATGTGTTATTCTCTTTAAATAAAAAGGAAAACATCAGTAGGGGTGGGTATATAAAAACAGCTTGATCTGAACCCTTTGATTGGTGATTTCTTGCTCAACTTGACATCCATATTGTCTCATTTTGATCTTGCCAATGTGATCTCCATCTTCTACCTTTATCCTATATTTGGGATAGGAGTCATTCCCTTGTTCAAATTTTAATTATCAAAGGGAAATATTTTCAGTGCTTTCTTTGCCCCCCCCCCCGGACCCCTTTAATCGAAATGAAATATGCTTATGAAAGTACCTTGATAATGTAGATTCTGAATATATATGGTTATTGGATTATATTTCCAAACCCCAAGGGGATGTTCAATAACAAACCAACGGACAGACTGAGGCCACAATTTATATATATATATATATATATATATATATATATATATATATATATATATATATATATATATATATATATATGTATGTATGTATGTATGTATGTATATTGGTTGCACCAGGTGTTATTTCAATGTTAGACAAGTAATGGATCCTCTCAATGCAGGCCATTGTTTGTAATTAAATCAGAAATCTATTACAGTCATATATGACATCAACAAGTAACTCCAGTCAATTCCCAACCCTTAATAACCCACACAAGTTTTTTTTCAAATCGTTGTAAAGATCTCGACTTGAAAAGATACCGATTTATAAAACGTCTCTTATATATATATATATATATATATATATATATTTATATATATATATATATATATATAGATAGATAGATAGATAGATAGATAGATAGATACCTCCAAAAAAGCGGTATCTAGGGTTTAAAATGCATTTTTGAAAATGAAAAATCTTTCTTGAAGTTTTTAATTTAGTTTTAATTTTAAGCTAATATATTAAATTAATAACATAGACAAGTTTTTGACATCTTCGTAAAGACCTCTACCGGAATAGATACCTGTTTATAAAAGGTATTCCCTTACAAGAGAGGTTTCTTTATTTGGTTATCAGCAAACAATTACAGTGATTTAGAGATTGTCTGTTCGAAGATTAACAGAATTAAAGGACAAAGGTCAATACTAAAGATGTAAGTGAATGTTTGATAAAGAAACAAGAATAGTTGATTCTGTTAATATTTCGGTAATTTTTTTATTGCCCTATTGTTAAAACATTATAACTGGAATTGACTCGTCTGGATTATTTGTGAAGAAATAAAAATAACGATAAC
Organism: Acanthosepion lycidas; assembly: GCA_963932145.1. Lineage (NCBI taxonomy): Eukaryota > Metazoa > Mollusca > Cephalopoda > Sepiida > Sepiidae > Acanthosepion > Acanthosepion lycidas. Next base: position 53,143,341 of record OZ010598.1, on the reverse strand, counting down.
AACGTTATCTGAAAATCACTTAGAGGATGAAAAATAACTTTAAAGATAAGCAGAACATGAGATCATGGGATATATTCCAATGTTTATCCGCATCAAAATCAAAGTCATTTCTAAGATGATCTGCCATGCGTAATAATATATCTGTACAAAATAGAGCATAAAAATAGTAAATAAACATATTTTACATATAGTCATAAAATAATCTTAAAACAAGAAACTAACCTTGTAAATCAAATATTAATAACAAATTAGTATATTGTTTCAATTTCGCTTATACATAAACATATTTTACTTATGTATTTCCAAGGGTCTTACAATGAATAAAGAAGTCATTTCCTGTATTAACATACTTAATGTACTGGAAGTTAGAAACGAACTATTTAGAAAAGCACCTACATCTGCTTTGTTAAACAAATTGTTAAAAACCAAAAATATGTTTTTGCAAGGATTATCATCTTTAATATTTGTTTTATGTTTTAAATATTTCAATTCCATTCTTAATATTTGTAGGATAACCTTGGTAAATATTTTCTTCTCTATTTGTTAAATGTTGATTCATTGCTATCCTCACCATTTTTGTTTTAGCTTTTTTTCTATTGCCCCTTAAATCAGAATACGAATTATTCTGGTCAAACACTTGTATAAATTATGCAAGTAAACATTGAAATAGCAAGAAAAAAAAAAAAAAACTTTCATTGTAAAATTTATATTATTTTCCACCTTGGGCCTACTTTAAAAATTAATGACCACATATATGTGCGCGCATGCGCGTGCGTCATGTGAAGTAAATGTCATGCGCAATAGAATGAAGAAAAGAAAATATCAGATAACCATGTCTGTTGGATGTGATTATCTGATATTTAAGAAAACAAAAACAATATACCTTCTAAAAACAGGCCAGGTGGATCGCAACATATCAGCTGTTCGTTTTTTAAACAAATGAACAATTGATATCGCATTCATGCTGTCAACTTTTACTCTAGTGTCGATGCAATTGTTTCTGTCAAATCTCTATTAACTTTACATTTCTTTTGACCCCGTTTTAAAGGGATTCATTGTACAACGTAACTGTAACACACACACACCGAAAGAGATACGCTATAGGCCAAACGCTACTCTCTGGATTTAATTATTACTAAATTTCATGCCATCTTTGACTTAACTC
>OZ010598.1:53067176-53137176 GCA_963932145.1 Acanthosepion lycidas | reverse complement strand
ACGAATTTCGGTAACTGTTTTATTTTACAAAAAGAAATTGATTTAAATTCTCCAAGGATTTCTGTTTTAAGTAATATAAACATTAAGCCCTACACATTTAGTTTCTCTGAATTTCGCACGATTAAGTAAGCCAGTAGTAACAGATACAAAAATGTATTTTGCCAACATCTAAAAAAATTCATTTTCATTTGTGAAAAAGTCATGAAAGTCTCATTAAAATCCGACAATTATTTGAGTTTTGTAAGAATTTCCAAATCAGTGTTTTTCACTGTAAAAAGCGACAAAATTTCCTATACTAATCTTGCGTTGACGAAAAAAATAACCAATATAATTTAATAATCAAAAAATCCTTTGGTCTTTCCTCTTAATAATAACAAAAATGTGAACGATAAAACTTTCTTTTTATTAAATTTGAGGTATTTTTTCATCAAGTATGCGAATTTTTAACGAATCTGGATGATATATGATATTAGGATGATATACATTTAATTTTAAGAGATTCTTAAATTGTTTTGAATTTTCTGTCACCATTTTTCAATTAAAATGGTGGATAAATTGAGTGTAATAGCATTTGAAATGTTCGAAAACCATACAGAAAAGCTTAAAATTATTATTTTTATAGATTAGCTTTACGCTGTTATCTTTCAAATGAAACTAAACTTTTAATAAAGAAGAGATATATCTTAAATGCATTTTGAAGTTTTGGAGTTTTTTAAGTCACCTAGAAATATGTCAGTTTTAAGAATTTTATGTTTTTCAAACCTTTTGATAAGGAGAGGATTTTGGTTTTTGATACTTTTCCTTACGCTTCATTGGTTTTTTCCCTGATTATGTGATAAGAATTTTTTTTAGATATTCAGCATTTTACATTTAAATATGTGTTGGCTCTACGCGATGAAAAAAAAATTAAATCAGCACTATATTTTAAAGCGCAACGAGATCCAGCCACACGTCATATGATGCCGCTAAACGAATCTATGATCTAAGTTTTATCTGATCTAAAAATACATAACTTAACCTGGAGCCAAAATTAAGGAAGCGTATGTCAAAGTATCTAAAACTAAATCTAAACCTTCCTTCCTTGCTTCCAACACAAAATCGGTCTAAGCATTAGTGCATCTGCGCCAATTATTAACTCAGTAATATGTTATTACGGCCTCTGGTAAATTTTCTGCGATCATTGTGGCTTTTCATACTTTTTAACTGTGCAAACCTGACTACAACTTGATGTCTTCAGCTAAACTTTAACAGTGAAGGTCAAAGCAAACTTTATATTTCAACTAGCCGAGGTACCCGGTGTTTCCCGGGTGTACATGGCTGAAATTGTATAACTGCACCTCCTATATACCCTCCTATATACCCTCACCCCTTGTCTTGAAATGTCTGCCTGCGTCCCCGCTTGTAATCATCATTCGTTGGTATACTAAGCTACTCCCCACCTCATCTTTTTTTACAGTATGAACTTCGCAAGTGTTTCATTGTTCTTAATAAAGGAATTCCATTAATAAAACCTTCTTGTGTGGCCATTGTTCGTGGTTAAATAGTTTCAATATTTTAGATATTCAGTAAATTCCTTATGGCCGTAATAACTTTCAAATAGTATGGCATTATTCACAAATCTAATAATCAAACAAAATCAGGAATGAAGTGTAAGAGCTTGATTCAACTGCAAGTGAAAACGCATGAAACCCCCTCCTTCTTTGCACGTTTGCTATAAAGCTGGGGTTAATAAGAGGTTCTTCGGACATTTTCCCTTTTAAAACTTTAATAATCCTTCTCAAACAATCTTTGCATCAAAGGTTGTTCTAATACCAATTTAGGATGGAATCATATGAAGAAACTATTGGCTAAATAGGAAAAGACGATTTTGGACCGAGTTTGTCGCAGATTTCATCCACTTAACTGAAATAATCTAAACCAAACATTCACGAAAGACAATTTGGATATCACATGTAATTTGCATGGCAAATTTAGAAAGCATCGGATGAAAAAAAAAGAGGGGGGTGATAGAAAAACGTGTTTTTAGTAGAGTTTCACGTGGGTTTTCATTATATGTGGGAAAGCGACTAGGACTAAACCCACACTGTTTGATTTCTTGCGTGATGACACATTTTTGTGACATGTTTGAAGAAAATCTGATAAAAAATGAGGAAGTTACTTAAGTTTTATTTTAAGTAGTACGAAAAACACAATTTTTTCACAGTTTTTTGCAAATTATTGTGTGAAGACAATGTCGCAGGAAAACTATGAAGCACTCTACATAAATCTCATAGCATGAGCTATGTTTTGCAAAGAACATCACCTCATTCAGTAAAAATTTTGTTTGCGTGTAACTTTGCCGTTGAACAAGCTATGGATTCAATATATATATATATATATATATATATATATATATATATATATATACACACACACAGGGTGTATCAGGTGTGAAAAATACGTTTACAAACTGGGGGTGGGTTCCTCATACCAAAACAAGGACAAAAGTCCATATAAACATATGTACGCAAATCCTTCCTTTTTGAGTTATTAAGTTTAAAGAAAGTTTACGGTAGATGGTGCTAGACTAGCTACATTTGTCATTCGTGTGCATTTGTGGCTATTTTGCCTTCAATGTAGTAGTATATTATCTGAGTTCCATTTAACAATAGCAGGATATTCATATCGGGAGTAGGCAGATATGAATTTTACATACGTCTGCACGGATGGTAATGGACGCGAGGCTGCACTGCTATATCAGATTAGTTTCCAGGTCGAAGGCAGCCGAGTCATCCAACCTTTGCTGCTGTTTATTCGTCGCGTTACTGAGACAGGATCCGTAAACTATGGATCGAAGAAGACCGAGATCCGCTCGTACGCTTAACCACGGAGGACACATTCTACAGACTGTCGAAGACGATACTGGTATCAGCACACATCAAGTGATCCTAACATGTCGTACATCTCATAGTCCTATATGAAAGGTACTTCAAGAGCAGCTCCTGTATCCGTATCATTTACAATGTGTGCAGGGTTTTTCGCCTTCTGATCACTCACTACGGGAGAACTTTTCCCGATGGCTTATTTTGCATAAATTGTTGATTTGTTTGTCGCTTTAGCGTTGTCTACGGATGAGGCAAAATTTGGAAGAGATGGAATAGAACATTTACACAACCAACATTTGTTGACGGATGGAAATCTCCATGGTACAATACAGGCTAGACACCAGCATCAATTTACGATTAATGTGTGGTCTGGAATTGAAGGTGACTTTCTGGTAGGTCCATATGTTCTTCCATCACGTCTTATAGGAGCTGTCTACAGGGACTTTATTTCGAACACACATTCAGACCTGCAAGGGATTTACCTCTGTTCTCTTGTACAAAAACGACTGAATTTCATGTATAATGTTGCTCCAGTACATTTTAGTCACATTATTCGTGACGAACTGAGTGATATCTACCATGAAAGATGGATAGGTAGGGGATGACGGGTTCCATAGCCTGCACATTCCTCGACGTCAATCCTTTGGATTTTTATCTCTGGGGCCACCTAAAACAATTAGTTTATGCAGCAGATATTAATAATGCAAAGACGCTTCATCAAGGCGTCATGAGGGCCTACGATGCCATTTGACACCGTGTGGGAGTATTTGTGAGGGTCCGCCAGTTAATGATCCCACATGTGCATGCGTGTGTAGAAGGAAGCGAAGAATATTTTGAAAATTTGTTATGAGTTGCTGTGTTGAGGTACAGTGTTGTCCTTTTGAACGACGTATGTTTATATGGACATTTTACCTTGTTTTGATGTTAGAACCTGCCTTCAAACAGCGTCTGCCGTAAACTTTAAACTTAATAACTCAAAAGTAGAGGATTTGCGGGCATATATTTATCTCTCAGACCCATTTTGTCAGTAATGGGTTCTGTTCAACATGAAAGTGTTATTTATAGCCTATTTCAGATCTGTATTCTTCTGTTTGTGTTTCAAATTCGTTTTAGAGACCCTGAACTATGTTCCACTGAAAAGGTTATGTGTCCTTTCACATTGCTTGTTTACAAACGTACCTCTTCAGGATACCTTATAGATGCCCTTTATAGGGCTTACTTGGGTTCCTTATTCTTGGAATTCATGTATTTAGCTACTGAGAGTGAGGTGGATTTAAGTTTTAATGACGTTATGTAAGCTCACATTGAAGGGCAGTCTGTTGCGTCCTGTTTATTTAACATTTTTGTGGGTTTTTATTAAAACCTTCTCTTTGAAAAATGCCACAAGCCCTATGTTATCGCTATGTCGATGATACTTTTTCTGTCTTCAGTTCCATTAAAGATGTTAAAGCTTTTCACTTTCAACTTTAATTCTCTCCACCTGTCTCGTCAGTTTACTCTGGAGGAGGAATGTGATTCCTCTTTGCCCTTTTTGGATATGCTAGTTGAGCGGAAGTGGGGTTCGTTCATTGTAAACCTACATTTACTCGACTATACATTAATTAGAATGCTTTTGTTCCCAAATCCCGGAAGTTAGATTTAATTTCTACTTTGATCCATTGTGCGTTGATGATATGTTCTTGTAAACTTGATTGTAAAATGGAAAACACTCATGGTATTTTCCGTGACGATGATTACCCGGAAAATATTATTAAACATATGACTGGGCAAAGGGTTAAGAATTTTATGTCTCTGCTGCAAATGTCTGCTCCCAGTTTGTGCGAAGTGGATCTGAAATTGCTGTTGAGGAAGGGAGGCCAGATTTTGGATAATGGAGTGTCTGCTTATGTTAAGTCGTGTTTTCCTGCCGTCAGGACACGTGTTGTTTTTGGCATTGTCCCCACGTATTTTCTTCGTTTGCTAAAGATGATCTGCCCTATCTACAAAATAGTTTGGCTGTTTATAAATTTACATGTCAGTACGGCGCTGGCAACATAGAGCGCTGAAAAGCGTTTTGCCCACCATGTTCCTGGAAACATCTAACAGGGTATGAGTACGTGTAATTCACGTCTTACGCAGACGGCACAGGGGGTCTCGCGATTGGTTAACGCCTCTTGGGTAATCCCTAGTATGCGCATAAATACAATGACTCGTGGTTTTCCATTTTGAGAAACGCACAATCGGCTCAGCAGCTGCACATCTTAAAAGCAACATATATTAAATTGCACTTTGTGCCGACAGAACGGGAGTAATCTATTCGCTTTCGTTCTCTTCTTGATGATTTGTGAGTTTATATTTTTCCTTTTTAAGACTTGCTGTATCTATTTATTCTTTTTTTTTTTTTTTGCCATTTAGCCCTTTTTTGTCTCCTTCCCTTATTTAAAATTAAATTGTATTTTAACCGTAGTTTCTCGTCACCGAACTGCTTGCCTATTTCGCGCGATTATCGTTGTATTATACTATTCGACAGCGATTTTTTGTACCTGTTTAAAAACTATCTATAAGTTCTGTGATTATATATATATATATATATATATATATATATATATATACTAGTCGAGGAATCTAAATGAAATAATAATAAAAACGTAGGAATATTAATATGCAACCGAGTGTGTCTGAAGATTTTAATTTTTTAATATTTTATATATATATATATATATATATAAAGAAAAAACTTTTCTTAGTCGACGCGTTTCGTCCTCTGTGTGATTTTATCAAGGCAAATGCGGGGATTTTATTTTGCGACAAGTGTAGACAATAGCAAAAATGTTTTGGGGTTTTTCAACTAACCTGATGAATATTTATGAGCATTTGTTAAATTCAAAAATTATAAAAAAAACTAACAACTTTTTTGCTATTGCCTATGAACTCTTGTCACAAATGCTTGCATTTGCCTTAAATTCCCCAGAGAACGAAACGCGTCGGCTAAGATAATGCTTCCTTTTGACTTTATTCATAATGTCCTTTTACAAATATATGCTTACTGAAATTTTACACACACACGCGGGCGCGCACACACACACACAACACACACACACACACACATATATATATATATATATATATATATATATATATATATATATATATATATATATGTATGTATAATAAAAAGCCTTAAACACTAATATTCCATGGTTATAATTTTGGAATCGATCCAATTCATCAGACCTACAAATTCAAAAAGAAATTGGAAAATATAACTCCGGGTATAAAAAATAAAATTTTAGTGAGAGTGTATGTTTGGGAGTGGGAGACAAGTGTGAGAAGGAAATGAAAGATCTAGAGGGAGGCAACAGAAGAAAGAAGAACAGGAAAGCCTAAAGGTGAAGGTGGGGATTAAAATTTAGCAGAGAGAAATTTTAAAGAGAGTAAAATAATTAATATTTATCTGTATCTCACTCATTTAAACTGTTATTTAACATAACAGTTTAAATGAGTGAGATACAGATAAATATGAATTATTTTTCGATACATAATTCGCTACCGAATCGCTGACCTAAATTAAAATTAAAAAACAGATATCGGAAACGTGTGTATACATTTGTCGTGACACTACTCACAATAAAACACGATATGATCTAAAGTTAAAATCCAGAAGATGAGAGACAGAGAAAAGAAAAAAGTGAAAGATGGGGGTGGGGGGGTCAACTAAAAACGAAGGGCATTTATCAGAGAACTGGTGTGTAATCAAAAGAATTTGACAATGCAAGCAATATCACCTACAGGTTACAAATTTAATATAAACACATAAGAATTAACGAATATTTAATCTAGTAAGGACCTGCCATTTATATGCCCAAAAACACATACGTAGATACACACATACACAACAACATATGTATATTTACTCGCACATACATACATATACGTGTGCACATGTATATATATATATATACATATATATACATATATATATATATATATATATATATATATATATATATATATAATATAAATTATTATGTGCACTGCTGATGAGTCCCAAATATACGACGAAACGGCCGTCCAGTGCTTTCTGCATTCTGTTGAGGTTTCTCTCAGACTCAATGAATTACTGAGTGACTTGGTGATAGTAGTCGTGGCTCCAGGGGACACAGTCCTATGGTTAGAGAGAACAGTAGAGTTCCACCACGGAATATGTGAGCGAGCGGCGCTATAATGAGTCAGATTTTCAATTATTTCGTTACCGAGGCCCGGTGGAACAGTTGGTATGATGTTTGCTTAACAACCTAACTGTTAGGGTTTCAATTTTCGTTAGTGAATGCGCACTGCTGATGAGTCCCAAATATAGGACGAAACGGCCGTCCAGTGCATTCTGTTGAGGTTTCTATCAGACTCGATGAATTACTTAGTATATATATAGGTATATATATATGCATGCATAAGCTGTATCACTTTTGTGTGGTCTATATTGTAAATATTTGAATTGTCGTCTTTGTTAAATTCTGTAGCTAACCAGTTTGGTTTGTATAATTCAGAAAATTGTAAACAAAATGAAAATTATTGCACATTATGTTAGCTTAGGATGTCATATATATATATGTGTGTGTGTAAGATAATTAGTGTTTGAAAATGATTAAGTATCTGAAAGGCTTATTTTTTTATGAAATACAATGTCAGCATACATTCATAGTCATACACATTTCCAAATCATCTAACAGAAACCTGCAAACGTTTTATTGACTGGCAATACGTGTAAATAATAATTAAATTGTTTTCGTTTTCATATTTGTATCAATTAAATATTTTTAAATGCACAAGAAAATTTCAAAATCTAAATAACACTGAATTACGCTGGAGGTAAGCTTTTGATTTCAAATGTCTTAGCAGAAATATATTGATACATTGCACCAACAGCATTAAATAGTGTGACGGTTTCAAAATTATTCTGTTTAATTTAATTTTATATTCTCCCCTTTTTGTAGATACTCATTTTGGCAGATAGTACAAACTTCTACTATTGACATTTCTATAGAATATCTTTCTTTCTTCATAAATCTTTTCTCTCTCCTTCCTTCCTTCCTTTTAACTTCTTGTTTGCTTCCTCTCGGTGAAAATTGGATACTATCTCCACGAAACTCAGAGTAGGGAAAGATAAGTTAACATAATACAGTTTATTTTAAATCGCGATGCAAATACTGTTTGCCTTGAAATCTTCCACAAATATCCTAGCCGACCATTTTCATTTTTTCATTTTTTTTAGTGAAACACAATCTATATTGTTATATATTCAGTCTCTTACAATCGGTTGCTAACTATAGTCCGTCGAATATACATTAGGGTTTGGGTCCGTTCAGCGATAGGACTGTCGCCATGAGTTACCTGATACGGTGACCAGTCCAAGTTCTTTCTTTACAAAAAACATCTCTCTCTCTCTTTCTCTCTCTCTCACACACACACACACTTACACACAGAAACTCTCACGCACGTTTTTGTGTGTACGCATGTGTGTTTGGAAGATCAATTTTCTTTTTAAAAAAAGCAAAAAACCTTTTAGCACCCGAATATGTAAACATTTCTCCATTACTCACCTTAACAATTTTAAAAATTATCTCTAGTCTTTGGCGTTTTTTCTTTGTCTCTTTCTATCTGTATTTTTTCTTTATACTCGTATGGAACCATTTTTGACTCTTGTGAAAATAAGTTTGATCCATGGAGGGAAAACACGAGACGAATATTTGTTGATCTATTTTTTTTATTAGAATTTTTTTTATTATTTGCGATTTATTAAATTCTTTAGAAATTCAAATTCTTGTCTTCTGTATTCCTTGAGCTTTGAAAGTTGATTTTGAAGAGCCATATTTTCTGATCTTGTAAATCAGTGAAAACCATTTTCTATTCCCTTTATCAAAAGCAGTTTTCTCTGCTTCAAGGTCATATCCGCCTTTTTTCATGCAAAAGAAAAATATTTTGAGAAGTCCTTAGAGTTGAATAATTCCTAATATTACAAAGATTTCAATTTTAAAGGTGGTAATTTTAATCTCTTTCCTCTTGCTAATAGGATGACCGAATAAAACTTTCAATCCTCAGTTGAATTAGATGCATTAAGGAAATCATACAAAAATTGCCCTGTGAACATATACCAACATTGTGAGCAGAAGAAATGCTGGTTTTTCTCTGTTCCCAAATTCAATAATCAATGGCAGTATCATCAAGAAAGTGGTCTTTATTAAAAACAAATAGACGAACATCTGTCTATATTTCTGAGATGAGGTATTGTAATTATTTACACTATTTATAATGTCCGGACTGTTGTCCTCATGTTTGTTTTCATATTCACGACCTCTCGGCCGTTGTACGCTCCGGCCTTCTTCAGATGACTGGAATTTCGAACCAAACCCTTTATTTCGTCCACTTGTGTAAATTTTTCTAGTTCCACGTGTCATGCCTCCCCACAGTTATCAGTTATTTCCCTTTAACTCAACTCTTCAAGTTTCTGTTCACCTCTGCTGTAGCCAGGTATTGAACTCATAACTTTTGGGGTCAAATCACTGGAGTACTTCAACCAACGCTTTTATCCACTGAGCCATGTGCTCTTCAGGAGTGTACAACGACTGAAACGTCGTGAATATGACAACAAAGATTAGAGCAAAAGTCCGAACATTGTAAATAAAGTAAATAAATGAATATCGTAAGGAACTGATTTTAATATAACTATCTTGTATAAATCGATAGCAGAACAGGGAGTGGAAGAGATAGTAAAAAGATGAATATAGCTGAGAGTTACAGTTAATTGGAACATGTGGAGAGCTGTCATCACACACATTCTGAAGAAACATGGAGCATAAAAGAAGCAGCCAATGGAAAGACGTTATAAATACAATTCTCCAACTGGCTACATACCAAATTCCCAGGTACAGTCGATAGTATATTTTTCAAGTAATCACTGATGATTTTCATCTCCAATAAATCCATAAAAATAATAATAAATCCATAAAAATCAAGCTTAAAATGCCATTAAACAGAAAGATATTAGTTTCCTATATAAATACAGAAGTAATCCGGATTAGTATTGTCGTCGAAATAAATCTTTATATACTTTTCTACATCGACTTTGTCTCGTACTTTCAGAGAAATAGAAATAAACTAACAGTACACAATAGTATTTATTTCCCGATGAACTTGTAGAATCTTCCACATTAGCCTTTCACCCCTTTCTAAAAAGCCTTTAACCAATCATCATCTCATTTCTGAAAATTCAATCTTTTATTGGTTAATAAACACCAAATTGTAGCAAAGTTCCAGGCGAATCCTATTTCCCGCCGAGCTCTCTGGAGCCAATTTTGCTAAAGTTTATAAAAATAACCGCATGACTCAATTCAGACAGTCAGTCATCGAGTTTCATGACTCCACACGTGTGACTTCACTGACTCATACACCACATTGAAACCTCAACAAACTCAGCAAAGCCTTCATCAATCATTGCCCGCATGTTATTCAACATCTACAATTGACTTAAAAAGTGAATGTTTTCACTACTAAAAAAGTAATTGTACACTTCACCAATTTAGCCTATCAGTTAAAGGCAAGCAACTCTTGACAACATTTATCCTTACTTCTAAATTACACACGTACACACACTGATAAATGAACGAACACATTTGACATCTTTCTATGCAGATTATTTTAATTTTTCTAACAATCAAAAAGTATCAACATTTCTTAACCACATTTCTGCATAAACATTCTTTATAACATTATCTTAGTTATCACATCAGCAAACATTTTAATTGTCATTACATGTGTATTTATTGTTGATATAAAACATTCTTTATAATATTATCTTAGTTATCACATCAGCAAACATTTTAATTGTCATTACATGTGTATTTATTGTTGATATAAAACTTTCTTTATCGTTAGATCTCTAACAACTGTGTTTAGTAATTTCTTGCCATGCAAATTGTCCTTAGGTTGTTTGTGTAATCTATTTGTTGTGGGATTATAAGAATACATTATAAGAACGCATAATCTTACCTTCTGATACATTTCACACCGTGTACATCCCGCAACAAACTCATGAGCAAATGAATTCCATTGGAAACAATATCAAATATACCGTGGTCATCACCATAAACTCAACTACGAAACATTGGCTAAAATGAATTAAAACAAAGCGTATCTTAATGTTGAAACAAATGCACGAGTATACAACATCCAATAAGGAACGAATTCACAAACCAGTAATAATGATTTATGAGACCAGCTAGCTAACAATTAAAATAAGAATGCGTACTAACATCACATCATTCATTTTCTAATAATTAAGATTCTCCTTTTCAATCAGAACATTATAATTTCTTCTTTTTTTTATGTCCGATTTATGTGACCAAACCACATAAAGACACAATTTCATCAAACAAAAGCAGTAAGCACTGCTTATGTTCAGATATTTTAACTAAAAGTGAACCGCACATAAAATCTTATTGGCAAACACTTTATGTCTGATCAAAAGTTCACATATTCTATCAGTATTTTCATCGAATTTAGCAAACGGAATATTTCAAGATGGTATCCTTCTCTAAGAAGTATTAGATATTTCATCGCAATTTCTCATATTTTATGGTTATGATTAAAACTTCAATGTTGGGAGTATTACCGTATCAGATGGTTGTGTATAGGCTTGTCTCAGTTTGTGTAGGTCTGTTCGTAATAGCAAAAGGACACAGCAAGATAATCAAACATACAGATGAAAATAGATCTTTCATGTCGGGCGACTGCTGATAACAGATTTGATAAATTCAAGAAACATTCTAATAAAGGCATATTGTAAATATTCTAATAAATATTGTTGATGAAACGTAATATTTATTCTTGATTATAAAACATTTTCAATGAAATATTTATAACAATCATTTTCTGTTCACGTTCAAGCAATGAAATAAAACGTTGGAAATCTTCTGTAATTCGAGTCTGCAAGCACTCAGTCGAACCATTTGGTCCTTCTATCAAAACCTATTATTAGCCTTCTACCTCTTTTTGGCACAGTACTAAAGACCCTAATCAACATTGAATTTGTTAATCATCATATGTCGCAGGGTCTTCTTTCAGATAAGCAATATGACTTTCCCTTCTCTAGGTCAAATATTGATGCATTAAGGATTATTGTTGAAAGAGTCTATCAAACTTTAGACAAGAATGGTGAAATTCGGGCTGTTACTTTGAATGTCTCGACAGTTTTGAATACTGTTCTTCTTCACAAGGTGAAAGATTATGGTGTTTCTGGACGAATTTTTGAACTCCGTCAGTCTTTCTTATGAAAACGCGTAATGAAAGTTATCTTGAATGGTGAGTCTTCTAGATATTTTTTTATATTAATGCTTCTATTTTTCGACCTTCGCTGTTCCTAATTTTCATCAATGACCTTCCTGATGGCATCAGTCCTCAACTCGGTATCTATGCTGATGACACAACTATTTGCACAACTATTTACTCCTATCTTAGCAGTAACAGGGAGTGGAAGAGATAGTAAAAAGCTGAATATAGCTGAATATAGATGAATATATCAGTTCGATATGGTCAAATTGGTAAAACTGATCTATAATCTGTTGTTAACTGGGACAAGGAATTAACACCTCCAAAACGAAACTATTCTCTTTTAATCTCCGAGAGAACCCTTTTTTGCATGACTAATGCTAACCTCCAGGAGAGTGACTCATTGCGCCTTCTCGGACTAATGTCTTCCGCTGTCATGACGTGGAACGATTATATCGAATCTATTGCTAGGTATGTTACTAAGAAAGTTGGTTCACTGTGTTGTGTTAGACACTTTTTATCACCAGAAACTATCTTACATAATTATAAGCCTACCACTCGTCTGTGCTCTGAATATTGCTGCCACAAACGGCCTGTGGCACCTGCTATATATTTAGAGATTCTTGATAAAATATAAAGAAAAATCAACAATATCATGCGTCCTGACCTGGCATCTCGGCTTCAGTTACTTTCCCACAGCCGTAACGTAGCTTCCCTGTGCTTTTTCTATAAATATTTTCATGGTAATTGTTCTGATGAACTTTCCTCTATGGTACCTAGATTTTATGAATTTAAGTTCAGTAGTAGATTGACAACAAGGTTTCATCATTTTACTATTGAAATTGCTAGATCTAAACGTAAATTATATGCTAAAAGTTTTCTCTCTCGCACTTCTCGCTTGTGGAACCCTCTTCCGGCTTCTTACTTCCCAGTCAACTTTGATCTTCAGAATTTTAAATGCAACGTCAATTGTTATTTTATGTCTTTTTAATTCTTATTCTTTTAATGCTGTTCTTTCTTAATAGTGTTTTTTTTATATCCTCTTTAATAATGCCTTTTCTCACATTCTTTCGCACTCAGTAACACTTAATACCTTTATTGCTTTGCTTGAGTGAAATGATTAAAGAAAATTTACAAAGTTTATATGAATTTTTATTATTGTAAAAACCGTTCACCTAAAAGAGAAAGAGTCAATCTAAATTCAGTTTGAAATACACCAAAATAATTTTGCTTGTCGGGGATCACAATTTTAATCTATTAGTTTGAAATTAAAACTAAAATGAAAGTTTCTAGAAACATTTTTAAATGCATTTTGAACGAAGGTATAATTTTTATTGAAGTATATAAACAATTAAGTTATTTTTATAAAGGAGAACTTTTGAGACTCTGCTTCTGTTTTTTTCTTTATGTTAATACGCATATTTTATATTAATGGCAATACACTTTGGAATGAATTTAATCCACTTGTGGACTAAACACTAAAAATTATGTAATACAGTGTAACCCGGATATAAGAGAGTTGCCAGGACCGGTGAAGAAGTCTCTTATATCTGGATTTCTCTTGGTCTAATTTATATACATTAACACAGGCTCTAATTTGGGATCAGAGAAAATCTCTCTTATGTAAAGAATTAAATATTTAATGTAAATTTGAAACTATTTATCAGATATTTAACACATTTAATCACTAGTATTGTTTCTCTAAGAATCACCAGTTTAAATGTCTGTTGCTTTGTAAATAACATGGATGAAGCGTAATTTATTTGGTATTCGCAAATTTATTTTGTCAGACAATTTATGTGTCAACATTTGTTATATCTTGTGCCATGTTTTACGTTGTTTTTATTTGTCACGTTTGTCTTATTATGATTTTATCTTAAATCTTATGTTTTTATCTTAAATCTTATGTTTTTATCTTAAATCTTATGTTTTTATGTTAACTTTTGCGTCATTTGTTTATGTTATTTTATGTCATCTCAGTTTTATGTTATGTTTTTGATATTTTCCACTTTAATTTTTCTCGGTTATTTTTCATATTTTCTTCTATTTTCATTTTTTTTTTTTCATTTTTGTTATCCTTTTTTAACTTACTTTTATATATACATACATACATACATACATACATACATACATACATATATATATATATATATATATATATATTTCTTTTTTCTATTTTTCGCTTTCTTTTTTTCAATTTCTTCGCTTTCTTTTGATTTCTTTCTATTCATTTTCTTTTACTATTTTTCTTCTACTTTTTCTTTTTCTCATCCTCTCTTTCTCAAACAGTTTTAGCGTTTCCATTTTGGCTTTTATTTTTTTTTCTCCTAAGCTTTTTTTAAAAACATATTCAAGAACTTTCATTATTGCTGGTTGCAGCCATACCTTTTTTTCTTCTTTCTTCTTCCTTAATTCTTTCTTTTCATTTTTTCCTGTCTTTTTAATTTCCTCCAGTTTCCTCTCTTTTTAACGTCCTTCACATTTACATCATCATCATCATCATCATCATCATCATCATCATCATCATCATCATCATCATCACCATCGTCATTTCTTCTACTTTCTTTTACTTGAATCTTTTATCTTTTTTAAAAATATCAATGACGATGCACATTCCCGAAGTGCTTGTTAGAACTGATATTACATTGCAGTTTACAAAGAACTTTGGCCGATCTTTTATCTAAATGTTTTATTTTATTTTATTACTTCTACAAATCAGCAGTAATTAAAATTCCTATGTTCAATCAAAGAAACGAATCGAAAAGCTTTCAATTTTAAAACAGCCACCATGATTATGCTTTTTTCATCATCATCATCATCATCATCATCATCATCATCATGGAACCCTCGTCCGGCTTCTTGCTTCCCAGTCAACTTTGATCTTCAAAATTTTAAATGCAACGTCTATTGCGCTAACACTCACTCATTCTTCTGCTAACAGCTCAAACGGCTTTTCAAAATAATAATTTTTAAAAATAAGAATTTATTCAACGAGAATATACTTAGAGAGAATTTGCTTAGAATGTCTCACCGAATGATTGTAAAATATATTTGACTGAATCATTAGAAATTCTCTCTTGTGAATTTATCTCGCAAATTTATTCGAAGATATGAGCGTAGCGTAGTGCTTATCGACGTGGAAAATAAGATTGGTGTGCCGAGTTCAAATTTAAGCTGAGGCCTTTGCGTTCACTTGAAAATGTGTGAATCCATCTGTTCCCTCCACCACCCAGATAGAAGTTAATAGTCCGGCAACCAGTCTTAGAGATTTCGAAACTGGTTGACACTACCATCCCGTAGAAACTTGCTTGCTGCAGGAAACCACATCAGGAATACTTAACGTGGCGAGGCTGTTGTCCTATACTCCACATCACATAAACATAAAACATTTACCTAAAGTAAATGAAAGGCAAATTAAATGTGTAGAATAATTTCTCTAAAGTATTAAGAGAGTGCGTCGTGAACATTTGTCTAGTCGAATTCTTAGGAATGGCCACGAAGTAGCTGACATCAATCACACAGAAAGTGTTGAGAACATTTCATAAATATATGTCACTTAATATTTGAAAAAATTGATCATGCAGCACGATTCTTACAAAGACAGTTCTTTTCCAGCCCATTTCACCTGTCATAAAATATGAGTGCTCTTATGACAAGGAATTATTTATTTTCCAGCGCTGATCAGTAGCGATTGAGATTTGGAATTTATGCCAGTCAGAAAAACAGTTGGCTTTCAATCCTTCCTAGACATACGTAAATATTTAAGGGGATAGCGGATTTCAAGAGCAAAAAGTAAAAAAAAATCCTCTATATTTATCTAAGCATAAAAACACGCAACATCTTTTTACAATATCTATCTAAATTATGTATATATTTCTATTTATATATATTATATATTATATATTATATATAAACAGATATGTATAAATAATGATTTACGTATATAAAATTTATTGCCAAAATATATATGTATTCAAGCACATAAATCATACACTTGATAGAGAACAGGTGTCTCCCCCAACACACACACATACTCCTATACTCCACATCATATAAACATAAAAACTTACCTAAGGTAAAAAAAAGGTAAATGAAATGTGTAGAATAATTTCTCTAAAGTATTAAGAGAGTTTACCGTGAATATTTATCCAGTCGAATTCTTAGGAATGACCACTGTGTCGTTGACATCAATTACACAGAAAGGTTTGAGAACATTTGATCATATATATATATATATATATATATATATATATATCACTAAAAGGTAGAACTAAGGAAAACTGATTGAAAAATATTTTCTTAAATAAAATAGAAAAGAGATTTATTTGTTTCAAAATTTTCTATTTAGCACCTATAACAGGAATGACATTGAGATATTGGAAAATCTTGAATAAATCAAGTCAACAATCGAAATACTCGTTTTATATGGGCAAGAACATTGGCACTGGAGGTTTACATATATGCATATGACAGTCAGGCTGTTCTAAGATAGATAGATAGATAGATAGATAGATAGATAGATAGATAGATAGATAGATAGATAGATAGATAGATAGATCAGAGATTACTTAATTCAGCAGTTTCTTCTCCCTTTACTGTCCGATGTTTATTTATACTTATCTAATTGCATGTGTGTATGTGTGTTTCTCTGTCTGTGTGCGTGTGTTTGTGGCTGTGTGCGCGTGTGTGTAATGTTCTTATGTAAGTGAATGGAGAGATGTAAAAACATCTCGGTGGCACGTACTGCTCCAAGAAGGAACTTCTTCAGACAAATGATATTTATAGTACAGGTTTTATATATAAAAAGGGGAAAAGCTTAAGGAGGACAAATACATTCTTTAAAATAATGATGATACTGAGATGCTCAATCAAACTTCAGATATTAATTCAGCCTCATATATATATATATATATATATATATATATATATATATGTGTGTGTGTGTGTGTTCTTTTTCTCTCTCTTTCAAACATACGCACGCACATATATGTAATGTATGACACAACAGTGATCACGGTTTTTAACTAGTATGAGAGCAGTAGGAAAACACATTGCTTGTATTGATAACTTGTTGTTTATAGATATGTTAATAGAACGTAATGAATTTACCTTTGCAATTTCATCAGTAACGACAAAAAGGTGACTAAAACGAAACACAAAATAAAAAAGAAACACTTTGGCCCCAGTAGCCATGGCTTCTGATTAAAAACAATAATATTAGGTTGATTTTCAGAAGTGTCTTCCCTAAGAAAATAAGTAAATAAAGAGAATACAATACGTTTTTTTTAAAAAGGGCAAGCAATCAGAAAAGAATGGAAATGAGAAGAAGAGTAAATGAGAGCAATTGGACAGAATAGATTAGAGAACGAAGAGAGGAGAAAAGTGTAAATGGAGAATAGAAAGCCGGATAGAAATAAATTAAAAAAAAAAACGAAGAGGAAATAAAGGCAGATATGAATGCAAAAGAGAACAAAAGTGAATAATAATAGGCAGGAAAAAAGAAAGTCAAGAAAAATGGCACAAAATGAAGGGCTGACTGCAGAAGAGAAATCTGCTGTAAAAAATCCAGATAAAAAATAAGAGTAAAAAAATAAGCAGTAAGCAAAAAAGAGAAAGCAGAAGAAATATTCATTCAGGTGAGAAAGAAAGCAATGAAGAACAGAACATAGAAAAAACAAATCGTGCAGGATGGAAGAAAATAGAAATTAATCCAATGATCTAAAGGTAAATATCTACTTGAGTTTACTGACGAGATTTAAAAATTCATTTCTGAATAAGAAAAGAATCAGAAAAATAAGGATGGAAATAAAAAATAAGGAGAAAAAGAATAATAGTTTAAAAAGAAAACCAAATTCATCGAATATATCCATAGTGTTACCCATGAATTAATCTCCATGATCAATATTGCTTGCCCAGGAAGTTTTTTTGTGTTGTCTGTCCATTTGAATTAAATTGCAAGAATAAATCGTTTCGTCATTGCTAAGTTGAACCGATCCTCGTGTCGTCAATTCTATACGCTTGGGAACTTACATGAAATAAATTATTTTGTTTGGATTAAGCAGTTCTGTTTGCTTTAGTCGGACAATTTGTTGAAGTAAGCGGTAATCTTGCGTAATGTATAGATGTATGAATTCTAAAACTGTTCAAGTAGTTCAAATAATATGCTTTATGTAATTTTATATGTGTAGACCAACAGGTTCTGCAGAAATAAAGCACACTACAGAATTGTGACAGACCGTCGAAACAAGAACTGAAATTGAATGGACATTAGTGCTTGCTGAGAAAAGCAAATTTTAGAATTACACAAAGGAATTTATTTATTACCGACAATTATGGATTTTAGGTCGTTGTTTATTTTGTGAGGTGTAGAGAAGATCAGCCTGTTAAAAGACATCAACACAAATTCCAAATTCGAAGCAGAATAAGTAGCCTTTTTTTTGTTCTCATATTCTGAGCGTATAATCCGATGACAATTCAAAATTCCCCATTTTTCATTTAAGTTAGCACGTGAATTTACTTTAGGAAGGGAGGATTTTAAAATTTTGTAAGTCGGGTTAATATCTACGAATGAATTATTTCCAAGGGACTTAGGCAGCGGTATGCTTAGCGTTTGTGCCACAAACAACATTTCAAAATTATCTAAACAACATTTCAAAATTAGACAACATCTACAAAAATACAAAGATCACAATGACGACAGCAACTACAAACGCAACAACAAAGATGGAAAATCATTTAAAATAATTACAAAAAAGCTTTTTATTAAATACATTGTTTTAGCATAAAATGTGATTACATTAACAATATAGGCATTATGAAAAGTTCTACTAACCTTAACTGACTGTAAGTAGCAAAGTAAATATCCAGTGTATTACTTAACAATAAAGTGAATCTAGGAAGAAATACCACAATGCTACTTCATTGTACTAATTCACCTAAATACCATACTCGAATATTTACCACCCAAGTGGACCACCTCGTCCACAGCCGCTTTAAGTTCGCCAAATGACCTTAATTTATTCTTCTCCTTCTTCTTCTTCTTCTTCTTCTTCTTCTTCTTCTTCTTCTTCTTCTTCTTCTTCTTCTTCGTCTTCTTCTATTTTATCTTTTTGGTATCTCACCTAAACTTTTTTCTGCCATCCATTTACTCAAGCTCGTTATGTATGTTATACGTTGTTTTACTCTGTCTCCCTTGTCTTAAATCTGTCCTGTGAGTATCAGATTTACCAAGCCCTCTTTCCTCATTATGTGCCCCATAAACTTCAACTGTCTCTTCCAGATATATAAGTGTCCTTTTTGTTTTCATTTTCTCTAAAACTTCATCATTTTTCGCATATTCCGTCCATGGTATTCTCATCATCTTTCTCTAGAACCACATTCCTGTTTCTTCAAGTCTCTTCTTCATCTTTGAGGAGACTGTACAACATTCAATGATATTACATAACAGTTCAATGCTCTTCTTTTTTTTGTAACAAAATTTTTCTGCTCTAAATATTTTGCGTGGCTTTTGGAAGGCATCATTCATTATCCCAATGTGCCTTCGGACTACAGCGTTGAACTTTCTGTCCTGTTAAAACGCTTCACAGATATCAAAATTGTTGTACCTGTTTGATGTTGGTATCTCCAATTTGCAATCCGAACTTTGAGCTCATCCTTTTACTAACAACTATGCATTTTATCTTCTTGCAATTGATGTTCAGTACTTTCTTTTCGCTTTCCTTCCCTAACTTCTATTGCTTAGCATACGACGCATTATTTTTGTCAATTTTGTCAATCAAACCCAATAAAACTAAATTAACTCGGTTTACCGTCATAATCCGTTAAAACGAAACTAACACACGCATAAAAAAAGATATTAGCACATTAAGTGTATTATGTCCAGGAAACAAAGTTTAGTATTACACATGTTTAAAAAAACATCGTGACATTAGATATTCAGGTAAACGAGTTTCAGTGAATTTTCAGTGTTAGACAAGATTTAAATTTACATATCATTCTTGTCACCACTTTATTGCTTTTCATTTTAATTTGTCACTTTCCTAGAGAAACTGTTGTTAATATGCACAAATAACCAAAACATAATATTAACACTGAAGATAGTAAATTTCATGGAAGAATACACGATCTTACGAATGACAGTAACATTTAAAAAGATAGAGCTATCCAGATTTAAAGGAATTGATACCATCAAATATTTGATATCATAGAATATTTAACTGATGTGAATAAAATTAATATGACATTACAGAATAACTAATGAACATCATAAAACCTTGTTGAAATCAAAACATATACTTATATCTTGGGCAGTGAAATTAAATAAATTCATCCCGGGTACGACTTATTTGGACTTTTACCCTCACGGCGATGCTTTAGTTCTGAGACAAAGTGCTTGAGGGACAAATTTTATCCTTGGGCCTTGTGTAAAATGAATGTTACCGCACACTGACAATTTTCAAAGTAATTTTGTAGACAGGAAAATTAAAAAAAGAAGCAAACCTTGCAACAATTATGTCAACATCTGCAACCTTTGTCAACAAGAAAAATTAACTATAGTAACATTTCCAGATAAAAAAAAATTAAACCAGAGATCGAAGATTATGCCCCGCTGTAGACATAGTAAAACTTTCCTTTTCAGTTCATTACAAATGGGATAAAAAGAACGTATGTATATTTCATTTAGCACCTCAACGATACATTTCCAATACACTTGAAGTGTGAATAAAAACTAAATAACGAGATATTAGCAACTGTATATCTGTGCGATGGCGTGCATATGCAGATAAGCAAATAAATATTTATTTTATTTAATTTATGGTGCAAATAAGTTAATGTGGTTAGTGCAGTTAAACAGAGCTATGAAGTATATATTAATAAATACACATATACCTACGTTTGTAGTGCAACTTAAAGCGTGATGGTTTCCAAATTCGTCAGGCACACATGGCGATTGAAGCGCTTATTACAGTTACTTATTATTGTCTCATCGGAAGAATACTAATATATATATATATATATATATATATATATATATATATATATATATATATATATAAACCTAGTGTGCCAGACGGGGTATGATTTAGATTATCGCCTATAAATATGCTGTTTCTCTTTTGCCTCTTTACCCAGCTTTCCCTGACGATCTGCTTAGGTGAAACCTGGGTAGGTTTGTCTGGCTCACTAGGAGTATCTAGGTCTGCTCTACGTTTGTATTGAGCTCTTTTGTTAGTTAGTTGTTTACTCGTGTCGGGGTTTTTTCTTTGGGCTTTAAACCTGTATCTGTGCGATTTTTTCCGACAGACTTTCGTGTTTCTAGCTCTTTCTTTTTTTAAAACCTTTTTTCCTTCGTGATCATTGATCATTGGCAAATCAAGAATTCGAAGGTTTTTCGAAACGAGTATAGTTACACACACACACACACACACACACACACACATATATATATATATATATATATATATATATATATATATACACACATACGAGGCTACCTTTAAATATATTTACTCAATTTTGTAATCAATTTTATTAGGTATTAATTATTTATTTTCTTTGCCATTGTGCAATGACACAATGCACACACAAACATACATCCAACACGCACAGCATCGAATGAAGCAAAGTAATACGTTGAAAATTGTCAGCGTGCGGTAACGTACATTTTACACAGGGTCCAAGGATAAAAGCTGTCTCTCAAGTACTCTGTCCTAGAACTAGAGCAACACCGTGAGGGTAACAGTACAAACAAGTCGTATTGTCATTTTTTATGGAATTATATTTAGTATTTTTTTCCTAAATTGGATAAGATTTTGTTAATGTTTTATATTTAATTCGTATATATAGTCAATTTTTACATTCTATGTGATTTAGTATTTTTGTTTTTCGTAAGGATTTATCGGATGTATTGTGCATGATTTTTTGTTCATTGTTGATATGCGATTTAATTGTACTATTATTAGATAAATCATATGTCTCATTATTGTACTATTATTAGATAAATCATATGTTTATCTAAATAAATGATCCTAAAATAAATGCATATGTTGCTTGAAGAAACATTAGAGAAACATTTCTAAATCGGAAACAACGTTGTTTTCTTGAGGTTTTGTTGTTTCTTTTGTATCGTTGGTGGTTTTTGATTTTTGGTAAGAAGTGATTAGTTTCATTTATTTGCTTTTATCGTTTGGTGGTATGTATGTATTGAGTTTGGAAGCTACTATTTCAGTTTAGCTCTTAAGGGTGACTTCATGTGAGATTTATCATCCTAATCATTATCATCCCTATAATGGGGTGTGATCATAGGGTCGCAGCTCAGCAGAAAATCAGCCTAGCTTCCTTCATATGTCTCGGTTGCGTGCCAGCATCTGATTCTCTATGAATGATCTTCCACACATCATTGATGTTGCCTGTCCATTTTTCTCTCTGCCATTTCTTCTTTTGGCGGAACCTTGTAGGACAGTATTGAAAAGATGGTTGGCTCTTATGACGTGTTCATACCATTTCAACTTCTTGGCAGTTGTTACGAGGTGTTCTAATAGGCCTGTTTCTTGTCTGAGAGAGTGTCTTGCGCTGCGTCATTTCTGATGCCTAGAAATGTTCTGTCGTATCTAATTTCTGATACTTGGATTCTTCACTGTAATTACCGTTCTTGAAATCATGCATATTCTGGGGTCATTTTTGCTGATAATTGAACTAAAATACTTGAATTGACTCACTACTTTAAGTTCCTGACCACCGACTTTTACCTTACTTGGAAGCCCTCATTTGAGAATGACAAGTTTAAAAACAGGTTCGGTTTATCTGTCCATTTAGCTATTTTCCAATTCAGGTGTTTAACTCTTTTTATATTCTATTAATGTCATTCAATGCAACATAACCAAAAGGTATCGGGGTCAACTCATGAATAGTGAATGTACAATTTACGCACCGTAACAGGACATCGAAAAGAAATCGCAATAAAATTACAAGAAATGAAGTTAAAATAAGAGGCTTACAATCGCAATCTTCACTTGTCTAACCTTAAATTTGATCAGCGAAGTACTGGATATATAATGTGTGAAAAGTAAAATGTTTTGAATGGCAAAATTGTAATTGAATGAAACAATCATTTTATTATTGAATTACCCACTATACGAAAAACGTTTGCAGTTACTTCTTTTTATTATACACACTTTTCTCTCGTTGGAACTACTATAACCTCTTCCCTTATATATATATATATATATATATATATATATATATATATATATATATATGTGTGTGTGTGTGTGTGTGTGTGTGTGTGTGTATGTGTGTGTGTGTATAGTCTACGTCTGTGCATGAAAAGATAATAAATATTAGTAAGTTATTATAGAAACAGAACGTACATACATGGAATATCGAAATATTATGTTGGTTTCTAAAAAAGTATGTGAGCAGAGAAAATATACATTATACAAAATATTTTATATTCATTTCCAATTCAAGTCCATTGAAACTGATATATTGCATTCAGTTCACATTAGACAAATGTATTTTGTTTGCTAGATTTTCCCAATGATAGAGTTTTGACAAACAAATTAAAACATTTCAGTCATGAATTGTTATATCCGATAATGACAAAAATCTCATCTGTAGAGCGAAAAGAGCTGTAATTAGTTTTCTTTTCGATTGCGCTTATTCCTAACAAAACTAGACAGAAATGTTAGTACCGATGAGAATATAAAAACAATAACTTCAAGAAATTTGGTCAAAGTAATAAAAATTAAACAAAGCTTGAAAGTTATTTTGTAAGCTACATATGTCATGTCGGAGAATAATATATTTATAACTAAACGGAGTGTAGATTTTATTGCAATGCAAGCAATATTTCCCTACTTGAAAAAGAACAAAATTTAGCACTTTATGCCCGCCATGCCAAAATTTAACTGTTGTCAGCTTTCGACTATGAAATAGGACTATATTTAAATCTCTCCTGTCTTCTTTCTCGACTTGTAATGCATGATCATAAATCTAAATCATTAAATTTTGTTGGACTGGTACATTCCAATTCAAAAGGAAGCAGAAATTAAAATACAATAATAAAGCAAAAGCGATTTTTTTCTGGCCAGATGCAGATTTTCATGAGTATGGGTGGAGAATGTATCGGTCGAAACGTTAATAAAGTACTGAATAATTTTCAAGACTTAATCTTTGATATTTTACTATGGAACTTGCTCAATTCATACCAGCCAGCGTGTTTGTGAGGTCCCATTAACTCTCATCTGAAATGTGTGGACCTTACAGTCCTGAGAGAATGCCCAAATCCTCCCTGAAGTGGGTGTTTATACACCTTCTGTAGTCCTGTTCTTTCCCAACGCTTGTAACCCAGGTTCAGCAGACCGATCACATAGACCTGCATATGGTGACTGGGAGCTTACTTCAGGTCAATGATGCACTTCGATTCCCTTGATGGTCTGGTGTGATACAGAGTGCAAAGTCTATTTTGATTTGATCTGGAGTGAGATATACTACAATATTAACAGATGTAACGATGATAATATGATTTGATTTTTACTTTTTTCCTAATGCCTTTAAATTTGTCATCAGTGAAATTGATTTTAAACTCCACAATAACAAATGCTTGTTTTCGCGAAAAATCTGCCTTGTCAGTCATGTACTGAAATATACATGTATCACGCATGGCACATAAGTGACTGACTGAAGATTTTATTTCATGGAACTGAAGTTGCAATTTCGAATTCGATCATCGACAGCTGAAATCTTTAAACAATAAAGCCTTTAGAAAGAACGCGTTCTTTCCACCTCTGTGGCTGTAAACACAATTGGACATTGAAACATTTCAAGAGAAAAACACGCTAATTCTCACACAAAGATAACTGGAATTAAATTCATATAATGTTGCTAATCATTTTGACATTTTTTTAGCCAGTTGCATACGAGATGGGGTTAGTGAATTACAGCATACCATTCAATGTATAAGCTTTGCTCGGTAAATAAATAAGATATTTAAAACATTTGACAATTCTGACTAGCAAGGTCTATAAACGACTTCATTATAAATTACAATAAAAAAAGTTGAAATTATTTCTTTATTAATTGTTCGTTGATTACAAATTTCCATCTGTATTAAACAGTACTTAATTAAGCGTAAAATTAAAAAGAGAAAATGTATTAAAGGAAAGGAAAAAATGATTTTTTTTCTAATTTTAATGTCAACGGAAAATAAATGAAAGAACGAATTAATAACTGAATGGTTTGCAAGAATGTTAACAATAAAGACAAAAATAAGTTTGTCGTCTACAGCCAATTTGATCAATTATAATTTGAAAGAAATTAACACTCAAAACAAAAAAAAAGCTATACACTTAACTGAAAACATTCAACTTAAATGATGATCATATATATATATATATTTATATATATAACCTTGTGTTCTGTGTTTACAGGAGAAAATGCAGATTATCAGGTTTTTGAATAGGGATGATTTATTAACTCAAAGTTATGAATTAACGGTTAATTGTAATCATACTTTTGACGCTACAATCTTGCTAGATTGTGTGATTTGATAATTGCTTCTTATAGTTTAGATTAACCTTGTTGCGTCATATAATGAGTAAGTATCTTTTGTTTGTAAGATCCATTTTGACGTAGTATATTTTGTACATTATTCTTCTAGTACTGATAATAATATCTAGTATGTAAGTATATGCGTTTGGCTGATATCTTGACATTTTCCATGCATTGATTTTATTAACACCTCATATGTGACCCTTTACGTAAAAGTTGCATTTTATTTTGGATAATCTATATTTTAATTAATTTTATATGATCTATATGTTTAAAGTTTTTGTTTGATCTAGTTATTTAAACAATTTTTTTTATTTATATATTTTAATAATTTTGAATGTCTTGTTTTCATGTTTTTTCTTTTTTTTTAATTTTTATTTTTCGTTTGTTATTTTCTTAACAGGAACATATCGAATTGTGAAATTCTAACTTTTAACTCACGAAGTATACGCCTTGTTAAATTACGTTTCCTTTCTCCATAGGAAGTGTCATTTGTAGCAAACTTAATTGTATTGAATATAATGATTTTAAATCTGGGGGTCATGACCTCTTACTTCACGTACACCATTTTGATTGGAAGATGTAATTATAAACAAAACATATTTCGCTGCTATCTCCTCCCGTTTCTTTCATATATTTTTCCGTATTCTTCCTTTTACCTGGAAAAGAGAATGTATCTCGTGTCTTTCTTACACTTTTTTCTTTTCTCTTTTTTAAGCGTGAAAAGAGATTGTTTGTTGTTTTAAATTTGAAATTTCAATAAATAGTCTACTAACCAGTCATTTACTAACGCCTGATGAAATATGTTGGTAAACCTCGAAACATCATTGTATTTATGTACCGTTTTTTCTTATGTTGATGTAATTATCCTAAAATAAAGAATACACTCTGCTTTTGTATTGAGCCCTGTTTTAAATCAATGTTCCGAACTTTGGAATTTATTTTCGATTGGTTCTCATTTCATATATATATATATATATATATATATATATATATATATACTAGATTGTAATTGGTAGGGATAATTCCAAGGAGGACGTTAATCAAAAGACAGTTCAATGTAAGTTACAGAGCAATATAATGAAAAATCAAGAAAACCTTAAAAATTTATTTTGGTTATAATTTATTTCGTATTTTCATATTCTTCTCTTCGGACCAAATTTCGGTCTGAAGAGAAGAATATGAAAATATTCATGAAATAAATTACACTCGAGATGGATTTTTTAAGATTTTTGATCTGTTATATATATATATATATATATATATATATATATATATATATATATATATATATATAAAGGCTCTATCATTTAATATGCCATTGAGCACTCTTTCTATGGTGTGCCTGTTTAGGATAGTCCCTTAGGAATTGCTTACTTTACATTCTATTTAAATTATATATATACATATATTAAATAATGTCATATTTTTATTTCATTTTTATTTCATTTTTTATTTCACTAATCAGAGCAGATTTTCGCTTAGTGGTGTCTCTTTTGAGGAATACAAATTGATGATTTAAACTCCCCCCAGGGGGTCTGCTTTTAACTAATATAAATGTGAAGTGGCTGAAATTTTATGAAATTAAGTATTTGGCGGTGTCATGTAAACAAAATGATATATTCTTACCAAGATTTTCTATGATAAAAAAATTCAAAAATAATTTCATTCATTTGTGAATAAGTACTGAGAATTTCATTAAAATTCGGCAATCGGGGAGTTTTGCAAGAATTTCTAAAACAATGTGTTTAAAAAACAAAAAGACGCTAAAAATCACTATATTAATCATTGGCGCAAGGAAATCAAGATTTTCAACCAAAATTTCGAACATGCTAGAAAGCATTACAAACTTTAATAAAATAATCAAAAATACTTTGGTCTATCCTCTTAATAATAACGTAAACATTTTGGCAATAAAACTTTTTTTTATCAAGTTTGGGGCTTTTTTTCTTCATGGTATGCTCGTTTAAAAAGATTTTTGGAGGTGTTTAAATCTTGGGTTGGTCAAAAATTTCTTTCGCTTTATTAAGTAAATTTTCTACTTAATAAACGAATGAAGTTTTTGTCCAAACCAGTAGTTTTTGCTGGTTTCTCACAGTCTGTTACTTGACACGATTATTAATTGATTTTTTACTGTTCAATCTATGTTTTATATTAATCATTGAAATTTCGGCAACAGATATATTTTACTTTTGTTTTATTATGCTTCTTTTTCCTCTTTCTCCCTCTTCCAAAATGCAAAAGAAGTCTGAAGCTAATTTCAGATGAAACGTATGTAGAAGAAATCTTTGACTAATATATAAAAGAATACAATTAAACATGTTCGCCTCATATTTAACTCTCCACAGGTTTTTTGATTTTGGAGGGGTTTTTGTTTTTATTTTTATTTTATTTTTTTTTTACGAAGGTAAGCGCAGTATCAGATTGGCCGCAAAGTCTCATCATTTTACATCTGAAATGATTAGATGTAACCGCAAGTTCTATGGTAACAGATTATTTTATCGCACATTTTGCTTGTGGAACTCTCTTCTGACTTTTTGTTTTCCAGTCAACTTTAATCTTCAAAAATTTCAATGCAACGACAATCATTATCTTCTGTCTTTTTAATTCATTTTTTTAATTGTTCCCACTCCTCAATAATGTTTTTCTTTTTCTCCTTTTCTCTCATACTCATTAACCCCTTACGAATTAGTGGCTTTATTGCCTTGTTTGAAGTGACTTGATTAAACAAAAAGCGAACAATAATACTGTCATATTATTGACTATTAACGTATTTCAAATTACTTTTTACTTATTTTGACCAAGAATATGAAACATTCAGTGAAATAAAAGAGAACTTTGTTATTATGGATATATTTGATAAAGCGGTTATCAATTATATAAATTGATACCTTCATTCTCTAAATTACACGAACACAATTCTGTCTAAAATTCAAACTATTTTTACTTCGTATTTCTCAGAAATAGTTCTACCTATCGTGGAACAATTATTATTATTATTTACCATAGTTTTTCACTGTCTATTCAGCGAATACATTATGGCGTAAGTTAGTTTCTTATATTAAATATATGTGTGCGTGTGGGCGAGTGTGCCCTTGTGTCTATAAAATTCCTGCTATTTCGATCTGAAAAATATCCGATATAATCTAAGATACTTATCTTAAATAAGATATAAAAGAATTTTTCTGCAACCTAACAAAGTCATTCATTTTACACAATATATGTTATTTTTTCAGTATAAATCCGTTCTTAGTTTATGCCCTTAATTCTGTAGTGTATATTACTCACATAATTCGAACATTATACAAAACTCAGCTAACAGCTACGTGTCTGGCTATGGAATTCTTGATGCACGTATAACAATTTATATCGTCACTGTATCGAGGCAATCTATTTTACAGAAAATGTGCCATAGTCAGTACGTATGTACATGTGTATATAGGATTGTCTTTTTTTTTTAATCTGTATCTCTATTCGGGCTGAGATAAAACAGGAAACAGAAAATGTTTCTTAAATCCCATCTACTTTCATGACATTTTTCAATTTCCTTTTCACCGTGTGTACAAAAACATACATGAAGGATATCGTTGAATGTACGAATTATTACTAACGGAACATGCACGCCTTCAGCAAATCTGAAGATTCCATTTTGAATGCAATGAAAACCGGATGTCTAGAATAAAATAGAATATTCTATGAATGAATTAGTATTGCGGAAATCTAAGGAAGAAATTTGACCGGCCTAGAAATTACAAGGTTGTGGAAATAAGGTCTTCAATAATAATGAATGTTATAATATCAAATGATAATCAAATGATATGACAGCTGTAATAAAATGTTTGCATGTAAAACGATGAAGTTCAAATGAATAATGGAAGGAAAAGTTTTGTACGTTTTAAAAAAAAGCCTGTGGAATTTATAAAGAATGCAATGAATAGAGCCAAAAGATGGAAAGGCAAGATGAAAGAAACGATAAAAGAAAGAAAGGAAATAAATTAAAGAGAAAAAAAAAAGGTTAGGATGTAAGAGAATTTAGCATAAAAGATTGAAAATATCAACATAAAAATGAAAGAAAAGAAAGTAATAAAAACACCGCAATTTATAATAGAATTAAACTTTTTATTCTCAATAAAATCTCACGTAAATACGAGGTAATAACCAAATTAAAATCATCGATAAACCAATCAATAAATACAGGTTGCAAAATTTCTTTACTTGTGCTTTTATGTAAACGATTTCTTACCTTCACCAAAATTTACGGGAAACGGTGTCCTGGGTAGAAAGGGTTTGTCGTCTCGGTATTTAAACCCTGGTTAAATGCGATTCGAATAAAAAAAAACTTAAAATTTCACGGAATCTTTTTTCATTGGGAGCCAATTGAAAAGGAAAGAAAAAATGTCGAAATGTACCCAAATGTGTAAGGAAGTAAAAACTAACACCAAAAGTAAGAGAACTATTTGGTAAAAAACGTCCTAGAATTTCGTCTGGAATTTTTATATACAGCAATTCAAATGCAAATTATTTTCTTCTTTTTCCCTTATTCTTAATCTTATCCTGTAACTATTCAAACCGAAGAAACTATTGCAATTTCCAGTAATTTTATATCGTTTGCTTCTA
Organism: Acanthosepion lycidas; assembly: GCA_963932145.1. Taxonomy (NCBI): domain Eukaryota; kingdom Metazoa; phylum Mollusca; class Cephalopoda; order Sepiida; family Sepiidae; genus Acanthosepion; species Acanthosepion lycidas. The sequence goes on along the minus strand of OZ010598.1, from coordinate 53,106,844 downwards.
TCTATCTATCTATCTATCTATCTATCTATCTATCTATCTATCTATCTATCTATCTATCTATCTAAAGTGCTGAAACGTTCTCCTTTCGGCCAAAAGGGGATTCATTACAAATTTCTTAAGTTTGGTAAATTGGTCAAATAATGGGAAGTGGGTTGGTTTAAGTATTCTTTAGCACTTTCCGCGCGTGCACGCACACACACGTACCCCATATATATGCATAACGCTTTGGGCACCTCGAGGTGGTGTAATGTTTAGCAAGCTTGTCTTGCTAGAACAGTAACGACTGAGTAGTGATTTCAATCCTCACTGGGTGCCCCATACTTTCGGCCTTGTGCCACATCTAAGCCACACTTAGAAAATAACTATTGGACACCTCGCGGTGGTGTAATGGTGAGCAAGCTTGTCTCGCTAGACCAATTACGACTGAGTAGTGAGTTCGATCCTCACTGGGTGCCCCATACTTTCGGCCTTGTGCCACATTTAAGTTACGCTTGGAAAATCACTATATATTAGGCTTATTTTGCATAATCAGAAGTGTCCACTACTTAGACCTGAACACCCCCATCATCTGTATGCAATGAACTCCTCTCCTTTAAAAGATATAATATACTTTGCTCTAGGTTGCACTCGTTCTCTTGCGTTCTAAGAAGGACCTATGACTGTCGGTAGATGAGACGCCCGAGAGTGGTAATGCCGAGTTCGGTTGAACAGTTTTTATTACTTATGCCACTTTAAACACTTCTTTATGTTATGTTCCCTTTGAAGGATCAAACAAATAAATATATACTTGTAAAATATTAAAATTTTAAATTTGTTGCTGTTTTTGTCGACATAGCTAGGCTCGTTTTTGTTAAATTAAAATCAACAATCTAGAAATAGCAATGACAAATAATTTCATTATTTAGGCAAAATTATTATCATGATATTGGTAATAGTAATTTATTTATTAATATTAACATCATTTTTATTGTTATTATTATTTACGTCAACGATTCTACAAGTAATTACTTTGTTCTTCTCCCTGCAATCTTAGATATTTCTGAAATTAGGCCAACGTCGGCTCAAGGTTTGAACAGTCTGAAACAAAATGACTATCAAGCGTCTTCGTGGCTATCGTGAGACTTTTCCACTATATCAATATATATATATGTATATATATATATATATATATATATATATATATATATATATATATATATATGTTAATAAATTAATATTAGATAAAAATTAAGTTGAGTAATTTCCGTTTTTAGGAATCAACTGTAATGACGAATTATTATCCTAATTGTTAATAATCTATACGTGGTAGTTTTGTTTTTGTAAGATAGTGGCATCGTAATAAAAGAAAACTGTTTTCCTCCATGAAAAGGCGAGGTCGCATACTGCAAGCATAACAAAGAAAACCAGTTTTTTTAACTCACTTGATTTGTTCAACTCCACCTGCTATATTCACCTAATTTTGGAACCAACAAATAACCTCCTTTTTTTTCTATTTTTTTTATTTTTTTATTGTTGCAAGATGCATTGATGGAGAAAACTTTCTCTAATAAAAGAGTCCGTTGAAAAAGAGTCCGTTGAAAAAGTTTTCACGTCAAAACTTGCGAAATTTTACTCAAAAGATATCGAAGACCTCCCTGATAAGTGCAAGTCATTGCAAATAATGGAGACTATATAACCGAACAAAATTGTTTCTTATTTTTTGAAGTTGTTGATAAACAAAAATGAAATTATTTATGACTCCAACAAATAAATTCACATTAATGTTCATGTTATTATGACATATTTTTCTATCATTATTATTAAACTTCTTATACATTTTATTATTTACTGTTATCATTTATGGTAATGATTATAAAGATTCATCAGGTTTGTGATTCCTGGCATTGTTTCAAATTTTCTCTTTATTTCAACTTCACTATAACATTTGTGGGGAACGTCGGAGGGCCATACTAACATTTATCAAAAAACTCCAAACACTTTGAAATAAAGGAACAGATTCAAAGATTTAAATAAATAATATATTCTATTTGAATGACTTCTATATGGGTGAGTCCTTTATAGATTTGAATGTGGAAAGTTTGTTAGGCATGGTAGTTGTTAGTTTGAATCAGACTTTCATAGTAGCCGATATCTTGTTGGCAACTGTCGAAAGTGCGGTTGCTTTGGAGACATGTTTCGGCGCAAATATACTGATTATATCGTCTTTCAGAGTTGCCTTCTCATTAGTTGAGGGAGAAGGACTGAGAGAGAGAGAGAGAGAGAGAGAGAGAGAGAGAGATGGATTATTAAGAAGTAAATGCTTTATTTTTATTTTATTTTATATTTGGGCACGCCACACATTTATCGATATTGATACCATTCTTATTGAAGTGTTCTTTTTATCGCTTACAATTATTTCCTGTCTTCTGTCCTGGAGAATCAACATGTATCTCCCCAAAGATTTCCTCGTTTTGTTCCCCAGTTTATATTTGTATGCCTTTAATGGTTTGAAAACATTTCAGTGTACCACTTGTTGGAACCTTTCTTCGCATTTTTCAGAGTGATTAAAAAATTTTTCAATGGTTTTGTTTTATCTCGTTTCATCTCTATTTTCACAACCAAAATCAGAAATATATATTTATTGTTTTAATTAAAACTCAGAAAACGAAACTAAACATAACAGATGTTAGTAGGAATAAACCACTCAAGAAAAATAATACAATATTTTTTTTTAAATTTAACAGCGTTTGTTTTTCATATCTTAGTTTTATGATACACTTTTTAATAGGATTTTCTTATAAGGTCTCTTCGACTTTGCCAGTTTATTGCGTGTGTTTTCTGTTTGTTATATAGCGTTATTTTTATTTATTTATCTTTGAATTCTATGCTGTTTTTTTCTGCTCTAAAGTTTTTTTTTTATTTTTTTTATTTTTAAGCTGTCCTTAATTTTTTACTCTTTTTAGTGCCTATAAATTAATTCCTTTTCAATAACTTTCTCTATTTATGTTTTCAACATTCTCCTCGGATATTAGTTTTGAAGTCATTCATTCCTTTATACTTGTTTGAACATGTTATTTTCTCGCTTCACTAATTTGTTCGAATGTACCTTCACACACAATAAAGTATTGTTCGTTTTTACTTTTTTTTAGAGTTAAACTAACTTGTAAAAATCTTTGTTTTCATGCCAAACATTCTTACTATTTGAATTAGTACTTCTAATAACCTAATGCTCGAAAATATTATACGATGGTCTTTGTATTCTGACGATTCGTCATTACTTTTCTATTAGTAATTATATATGAAATATGTTTTTGACTTAGGACTTCTAAAACTTTACTGTAATTGGTGACTTGCACTGAAGATCAAGCGACAGCAAGTCTCATTATTTCGTTGTTTCGAGTAATTTCCGATCTTTCTGTAAATGTCTTCAGGACTATTCCAGCCGAGCCAATAATGACAGATACATTCATTATCTCAATATTCTGCAAATTTTTCACTTCTCTCGCAAAATATCGATGTTTTTCCTATTTTTTCTGTTTCTTTCAAATTTAGTCTCTGTTCTGCTCAAATAGCAACATCCAGCATTTAACAAATTTTCTTCTGCTTGTTCACGTCACCTAGATTTCATCTTATGACCGGAATTATAGATTCTTCTTGCTGAGTACACCAATGGCTTTCACTGGAAATCAAATGATCACAAGTTACTTTAATAATTTAACGCTTTTTTCTAGATGATTTTATTACTTATTATTTTCGAATTTTCCTCGGATTTCCAATTCTTTTGTACTCTTCGCAAGACCCTTCCAAAACATGCCAATAATAAGAAACACGACTGTCACTTCTCATGCTCCACAGTTATTTTCAATTATTTGATAAAGTTCAATGATTTTAGTTTCTCATTTTCCGCAGGGTTTCTGCCTATACAGTAACATCAACTACTTGACAAATTTTCATCTATTTATTTATAATGGTAATATAGCCGTTTCCCTACAAGGAAACATTTGGCATTCATTGATCGATCAGCTAGTACTACTGCCGGTTGAAATTTATAAAATTTTTCTCTTAAAATATTTCTTTAGGAAATTAGGTTTCACAAGCCGGCTCTTGCCAGTATTAATCGGGGTTTCCTTCTTAACTTTTTAGTTAAAGTGGTGTAGAATGTTATTATGTCATCATTTTATCTTCGAGTTACATGTGTTACGAGTAACATATGAAGAAAAAGTCCTAAAAAATCTCATAAGTACTATTATAGCTCCCATTAATCTCAGTAAAAAAATAAAACTAATTATATACTATACTAAAATTAATTCCACCAACTTAATAATCCACAGTGACTCTTCTCCGTCAACTAATGTTTTGCAAAAGATCAACAACGTATATCAATTTAAATGACAATTGGGAGATTGAATCTTTGAGAAAAACATAAATATATATGTGTTGGTTTCACGACGGCGACACTATTAAGAAGGCTTACTTTACACATTTCGAATTCAACTTCTATTGCACAACATTTAAAAGAACATTCCTGTCGACATTCGCGTTTTAGAGAAGTACAAGTATACTCCACGATGAAAATAAAAAACAAAAACTTCAAATTCTCTAAGCGATCTATATTAAAAATTAAACCAACACTAAATAAAATTAATTATGAATATAGCAACAATATTTTAAAAATCAATAAAAGCAATTTATTTTAAAAGCATTTTTTAATATTAATAATGAAAATTACCTCCCTTACATATTCTTAATGTAAATTGACTATAACGGAGCGTATTTCATGCTCATATACAAAAAAATTCATAACTATTAGTTACATTAAATTTTGTCTTATTAATTCACTCATGAAGATAATCGTGGATGAGATAGAAAGTATTTGGGAAAATAAAAGAAATAACCAAAACTACAGTGTCTTTCTTACTCAGTTTTGTAACAGCACTAAGAAATTCATCCGTGAATTTGAGAAGATAAAATTGGCATAATATGTCAAGGTTATTCAGCCATATATATATTCTCTATATACAATGAGTGAAAACACGAGCGATACCCTGCCCTTCTCAGTCGCCAACCAGGGGAGGTAACACAGTTTCGGTGGCTAAGGCGGTACTGCCACTCCTGGTGCCACCAGCAGCTTTTGCCACCGGACAGAGTATTGTTTTTGTATACGTGTCAGTGTTTTTCGATTTAGTTTTGCAACTGAAATTTTTCAGCGTTGTGGTAAAATACAACCTCCGAACCTTCCTCCGTTTCTCTACTAGAATACGTCGAGTTTGCGACACTGTCGCCATCACACTTTTACATTGGCCTTTTCCTCGTCTTGATGCGAACAACCTGTTCGAACTTTCCTCCGTTTTCTGATAGAAAATGTAGAGACTACGACGCTGTCATCAATACACTTTTCCAAGACCATCTCCTCGTCCTGATGCGAACAACTCGTTCGAACTTTCCTCCGTTCACTGCCAGCGAACGTAGAGTTTTTTCTTCACTGAAGATTGATGAACTTTTCAAACACCTCTTTTGAATTCTAACCTTTACGAACCAGTTTCCCCCCCAAAAAAAGATAACATTACACGCACATTACAAAACCTCGCAGTGAGTATTTTTCCTTGTGTATTCATGCACCTTTTGTATAAGAAGATTTTCCTTCTGAAGAAACTTTTCCCGCCTTAGCCATTTTGATTTTCGTTTTGGCGCGGAACATTAACATTCTACTAATCACTACATTATACAATCTGCCTACTGGCTAAGAACAGTCCTTACCTTTTGACAGTCTCCGCCATTTGAGGCAAAAATTACTTCTTATTAAAATAAAGTTTTGCATTTGTTTTCCACCAGACTCGTGTCCGTCATTTCCTCCTGGCTACCTATTTTTTACCCTTTATGCACGTGTTGAACACAGTTATTTTTCTTTTTCTTTTTTTTACTTTGTTAGTGGATTCGGCAGTCGTAAGTAGTGTCTGGCACAAGGCCACCTTTTCGTAGGCTGGCACTGCATTGCTACCGGGTCCGCTACAACCCAATTATTGTCTAATACTATATTTTTTGACTGTTTACCTTGTAGGGTAATGATACGGTCACATATATGCAATACTTTACTCAAGTTTTATATCTAATAGCTATAACCATAATATCCAAATATCTTTTTATCATGTATACATATATAAACACGCGTGTGTGTATACTCGCTTCAGTAGCACATACACTAATATCGGAAAAATACATACATACATACATATATATATATATATATATATATATATATATGTATGTATGTATGTATGTATAATTCAAAATTTGATATATTTGAAGAGGAAGAATGTATAATATAAGAGATATAGACAGTATATACGTAGTCACGTTGACTTATATGCCCACCCTCTGTCTGTTTGTCTTTTTGACTCTCTCTTTCTCTCCATATTTATAGATTTTAAAAAACCATCCATCTACCTAACATACATTGATGATATTCTTATGTTAGTTAAAAATACAGATGAAATACTTCAGCTTCAAAAACGTTTCCAAAATAATTTTGTCCTTTGACGTATTTTTGAACGTCAAAAAACAACATTATTACGTCATTATTTTTGCACCAACCTAATACTAATAAAATTCCCTTGACGTATTAATAAACACAAATAATAACAAATTTACTATTTCGCCATACAAAATCCTTCAAGCATACATTCATGTACACTTAACTACAAGAATGAATGTCCATATTAATACAAAATAGCAATTTATAAAATCTAATACTTCGTGCAGAAACTGATTCATCCACAAACCAGATTTTTTTTGCAGTGAACTAAAGAATATAAAAGAAACACTTATTAATAATAGCTTTCCAAACTATATAGTTGATGAACAAATAAGATGCTTTCTTAGAAGTTTCAATAGTAAGCAAATAGAACATAACACTGCTTCTACTAGTCTCAAACAAATTAATCTCCTATATCGTAATCATTTGCATACTAATTATAATCAAGATGAAAATATACTAAAAAAATTAGTAAATACTAATATATCTACAACAGATCCTAGCAGAAAAATTAAGTTAATCATATACTACATTAAATCTAGTATATCCAACTTAATTATTCGCAATGATTCTTCTCTCCCGGTTAGCGATTTGCAAAAAAAACAACATAGTTTACAAATTCAAGTGCCAGTTGTATCTGCAACGAACTTTCACGACGCTTGACACTACATTTGAATGATAACTCTAACATTTTTAGGCATTTAAAACAACATGTCTGGCTACATACACAATTCCGGAAAATCCTCGTTGAAATCACAACTATACTTAAACATGAAAACAATAAACAAAAAATAAAAATACTTGAAGCTATATACATAAAACTGTTGAAAACTAACCTGAACAAAATGAACTATGAAATCTCCACAAATATTCTTAAATGCCTATAATTGATAACAGAAGCCATTGGTTTATACCAATACTTAATACTTCTCATTTTCACTCTCGCGTGGTCATGTGTGACGTCATGAGCTGCGGCTTAATTTTCGCTTCCAGCGTCTCGTATGCACGAGTTTGACGTTCTTCCATGTAAACAAAAACAGACTATCATTATTGTTTTGTCCGAGTATTGTTTAATATATTGTAATATAATTGTCATCTTCGATAATGGCTTATGTAACACGAAAGCTTAGATTGGATTAAAAAATATGTATCAATATTGTGATCTTCTTTCTTCTTTTAATGATAATTTTATTAAGTTTATCAGACGATATGAAAAGAATTTACACAAAATAAATTGACAAAACTTATCTATATTATTTAATGAAACATGCATCAATATATATATATATATATATATATATATATATATATATATATATATATATATATGCACACACCACACACACTATGTTCAAAAAATATAAAAACAAAGTTTTCTGAAATGTGTCCAATTTTCGTTGTTCTTTTTAAGATACTTAAATAAATTTATTTCAAAATAATGCAAGGTGATTTGCGTAATTATAAAAATGGTACAAAAAATGAATAGCTTTTTTATTAACAAGACTTCATTTATTAAATGGTTTATACTTTGTATATTGTACCTTCAAAATTTTAATATCATGATATTTTGACGTGTTTAACAATTTACAGATGTGAAAGGATGCATTTTCCCTCATACTTCCATGATAGTTTCAAATCAATCATCCGTAAATATTATCTGAATGATTGAGTATTGACGATGTCCACCGACTTCTACCATCATTAAAGAATTTTAAAGGATTGAGACTTTTTGAGAGAGCAGAATATTTCATTATGTATTTAAGGTGGTCATGGAGGTATGCAACAGATGTCTTTGAAGAAAAGTGATTAGTATTGTTTTTTCTTAAATATATACTTTCCCTTTCTCTTTTATTTATTAGTAGCTTCGAGATCAAGCTATGTTCTAGCATCTATTTATAGTTGGATGAAGTTAAACGACCATGAGTAATAACAGTGTAGCCCACAGTCAGTAATGTCACTCTTTTAAGTCCTCTTTTCTGTGTTTTTTTTTCTTGTAAATGTTAACAAAGATGGTTGTAGAGTTATCTTCACCCAGTGGAACCTGAATTCATTGAGGCTTTTACACAAACATGGTTTGGGCTTAATTTGCACTCATGCTACACAAGAGTACTACAAGAATGATTTTCATTCGCATCACTTACAATTCCTTAAATCGTCATTTTCTTAACACCTGATTTCCGTGATTCATCTTAGCTCTCAGGATTTTTCTAAAATATGAGGATTACTCCGATACTTTTGTACTTTTTGTGGAAGAAGACTTTGCAGAACCTGTACATGTCTTGGAGTATATTCTCAGGTAAGAATACTTTTTCATCTGGCATCATCAATGAATTTTTAGAGAATCTTTTTAGAACTTCTATAGCAATATGAGTCAGAAGAAGTCTTGTTAATTTGAAAAACAGCGAGACCTATCGCCAAACTCAGTACGGAATATTTAATTTCGGCCGATGGTTATCAGTAAGTGGAGTCAACTTCAAAGTACAAATCAAGAGGCTCAGACTGAGAAAAATCACGGAAGGAAGATTAAATACTTTTTTGACGAAGATGACAAGACAAAGAAAATTGTATTTATAAAACTGACCATCCCGTGTGAAAAGCTCACAAAAGGCACAAAGCGGGCCTTGCAAAACGGACAGGATAGACAGCCGCTGAACCGTTCACCCCCACCTTCATCACTTACGCCTCATCTCTACTTAGCACGCTTATAAGCAATGGGTTACAACCCAAGAATAAAATTTGGTTTACTGCTAAAAATTATTTTGTTTTTCACTCGTGGACAACGACCTAGCTGAAGGTTAACTTTTTAGCTACAAGCGTTTTACTGGAAGATACTGTACCCTGTCAACGAACCAGGTGTCTGATCTGAGCTGCAACGCAACACTCTTCAACAGTAAAATTACAGAAAGTTTTTTATAATTACTGGACTCTGGGAAATGGGCTTTAATTACAAAATTGAACTCATTTAGCAACTGGTCATAGAATAAAAAACTTCATAAGTATGTACACTTCATTTACATGTCTACAATCATCTTAGAATCAGTCATTTTCGCAGTATTCTAAGAATTTCCCCACATAGAATATTATATGAAACGATGTTGTAATCTCTGTATCGATCAAACTACATTTGTCTTTAATTTTTCTTATTAATATTTTTCGAATGTTTAATTTCAGTTGGCTTGCTATTGCAGTTAAGAGCCGGAATAAACTGAGGTAGAAATTAATTGAAAAAATGACAAATCCAAAATTAATATTTGACAATAATTTATCTTATAATAATAATAGAAGTTAAGATATTCCTTTTGTTATATATATATATATATATATATATATATATATATATATATATATATATATATATATATATATATGAGTACATGTATACTCAATTTATTTCAAATCTCGGTGTCTGGACCAACCTATTTGTTGGAATAATGAATTTTAAAGATTTTCGCGGAAAGATTATATACCATTTACTTTCTTGTTTGTACTCAATCTATTCATATGTCTTTTACAATATGATAAACAAGCAGTATATTCTTGCCTAGTTTATTTATACATCGCAATCATTTTGTGTATCCCATTGTTGTGGATTCTGGGTATCAATAAATAACAAACGCCAAGAATGAATATAGGAAAATAATGTATTAACGTAATAATAGAAACTGGTAATGCAGGTTAGTAGTTCCAGGAATACGGGTTAGTAGCAAAATATCTATACAGTCTTTGGTATTGAAGTATCGCTGTATGACTTCTTACTGTGTCTATGTGCTCGCTCACTGTGACTCTTGCTCGCTACGTTCGTTCTGTCTGTCTGTTACCTTACTCTCACTCTTCCAGTTATCTACAACCTTTCACTCCCTTTCTCGGATCTTCACGTAGCAGTAGTATAGTAGTATATGTATATATTGGGTGAGCCCATTTGTGTAAAAAGGGGAAGACCCCTCAACACCCCCTCCTTAGATCCCTTTTTTGGAGGAGTTAATATCTTTTCCTTTTTGTGATCATTAATCAGAGGCTCTGTAAATTTTCTTTTCCTGATAGTCCTTCTAATTCTGCCTCTTCTTGTGGTCTTTGAATCTCAAAATCTTCAAAGATCGCCTCCATCGAATCATCATTTTCAGCGGGTGACGAGCTTGGCTCTTCAACCCGTCTTTTTTGTATCTGGTCAATATGTCTTCTGTGGGTAAATTTTTATCTTTGTATTGTGTACATCACGTTTCTTTGTCTGTCAATTATTTTTTCAAAGCTCTCTTTAATTCTTTGTCGACTTTCTCTACCTGCTCGAAACTACCTCGGGAAATTGATTATGTAATTCTTCCTTTAACTTTGTCGCTTCTGATGGTTCGCACTCTATCTTTTTACAAAAAGAGCTGATAGGTAAATGCCATACGTCGAACATTTGCATCCAGTCTGTGCCCACCAGATTTTATGTATCTTTCATTACGAATATTTTGAGTTTTCTTGTTTTCCCGTGAAATTTTACATTTAGGATTAATTCTCCTTCTAATTTTATACGCTTTCCTGTGAAAGACTTAGCAATTTTCTGTGTGTGTAACATGGTTGGTCTATTAAGCTTTCTCCATGCCTGTAGGTTAATTATCGTCAGATCTGATCCTGAATCTGGTTGCAATTTTATCTTTTTATTTAAGATTTCAAGTTCCACATATTTCCTTATGTTAGTATTGTCTTCGTCATGCATTCTAGTAGCTCTTATCCTACTAGTAGATTTTCCCATTTTTCCACATGCAAAACAGTTTTTATATTTAAAACGACAATCCTTATTCCAGTATAGTCCTCCACATCGATAACATGCAGATGGGGGTGGGGGGCTTATATTTGCTTTGATTTTCGTCATTATTTTCCCTATACGTTGCACTTTTTTAATTATTATAGACTTTTTGTTTTCTTTCCGGGGAGGGTGAAAATCTTTTTTTCATTATTATAGAATTTTTGTTTTCTTTCCGGGGAGGGTGAAAAGCATAAACTTTTGTTTAACTTACGTATATGTGATACACCTGACTCCTCATTATCCTTCGAGTCTTTCTTTATACTCAGTTATTTTTGGCAGTCTTCCGATAGTTTTTGTAGTGTTAATCCAGGTTCATTTTGCAGTTTTGAAAGCATTCTTTTGCGCATTTCACTATGCTTTGCTGAGACTAACCCTTGTACAAAAATAAGACACTTGAAATTGTCCGGGGTTAATTCTGCCAACTGGAAGTCGTCGCAATGTTTATTCACGATTGCGGCGAACGTGGAGTAGTCCTCATTTTCATCCTTTACGAGGTTAAGACATTTCCACCTTTTGTGAAAAAGTGACATTTTCGGACTGAAAAGCTCCGTCAGGCATGTAACTGCGTCATCAAACGTTAAATCATTTATCTTCTTTGGCAAAATGTAATCCACAAATTTTGTGTATTCATCCGTTCCTAATTTCCAGAGTAATAGTCGTAGCTTCTTTGCTTCCGTCCAGTTTTGACAATCAATGTTGAAGATGTCTTCATGACGTCTGAAAAAGTCCCCGAGATTTTTATCCTGTTCTAGGGAATATTTGAATGTTTCTATCGTGTTTCTTACTGCATCTTGGGAAAAAGTCGCCTCTTTTTCAATATTTTGTTGTGTATTACTCGCTACTTTTACAATTATTTCCTGGAGTTGTATTTGTCTTTTTTCATTTTGCATTTGTCTTTCATGATTTTACTTCTGCGTTTGTAGTAATATTTTTTTCCATTCTTTCTTGGAATTGGAATTGCTGTTCATTTTGTCTTTCTTGAAGTTTTATTTGTTGTTCATTTTGATATTTTACTAAATATTGTTTGTTCTACTAAAATACTTTTAAAATCCTCCATGATAAGAGTCTTACGAAAAACTCGATTTTCCTTATTTTAATCCTCGTAACTCTTTGTTACCCAGTTGTTGTGGATACTGGCAAAAACGGCAATTTTCTTTTTTGAGTCTCCGAGAAGTGCACATTCTTGTCGCCCAAGCTGTTGTGGTGAGAAGAGAGAAATTTTTTCTTTCCGTGTAGGTCCCAATTCCTCGTCACCAAGTTGTGGTCGGCAAGGGAGAATATTTCTTTGTTCTCTTCCTGTGTGAGTTCGAATTTTCTCGTCGCCAAGTTGACGAGGGAGAATTTTGACTTTTTTGTTCTTCCCGTGTGAGTTTGATATCCTCGTCGCCAAGTTGTTGTGGTCGACGAGAAAGAATTTTTTTCTTCCGTGTGAGTTCGAAGTCTTCGTCGCCAAGTTGTTGTGGTCGACGAGAGAGAAATTTTTTTTTCTTCCGTGTCAGTTCGAAGTCCCAGTGGCCAAGTTGACGAGGGAGAATTTTGTCTTTTTTTTTTGTTCTTCCCGTGTGAGTTCGATATCCTTGTCATCAAGTTGTTGTGGATTCCGGGATGAAATCCGGTACCAATAAATAACAAACGCCAAGAATGAATATAGAAAAATAATGTATTAATGTAATAATACAAACTAGTAATGCAGGTTAGTAGTTCCAGGAATACGGGTTAGTAGCAAAATATCTATACAGTCTTTGGTATTGAAGTATCGCTGTATGACTTCTTACTGTCTCTATGTGCTCGCTCACTGTGACCCTTGCTCGCTACGTTCGTTCTGTCTGTCTGTTACCTTACTCTCACTCTTCCAGTTATCTACAACCTTTCACTCCCTCTCTCGGGTCTTCACGTAGCAGTAGTATATGTATATACTGGGTGAGTCCATTTGTGTAAAAAGGGGAGGCCCCCTCAACACCCATTTTATCTCCCAATGAATTCATCTTTCAGTTAATATCTTGATGGAATCAGGTGTATGCATAGTGTGGCGGATATCGGAACCAAAAGATGAATCAAGGAGAGCTGAGTTCAAATTCTGGCCTAAACTGTTTTGTTCACTTTCACACCAATACCTTTGGGAAAGGCATGAATTCACATATTCTAGCACCGGTTATGGATTAAATAGAAAGTTAGACTGGTTTCTTTAACAGCCATTCTAAGAGAAGGCAAGGGTAAAATATCCTATCTTTTCCAAGAATGCGGGACAATTCGAAGGTAAAAGTGCGGAGAGTCATGATCGCTTAAGTACTGAGCGCAAATGGCAATAAAGTCAAATGACAAAAAGGTTTTCTGTAAAATAATTTAATATATTAGAACAATTAAGTAATTTTTGTACAATATCGCTATGGTAAAAATATCAGCCTATTTATCAAGCTATCTTTTATGCCAAGCAATCTATCAGTTTTGTGCTTATGAAGCCGAAAAGTTTTATTGGTTGTGATAAATATTTGCCTTTACTTACATTACAATCCCGCTTCAAATAAGTTGCTTTCACTGGTAAGAGAACACGTGACCTTCATTTGGCCATTAATGAGATTCATAGTTCAAAGCTGCAATGAATTATAGCTTGAGTCATTTCATTGTTAATATGAATTATCTGTAATGAACCCTTTGGCGCCAAAGAGTTTGGTGAAAATCAGTCGAAACTATCAAAAAAAAAAAAAAGAGAAAAAGTAAATCGTTCATATCAGAGTCAAATGAATGATCATCAAAATGTTTGATAGAAAATATCAATAGTAAAACTGATATCGACTTCCAGAACCGGGCATATATGTATTCAAGCAAGACCTTTTTCTAGCTTGCCTCAAATTGGTTAAGCAAACAGAAGATCTAATACCAAATGAACTCTTTCTTTTTTGAAACAATATATAAAGGTAAATGTTAGACTTACCTGTATTCAATATTTAATCATACTTGAAAGTAAATTTAAATTATCATTTAGCACTGTCGATTGTTACGAGCGAAAATTTCAGAGATAACCCACAAAATATTTGATATTAAATTATTAACAGCAGTAGACATTAAGTAATAGACTGAAGTTTTCGTACATTTGCGAGAAATACGAAAGACCGATTTTCATTAGCAAATCTATCCATTATCGCTAACCTTCCAGTTGAAATTTGATTAAAACACACGAACAACCGCAATCGTCACAAATTCTTTCTAGTTTGATTATAATGGCAAGTATACGTTTGACGTAGTTCGATTTTTATAGTGTTAAACACAATATTTAAACCTTTTTCAATGTATCCTGTAACTGTAGATTTGTATTAAATCTTCCTCCTTCTTATATTTCTATTTGGTAAAATTAACGTTAATATAAGAAGTCATTCAATTAGCAACCTGAAAATATTGAGTAACAAATAGTTTACTTCAGTAAATTTTAAAATAAATTCAACGAATCTTTTTTTTTTTTTTGACAGTCCCAACGGCGCTCCTTGTGAATGGGATGTGATTGGACGTTCTAAATTGTTACTCTCTTTGCTGCAGAAAGATTGAAACTTATTCACAGAAAGTCTCCTTCGAGCTTCAGCCTAATACAATTGTGTTTTTTAAATTAAATATACGATATCAAAATAATTGAAATAGTAAAATTATAACGTCTAAATATTGAACTGGAAACGATTCATTAAATCTGAGAATCAAATTAAAAGACATTAATATGTTCTTAACGGTATTAATGGACAGTAAAGGATTAATTCAATAATCATTTTATAGTTTCATATAAATCGTGTACTTTAATAATTCAATAAAACCCACATAAATTTGTGTGACAAAATATTCTTTATCCCAAACACATTTGAAATTGGTTGAAAGCGTATCCATGAGCCTTATTTTTTTTAAGCGTGGCAGAGATTTTTTTAGATGAAATGTAGATTTAACAATGTAACAGTGTAGATTTTAATCACTTTGTAAATTGTGCTGCGCCAATCTTCTAACTGGGAAAGGCATTTATCTTGAACTTGAAAATCTACATTCAAATTTATACTTTTTATCATGAAGGGGCCAACATTTTACACCAGTCTAAAATATATAACTGTCTATCTTTCTCTCTTTCTTTTAGATGCACTATTGTGTCCTCTGCTGATACCAAGATCGCACACACAATCTAATATGTCCTCCTTTCCTTGTTTACAACTTTTCCGCCTCCGTCTGGATCTCAAAGACCCAGTTTGTTATTCGTTTTATTTTTTCAGAAATATTAAATTTGTGCTAGCAACATTTACTTATATTATTATTAACACCAGTTCATTTACAATCAAACCTATGTTTTTTGCAAAGATCCCAATGTTTTATTGATCTCCCCTATTCTGTCGTGGCCATCATTTAAAATATTCATTTAGTGCCAGTTTATTTGATTCGATTATGTCGGAATGTTTCTGTACTGTTTAATTTCTGGAATTTATTTAGTTTTGTTTTTACATATTTTTATGCATTTATTCTCAGTTGCAATGTGTTGCGGGATAGTTACGCGTTTCCCAACTTGTTTCGGGCGTTAGAAATGTCGGTGTTTGAAATTGGGAATAACATGCTGTTTCCTGAAATGCCCAATACAAACATGGCAGACTCGGGATGTGAGTCCACGTAAATAAATAAAAAAGAAGCGATAAGAACCAATATATATGTACAAACAAATGATAATTTATTAACAACAAAAGGTTGACAAGTGATAAAGACAATAATGGGTGTAACAAATGAATGCAGAAACCGTTTTGGTCCAAAGTATGCGTAGTGAGTGAATGTGCGTACGTACGTGTGTCAATCTCTGTGTGTGTGTCTATATATGTATTGCGCATGCGTTTCTCCACGAGAGGTTACATGTTGACGAATAAGCGGATATGGTATGAAGAGAACGAGAGAAAAATCGCAGAATATTTATAGTCCTGAGAGCGTTCCCTAGCAGCGGTTTCGAAAATTAACCCGACAAAAGATAAAGGATGTTGTTTTTCCTTTTAGACATCCTTTGCGCGTAATCACGTCTATGACTGTTGAATCTCTGCAGCTTCTATCTGCCTTTTAAATTATTCCCCCCACCCCCTATTTTTCTTTCCATGGTGAGCTGTAGACGGTTGCATTTTTCTCTGTTAAGGAGCTTTTTTAATGGCTTTTAGTATATTTTCGCTGCAATGTTGTTCCTTTATCTCGCGTAGTCTACTGCTGTCATATCCGAACTGCAGATGTTTGTTTTTTTATCGCTTGGGACTGCGTAACAGATAGTCTCCGTCAACGTCCAGCACCCCCCTCAATATTCTTCTCGTGTCTCTTATATCGATTTTAAAATAATTCTAAGCGTTCCAATTTTATTATGTGTACCACCTGGTCCTCATCTTGTAGATCTTCTTCGACTCTAGAGCGAGGTTTTCTGCTGAGATTTTCTTTTCTTGGTTTCTTTTATTTTAAAGTTGTCTTCTGTTGACGCCATCGCATTCACGATATATCAAATTTGCTTTTACCTGATTACAATAAAACTCGATCTTGCTCCGATAGTCAAGTCAGGCTGGATCGCAAAATCCCTGAGTATTTTTCTAAATTTTCAAAGACGTTTTCTGCATTGTCAAACCCAAGTAATGCAGGGAAATCTCAGTTGATGATGTTTCCTATTTTGTTGTATCAATTTGTTTTTATATTTTCTCTGAGGCTGATTGATGTATTAAATGATGATGTGATTTATGGTCTCTTCTTTTTTGTTCTAAAGAGGACACTTGCTGTTTTTTTTTGTGTCTGCATTTGTTTTGACATAATTGGTTCTGACGTAGTTGTTCGACTACTTGCAGCGAGAAGAGATTACTTGTCTCATTTTAAGTGTCTATGTTCCTGACTTAATAATGCAGTAATTTCTTATCATTTAAATTCTCAGTATATATTTTCCTTTTTTTATTTTTATTTTCTTGCTTCGTTCGTTGTTTGACTTTTATCACTTGCTTATTGTCACGAGTAATTGCCACGATTCTTTCTCTGGTATGTTGTGCGCATTTAACAAGTCCCATTATAGTCTTTTTCACCTTTTCATCTGTTATTTTTGCGGGTCTCTTGGTTGGATTGCCAGATGCGCTGTCCTTAATTTATAGGTCAATCTAGGAACCGTCTATAGGCATCCTTCTTCCGTTTTCATTACTTTCGCTATATTTCAACGTTAGTTTTATTTGTTTATTTCAGTTTTATTCTCCGAAGATTTTCATTTTTCCTTGATTAAATTCTATTTTATGAAATTACATTCATATACTCAAAGGTATTTGTTGTTGTCGATTGCGATTTTTAATCATTTCTTATCACTACCCTGCTTTGTATCCTGTAAGGCCGGGTCCAAACTATAGTCCTTAGACCCTAGAGGAAATTGTCATTAGTATATGGAATGTTCCTAGTAGGGCGATCTTCTGGGCAACTTGTATGTTGATGTTACCTGGGACACTGTTAGTAAAATTGTTCATTCCTTTTCGCACGATGCCCAGTGCTCCGATTATTAGTGGTACAGTCTCAGCCTTCATTCCCCACATCCTGTTAATCTCGATCTCCAGGTCCTTGTATTTGAACAATTTCTCGATAATTTTAATGGAGGGGTATTTCTCAGATGGTACTGCGATGTCAATAAGCATCATACTCTTCCTGAATTTCTTGTCTTTTATTATAATATCTAGTCTGTTGGCTTTTATTTCCCGGTCATTTTGAATTGGCATGCCCCAGAGGATAGTTACATCGTTATTACGGGTAACTGTGTCTAGTTGGTGCTCATACCATCTCTCAGTAGTTTTGATTTTGTGTTTCTTGTATATCTTCTAGTGTACCTATGTCGCTACATTGTTATGTATGTGGGTATATTCATTTTTTTGCTACTTCCAGACATTCTGAGATAATATGGTCGACAGTTTCATCATATTTCCTGCAGATCCTGCATTTCGGGTTAGTTCCATCCTTGATGACAGTGATAGGATCTGGTTGTGAGGATTTGGTCCTGAGCTGGAAAAAGTAGGCCTTTTTGTCTTTTTCAACCCGGTGCTCCTCAGCTACTGATATATTTTCTATTTGTCCACATTTGTTTCTTTCGTTCTTTTTAGGTATTTGCCATGCAATGCCTTGTTTTCCCAGTTTTTTGTTATTTCATTTGGCTAAGTTGTTTTGCTTTCTGTTTTATTCGTTTGGCGTAGATAGTATTCGCTTCGTTTTATGTTGGTAGGATTTCAGGTATATTAAGCTGTTCCATGAAGAGTGCAGCTTTTTTGTTGATGAAGTGGAGTTCGTGTTTTACTATTTGTAGGAGAGGGTCATTGGTTTTTGTGCGGTAAGCTTCCAATCAGATTGTTACTTAGTTCAAGTTGGATTAGACCTCGGCCTCATAAATCTCCTGGTACATACAGACTATCAACATCTGATTTCGGGTGGGGCATCGTTATTTAGGTAAGCATTTTTCTGGTCTTGGCGTTCAATCTTTTAATGCTATTCAACTTCCATTTAATAACGTTGAAACTGTATGTTACTACAGATTTTAGAGAAGGTGTTTATAGCCTTCATTTTATTGGCCCCATTTAGTTCGGATTTTAGTATTAAGCTCACTCTTCTATAATATTTTTTTCGGGTCTTTTTCTTCATAATTCAATGTTGTATTCCGTCTCCTTCATTAATTCCTAAATATTTGTATACACCATCTTGGTCTTGTTCCTTAATCCTGTTGTCGATACCAACGTCTAAAGCCATGGTTTTTATTAGTTTACTACCTTTGTAGGTGACATTGGCACATTTGTCGATTCTGAACTCCATCCTAATGAAGGTTTTGACAATGGTGAGTAGGTTTTTCTGATGGTTGTAATCCTTGGCAAACGTTTTAAGATCACCAGTATAGAATAGGTAATTCAGTTTACCATTCTGTGATTTGTACCGTAACTACTGTTGTACAATAGGCAGTTGATTGGCGCTAATGCAAGGCAGAAGAGTAGTGGTGATAAATGAAAGATCCCGCATTTGATGATGATTGGTCTTGATGTTAATGTTCCGTTTGCATGGTTTAGATTTAGTGTAGTCTTGCAGTTTTTCATGCTTGCCGTTATGAATTTGACCGTTGTGGGACATACTCTGTATATTTTTAGGTTCTTCTTTTATACATGAGTGTAGAACACTGTCGAACGCCTTTCTATAGTCGATCCATACTGTCGATAAATTCCTTTTTTTGTTTTCACCTCTTCAATATTGTTTTATTGATAATTAGTTTGTCCTTGCACCTGTAACTTCCTATTTTACATCCCTTTTGTTCTGCTAGGGATAAATTGTTTTTCTCAAGGAAGTTGTATATCCTCTCGGTTATGACAGAAGTGAGGATCTTGTACATTGTTGGTAGGCAGGTGATAGACCTATAGTTCCTCGGATTCTGTTTCTCTTTTGTTTTGAGGAGTAGTTACTCCCTACATTTTTATGGATTTATAATTATATCATTATATTCCCGTGCGAGGTCTTGGTGGGTGCTAGATAGGTTTTGTATCCAAAAATTGACTATTTGGTCTATTCCTGGTGATTTCTAGATTTTGGTGTTACAGATGGCAGCGGTTGCTTCAGCAATATTAATATCCGTCTATTTTTGGCACTCTATATATGTGTGTTTTTCCTCTTGTTGCTTGATCCATGTAGCTCTTTCATTGTGCATTTTGCAGTTTTCTCACATCTTACATCAGAATTCCTCGATTTAATATTAAGAGGGTCATTTATCTGTATTTTACTTTTTCCAAGTTCTCAATACATTATCTTGGCATCTTTGAAGATCTTGTTTTGCCAGAAAAAATCTGTTTCTTTTTTCATAACGCCTGATTTTCTCTGCCTTCGTTTGAATTTGTTGTTTCAGCTGCTCTTTAACTTTTGGTACGTCAGTCTGATTATGTCAATGGCTTCATTTCATTTGTCTTCTTTTTCTTTCATTTTGGAACCCTTGTGTCTACTTTACTTACAAGTGACAATTGCCCACGTAGTTTATTTATTTCTGTTTCTATTATTTCTTTCCACATTGGCATTTTTCTTTTTCGTTTACGTTTACTTTTTCACCTATTATTTCTGCGATCGTTGTCGAGCCTGCATGGATAGAAGATGATTCATTTCTACCAGGTCCGTCGATCTTTCCATTTCGTCCCTTAGTTTTCTAATTGCCTGGTTAGGTGAGCTTTCATTCACTTGACAGTTCTTTCTTAATTTCTTAATACCAATATTCGTTCCCCTACAAAAAAAAAAAAAAAAAAAAATTCGAACACACTGGAAAATAAAGCTGTAGTGAATTTATCAAAATTGAAACTTTCATCTGATGAGATTTATGTGTTTGGAGCTTAGACTGTATTTTTACTCAAATATTGACAAACCTTGAAAAAATAAATTAGCTCAGCGTGCTTTTCAATTTGTCCGCCACCACAAGCTGAAATATTATTATTATTATTATTATTATTATTATTATTATTATTATTGTTATTATTATTATTATTTTATTTCCTTTGATTTCTGGCGTGTACGCATTTCTTTTCGGGACTGGCCCAGAGACCTAAGTTTAGAAATGGCATCATGACATTTTCCACTGAAAAAAACAATTTTACATAGATAAAACCCTTCGTAAGGTGTGAGCTGCACAAGTGAGGACAATTTTTGGCATTTCTTAAAGGCATGGGCTTCCAGGAATCCCTTCAATTAGTCTACTGGAATCTTTTCCAACCAATTCGGGGGCTCCAACTATAACAGGGAATGTTGATGTTCCCATGTACCACATTACTGAGATTTCGATTTCAATGTCTTTGTATTTTGATAGCTTTTTGAAGATCTTCAAAGATACATTGCAGTCTGCAGGTACTGCCATATCAATAAGGAGGCACTTTTTTTGTTTGCGATCTCTAATAACAATGTCTGGGCGGTTAGCTTTGATTGTTCCGTCTGTGTGTATTGTGTAATCCCATAAAATTGTAACAGGTCCTATTTTCACCCATTATTTCTGCGATCGTTGTCGAGCCTGCATGTATATAAGATGATTCATTTCTACCAGGTCCGTCGATCTTTCCATTTCGCCCCTTAGTTTTCTAATTGCTTGTTTAACAAGGTTGATGGTTTCCTTCACTTGACGGTTCTTCTTTACTTTGGGAATTTTATTATACTCTTCTACTTCTTCTCCTTCTTGTTCTTCTTGTTCTTCTTCTTCTTATTTCTTCCTTGGGTTTCTGTCCTATACACATTTCCTTCCGGGTCATAAACACTGACATAATGTCAGAAATGGCTTCATAACATCTTCCACTGATCATTTTTTGTAAAACCAAAAACCAAAAAATGAATTAATAAATAAAACTAAAATCACACACATTTTACATAGTTTATCTCTGTAAAATGTCTGTGATGTTGGGTTTTTTGGCAATGTGTGAGCTGTAATTGTGAGTACAATTTTTGTATTTCTTTAAGGCATGGGATATCAAGAATCACATTAATGAATCTTTTGGAGCTTTTTCCAATTAATCCGAGTGCTCCAACTATAACTGGAATTATTGATGTCCTTATGTGCCACGTTTTTTAGATTTCCACTTCAAGATGCTTCAATATCTTCAAAGATACATTACAATCTGCGAGAGCTGTGGTGTCAATAAGAAAGCAGATTTTGTTCTTATCGTCATTCATCACAATGTCTGGGTGATTAGCTTGGATTGTTCTGACTGTATGTATTGTAAAGTCCCATAAGATTGTTAAAATTGTTACAGCTACAATCTCTATAACCGGGTCTGGGTGATGTTTATGCCAGTTTCTTGTAGTTTTCTTCCCGTAAAAGTTGCATATTTCCAGTGCAGATATTGACCCACTCTACCATGCCTGGTTTAATATTCAGTTGGAGTTAACACTGTGCAGCTTAATAAAAGATGGTCAATTGTTTCCGGATATTTATCACAGAACCTGCATTTCGGGTCAGCTCAATTTTTTACTCTCTGTTCCTGGTAATTTCTTCTTCTTCTTCTTTTTCTTCTTCTTCTTCTTCTTTTTCTTCTACTTCTTCTTCTTCTTCTTATTATTATTATTATTATTATTATTAAGTGGGTGAGCTGCAGGCAAACAAAGTAACAGTGGGGTACAAATATATGAAGCCCAATATACTCATGACACCCAGTCTGACATGGGTATAAAAGGCATATGCATCACAACCAAATGTGCATGATATGATGATAAATTTTAATAAAAATATAGTATGACCCTGCAAGTGGGGCCCAGTTAGAAATATTTTCAGGTCGGGGAGCCCAGCCTGTTGAGACGGTCTCCGGTTGAAAATGTTCTCAAGTACCTTGATGTGACTCGCATGTCGCTTTGTTTTTCCTCGTTCTTCAGACTTAAAAAACCTCTCGACCCCTGGCTGTGGTGCTCACAGCTTATGAACAGGGATGTAGTGTGTCAGTCTCTCTATGTGATATGACTAAATATTATTATTATTATTATTATTATTATTATTATTATTATTATTATTATTATTATTATTCTCTAACATTCAACCAGGATGTTATAATGGCGTTTTTAGAGTCGATAGTTTCTGAAGTTCTCGAACTTGGTTTTGGTTCTTCTCAATAAGACGTTTCTTTGTATGGTTTTGTTTGAATCTCCAGCATAGCACAGGTTAGTTGATCTTGAGTTTAAAATTACAAAAGAGATTACTTGAAGAAAAGAACCCGATGTAATTTAATGTCACGTACGCCTTGAATAATAAATGTGTCAGCGGGATATGCAGTTATAAATATAAATACATTCACTATTTTCTTTTGTTTTCCTTCTAAAATGTCGACGGTGTTTTATCATTCGTTGTCGAAATTGAAATTGGATCGAAAAATTGACGTGGATTTTCGTAAATTTTTGTTTATGTATATTTAAATTGCAAGTAATTTTTATTATTATTCTTGTAGAGAAATTCTTCCACGAAAAGTAGCACCACTAAATATCCGCAAATGTTTTACACCCGGGACGAATATGCCATTAAGTTCCGTATGCTTTTGTCAATATATCTTTAAGCTCTATAATTTCCTTCTATTTATATCGTGCCTACATTCAAGAATCTCTCAAACCAAAATATAATTGCACAAATATACATTTTACTTAGATTCTTTACTTATGTTGGTTTATTAATTCCAATGTTACCTTTCTTTTTTTTATTTTGCTGGGAAACACTTAGTTCTTCCTGGGTCTATTGAATCTTAAATTCTTTCATTTTCGAAATGTTATTACTTTAAATCTGTTTCCTCTTTAGTCGTACTGGTAAGTGTAGTACAGTATAACCTGGATATAAGAGACCCGGATATAAGAGAAACCCGGATATAAGAGAGATTTTATCTGGTCCCAAATTAGAGCCTGTGTTAATGTATATAAATTAGACCAAACCCGGATATAAGAGAAACCATGATATAAGAGACTTCTTATCCTGTCCCGACAACTCTCTTATATCCGGGTTACACTGTACATCTGTCTATGTAGCTATATATACAATTCTGTGACTTCCGTAAATCTATCCACCCTCTAAAATAATCAGGCATTGATCTATCGAAACAAAATTTTGGGGAGAAGTGAAAACAGCTAAAGGGTTAAAAGAAAAATTTGTTTTACTAGCGTGCGTAACTTAGTACAATAGATTCTCTTTAATTTTTTTGTAAATATTAAAAATTTCATAGCAATACAAAATATTCCTATTTTAAAAACAAAAACAAATACTTATTTAATAAAAATCCAATACTGTCTTTTGCATATCTTTTCTTTAAGTTTTTTTATATACAAAAATCCAGTTTCCAGTCCACTCTGCATTTGCGAGAACTATAAACAAATCACAAAATATTTCAGAAATAATTTAATTTATTTGTGAATATGGTCTGAAAGACTCATTAAAATTCGATAATAATTTGATGATTGCAAGAAATTCTAATTCAATGCCTTTTTCAACGCATAAAAGACGCTAAAATTTCCTAAACGAAATTACGGTCAGCTGCAGTCGCAAGAAAAAACTGGTAATCATAATTAGGAAATATATAATTTAATAACCAAAAACACCTTTGGTCTTTTCTCTTAATAATAACATAAAGATTTTGGCCATAAAACTTTGCTTTTATTATGTTCTGGGCCTTTTTCCATCACGTATACTCATTTTAGCGAATTTTTGGAGGTACCTATATATATATATATATATATATATATATATATATATATATATATATATATATATATATATATATATATATATATATATATATATATATATATATATATATATATATATATATATATATATATATATATATATATATATATATATATGTGTGTGTGTCTGTGAGCGTGTGTGTGTAATGATATTTTAAGTCCCACACACATACATATATATATATACAGGTTCGATTCCTGTTGGAGAACATATTTTCTATAAAATTTCTCGGACATTCAGGTCATTTAATGTTGGTATTACTGTTTATTATAAACAGAGCATTTACTTAAATATTTGTACCTATAAAAAAAAATAACGTATAAACAAAAAATATACATTAAAATAATTGTCGGACTTATACTTATATAGACATATATATATATAAGAATATATATATATATATATATATATATATATATATATATATATATATATATATATATATATATATATATATATATATATATATATTCATACATGTTTCATTAAATAATATAGACAAGTGTTGTCTATTTATTTTATGTAAATTCTTTTCATAACGTCTGATAAGCTTAATAACATTATCATTAAACGAAGAAATAAAACCACAATTTTGATCCATATTTTTTAATCCAATCTAAGTTTTCGGCTTACATAAGCCATTATCAAAGATGTCAATTACTATACAATATATTAAGCAATATACGGACAAAACAGTGATGATAGTCTGTGATTGTTTACATGGATGATTTCCAAGCAACGATTAACACGTGCATATAAGACGCTAGAAGCGAAAATCGCACCGCAGCTCATGACGTCACACATGACCACGCAAGAGTGAATTCGTGAAGTATTAAGTATGGGAAGCAGTTGGTATAAATCAATGGCTTCTGTTACCAATTATTGCGGTGCGATTTTCGCTTTCTTCGTTTAATGATAATGTTATTAAGCTTATCAGACTTTATGAAAAGAATTTACATAAAATAAATAGACAACACTTGTCTATATTATTTAATGAAACATGTATGAATGAAAAAATATTCAAATGTTTTTATAGAGAACACTTAGTATTTGAAATTGACGCCCCATTGTTATTTCAAATAGGAAGTCTCCACAATAATAGCCTTTGAATTAATAACATGCTGGATTAAAAATAAATGCATTAATTCTTTAGAAATTTAAATATGCATACATACATACATACATATAAAGACATACACACGCACTAAATCACTAATATATATATGTGTGTGTGTGTGTGTGTGTGTGTGTGTGTGTGTGTGTGTGTGTGTGTGTGTGTGTGTAGTATTATATTTTAACAGCTCAACACAAAGGTTTTGCACTCGTCAACCGTACCGCGCAATAACTAAGATTACACCAACATCGTATTAGGTTGGTGCAAAAATAATGACGGTTTTTGACGTTAAAAAATACGTCATAAACCGTCATTATTTTTGCACCAACCTAATACATTTTTATATCACAGAAAGATCGATAGCGAATTTTGTTTTTTCTTCTTTTTACTGTTATTGCTTCATCAAAATCACATGAATTTGCATCGAAAGACCAACATTGACAATTTAGTTTACTGACTTGGAACTTTTCAGAGTGTAAACGTTTGAACCGTTCGTTGTTGTGATTTTTATAAATTACTATTTTCTTTAGCCAGCAAAATATTTCTTCTTCCTCATAACTTGTAAGTGAAAAATTGGAAACATAAAAAATGTTTCGTTGATATTCTGTAGATAATATTTTGTCTCCCGAGTAAAATAAAATTGTTCATTCATTATTGTGAATTACAGTAAAAGAATTGGCTTTTCTTAATGGGCGAACAGTTAGTACTAAAAGACCTGACTCTCTTCAATCCATTTTCTATCATATTTGTTTAGTGAGCAGCATTAATTTATCTTGGGAAGGAGTGGTTTCCTGTTTCTTGTTGAAAGAAATCTACTAAAAAATAAATGGGCTTTTCATCTATGAATGTACTGTTTTATTTTACGCGAGAAAGAAATGCTATTTTTATGATTAAAACGATCAATACAAATGCATAAAAAACCTATATCTATGTTTCATCATCTCGTAAAAACATTTTTAAGATACGACGCGTATATCTGTTTCTAAAAATGCATTTTAAAAAATTTAGGTTAGGGTTTTATTCGAATAAAAGGAATAATTATTTAGTGTTAAACAGTAGTAGAAACAAACCGCCCGCATACAGATATTAAAAGGGTTAAATAAATATAACAAAATAGAAGGCATAAGACAGAGGTGTATCTTCTCACTGGATTTATTTAACCTTTTAAGCGAGACCATACTAAACGAACCAGATGAGCTACTAAGATTTATGCTCGGCTGTCAAAATCTTAACATAAGATACGCAAATAGCACTGTGTTGATGGCAGATTCAAAAACGAAACAAGAACTTCTAGACAAAGCAATTAAAAAGCATACCAGAATACTATTCACTGTAAGAAGACAATTGATGACCATCAGATAAAAATTTCAATGGTACAGCAAATAATTCTGTCCAAACAAAACTTCCATTCGCTTCTCTCTCATTCACGAGTAATATTTTATAAATCTTTCGCTCCAAATTACTTCTCTCTCACACAGACACACGCACACGTACACACACACACACACACACACACACATATATATATATATATATATATATATAATGGCAAATACATAAGACGGTTTATATATGCACACACCACGTGCACATATACATATATATATATATATATATATATATATATATATATATATATATATATATATATATGTAACGTATTGCCATTTGATGCATCAGGCATTTGGTTACTTTCCATTATTCAAATGAAATTTTGCTTTAATTTTTATTGTTATTCTCACTTGATAGTTATTTCTATTTTTTCTGTAAACCAATGAAAAATATTGACATTTTACTATTTTCATCAAGCACCAGATGAAAAATGATTATCTGCTATCATTAAAATGTTTAACAAATCTATTATTGCAGCGATCTTGCTGTCCAATTTCATTTGGCATTGTGCAGTGACAAAAAGAAGAAATAAAGAATACATTCTTCTGGTAGCTGCATAAGTTCTACATAAATTTGATTGAAAAACGTTTAACAGTAAATAAAAACCTGCTATGATAAATAAATGTCGAAATCATCTGGCATTGAATATAAAGGCTCCGAAAATACATCATGGCGGTGCCATAGTGGATATAATGGGTTAAACGTGTTGCTATAATCTTGTGTTCATTAGCTCAATTACTGGATAAGTGAAATTATATAAACTGCTTCAGCCGGAACGGACAAGAACTGGCATCTCAGAGATAAAATAACACAATAATCAACAGATAACCCATATCTGCCGAACAGTCGAGACCTGAAGATGGTCAAAGGGTACTTAACCGAAACGCTGTGTCTATAATAATCAAGATGAGAAAAATACTGTCCTATATTTTTAGCCTTATGCCAAGCTAGAAAATATGGTATTTGGCCTTGATCTAGATACATCCGTACGATTCCTCAGAATAATGTGTTTTCCCACTCATTGTCTATTAGACAAATAATGATCAAAGTTACTAGGACGTTATTTCTACTGAGAAATTGTTTAATCAGTCCTTGTTCAGTAACATTATAATCATGTCACTTCAGAACGTGGGTGATCATGGCTCTCAACAACTTCTTATCCTTTGTAGCTTTTAGTAAGTTTTGTCTTTTTTGCTGTCCCTGTATAGCCAAACATTTACACAAGTAACTGCTTTCATTTGTTCCCTCTTGCTATCAAGACATATAAATGTCAAATTCTTCAAGCTGTCTTTCCCTATGCACCCGAGAAATTGAAATTTTCTCTTTCTGATTCTAAATGTCATTTTTGTTTACATTTTCCTTAAAACTTTATAGTTAGGGAATACCCAGTCTATAGTATTCTCAGCATCATTCTGTAGAACCGCATTTCTGTTGCTTCAAGTTTCTTTTCATCAGCAAGCAGATTGTCCAACATACACTAGCATATAGCAGAACCTATATTATATGACAGTTCAGTACTCTTTTCTTTGTTTCTAATGACATTTTCTTGTTTCTTAATACTTTGTTTAGTATTTGGAAGGCATCTTTTGATTCTGAGGATAAATGTAGAATTCTTTCATTTTCAAACAGTCGCTAGTAACGGTTGATCTTACAAAGACTATGTTGTAAAAATATGTACAGACGAATACAACTTTAGAGTAATAGAAAATTGCCAGTTTTGTTTTAACCTCAGCATCTAAGAAATCTTAAATTCCAAAACCGCCATTTGAAGCGAATTTTTCGTTTTTTAATATCACAGTAATAATTCATAATATTTTTAAACGTGAAACCCCCGATAAAAAAACTGTGTGGCAATGGGCACGCTTCATAATATTGGTAATTTAATCAAATTATTTTAGTATTATTTTATGTCATCCTATATCAAATATATCGCAAAGAACCTTTTAACAGTAAATAAAGTAGCATTTGGTGGTTCTCATATAATATGACTTGAGACAGCTTTTTTTCAACAAATTAAACTTGCACAAATGTTGTAGTTACTATTGTCAATAACTGTCCAAGATCATAAAAGCTGATTTGTAACTGGTTATCAATGTCAGGCTCGATATAATCCCGATTTGCTTTTGAATACTGATTATGATAATTTCCGCTTTGTGGTCGAAATTATGACTTTACATCCTCGAAACGTTTGCAAATCAAATATATTTATGCATTCATATTCTTGTCTTTCGGTTTTAAAAATAAGTTTTCGTGATTTGCTTTTTTTTTTAAGTATTTCACCAAGCAATGCGGGATGCCACTAGTACGCAGGGGGTTACAGAGTAGGAGCGAGAGTAAAGAGGTATGATGGAGGAAAAGATGAAGAGAAGGAAAAGGGGATAGTTCAGGGCATCTGGAGATGTCGATTGACATTACATTTGAATAGTTGGTGATTATAGCTATCAGGGACACAAGTAATAGGAAGGGAATTCCACAGACGGGAGGTGCGGGACATGAAGCTATTGGAGTAGAAGAGATGGCCACATTTAACCGTTTCGACAGTGAAAGGGTGGGAAGGTGATGCCAGCCTAGTAGCAAGTTTAAATTCATGCAGTCTGGGAAGTAGCAACAGTAGTTCGTCAGAGCAGTTACCGTGAAAGTATTTGTAAAAAGAGACAAAGAGAGGCGACAGCACGTCTGTGAGAGAGCGACTGAAGACGAGATGCCAGATCAGGACCAACCACATTGCTTATCCGTCTCCGGAGTTTGTCGATGACCTTAAGGCGAACAGCGGGGGCACCAGACCATATATGGCAGCAGTATTCCATGCAAGGGCGAATGGTTGATTTGTAGATTTGAAGGGTAGACTCAGGCGAGAAAAACTTTCTGGCGCGACACAGGGAACCAACTTTCCTTGCGGTGGATGAAGCTATTGATTCAATGTAATTATTCCATCTCAGGTCAGCGGACAGTGTGAGACCAAGCAGTCGTAAAGAGGTACTCTCGTGGAGTTGAGCATCAGATATTCTAATGGGCGTGCAGGGAAAGTTCCCTCCTGTGAGTAATAGAGAGCAGTTTTGTTTTAGAAGCATTAAAGTTAACCAGCCAATTCCTGCCCCAGTCTACAACTGACTGGAGGTTCTTTTCGAGACTAATGGCCAGGTTAGTTTTGTCAGGGATACCAGATTTGCTACTGAGGCAGGAGTAAATAGTAGTGTCGTCGGGATAGATGCCTACTTGGGAACTGATGACATCGGGGAGGTGATTAATGAAGATAATGAACAGAGCAGGGCCTGTGATAGAACCTTGGGGAACACCTGCGTTCGCGAGAAAGGAGAATCCGTTAAGGACGACCTTCATTACACGATTTGAATGATCGCATTCAGTCAAATAA
This sequence comes from Acanthosepion lycidas, assembly GCA_963932145.1. Classification (NCBI taxonomy): domain Eukaryota; kingdom Metazoa; phylum Mollusca; class Cephalopoda; order Sepiida; family Sepiidae; genus Acanthosepion; species Acanthosepion lycidas. Next base: position 53,076,464 of record OZ010598.1, on the reverse strand, counting down.
TCGACCTGAAATACCGTATCACTTAATCTTACGAAGAAGGCTGACATGCCAGACCCTATCAAACGGTTTAGAGATATCTAGAACCACGGCACGAACTTCTCCGTTATTATGGCGTGCTCGGTAAACAATTTCAGTTATAGCCGTGAGCACATCAGCTGAAGAACGGGCAAAGCGAAAACCATATTGCTTATCAGAGAGCAGATCATGGGATATAAGGGGATTAACCTATCATCCTATTCCGTACACTTCGGTTAAATACTACAGAAGGCCCATCGTTAGACTTATCCAGCAGCTATTCAACGTTTTCTCCGGTTATTTAAACGGAACTTTCGAACTGTGGTTTTTTATGTCAACTTCACTTACCTGGACTCTACTTTTAACTTAGTCACAGTTATTTTATCTATGTTCTTCTATCCGGTCAGTATCCCTCAATTTAATTAATTCTGCCTCCATTAATTGATGCATTGTTGGTTCAGGTTTCTTTACATTCGCTACATTTAACTTTAACACTACTTTTGTATACTATATAAATAAATTTTGTATTAATTTTAGTTTGTCGTTTAGTTGTCCTCTTGTCGACCTGTCAGATTCACGTCTTTTATTTATTTTTTTAAATGTTAGCGGGCCTCCTGTGACTATACTTATTTAGAGCAAACTGGCCATATTATATCGCGCCTTTCCCTCCAGGGGATCCACTACAATTCCGATACTTATCAGAGATTAAATAATATACAAGGAATCAAAATTACAATTGACGCACGGACCACACCATAAAGATTGGACACTGATAATTTGTCATTCGCTTACTCACCCTTATTACCCACACATTATATAACTGTGTATAATGATTATATATATATATATATATATATATATATATATATATATATAATCATTATAGACAGTTATATGCAGTCACTATTGGTTCGACCTTGCAACTAACTACCTTACGTAGCGAACCTAAACGTCTACTCATACATATAGTGATTTTCCAAGCGTAACTTAGATGTGGTACAAGGCCGAAAGCATGGGGCACCCAGTGAGGATCAAATTCACAACTCAGTCGTAAATGTTCTCGCGAGACATGCTTGCTAACCATTACACCGCCTCGAGGTGCCCACGTCTACTCATATACTAATTAGTGCTGTCCCTAATCAACCACTACTGCATCTCTGAAATGAATAATCTTTATGCCCTTGGTTGAATTCAAGACTCTTCATTAATTTGTATTTTCATTTTTAATACCTACTGTCCCCCTCTCTAAAGATCGGTGTGTATTTTTCTCTATTAGAGATCTAGATCTGTCTCGTTGGTGAAGGCTTGTTCTTCACAATCGATACTTGAATCGTCCAAACTGTTTTGGTCTTCCATTGACTCCTCATCACTCATTTACTGTACATTGATTCCTGGACTCGCTCACTTTTCATCTCCCCTTCGTATTTTTGTATATTATTTGATACGCCTAGGCAAGAACACTATTGCTCTTTTTGAATATTAATGCTGTATTGTGTCCTTTCTACATTATAAAATACATCATTTTCGGCAACAGATTCTCTATTTTTTCTCGTATCACACTTTTTCATTACTTGTTTCCTCATTAATACAGACGGACTTTCCAATCTGCCAGCATGTGCTATAGTTCTGTAACAGTCTTGGTAAGAAACAATCAATCTCATCTTGTTCCGGTGAAAATGCTTCCAATCCCATTTTAACCGCTCTTTGTGCAATTTCATTTGGTTGCAGATGATATGGGGTGGTTTTATATGGTATATATTCAATATTCTTTAACAAGTATACCTACTTTCGACACAAAATTCTGGGGAATTGTCTAGCACTAATGTTTTCGGTACTCCATTTATAGTAAATATTGCCCTCAATATTTGTCCTATTGTATTAGGTCTCCTATGATGAACGCAAACAACTTGAGGTTTGTCAGAAAAAAAACGTGAACCAAAATAGAGTACAACCTCACACAGATAACGTGTGCGAGGTCCATATGAACGTGAGACCAAGGTTCTGTCTCTTTAAGCATATGAATATACCTTATTCTGGCGAAAGATTTTATTTCAGCGCATTTCGGAGATTTTTGTACATGATTTTCAACATCGTGTGCATTAATCGATCACCATACTTCTAATTTCAAACGCTTCTATGTAGCTATTATTCCACAAGACACATCGCCATGCACACTTTTTAATATATCTTTTCTGCATTTTCACATAGTACTTCTAAATCTCTAATACAACATCATTTTCGACATTTAACTTAGGTCTAATTTCTTCATATCGCCTTTCAACTTTTGAACAATTATTCCATTTATTAGTTTTTATTTTAAATACAATTTTACTTAATACTGGATTCTGTAATGTTTCTGAGGCAAGTCGATTTATCGGTAAAATGTCAGTTTCTACCCAGTGCAAAAATTCATCTTCCATATTTTCTAATATGCTGTCTTTTAGCCCCACTTTGCAATAGGGATAATGCGTCCACATACACATTTCCTTTTGCATATTCGATATCAATATCAAATGTCCTTTCTTAATATTCTGGACTATATAAATTTCGGTAATTCGTGTTAAAAATGAATTCTAGGAGCTTATGGTCAGACTTCAGTAAGTCAATTTGCGGTATGAACCAAAAATAGACAATAACGGTCGAAGGTCCATTTGTAAGCATAAAACTTCTTCCATGTATGAATCTATGGAATTTTTACTGTAAAAATTATCCCTAAAGCGTTTTTTTTTTCAATTTGGCTGTATCCTTTTTCAGCCGGCAATAGGGTCCTTGACGCATGTGCAAATCTCTTTTATTTGGCCGTTGCATTCTTTATGTAATATTACAGCTCCTAAGCCCCAAATTATTAGCGTCACTTGCAACAATAATATCCTTATTTGGATCATAATGTGCTAGACTTAAGTCTGATGTTAATATTATTTTAATTTCCTCAATAGCACTCAGACATTCCATACTCCAGTACTATTTGGTATCTTTTTTTTAACAATTTGTCTAGAGGAGCTCCCAATGCATGTATATCTGGGATAAAATTACTGCAGTAATTTGCTAGACCCAAGAATGCTTGTAGTGGCTGTGCTGCTGGTTCTCTGCTCGGACACAACTTTGCCAGGTAGCCGGTGGTGGCACCACAAGCCCAGCAGATGGGACGGCGACGTTCCACGGCCACAGGGATGTTTCGGACGCCGCAGATGATGGTTTAGGAGCCTTATTGAATTTTGGCCGGGTCAATGTCACCATGATTTCGTAATCAATGCTGACAATGCTCGCCTTGCTTTTGATGGAGGACACCTCCTCCATGAGGCTATAATCTGAGAGGAAGGCCCACAAATGATGTACATAGGTGTCCCATGCAAGGTAATCCGGGTGCACATGTATTCGGTTTGCAGTCTGAGAGACTTGGTATTGAGTATGCTGTCGGCTAATGCTTTCGCAGCCTCCTCTGTTGCCAGCAGAATATCCCATATGCCATTTAGCCTGCGGGCCAACATTTGGCTCCAAGGATCAAAGCCTTGAGGATCTCTTCCATCATCTCCCCGTTGACAGCAATGAATGTTCGCGTCTTGACGTCAGCCGTCAACAGAGAGATAGTTCTTGTTGTCATTCCCTCCATTACCGAAGCTACTGGCAAAAGTTCAGGGCCTGAAATGAAGGAGCTATACTCCTCTCTTCGGCCCGTGAAATAATCTGGCTCTTTTTGTGCTTTTTCCGCCGCCCATGCTGATTTTGATGCTTGGGTGGCCAATGGCGTTTTATCCTGAAGTACCTCCGCCATAGCGGAGGGGTATTTCCCTCACAAAACAAAGACAAACAGTCAGAAAACAAAAAACAAAGCATAATAATAATAATAATCACAAATGAAACACTATTTCGACGAGTCGGTAAAGTCCACAAACAAAAGTTCCTGTCGAACTGCTCAGGTCCAATACCACCTGAGTTCTGTTCAACTTTCACTCTCTAAGTAAGAGAGCGTGTACTAGTCATCTTTTTAGATCAGCCCATCTTGTGTGGATGCTCCGGTACTTCACAACAGAATCCGAACAAATCTTATGGTTTATGCCTACTTTAGTCACCACAGATTCTAAGATCAACATTTGACTTTCTCAGAACTATTATAGATGATGACTATTTACTTTCATATGGGAAAATATGTTCCAAAATACCTTGTTCAACTATTTTACGTGAGTACTACCGGGAGTAATAAGTAAAATGGAACACAATGCGAATTTCAAAATATGAAGGGGTTACAATTTTCTTTCAATTTAATGGTTGCTTTATAATCTTTTAACATTCCATTTTCTGGAATATCTGAATTCATAGCGTTAACGTGCTATTAACCTTAAGCACATATGTTTTTATTAAACTATGGTATTTATTTCAGTCCACAACTACAATAGTAACAATTGCGACCTTTGTGTTCGGTTCAAATGTTCCTAATGTCTTTATGCAAGACACATGAAACTGTCTTAATTTGAAATGACTTTTATATAGTTTCAGTTTACCCATTCCTTTCCAAAAATTCTTCGGAACTAGCGTTACATTGCTGCCGGTATCCATTTGCATTTTTAAATTTACACTATGAATCTATGAAGGTATTTTCTTTCTTTCTTTCTTATTCATCTGTTTTTTTTTTTTCAATCCTTTATATTTTACTTTATTACATATCTGAACCCATGCCGGATATTTTTCTGTTTTGTTCATGCTCATATTTACAATATTTGCATTTTAGTGCTATTTTCTTTATCATGTATGTGTTCATAATTTTCGGTTGATTTTCTTCCTTATTGAATGTTTCAATCAATTCTTCCTGTTGTATAAATTCGATACAGGTATCTAACGGTATTTGGTTTAATTGTAACCGTTCTAACACGCTAAATCTATGGAAAGTATTGCATATACCGTATACCTATCTTAGTTGAATCAGTTCCTCTTCGATAGACATTTCTTCTTGTTCTAAATATAGAAATTCACAAGATCTGCTCTGTGTCTCGTAGCCAGTTCAGAAATTTCATAAAGGGTTCTTCGCATTCTTATTGTAATGACAAGAACTTGGTTCATTCTGTAACCTTTTCTTTGATCGAATATTCATTAGAATTTTTTCTTTGATTTGGTTAAATACATTTTTTCACCTTCGTTGGATAAGGCATCAACGAAAACCTTCTAACAGCTACACAACTGCCTTTCGGAAACAAATCTGTGACTTTGTTTTCACCTTATTTTGTTGTCTCGTACTTTCTTTGTTCTAGCAAAGGATGTGAAGTACCTTATAAAAGTTTCAAGAAAGTCTGGGTCTTCTACATGCAACAATGATACTTTTGTTACGATATTCCAAATAGGGACTGCAGTTGTTTGCAGTCAGTATTGTTTCTACAATCCAAGTACCAATGTACCTATACATGTGCCCACGTGGCAACGAAATGTGACATAAGTCAAGTATAACATGGGTTTATCGGCAAAAAAAATTGGAAAAATTCTCACGCCCTCTCATCACTTCCCCATTTTGGGCAATAGACCCTACTTTCTTCTGAAAGAGAGGCATTAACTCGGAGATTCCCCCACCCCATGAGCTTGAACTAATACTGTTGGCAGAGGGGTTCGCTTCTTTACCGGTCAGTCATAAGAGACATTGCTCGTACCACTGGCAATAGTCCAAGTACATTTGCCACTAACTTACGTCATACATATATGCTAAATAGCGGTAGCACTAACCAACCACTATGATAGATAGATAGATAGATAGATAGATAGATAGATAGATAGATAGAAACAATGAGATAGATAGATAGATAGATAGAAACAATGAGATAGATAGATAGATAGATAGATAGATAGATAGATAGATAGATAGATAGATAGATAGATAGAAAGAAAGAACTATGTAAACATTTGCAAGATAACTAGAATAACCTGCCTAAAAAAAAGAATATTTAAACAATCCTGGAAATGTTAAAACGGACATTTAGATCAACAATAATATAAGCACTTGAATAGTCAGAATCAGTTTCTTGTGTCGGCCAATTATTAATATAAGAGTTCGGCTGCACTTGTACTGATTCACCACTTCGCCTCATCGACGCACACGGAAAAGGAAAACAACAGATCACTGAAATTAAATATTCGGAAAAATACTTGGGCCCCACCCACTGACTTTTGATGGGTTATATAATTCACAGGGAATAATTATATTAGCGTAGGTCGAAAGACTGTCGAGATGAAAAGATCTTTCTTATAATAGTGAATTTGGCACGAATACATTTTCTTCCGAAATATTTTTCAAGTATTTTAGATGTATTCAATGACTTCTTCTTTACCTGCACTGCTTTTCGTTACCTGCTTTTCATGTCCTTTTTTTTTCTTTCTTCTCCTAAACTGCATTCTTTTATCTCAAATTTTCTAGTTTTTGCCGAAAAGGATATGGTATAAGACATGTGATTCAGTGCAGCGTTCATGATAACGACGACCTGGGAAGAAATAGCTGATCCTAATTCTGTTTCTAGTTGGAAACTAACATAATTCCTGCGATTAATTGCTAGGAGACACTTTTTAATCTTTCAAATCTGAACACTGCATGACACCAGGCTAAACTATGTGTTAAGATCTTGTCTTGGAACTGATTAAAAAATCAGCTTCTGCTTTCGTGATGTTTTCCAATTCAAATCTTCTAAAGGTTACACACTGTTTTATCAATAGCAAGCGACTTGTTTAAAATCGAACTACAACTAAATAATTACATTGGTCGTAGGACGTTTCAGTGTGGGGTTTATGTTTAACGAACTAAGCGTGTTAATCATTATTGCTGAGTGGTGCTTTGGATCCTCAATTCTTCCACCCAATACCTGTGGCCTTGTGCTAAACTAAGCTAAGTTTATAAATGATAATTACAAGGGTTCTAGATTATTGGAAATCTCGGCGTTTTCTAATGCAAATCAATAAATAAGAGAATTAAAAATTTAACGATCTACTTATCTATCTCATCGACCGCAATCGAGATCATTGTCCAAGACTTTGTATCATAGTTAATTTTTTACTGTATAATTCTTTGCGGAGCTACAGACGATTTTGAATTCAGAGTTGTCCTTCTCGCAGACTAGAGAGCTCAGACTGTCTTGGGAGAAAATAGATTTATACCTTTCAGGAAAGGAATGCAACGACCTCGACCAAGATTTGAACTCGGGTTGCTGATTCCATGTTCTGAGTTCCTAATATCGTATCATAATTTGTATTTAGTTTTACCATCTAGTCAATGAAGAAGAATAAAAAAACTGAGATTCTTTTCTTTGTCTTATATGAGAAAATTAATCGACAAGACGAAATAATGGTCTTTGTTTTTTTAAACCTCCATAAACAACCTTCAAAACATATAGCTAGGATATTTTATTATATAGAATATTTATATCATTCATTTAATTTAATTTGTCGTCTACTAGCTAGTTTTATAAGTTAATCTCAAAAGGCATAAGGAATTAATGGGCAAACCGTTAAGTATCAAATATTAATAGGGTATTTATTCATTTAAAATAAGATATTAATTCAAGATTTTATTTTAATTTATAATTTTTTTTAACTTGAATATTCAAGCCAGTTAAAAAGCAATTGTATTATAAGATGTAAATAGAAATCCAGTTAATTTAAGTGGGGCATATTTGACCCTTGTTTTCTTGTTTTAGACTTCAATTATTCGTTATATTGCCTTTTTACTCTTGCCCACTTTAAATTTCGTATTCAGTATCTCACTTTGAATATTTTGCAGCAGCTTTCTCCAGTGTACGCATGATTCTGTCACTATTTTACCGAAGCTCAAGTCAATTTATTTCTATAATTTTTTTTTTTATTTGGTATTCTTAATCGTAGTATTATCCTGCGTTTTACTAGTGGGCACTTTTGTCCGTGTAAAACAGTAATGACATTTAAATAGATTATGCCAACATTTGCACTAAAACATCTACCTACATATATATATATATATATATATATATATATATATATAGATAGATAGATAGATAGATAGATAGATAGATTTAGTTGAACTGATGTGAGTTTGTTGAACTCACATCATTAGACCTAAATATGTTAGCTCTATCACTGATATTGAGCGCTTTCCAATAAATACCGCACATATATAATATATAAATAATATATATATATAAATTGTATATATATATATATATATTAGGTTGGTGCAAATATAATGACGTAATAATGTCGTTTTTCGACGTATTTTTTAACGTCAAAAAACGACATTATTACGTCATTATTTTTGCACCAATCTAATATATATATATATATATATATATATATATATATGTGTGTGTGTGTGTTTTACATACATATATGTGTGTACGCATGTGTGATAAAATAAAGAATAAACAGAAATCGTTTATCTAACAATCTAACTTATTTCACTTTTATTAAAGCTTCGTCAGAGATTGAGAGAAAACAAACAAGAAGACAGAAACTCTGGTATGACAGTTCGTCACGCATCGCGTGTATTAAAACCGTAGATAAATCTAAATGTATATAACTTTGGGAAGATTCTTATATGTAAGCGAGCATCGGATGATAATGTGAATTCATGATTGCGTATCTGTCTCTGTCTAGTGGGAGTTCTAATGTCCTCACCATTGTGCGGCCCAATAAAATTGAAAATATCAGTGTATGTATCTGTGGTTTTATGTGTTTTCTCTCAATCTCTGACGAAACATTAATAAAAGTGAATATTAGATTGTGAGACATGTTTCCTATCTGTTCATTATTTTATCATCCTGTCAGATTCCGATCCATATTTAATCTGCCTTTGATCTTTAACTCATACATATGTGTGTGCGTGTTTGTGTATATATATATATATAATCTACATACTATTTTTTATGTTTATGTGCACATAGAAAAATAAATAATCTTCACATTAAACACATAAAAAAGTAAAAAAAACAAAGTAAAAAATTATTGTGATCAATGAGTAAATAATGTATAGCAGTTTAAGAATTTATTAAAAAAAGAAATACATCAAGTTTAAGTAAGTAAATTACGTCTTCACTGTTCGAATGCTAGGGTTAATTCGATCATCCATCTCTCTGTATCTCTCTCTCTCTCTCTCTCTCTCTCTCTCTATATATATATATATATATATATATATATATATATATATATATAATGTCAACACCCAGCATCATTCTTCTGTTTCATGTTCAAAAGTAATTTTACAAAATTTGGGGTGTGTTCCTCACATTAAAACAAGAAAATCCCATATAAACATATGTCCACAAATCCTTCGTT
>OZ010598.1:53007176-53062176 GCA_963932145.1 Acanthosepion lycidas | reverse complement strand
TTTTAGTCATTCCTGTCTTGCATATTCATTTGTCGGTTCTTCTTCATAATGAGTTTGCTTTTTACCTGACTCGTGGATAGTATTTTCGAATTATCTATAATTCATTCATTTCATGCTAATTTTCGTCCAATCACACACACATTATTTTCTTCGTAGTTTTGCTGTTAGACATTGATATTGATTAATTTCTCACAATTTTAATGAATAAGTTTTAATTATTCGCCCAAATTAATTTCGCCTCTTATATCGTGTTAGTAATCATGGCATGAATGTACACAATTTCCGATTGGAAGTATCGGCCAGGAAACAACGCGGCAAAGAACAAAGTGTAAAGGATATATATCAAAGGACATCACAGCTCGGCTTGTTTTGTAGCCTTTAGATTTTTAGATGCCAATAATGTTTTCTTGTTTTACACTAAATTCATGTACTGAATTGTTTTGTTTATCACAGTAATGGACAGCAGGAAGGTTTAATTTAAGAAATCGAAAACATGTATCAAATAGGAAGTACATGAGATTTATAGTAAAAGAAAGATGATATTGAACTACTTTATCTGAAGTAGCATTAGTCACTGATGTCTTGCATAGAGAAGCACCAAACTGCATATCAAATCTTTATAGTTCCGTCGATATTGACATGCTGTTGCTTTTTCACAATCCTTTCTCATGCATTATTATACATGGTTGCTCAGTTCTTTGAGGACACATCTTTAAATAGCTCTAACCTTTTTCTAATTTGTTTTGATTGTCATTTCTTGTAAGATAAGTGATAACAAACATCAAGCTAACTCAGCAAATAAAAAGGGACGATGTAATCTTTGCCTTAAAGTCAGATCATTGTGATTTAGAGACTGCTCGCTTCCTGAAAGTTGCACGGGTGTTTGTTTTCAAAGTTCGCAAAGAGGCGGAAGCTGCTTATGAGGATTCTACTGCTAAGGGTCTTAATACCATTATAAACTTGGACGAAAGACAGAAAAGTATCAATAAGAACCTGATAAGATAAATTAGCGTTTTTGGTCAACCGAATGGATGAGATATAATTATGTAGCGATCCTAAAGACATTACAACGGTCATGCTCACAAAGTCTGCTGCATCTGTGAGAATTCTGGGAGATGTGAAGAAATTTCTGATGTTCGCCCTAACTAGCACAATGTCTCGAACAGATGAAGATTATCTGATTCGATCATATCAGTGTTTCAAACCTCGTATTGGTGAAGTCATCTATACTAACGGCGGATTCATTAGGTGAATGCATTAAGAAGAATTTTAAGATTATTCATGCCCATCTTTTCCCAAATAAAAGCTCTTCTTTCATTATTTATGCCTTTTTTACTAAATTCATGCAAATGTCCTCAAAGAACTGAGTAACTCTTTACAATGTTGATAAAGAGAAGAAAAAATTTGCTACAATAAGCTATAAAACCAACTGGCTGTCAACATGACTAGTTTGAGATTACTTCTAACTGCGAACGTTTTGTGACATTTTCCAAGTAAAGGATTAAATGAATGAAATGATCACCGGAAAAAATCATTTATGGATTTGTTAATTCTTCATCAAAATAAAAGTTCATTTCTCTTTCTTTTGATTCTGGAAATATGGCGATTTTATAATTCAATGAAACGCCAGGTATGGCCCTAGAATAAGTAAGGTAAGCAAACGATAAATAGTTAAATATTATCGGGAGAGAAAAACAATATTATTAAGAAATCATTTTTTATTTCAGAATTGAAACGTTTATTTTAGTTTTAACTGTGAGAAATTCTGCAATTGAAGCTAAGCTCCTATTGGCTAATTTATGCCACACCGTATTTTTGTACCGACCAATCTCATTGGTTGAATTTGACTTTGCTTTTCGCGGGCATTTCAACGACCCGTTTCTTTTTGTTTTTCAGTTGCTGCAAAATCTTTGAGGTGACAGGACTCATATTTCTCTCACATTGCAGGGCCTTTAGCGCCCAAAATTAAGCCTAAATGACTAGGCAATTATTCTTCTTGTCTCATATTCTAGAGACTTTTTAAGGCTGAATAATTCAGTCGGATTATTGCCTGTCGTCACATTATGTACTTTTACATGAAGAACTTTTCTGCATGCTCTCGACAATAGCCGAGTTTTTATTTCAGCAACCAAATTGGTTATGCTCCTGCGACGACCGTCAAGTTCCTGCTTCTTCGAATCTGCATAGAGACCAGTTGAGTCCCACAGAGAAGAAAAATACTACCCCACCCTACTCACAGAGGCAAAATAGGGCATAATCTTTTTTTGCAAAGACGCAATAAAATTTGTATTGAATTTTATGGTAGGCTTTGTTAATTGTATGTCTTTTCTTGTCTCTGCCAAGGGTTAAACCGTGTGAGAAGAAATTCTCACACAGTTTAATTGCAAAAAAAGATTTCGTAATTTATAAGAAATTTTTTTTTTTGCATAGTTTAATTGCAAAAAAGATTTGCTTAAGTATTATTACTCTATAAGTGAGTTAAATTTTAAATTCTCTTTTTTCAAAAAAAAGGAATAATGTTTATAATATTTTTCTCAATATATTGTATTGTGTTATAGTTAATTTAACTATATATTATATGCTGTTTTCTGTTTCTGCTGTTTAAATGTTTTACAATTTGTAAAAACAAAATATTAATAATTTAATTTAGGTCTCGTCGGAGGGGGTGTGTTAAGATTAATTCCCTTTGACCATTGATTAATTTGCTGTCGTTCTAAAAGAGGAAAACTTTCTTCTTGTTTTTTCTATTGTGTTCTCTTCTACCCTTTCCTTTTTTTTCCTTAATGGAAAGTTGGCGTCTATTTTGACTGACCAACCAGTTGCTTTTAAATTTCTCTCGTTCTGTGCGCTTCCCTTAGCACTTTTCTAGTTGGAAGTTGGTGTCGACCGCAAGTTTTGGCTTGAGCAATTTCTTTTTCATTGTTTTTTCTGCCTGCGGGCTAATTATAATATGGCTTCGAAGGATTTATTCCCCAAGATTGATGCCAAAAAGTTTCGTATTAGCAGTACTGTGGGATGTATAAAAGAAAATGATGCTAGCTTAACTACTATCGATTCAAACATCTCTGTCATCAACAAATGGTTGACAGAGTTAGATGATTTGATGGATCAATTAATTTTAGTCTCCCCCCGAGGAGAGGTTGAAATTGTGTAATGATTCGACACAGTTTTCTTCCAACATTAGGGAACAATTACCCAAGTTAAAAGCTAGAAACGAGAGTTGCGAGACTGTTCAATCAGATCCTATTAGACCCTTAGGGTTAAATCTTGAATGCCCCATTTTTTCAGGGTCAAATTCTTCTGATATTTTTGAATTCAGGACCTTCCTCGGACGGTTTGAATTTTGTGCATCTAACTTGGGAAAGGCAGACAGGATGCTTCTGTTGAAATCCAAGTTGGGAGGGCAGGCATTTGACCTCATCTCCAGCTTGGATATAACTTCAGAAAATTATGACCTAGCTTCGGCTAGTTTAAAAGAAAAATACTTAAATCTGTCGTTGATAAAAAATCGAATATTTGAAGAAATTATTCCTCCTTCTGAACTGATAACTCGTTTTAAGGAATTAAAAGTTTTTCTTGAACTCGATTTAACTGAGTTGGATAAGTCCTTCGGGACAGATTTTTTCGTAGATAATTCTACATCTGGGGCCATTATGGCCCACATTTTATTCAATAAATTCCCTAACAGTGTGAGAAGGGAAGTAATGAATAAATCTAATGAGAGATTTCCTTCTCTATCTTCCATTATGTCTTTTACTTTCGATATCATTGATATTTTAATGGCGGCTCCTTTGGATGTGAAAAGGCGGGAATACTGCTCATACAATATGGCGCCTCCTCCTTCTTCGGAACACAAGCCCAACATGGCGGCAGGGTTTTACTCCAAATCCGCTAATGTAAAGAAGGGCATGAATACCTTCAAATCTCTCGCTAATAATGGCGAAGCCTTTCAAACTTGTAAATTATGCAAGGCTACGGATCATTCTGTTAAGGAGTGTACCGAATACCAGGCCTTCGAAGATAAATTTCAGAGGGCCAAGGAACTTAATTTGTGTACTAAGTGCCTAGGTGGACACTTGGATTCGCGTTGCAAAGGGATAATGGGATTCCCTTACCCTTGCGCTATTTGTGGGCTAAAGAATCACTATTCTATTATGTGCCCTAAAATTAAAAAATCCTGTGTTGGAAGGACTATCTTAACGGGGCAGGGAAACTGCATTTTCCCTGTTCTCAAAATTTCTATGAGGGTAAATAAACACCACGTTCACTTCTACTGCCTTTTAGATACAGGAAGCCAGAGATCATTCTTTTCACAGGCTATTTTAACACAGTTAAATTCCGGGGTAAAATTTAAACCCAGATCGGTAGAGATGCCTGTAAATACTATGATTGGGAGTAGTTCCTTGAACCTTCAGGAATTTAATGTATCTCTTAAATTAGGGTTTCAAAAACCCTTTTTATTTTCGGCTTTATTTGCTGGGGGATCTGAATCTGAGGTTTAATGTGGACAGGTTTGACGAAATAACCTCTAACTTAACTAAGGAAGGTCTCTGTCCAGGTTATAGTGATCTAAATGGGTCTGCTATTAATGGCATCATTGGATTAGACTTAATTCAACGGATTAATAATTTCCGTGTGATCCGATGCCTAGGTGGTAGCTCTTGGAAAATCTCCAAGTATGTAATCCCCTTTGGGGAAGGAAGAAAGTTTTTATCACATAATCCTGTTAAGGAAGAGTTGCCTCCTTTTGATAAGGTGGTGAATTCCCTTCCTCCTTGTCATTCTTATTTGGTTGACAGCGTTTTGAATCCTGCCCATTCGTACGAGGATGCACTTCAGCCTTTCTTCTATGAATCTTCGGTCGAACGTGGGATAGAGAAATTTCTTTCTCTCGATTCCATAGGGGTCGATGAGGACGGAAAGTTGTCTTCCCGAGATGAAGAGAAGATAAAGAAATTTGAGGAGTCTATCGTTCTTAAGGACGGTAGATGCTATATTGATCTACCTTGGGACTACGAGAAGCTTTCTCGTGTTGAGTCCAACTATGTGCCTTCTCTGAGAATAATGCAGAGAGTGGCGGAGTCTTTAAACAGGAAGGGACTGTACGATGATTATTTAAAAGTCTTCAATGAGTACGAAGACTGTGGCATAATTGAACCATTCTCGGTCCTGCCAGGGACTTACGAGAATTATATTTGGGTCCCCCATAGACCTGTCATCAAGAAGGGTCAGTGGTAACTACAAAAATCCGCCCCGTCTTCAACTGTTCGTTGAAGAGACGGGGGGGGGGTGTACCTCGATCAATGACGCCGCTTATTCTGGCGTTAATCTCACTGCTCAATTATTGGATTTATTGTTAACATTCCGAAAGAATAATTATGTTCTTCTGGGCGATTTGCGTAAAGCATTTCTACAAATTCACCTGAAATCTGTTGAAGACAAAAATAGATTGTGCTTTTTTCTTACGGTGAATGACAAATTATGCACTTCCAGATATAATACTATTATCTTCGGGTTTAATGCCAGCCCTTTCATCTTGAGTTTTATACTTAAATTTCATGCGAAAAAGTACAAGGCTGATTTGGCCTCTCATACCATTTACAACAACTTTATGTTGACAATTTGGTCACATCTAGCTGTGACCGTGATTCTTTACTTCACGTTTATAACACTGTACGTGGCAGGTTAAAGGAAGCAGGATTCGAGCTTCGGTCCTGCAATTCCAATTGCTCGAACCTGCAAAGTAAAATGTTGGAGGACGATTCAATTACGTCCCCGCTTCCCACCTTTGAAAAGGTGTTGGGTTATCTTTATTCCCCTCTTCAAGATTCAATTAAACTTATTCCCACAGCTATAGACTCCAATGTCAATACTAAGCGTGGGGTTCTTTCCCAGATTTCCTCCGTATATGATCCATTATCTTTACTTCTTCCTGTAACTGTACAGGGGAAGATATTCATTAGTCAATTATGGAAGAATAACTTATTATGGGATCATCAGATTCCAGAGAATTTTCTAAACTTGTGGCAAATACATGCTAAAGAATTAAATAATTTATGGGAATTCGAGTTCCCCAGATGCGTATTATCAGAGAACTCCCCAGTTGAGTTCATTTGCTTCTGCGATGCGTCTAAGCAGGCTTTTGGATTTACTATGTACGCAAAACAAGGAACCCAATGTTCCTTATTATTCGCCAAAGCCAAAGTAGCTCCCATCAAAGGGAAATCACTCCCTACCCTGGAACTTATCGCCATATATCTGGCCCTTAAAGTTGTCCCTCAGGTTTTAGCGGCCTTAAAGCCTATAAATATCCTTGACCTTTACCTTGTGTCAGATGCTCAAGTAGCCCTTTCGTGGGTTTTAAACGGCAAAGGGTCCAAAAAAAATATAATTGTAGAAAATCGAATATTTGATATTAAAAAGTCTTTGGAGAAGATTACCCTCAAATTTGGCATATCACCTAAATTTAAATATGTTCATTCGACGGAAAATCCGGCAGATCTGCTAACCAGAGGCCTCACCACTTCTAAGTTCGCACAACTGTTCAAATTCTGGGTGTACGGCCCTGAGTGGCTTAATCAAGGTAGCATCTGCTGGCCTGTATCACCCTTACCCTGTCTTAACGACAACAACAGGAAAATTGTATCCTGCATGATATCTGTAGATACGTGCCTGGTTGAGAGCAGTTTACCTTTGGAAATCTCGAAATTTTCCACATTATCTAAGGCGATCAATGTCTTAGAGAAGGTTTTGTCGAGAAATTACGTTACCAAGATGTTGCTTTTTACCAATATGCAAAGTAAAGTTTATTCCTTTGAATTGGATTATTTGAAACAACCTGCAAATAAGGATATACCTCCTAGGGTATCAGCCCTAGGCCTAGACCAGGGGTCGCATTCAGAACTCTGATATTCTTCCTTTTGAAGTAAAATTTCCTATTCTGTTAGGAAAAAATCATCACCTGACTGAATTGGCTATTAATGAGGCTCACTTAAATTGTTGTCATATGGGAACCAATTCAACGCTCAGTAAGTTGAGGTTATCAGGATTTTGGATTCCCCAGGGGAGACAAGCGGTAAAAAGGATTCTCCGTAATTGTATTACTTGCAAGAGGATCAATTCGTTACCTTGTAAAGGTCCCTCCGGGTCCCAGTTGCCCTCTCATCGGGTAAATTTTGTCCACCCCTTTAAACAAGTAGGTGTTGATTTTACAGGTCATTTTTTGTGAAACACAATGATGAAGATGTGAAAATGTATTTTTTACTATTCACGTGTATGAGTTTGTGTGCTATACATCTGGAACTGTTACCAGACATGAGCACACGTTCCTTCATACTAGCCTTTATCAGGTTCACCAACTTATTTGGTGTTCCTTCTCATGTATACTCTGATAACGCTAAGTCTTTTTAGCGTCTGGCATTATATTATCAGATGTATTCGACTCTGACGAATTTAAAGAGTATTTTAAGTCCACTTCTATCAATCACCGAACCATTCCCCTCTATTCTGCTTGGCAAGGTGGGGGGGCTTCGGAGAGGCTAATTAAAACTGTTAAACAGTGCCTAAGAAAATTAATGGGCAGGAGGAAGATCGACCACTTCGAATTCCTGACTACCCTCTCAGACGTACAGAAGGCCATAAATGATAGGCCACTCACGTATATATCTTCTTCGGATAGAGGTCTTGACTTTCTGACCCCTAACCACTTTCTGCAAACGGGCTGTCACCCCCGCTTGCTAATTAATAATTACGAATCGGAGGAGTTTTGTCGTTAAGAGAAGTTGATGCCAATATAGGGGGCCACTGTCCCCCGAAAGTGTCTGTTGGTGAGATTGTACTTATTAAATCTCCAATCAAATCTCGCCCCTTCTGGAGTCGAGGCAATATACTTAGATTGATTGTCGGTAATGATAATCAAGTTCGCTCTGCTGTAGTATTAAAAGACGGATGCGAACAGATTCACTCATTAAAGCATTTATTTCCCTTAGAACTTAAGGGTAATCCTGAAACTGCATCTGCAGAATTTATGGAAGAGGATGGTCCCTTCTTCTGCTCTACTTGTTCCGTTGCTAATGACGGATTAACTCCCATGGTGTGCTGTGACTCATGTGATAGCTGGTATCACTTTAGCTGTGTCGGAATTAATCAGCAGGACACTGTGGGGGAGTGGTTTTGTCCGAACTGTACGGACAAAATTTCACAATAACCTTATATATCCCACACTTACGTAAAAGTCACCTCCCTTTTCATAGATATACTGATCTAAATATCTAGATTATTGTTGCAATTTAATTAACAGCAGACAAGGCCAGCATATTCGAATTTAATAATAATTAACTGAATAGTCAACAGTTAAGTTCCTGGGGACAACCTTGTAACCTGTCACCTATTGACAGTTTTTAATTACCTTATCCTTATTGGAAAAAAGTAATGATTAACCATTACTTTTTACTTTCTTCCTTGGCAGTGTGTGAGAAATTCTGCAATTAAAGCTAAGCTCCTATTGGCTAATTTATGCCACACCGTATTTTTGTACCGACCAATCTCATTGGTTGAATTTGACTTTGCTTTTCGCGGGCATTTCCACGGCCCGTGCCTTTTTTTTCAGTTGCTGCAAAATCTTTGAGGTGACAGGACTCATATTTCTCTCACATTGCAGGGCCTTTAGCGCCCAAAATTAAGCCTAAATGACTAGGCAATTATTCTTCTTGTCTCATATTCTAGAGACTTTTTAAGGCTGAATAATTCAGTCGATTTATTGACTGTTGTCACATTATGTACTTTTTCATGAAGAACTTTTCTGCATGCTCTCGACAATAGCCGAGTTTTTATTTCAGCAACCAAATTGGTTATGCTCCTACGACGACCGTCAAGTTCCTGCTTCTTCGAATCTGCATAGAGACCAGTTGAGTCCTACAGACCGTACTCACAGGGGCAAAAAAGGGCATAATCTTTTTTTCCAAAGACGCAATAAAATTTGTATTGAATTTTAAGGTAGGCTTTGTTAATTGTGTGTCTTTTCTTGTGTCTGCCAAGGGTTAAACCGTGTTAGAAGAAATTCTCACATAACAGAATCGGAGACTTAATGGAATGTTATGGCATGCTATTTGCAATCAAGTATGAAGGAAGATTTTATCAAATATTTGAAAAAGGTTACACAATTTAATAATTTTAATTAAAACAGACTTATTAAAACCATTTAAAAAAGTCTAAATTATCGTAAAGTGGTAATATCGAAAAGAAAATAAGTTAAAAAAAAAAAAAAAAACCGGTGAAAAGAAAATCAGCTTTGTCTTTCGAAACTCCGATTTTCAACTTAAGGTTTTGGTGTCAAATTATAAGTCATTTCAGTTATCTCCCTGTAAGCAGAAAGAGTGGCTGTTAGATTTAAGTATAATTACCCTTTAATATTTATACATTATATAAAATCCTACCTCAGGTGCTGTTGATTTTAATCGCTGTTCACGTTTCTCTCCCTCGGTTGAGATCTGATGATCAAGAAGCGAGAAACTCGTTAAACTGTTCTTGTAAAAGTTAATAACTAATTACTAAATAATAATTCAGGCAAAGACGTTAGAAGTATAGAGTTGATGTAGACTTTAGAAGGAACCGGAAATCCAATCCTAAACAGGAAACAAGGGATAAAGCTCTCGTCCTGCTCAAAATAAAATGGAGGAGTTAGAACTGGGCGATAGGTGAACCCACCTACTCCTATTGAGAAGAAAATGTAAAACATGAGAATAAATAATAAATAAAATTACAGAATTTAAGCGGAGACTTTGTATATAAGAAAAGTAGGTGGAAAAAAATAGAAGGAAAAATAAAAGAAGATAAAATTTAAGAACAATGAGATGGCGGTGGGGTTCCAAGTGTGGGGTTGGCATCAAATATATTTATTTTGTTATGGAGCTTAGGAATCTGTCAGAGCAATAATAACAATTACGTTTTAACTCCTATCAACTAAGAATCGAGTAAAAGATTAATTTATTCTTGTCACAACAGATATTTTTCCGGCACTTATTTCAACGTGAGTGCGCAAAAGAGACTCTTTAACAGAATTCGTCAGTCACTGAAATGACTAACAAAATTAATAACTACCAAAATTGCAAATACAATAAATGCAGTTATTTGTGGATAAATATGTTTGAAATAAATTAAAAATTTAAAAGTACAAATTAAGTATAATTGTAACAAGTAGATTTGAACATAGGCTTGTCGAGAGTAATATAAACTTGCTCATTTGTTGTTCATTTTAATCGTAATTATTTTATCTTATCGCTTTCCTCATCAAGATTTTCATTGAATTATTAGTGTAATTTTATAGAAAATAAAATCGCATATAATGTTATAGATTTTACGTAATCAGGGCTCTAGATTATGAATGTATTCATATGATGTATCGATGTCTATATAATCGTTAATTAGCGTCAAGTGTGTTTTCAAAGCATTTATAATGATCATGAATGTGATTTTATTACATACCAACTTCTTTACAGTGGCCAGATAGAAGCGAACAATAGACATAACATATATTTAATCTTCTTCTTTTACGCGCTTCAAGACTCAGTCAAACATAGATCTCCACAATTTCCTGTATTATATTGTTTAAATAACTTTTAACACTTACTAACCAATTTTGCCATCTATTCACTGAAATTCTTCAAAAAGGTTCTTCTCTGATTCTTCCTGTTTTTCTTGCTGTCAATCTGTTCTTTGGGTGTTACATTATAAAGCTTCTATTTTGTCATGTTTCGCAGAATAGTTCAAATATTTCTTTATGACTGGAAATATCAGTTTCCTTGTACCGATTTTACAAGTTGCTTACAGGTTCTTTCAATATTATTCTCAGTATTCATCGATAGAATCACATATTTGTCGCATCAAATTTTTCCTTCTTCAATGAAGAGTTACATGAATTATTTAAATGCAAGTAATTTCATTGAACATATACGGTACATAAATAATGTTTATATGTTTATAGACTATACGGGCAGGCATTGGTATATCAAACAGGGTATGTATGTTTTTCTTCACATTGTTACAATTGTATGCTTCTCTATTCTACTAGTTTTTTTCTTTAGTAATATTATACAGTCGACATTTCATTTAATGTTATTTTAAACTATCATTTTTATTCAGAGAGAAAAGGATATTTAGCCTTTAAGATTCACTAGGATACGTAGAGAAATCTCTTTCTCTATCTCTTTCTCTATCTCTTTCTCTATCTCTTTCTCTCTTTCTCTATATTTCTCTCTCTCTCTTTCTCTCTCGATATATATATATATATATATATATATATATATATATATATATATATATATATATATATATATATATATATATACAGTAGCGTCCAAAACTAAGGGACAAAATTTTAAAACCTAATATTTGTTAGAAATAACAACTGTGAAAAGCTGAAATTTTGACAACTGGTAGTCGTTATCATCCATAATAACATACTAAAATTTGAATCATTTGCAAAGTATAGAAAAAGAATTATAACAATTATTTATTTATTTTCAAATTTGGAACGTCCAAAAGTAAGGGACAAAATTGAGAAAAACAATGTAAACAGCAAAAAAACAATAAAAATACATGTACAATCAATATTTAGTAAATGAGCCCTTGCTCTCAATGACAGCTGCACATCTTCGACTACAAGAACGAATCAGTTCTTGACAATCCTCGATACTAATTTTAGACCATTCTTCTTGAAGCTTCACCCACAAATCCTCCGTGTTAGTGGGATTTCTTTCCATAACTTTCACTCCTAAGGTCTTCCAAAGATTTTCTATTGGATTTAAGTCAGGACTTTGCGGTGGCCAATCCATAATTTCCAAATCTTGCTCGCTAAGGTAACTCATTACCACCTTTGCTTTGTGACATGGGGCATTATCTTGCATAAAGGTAGCCCTATCGAAACCTGAATTCTGTATGATTGGCACAACATGATCTTGAACAATGTTTTTATAGATCTGCGCGTTTACACGAGTTTGTAACCGGACAAGAGGCGTTGTACCTTGGCTAGAAAACATTCCAAATACCATGACGCTTCCGCCCCCAAACTTGACAGTTTTCTTAGTACACTTTGCACTTAATCTTTCACCAATACGTCTCTTTACATTGTTTTTTCCATCATTTCCAAATAAATTAAACTTGCTTTCATCACTGAAAAATACTTTTGCCCAAATTTCATATGTCCAAATTACATACCTGTTTGCAAACTCTAATCTCTTCTTCTTATTCTTCGAACTAACAAGTGGTTTCTTCCCTGGGGTTCCATTAAACAGCCCTATTTCTTGCAGTCGTCTACAAACAGTCTGTCTTGACACATTAACACATGAGGTACTATTCATAACCCTTTTAATTTCTGTGCAAGACTTAAAACGGTCCTTTAATGACATACGCTGCATTATTCGATCTTCTCTTGCCGAAGTTTTGCGGGGTCTGCCGGTTTTAAAAGCACTAACTATTTTGCCAGTATCATTGTAGAATTTGACAACCCTGCCTACAACACTCTTGGAACGTTTCACTTTCTCTGAAATCTCTCTAATGGTGTGCTTTTCCTTGTGTAGCTTCACAATAGCTTGTCTCACAGAGTAATCAAGTTTTTGGCGTTTCGCCATCGTGCCGGCTGATGCAACGTTTACAAATGACTAAGTAAGACTTATTCTTTAGAGAAATTCAAAAAATTTGAATATAGCATACTGTTTACATTGTTTTTCTCAATTTTGTCCCTTACTTTTGGACGATCCTATTTTGAAAATAAATAAATAATTGTTATAATTCTTTTTCTATCCTTTGCAAATGATTCAAATTTTAGTATGTTTTTTGGATGATAACGACTACCAGTTGTCAAAATTTCAGCTTTTCACAGTTGTTATTTCTAACAAATATTAGGTTTTAAAATTTTGTCCCTTAGTTTTGGACGCTACTGTATATATATATATATATATATATATATATATATATATATATATATATATATATATATATATATAATCAATAGAATGACAAAATGTAAAAACTATTAAATCTTTTCGAAAGAGGAAACGACTAACGTAGAAGTTTTCCCATTTTGTTATCCAATGGACCATTGTTAGTATGATATATAGATATTTTCGATATATATATATATATATATATATATATATATATATATATATATATATATATATATGCGCGAATAATGATGAAAACATCTTGTTAGGATCAACTCCATAAAATCTGACCAAATGATCAAAGATCAGAAGATTTAGTAAAGGACACTTGATTGTTTGCTTCTCCACTATTCCACGCACGCGCGCGCGCACACACACACACACACACATATATATATATATATATATATATATATATATATATATATATATATATGAATATATGAGAGAGAGAGAGACAGTCTGCTTCAACGGAATCTTCAGGTCAGAAGATGGCCTGAAAATTGCATTGAAACAGACTGTTGACTTCCGTGTCCACACACACACACACACACACACACACACACATATATATATATATATATATATATATATATATAATGAAATGAGGACGAATCAAATATAAATTCCACCGTTCGTAACATTAATTTAAAACCGGGCTCAATACAAAAGTAGGGCTTTTTGACGCTATAATCTTGCTAGATTGTGTTATTTGATAATTGCTTCTTCTTATAGTTTAGATTAACCTTGTTGCGTCATATAATGAGTATCTTTTGTTTGTAAGATCCATTTTGACGTAATATATTTTGTACATTATTCTTCTAGTACTGATAATATTAGGTTGGTGCAAAAATAATGACGTAATGATGTCGTTTTTTGACGTATTTTTTAACGTCAAAAAACGACATTATCACGTCATTATTTTTGCACCAACCTAATAATATCTAGTATATAAGTATATGCGTTTGGCTGACATTTTTACATTTTCCATGCATTGATTTTATTAACACCTCATATGTGACCCTTTACGTAAAAGTTGCATTTTATTTTGGATAATCTATATATGTTAATTAATTTTATATAATCTATATGCTTAAAGCCTTTTGTTTGATTTAGTTATTTAAATAATTTTGTTTAATCTATATATTTTAATTAATTTTGGGTGTTTTGCTTTCATGTTTTTTTTTTTTCAACATGCCATATTATTTACCAACTATAAATTGTGAAATTTATAGTTTTAACTCACAAAGTATGCGGTTTGTCAAAGGCCTTGTTAAATTACGTTCCCTTTCTCCATAAGAAGTGTCAATTGTCTTATGGATGCAATGTAGCAAACGTAATTGTATTGAATAAAACGTCTAAGTTTTCAACGATTTTAAATCTGGAAGTCATTACCTCTTACTTAAGGCAGACCATTTTGATTGTTGAATCAGATTATAAACAAAACAAATTTCGCTGCTATCTCCTCCTGTTTCTTTCATACTTTTTCCTTTCCTTTTCTCTAGAAAAGAGAATGTCTTGTGTCTTTCATTCTTATACTTTTTCTTTTCTCTTTCTTTCGCATGAAAAGAAGTTGTGTGGTTTTAAATATGAAATTTCAATAAATAGTCTACTAACCAGTCATTTACTAACGCCTGATGAGATTTGTTGGTATACATCGAAACATCATTGCATTTATGTAACGTTGGCCTTCATGTTGATGTCATTATCTTAATATAATATGTGTGTGTGTATGTCTGCGTATGCATGCTGATTTATTGTATACATATGTGTTTAATATATATTTTTTGAAAGAGAAAATGTTTACATTATGCAAGTGTACATATCTATTTATACACCCGCCTGTAATATAATGATTAATCTTCATGCATATAAAAGGACATGAAGTGAAAACGTTCTTAGTTTATCATATATTTCCAATAACTATTTTAATGCGCATGCGCGTAAATGTTTTAGGTATAGATTTTCATTTTTCTTATCTTCTTCGGAATGAACCCATATTCTCTATTCCATCAAATATGTATTCATGTTTATGAAGAAGTATCTATATATATCTATGTTTTTTATGCAAAGATATGGAGATATGTCCTTAAATCAAGCGAAATGGAATGAATGGAAATACTCTGAACAGAACAAAAAAAAATGAAAATGGTGCGTATTTGGCGGGTGAAGATGATGCAATAAAAGTTTTGTAGCTTCCACAAGTCCTGTCGGCCATGTTGATTGATTAGAAGTGAGAAGTTGGCGGAATAAAAATGTATTTTGCAAGTAACAGTGAATAATGAAGATTTTTATGTTATTATTATTATTATTATTATTATTATTATTATTATTATTAGAGTATGCTGTTTGATTACCGACTTGTATGCCAAAATAGATATTTCCGCCATATCTTTAAGCCAAAGTTTGCAAATTAAACGTATGTTCCGAGAGCATTAGAAAATTGTGTGACCCTCGGTCCCATGAATACCTAGAAACTTAATTTTTTCCTGGGTTGAATAACGATTATCAGAACCGAATTAAAATATTTTCACCTCGGAAACAAATGTGAGAATGACATATTATTTGTACACTTATTTTTTGAATGGGATAAAGATTATATATCATTAATTTTCCAAGTCCAGTGGTGTAACCTTACACAACAGTATTGTTAATTTCAGCTTTTAAGAAACTCAGACAATAAATTCTGTTGATAAAAGCAAATATGCAATCGCACTAACTACGAATATTCAATGAATCAAAGACAGGGATACCAGAAATAGCTACTCTGTTATAAAAAAAAAAAAAAAAGACAGAGATAGATGCAATATCTGTAGCGATATATTCCATCATTTATGAAAGTTAACAAAGAATAATTATGTTTTTCCAGATGCACCCCAATTCCCCGCAAACCTGAACCGTTTTAGCCAAGGTGCAATATTTAAGTCCATAGTTATTACTATGTTTTCCTATCTTGGAATGTTACTAGAAATTAACCTTTAGAATTTGATGTGTTTGCGTGTTAGCGTGTATGTGTATCACTACAATAGCACGTTGTGAGTATCTATATGGATGTGTCTGTACATATAGGAAAGCTTTCGAGTGTTTGTGTACAGACACGCGCGCACGCACACACACACACACACACACATATATATATATATATATATAGAGAGAGAGAGAGAGAGAATGAGAGAGAGGGTGTAGATTTGTTTATATGCATCTGTGTGCTCACATTTCCAAATAGGCGACAACAAAGTAAACGCCACTAAGTTATCGGCCATTTGTCCGGTCACGTTGCTCGCTCCGTCCAAATCTAAGAAACAGCAAGAAACAATTCAAGTATTGATTAACCAATGACAACTGATAATGCATTACTTTTTTGTTTTCATATTTTATAAGTTGCATTAGAACGATATAAATTGTATCTTGGCAACGTATACAAAGTAGAAAATAAAACCGCCTTTTATTTGATGCTTTATCTCCGTTGTATTGTATTTGCAGCCTTTTTTCTGATTTTGCTTTTGTATATTTATCTATAAAGGGGTGCTGAAACTTATACGAGCGAAAATTATTTAAGTCAGATTTGGGGAAGTGAGTTGAGCTAATAACTTTTCAACGCCTCTCTCGTATTTATTCCGATCTTTTACAGATTGAATAGTTGACAGACAACCCAATAGTTGACATTTATTCATAAACTTATTTACATGTCTTTCTAACTTTATTTAACCCTTAAATTTTATGTATCACTTGTTTTAAAATAAGCAGTGTAAACGAACCAAAAGCAGTTACAATCATTGGGTAAAATAAGATTTATAAAATATATAAAAGTTCAAAAATCTGTTTTCAGCTTACAGAATCGTAATCAAATATATAACACAGGGTCACATCCTTGATTACGGTCACCAGTTAAATTAACGCCTTTTCGGCACCGCCTACACTCAATGGTGTAACCACGTTTTACTAGTCCGGTCTTCAGTATCTTAGGACAACGTTTTAACCACAGGGCTAACTCTGCGCTGGTCAATGCTGACGCTGGTTCAAGCTGATTGTTGGTCGCTGGCCGTCTCGATCAACATCGACTCTGTCCACGCTGTGTTCTTGATCTCAGAGCAGTGGAAGATCGAAGGTCGTAGTATCACAGGACTGGTTCAAGCCACGGCGGGTGCTATATTAAGAAAAAAATAAAACGAGAGATTCGTGAGGTTAATCTTCAATTGGTTTATATAGCTTTTGGTACAACAAAAATTACCCTTCCCACATCAATCTCTATAGTGACACTGCGCCTTGTCTAAACTTCTGGAGGAGCTGGGTTCAAAGTCTTGGAATCAGGAAATCCAGTAGTAGCTGTCGTAGATTTCAGGGGACACTCGATGCGGGTTTTAAGCCCAAAGATTCTGAGATCCCCAAAGTCAGCTGCTTATATGCACTTCGCCCCAAAACTGGCGTGCGGCTGAAGGGTCTTGGGGTTTCGGTGATTCCCCAATGTTCATTAATTTTAATAAAAATTTTCTTCGTTCTCTATTTCTGCTTTCTTTATCAACTTTCCAAAATTGGAGAATTATACACCTACCATGGGAGTAGTCACAGTGATTGCTCTTCCCTTAAATCCAACCTGCTTCATTTCCCATCTTGCTCTGCAACTCCGCACAGGTGGGGCTGAATTCTGCCTCTTCCTCCTTCCTTCTCGGTATTCTAACTCTACCAACTTCTCAGTAGTTCCCATACATTTTCTAGCTGGCGGCCCCTTAGCTCCCTAGCACCCATATGAAGACATATCTTTCTTGGTATTAGGTATACCACTAATTCCAAAATCAACTAATCTAACACCAGATGAACACTCGTGGCTATATCACTACACCAACAATCCTAGATGAATGACTCATGCATACATCGGTTGCTGGTCTGGTTGCTATGTGGCACATTCTACCCAGATAATATAAGCAAAATACAAATAAATGCATTTTAATTTCAGTCAACAAAATAAAATAAAACCATATATAATTCGTAACACGTTTCCTAAATAAGAATCGCAAATTTTGCCTCAAATTTTCGCTGATGATTTAGGAGTTTGTTTGTTTTTTTTCCTGCAGATTTTTTAAAATTTTGCCAGCAGATTTTGTCCATTGCATCCGATGTTTACTGATGGAGAGGCATAGATGAGAGGTTTGTCTATAATTGGTTCTAATGCCACACTACAACCCCTTACCATTTACTTTTCCTCAGCGCTCCATGTATCTTTATATAGCCCACAAGGGTGCGGTACACCTATTTTCGCAAACTCAGTCATAGACACCCATTCCTCATCGTGTACATTCAACATCGATTTCATCACAAGAATAATATCAAGTAATGTCTATCTTTTTTTCAATTTGCAAACTTACGAAAAGTGAAAGACAGAGAGGAGAAAAACCAGTCAATGATATTCTACGACTGTCTAATAATAGTTGTTAAATTTAGTTCCTGAAATGTGCATGCAAATTTTATTATTATGGCACAACGACAGCATTTTAATCTTTGAGCCTGCCTGTAAAATCTTTGTAGCCGAACCGATAGCGGTGTTGTCATGAAAAAAGAGATTTTCAAGGATGATGGATGTAAATAGAAGTTTCTCTGGAACCTTATTATTTTTATCTGATTAACGCTGTTTTATAATAATCGCATTATAATTATCTAAGAGTTGCGACAAAAGAAAACAGAAACAAAAATGAAGGAAAGACGAATGAAAAATGGATAATAAACTTTTCAGTGATTAAATGTTGAACATAAATGGATCTAGTGTTAATCTAGCAAAGTAAATAACATTGATTATGCAGACAATATCTAAGCAACAGTAACTGTTGTATAATTAAACAATAAAAGTCGATTTTAAAAATAGACAAAATAAATCTTCAGTTTTAAAATGTAACATTCGTACAGACTCTCTTCAATAGAGACTCTTTCGGAAAACCACGCGGTAGCATTATTGTCGCATATTTAAATTATGCACAAAAAATATGGCGGTCAGACAAGGTATTTTCAGACAAAAGAAATAGGTGCTTATATAAATACAACCAGACTGAACTTGATCTGGGTGCTCGCACATGTTCTTCTACATCTAAACATAAATACGACTACGTCACTGTATGTTTATGTGATTAATTTACAGTGTATAAAAAAGTATACCAGGTGGTATAGTGTCCAGATACTTATAATACATAGATGTATACACATACATGTGTGTTTATATGCTCGCAAGCGCATGCGTACTCACATATACATGAGACATTCGATGTTCATATCTCTATTCTTTCAGTCAGAAATGACCTTTACAATCCGAGATATTTATTAAACTTGCCAGTAAAAAAAATATTTATTTTAAGAAACCACCCAGTTTTTTTCTTTACTTATGCCAAGCAGGAATTCTCAAAGAAGCAGCAGTCGACTGAATCTGCACCAACAAAGAGAAACGCTCCGGGAAAATGTTATGTTGTTGCTTCTAAACTTATTGGGTTCAAAATGTATTTTAGCATTTCGAATTACATACGAATAATACTTAAGAAATATTTGCTTACGTGGCTACATCGACAGAACAGTGAACATTATGTGTGACTTTAAGCCGAAACTATATCCGTTTGACACGAAAATACAACAGCTGATTTCTCCCAGGAAAATTTCAGTTATCCCGTAACTATGTGCAGAAATACATTTATACAATAGTTGAAATCTTGATCTATCCAAAGGCATTAATGTGTTCCCTGTATATCTTCTAGTTTCCTTGGAAATAAATAATTTGAATTCCTTCAGTGGCATCTCCTGTGTACAAACAATAAAGTTTACTTGGCAGCGTTCATAAAGCAGTCCGTGTAAGACATTTATATATGCTAACCATTAAAGATTCAGAGGTGACTGCCCGTTTGCTAGTTTGATTAATTTGTGCTGAAAGGGAATATAAAGTATTTTGAATGGATGTGTACAGCGAACTTTCATTCTTGCACTTTGATGTCACCTTGTCTTCGTTAATATATTGTTTTCCTATGATTTGAGCAAACTTCTTATATTTATTTGCCTATCCATCGATCTGATATCAGTACGAATAAAGTTTTTAAAAAGTGTTCGACACGTAGAGAATTCTGCTCGAGAAAACTTGGTGCCCATTAAATTTGACGCGCAACGCTTGCATTAGAGAAATCAATATTTATCTTGTTTTTAGCACTTTCGTCTTGGGACTTAAATTTTTATTTTACAAATTTTAGATTCCTTTTACCTGGGACGATTTACCTAATAATTAGTCAATAAAGTTAGAGAAAATCAAAAAATAAAATTTGAAAAAGTATCTTGAAAAATAAGACTGTAGTGGATTTTTTAAATCACGTAATACACACTGTTTAAAAAAAATACGGGGCGTCTATTTGAAACACGGATATCTATTAAAATAACGTCTGAAATTATATATATATATATATATATATATATATATATATATATATATATATATATAAAATTCAAATATAAATAAATGTACCTGTAAAGGAAACATTATTAACAGTATAGCAATGCTCCTCTTTAAATCAACATATTTATGTACGACCATAAATAACTTTAAAGGAAAATGGTTAACTCATAACCTTAAAAGAAACAAATAAAAATCAATAATAATAACAACATTCTCTTTTGTCACAAAATTGCGCCACTTAGCATCCTTCGAAAAAGTTTTAGATCTACAAAACGAAACAGGGTATTTGGCTGTTTAATGGCGACCAACCTGAAAGCCATTTCGATCATTCTGGCACTCGCATCCTGACAAGCCAAAAATTAAAAATGACCGAACCGACTAGTTGCTATAATTAATGTTAGATCGAACTTAAGTTGCTTTGTTTGTTTGTTTCTTTGTTTTTAACCTTTCTCACGTTGTCTTATTACATTTTTACGTGTTTTGAGTTTAAAACATAAACTTTTCTTTTTATATACCTGTTGGTATATAAAAAGATTATACTATATATATCGTTATCCACAGACAGACTGTTTCGCAGCTTATCAGTCGGAGTCATGGACTTTTTTACAGCTTATAAAATCATCTTTTCTCATGGCAAATCCAAAATAACATGATTAATTATTAAACTGTTATGACTGTTGCAGAAATATGAGGTACCACAAACAGAAGATGAACAAATGAAGAAACTGATTATGACAAATGGGAAGAAATTAATAAGACTTCCTGCATCTTGAACAAAACAAGTATGATTTAGTGCCAGTTTAAAAATAAAAGTGCTATACACATCTGTTTACGACAGAGGCCAAAACTGGTTTATTTTTCGATACTAGCTGATGCATGCCAATTCGCACTGTCAGCAATAACTATCGTGGAATGAACATCGAAAGAAATAGAAAGCTGTAGAAGATCAGGTTCAAAAATTTAAAAAAAAAACTTATTAGAATCAGTCCTGAAGCAGCAAGATAAAGCCCTACAGTGAATGGCCAAGATATGAGATTCGGAAAAACAGATGGTATCTGAAATTGAATAGAAAGAAAATGATCTTGTTGCAAGCCTCAGACTTTCAAAACAAGGATGAAAATCATATGATATCAGTTAATTCTCTGGATGAATTCACTTGCATGGTGGTCGACACCGAAAATGATATCGAAATAGTGACTACTCAGGAAAAGAGCCTAATTAATCTCATTTGACAATAACTCAATTTCTTATCCTTGAATTCAAGGCTAGTCAATGACACAGAAGTCAAACAATCTATTGACAAACAAAACCGGTATCGTTTATACTTACAATTTGTAGTATTGACACTTAAATAAAATACAGTTTTTCGATTCAATGTTTAAGAACGAATTGTGTGTAATACAAATGGAATTGGCATAGATACATGGATACACGCAGAAACACACATACACACACGCATACATATAGGGAAATCTTGAATTGACATAACATCTTCATAATAATTAATCACTGAGTCTGCGCACGTATTAGCGCATAATAATACAAATATATTTAAAAATAAACTCATAATTTATTTTTTATATTCATTATCATAAAACATCAGGTTTTAATATTTGCAAAGCATGTGGTTAAACCAATATGAAAAATACATATGCACAGACTCGATATGTAAATATGTAAGCATAAATACACATACACATGCGCACATATATATATATATATATATATATATTGGCTATATATATATATATATTGGCTATATGTATATATATATATATATATATATATATATATATATATATATATATATATATATATACTTGTATATGGTTGTGCTAGTCTGAAATCGATTATACCGACATGAGGTAATTTTGGATATTTGCTGCATAAAATATATGCTCTGTTATAATAAATGCATTGAGCTCTCTCTGTTGATCAGTTTTTATATCTGATATTACTAGGATCCACCTGGATTATATACCAATGGATCTATTACCTGTACTCTATTGCTCCTATAATGAATAGTTGAACTCTCTCGGGATTAATCCAGCCGGAATTTCCAAAGACCTCTACAATCTACCATCATGGATATGTTCTGTCCGGAATACTCTTTGAAAAACATTCCATACCTATCTTTACATTCATTCAACTTATCCCTCACGGAAAAAAATCGTCGACTTTGTGAAGAGACTACGTTGGAGAACGTTTTTCTACCGTAACCCCTCTGAAATGCCAAAAAAAAAAAAAAAATAAAAAATAAAAAATACGGAACCTTCAATCTAAAGACCAAACAAATTCCACCTTCCTGTAAACTCCTGGATTCTTTTGAAAGAGACATAGTTAAAAAAAATGAAATTCAACAAGTAGTCCAAACATTTCCAAAAGGAACTAAACAAGGACACAACGACTCTTAGAAACTTCAAAGACATTTTGGTAAGAGCCGATAATTCTTAAAAAAATATCTATAAATGTAACCTTTCATGCTACCAAAAAATCTTCAAGGATAAAATACAAACTAGATAGATACAACAGTAGGATATCTGAGATCAATACAGGGACTATCGAGATAGCCAATAAATTAAATATTCCAGATATCCATATTAGAAATGATTAAATTTTATTTAAAGATCATAAACCCAACTTCGCTAGTAGCACACAGTCTAGACTAATAAATCCAACTAGAACTGAACTTGGTCTAAACTCAAAAAAATATAATTTAAAAAATAACCGATAAACTACTAATCGCAACCTGTGCTAATCTTTGGAAAGATTCGCCTGACTCTATCAAATGGTTCGTCAATATGAATAATTAGAATAGAGCGGCATTTATTAAATTTGATATAATAGATTGCTATTCCTCTCTCTCCACGGATCTCATCGTTAAATAGTTATTAACTTTGCAAAGAATTATATGGAGATAACGGAAGATGAAAGTAATATAATCTTAACGGCTAGAAAATCACTGCTAAAACTTAATAATTCAACCTGGACTAAGTGCCATAATAACAATTTTGTCGTCCCATTTGGGAGCATATGACTCAGCCTAGGTTGCGCATTTAGTATGTTTGTATATTTTAGATATGCTTAGTAGAATCCAGAACTAGTGGAACTATATAGATTTGACGGACTCATCTTTATCCCCAATAATAATGGTCCGCTAACAACGAAGTTACAAAAATAACCATGAGGACCTAGGGTTTAAGATTGAAATTTCTTCTAACCTTAAAATAGTCGATTACCTAGACATCACCCTCAACCTAAATGATAAAACCTTCAAACCTTCAATAAAGAGAATGAAACAAACAATTATATTAATATTAGTTCCAACCACCCCAATGCCATCCTGAAACAAATACCCACTACCGTTTGTACCAGAATTAGTAAATTATCGTCCAATGAAAAAATCTTTAACAAAAATAAAGAACCGTATGAAAAGCCCCCCCCCCCCACAAAAAAATGGTTTCAAAAATAAGTTATCTTATTTAACCCCCATAGTACCGAAACACCTAAAGTGGTATGTAAGTGTATAAATAGAAGAAGAAAAATCATTTGGTTCAACCCCCTTCTGCAAACTGTCGAATATTAATATAGGACAACACTTTCTAAAATTAATAAATAAACACTTCCACAAAAACAATCCTCTAAGTAAGATCGTAAGATCTTCAATAAGAAATCGATCAAAATTAGCTTCTCCTGCACTAACAAAATGTACGAAATTATCAACTCTCAAGAAATCTAGCAATGAACCCCCCTCCCTCTGTAACTGTAGAAATAGATAAAACTGCCCGGTCGAGGACAAATGCAGATCAACTAGTATAATAAACCAGGCAACCATTGCCCCCAAAGAAAATATGACAAAGATTACATTGGAATTTCTGCGGGAGAATTGAAACAGAGAATTTCTACCCATTGGAACTCATTTACCAATCCTAAATTAAAATTTCAAACAAATTTTTGGAATTGAAGGAAAAGGATTTAAACCGGTAGATAGATTGGAAAATTATAGGTTTCTCACAATATTCCTAATTCTATGTTTAGAGGAAAAATTAGAATAATAAAATACAATGATCAATGCAAACTATTAAATCAAAGGAGAGAGCTAGTATTAAAATGTAGCCATATTACTTACTAACAAAAAACAACAGCCCCCCCCTAACTGAAGCAACCCCATCTGATTAAATTTTTACTTTAATATCTTCCTCTTAAAGAGTTTCGGATACTGCTCGGTATTTCTAATAATATAACAGAACCTTAATACTGTAAATGAATGGTGTATATATATATATATATATATATATATATATATATATATATATATATATATATGGGTAACTGCTTTCCCTGACGAACCGCTTAAGTGAAACCTGGGTAGGTTTGTCTGGCTCACTAGGTTTATCTATCTATCTATCTATCTATCTATCTATCTCTATATATGTGTGTGTGTGTGTGTATGTGTGCGCGCTTGCGTGTGTATGTATCTATGTATGTGTGTATAGGTAATTATATGTATGCGTATATCGGTATGTGTGTAAGTGGGTATGTGAATATGTATGTGTGTTGTACGATATGATTTATTCCATTGGGTGTTTCGGTTTTACATATTTTGGGGAATCTATTATTTAGATAATTTATTCTTTAAATTGTTTTGTCTTTAAATCCCCTATCACTTAATAATATAACCCACAAGCAGAAACATAGAACTAAAGGCTTTGGCCATAAATAAACTCCTATCTCCTTGTCCAGACTCGTTATCAAAAATGAGACATCCTCTTAAATAGCCCTGTACGTTCTCACCGACTGCTATCTAAGCTAAATTCAAACCCCCTGTTCCGAGAGAGTCAGTTTAGGGATGAGGAAGACTGGCATATCGTTGTGCTATTCTAAAATAGACTATACCCACATGAGATAATTTTGGATTTTTTGCTGTATAATAGATAGATAGATAGATAGATAGATAGATAGATAGATAGATAGATAGATAGATAGATAGATAGATAGATAGATAGATAAAGATTGTGTTACACCATAAAAATCGAATAATACATTTCTGGAGGATAATGCTTTTAGAGGAAGTCGTTTTTGTAATTGAAGTGCTTATGACCTATATATATATATATATATATATATATATATATATATATAGAGAGAGAGAGAGAGAGAGAGAGAGAGAGAGAGAGAAAGAGAGAGAAAGATAAATAGACAAAGAATTAAAACAAATAAAATAAAAAAAAGAGATGGCAAATTGAACATTTCATTTTATTTGCTACTGTCTCTCTCTCTCTCTCTTTCTCTCTCGCTTTCACTGAATATTGGATATCGTTCTTTATATATATATATATATATATATATATATATATATATATATATATGTATATATATATATATATAAAGAACGATGTCCAATATTCAGTGAATTCCTTACTGTTCCAACTAGCCTTGTCATCCACTAGAATCTGTGGTTATTATTTTCAGAGGTGAAATTCTATAATAATACACGTAAAGTTCGCCACATGTTACAAAATACACTGTGAAGATGTCAATTTGCCCTGAGAGAGGACAAACTTTTTGTGATATGTGCCAAATAAACTTGTTCAACCGTCATTTATAAAAGAATATACCTAGCAAAAAGTAAAACAGCAAAATTTCAAAAAAGAAAAGAAAAACAAATTCAAGATAAGTCAGCCATTGCCATTGCAATTATTATGAATCATAGGCTAGAGTTTATTTACTCATACTTGGGTAGCTTAGAAAATCAAGAATGGACACTGATACCGACAAGAGTCGAGATTATATATTATAACTGTGACAGTCGTAGCAAGCATACTCAGTGAAAGTTCTGCAATAAGAAACGGTGGACTATGCCTATAAACTAGACCTTTTAGGAAACATCATTTCTATAACTTATTATAGAGAGTAAGCAACAGGAAATGCCGCTTACTGGTCTGTCAAGTTTCTTTTGCATGGAATCTCTCCTTAATGACACGCTAGCATTGATTGAAGGCGTAGTGGTAAAATACTGTCAAGAAGTGGGCGAGGTGGGCCACACGTCTATCAAAACACACTCTGACAATCTAACCCTAATCCACTATTCAGGAGCATCTACTGAATAAAAAAGCAGCCATTTTAAATTCACTACTAAGTCTATTTCCTCTTGTGTGGACATCGGAGAAACTAGATTTTACAGTTAAAACATACGTACGCAGGTGAGTGATGAATAGCTACAATTTTGTTCCATCCGTTCAAGTCATTACTTGCATTTCTGCTTCATTTCAGATGATACTTAACGAGAAGTTTCGCTAGCATACAACGCGTGTTAAACAGCCCTACACACTGTTAATTTTCTTGGAGATAAATGACCACATATATATCCTCTCAATTTCATTGGCAGCTACGTACATTCTGAATCAACGCTAAAGCACTTTCTATACTGTTGCAACACCTAATTTTGATACCGTTTTTTACAACAGCAGAGAAGATGTTTAACCAATAAATTCAAAGAACTGGAACGATGAATGGAAAATGAGAAAATCCCCAGCCATGAATAAAATAGAACAAAATCGTATATAGACTAGGTTAAGGGAAATTGAAGATTTATCATCCGCCATATCTTAGATCACGAAAAGATCCTTTTTGACGTCCATTTTACATTTCTGAAGAACCTGTTTTTAAACTATATGTTTGCAATACAATAATTTATGAACCAATCAACGTAGT
Organism: Acanthosepion lycidas; assembly: GCA_963932145.1. Classification (NCBI taxonomy): domain Eukaryota; kingdom Metazoa; phylum Mollusca; class Cephalopoda; order Sepiida; family Sepiidae; genus Acanthosepion; species Acanthosepion lycidas. Next base: position 53,035,107 of record OZ010598.1, on the reverse strand, counting down.
AGCTTGACTACTTTCAGGACGTGCGGGTTCATGGTTCTCCACATCTTCCTATCCTTCTTAGCTTTAAGATATACTTATCCCCTTACCATCCCTGTACACAAGGTCGTTATGTAGGTCACTCACTATCTCTCTCTATCCCATATTCCCTCCAGCATGTGGGTGTTACATTCTCCACACCCTCTTCCAGCATTATATGTCTCAGAAATTCCAAATGACTCTGTCTGGTTTTAAATAAATGTCATTTTTTATCCTATTTTCATTAAAACCTCTTTATTGCTGGCATTTTCCCGTTCATAGTATTATCAGTATCATTCTTTGTAACTACATCTTTTCTCAAGTCTTCTCTTCATCTCTGAGGAAATTGTAAAGCATCTACTGTCATATAAGGAGGATTGAGATGACAGAATAGTTGTGTCTAATGAAATCTTCCTGTTTCTTAATACTTTTAGTTTTCCATAATCCAATTACCCTTCAGATTTCTGTGCCACAATTTCAATCGTCTGTAATCAAAATATCCAGATAGATACGTAGACTCTAGACTTTATGAATTTAAGTGCAGTACTAGATTGGCTGCAAGATTTCATAGTTTCACAGTTGAAATTGCTAGATCTAACCGTAAGTTTTATGCTAACAATTTCTTCTATCGCATCTCACCCTTATGGAACTCTCTTCGGGTTTCTTGATTCCCTGTCAACTTTGATCTTCAAAAATTTAAATACAATGTCAATCGTTATCTTCTTAATTTTTGTTCTTTTATTGTCCTCTCTCCTTGATAGTAGTTTTTCTCACATCTTCTAACACTCCGTAACCTCTTGTGTGCTAGTTGCTTTATTGACTTGTATGGGTGAAGTTATAAAAAAAAAATACATTTCTGTACTTGCTTTTTTCGTTTTTTTTTTTATTTTTTTTTTTATGTCTCACATCTTGGAATATCACTCTTGATAATGACCATGCATTGTCTTCTTAAAATTGATGGTTTTCCCCGCCTTCCTTTACTACTAATAATCTGACCGATATTCTTAAAAAGAGGTAGTTTTCAAACTGAACGCATTATTTTTTTCCTTAATACTATTAGAATAGCAATATCTCACACTAAGATCGACTTTGTGTCAAAATTACTCTTGTGGAGTGAGGACCAAACCCTGACTTCAAAATCGTGGACCTTATCTGGTCAGTCGTGATAGAACAATAAATTTCTCGGCTACATGAGCAAAGCACTTACGATTGATCCAAAACTGCACAGTAACATTTCTAAGCCACTTTATGAAATTGTTTCAAGTTGGAATTCTTCCTGTCCATCCTCTAGAACGATATCAAACAATTATATTTTCTTTGAAGTGTTTTCCATGAGACACTCAATTGCTGCAGCTGGCGCTAGTAAAAATAGTCAGCCAATCCGATGAATTTTATTGTCGCTATTAAACGGTTTAGAATCTTCTATCCTCGATTTTCCTAAACCATCGAATTAAATCTAACGTCAAGAACAAAACTAAAGAATCAATTATGTGACAACTGCGAAGGAAATATAGTCGAGCATTAGACATGGTTCGATATTGGAACTTCTCTTCTTCGTCGTCAAAATTCTTCACTTTTTGATTTTTTAATTTAAACTTTTACAATGTATGACGCATCACAAAGCAACACAAAGAACTAAAATTTCGATTATTGAAAATATGTTGCCACATTAATGTTTGAAACTTTTAATGGATTCATATGTAAATAAGTAAGTTGTGACTTAACAAAGTTTGGGAGGAATGTAAACAACATAATACATACCACAAAGAAGTAACTAAGAGGAAAAGTCGCCATATTGATATTATTAAGGTTTCAAATCAACATGTCTGCTGCGACTGTTTGCATAATTACAGTCTACTGAATATAACAACGGTTTAGCTTTCACACTAAAAATTAAAACTGATTATTGTAAAGTCAGATAACAGACACATTTTTTCATCTGAAATGTTATAGCTTTCATAGAAATGGTCTTTGGAAATTTCAGAAAATCTTTCAAAAAACACGAGAAAAGCATGATAAGGCTTGCCTACGGTCAACTGTACTTCTTATTCGGTATCTAAAGACAGTAAGACATAAGCTCCGATGTTGGAAAAGTAAAGCATTATAACTATTATTCAGCAAAAAAGTGTGAATTAAATAATTTTTTCGGTATGAGAGAACTCAATTAATCCCCTCTGCTTACATCTCTTATATCCGGAAACCTTGTTTTTGTAATGTAGAAACTACTACTGATTAGACATCGGAATCAATCAGCCAGCGAATCCCAATTCTAAATAAAATAAAATCTTCATCTTCGGCAGGATGCACAGCTCACGTGAAATAAAAATTCATTTCATTCGTTGCACGTTTTTTACGGACCGACATATACCCACGTACCCCACTGGTTGCTGGGGGATTGTTTTTATCGAGTCATCATCTCTATACTGGCAGGCAACCAAGCCTATACAGTGCAGTCGGATCTGTTATTTAACCCATAACTCTAGGGAATAAAATATAACAATACAATTTTTTCTTTATTTTCTTTGAAATCCTGACTCTCAAATTTCAGCTCACATCCCTTACTCTTTCTCTCCATGACAGTCATCTTATTGGTTTGGCTACAAAGACTTTACCAACAAGCGTCGTTCAAATAAGCTATGTGGGTTATGTAATAATTACTTATTTTTAACTAATATCGCTGTTCTATAATAATTATTACATTTTCATACTCGTTTCATACAAGAAATTTGCATATACATTACATACATGAATTTTTTTAAGCATATCGACCCAAGCAAGGCGGGAATAGCCCTAGCACGCAAGGGGTTACAGAGAATGAGAGCAAGCGTAAAGAAGGGTGTTTGGGAAAAGGATAAAGAGAAGGACAGGAATCAAGATCAAGGCGTCAGAAGATGTCGATTGGCATTACATTTGAATATTTAAAAATACTAGCTATCAGGGAAGCAAGTGATAGGAAGGGGATTCCACTGTTGGGAAGGAAGGTTCCATTGTTGGAGTAGAAGAGACGGCTACATTTTCGACAGTGAAAGGGTGGGACCAAGATGCCAACCTAGTAGCACGCTTAAATTCATTCAGTTTGGGAACCAGTGAAAGTATTTGTATATGAGAAAGTGACTGTAGACGAGATGCCAGATCAAGACCTATCACATTACATATCCGTCTCTGGATTTTGTCGAGAACATCGAGATGAACAACGGGGGCACCAGACCATATATGGCAGTAGTATTCAATGCAAGAACGAATGGTTGATTTGTACATTTGAAGGATGAACTCGGGTGAGAAAAACCTTCTGGCGCGACACGGAGAACCAACTTGCCTTACGGTAGATGAAGCTTTTGATTCAATGGAGTTGTTCTACCTCAGGTCAGTGGAAAGTGTGAGACTAAGCAGGCGCAAAGAGGCGCTCTCCTGGAGTTGGGCATCAGCCATTCTGATAGGAGGCAAGAAGGGTTCTCTATGAGAACATTTCCGTTTTAGAGTCTTAAACTTTACAAGCCATTTCCTGCACCAGTCAACCACAGATTGGAGGTCCTTTTCGAGAACAACGGCCAGGTTAGTTTTGTCAGCAATGCCAGATTTACTACTGGGGCAAGAGTAAATAGTAGCATCGTTTGTGTAGATGCCTACTTGGGAACTGATGACATTAGGAAGATCATTGATGAAGATCAGAAACAGTATAAGATCCAGGATAGAGTCTTGGCGAACACCAGCGTTCGTATGAAAGGAACAGGAGGAGAACCCGTTTGGGACAACTGGTCTTAGCTGGTCATAACTTGTCCAAGCTCGTCAGAACTCGTCTAAGCTAGTCAGAGTCGTGATACCACCTGTGCCAGGTAAATTTCATACATCAAACTTTTTATTTATTATTCATTTCCTTTTTGAACTCCTAACTATCGACCGGAGAATGACCGTTTAAGATTTGCATCAAAGCGACGGAAGGAAGATAAAAGTAATACTATTCAAAACATGGTGGTAATAATTAATGGCACTTCAGTTATTATCAGGTCATCCCATCAGTTCTGTCCGAATTTTGAATAAAGAAAACAAGTGACCAAATGTTACATTTAATTACAGATTCAATCAACAATGTATTTTCCTTGGTTATCTATGACTTCCTTCCATCTATTAACAAGCTTACTAACTCCATTATTGTAAAATTCTTTTGGCTTTGATTCGAAGAACTCACAAATGTCAGTTTTAACCTCTTCCTGTGTTACAAAAGCTGTTTCTTCCAAATGATTCTGTAAGCTACGAAACAAATAGTAGTCTGAAGGAGCAAGATCGGGAGAATAAGGTGGATGAGGAATTTTCTCCCAACCAAGTTCTTCGATCTTTTGTGACGTGATTCTTGCTGTGTGGGGTCGCGCATTGTCCTGATGAAACATCACCTCTTTTCGATTCACTAGAGCAGGTCTTTTTTTTCCCTCAAAGCTTGGTTCAAACGCTCTAACTGCTGACAGTATATTTGAGCATTAATTGTTTCATTAGGTGGTAAGAATTCAAAGTGGATTATTCCTTGGCGATCCCACCAGATTGAAAGAAGAATCTTTTGCCCATTCAAGTTCAATGTTAACTCATGCTGTTAGATACGAGATTAATTATTGCTGCACACAAACTTCCCGAGGAAAAGTTATAGAAATTCGAATCTCATCATTTATTTATTTCCTATTGAAATTGCTGCTCTTTATTCTTTCGTTTTATGAAGTACCCGATTCCTTTTATTATGCTTTATATTACGACTGATATTAGATAGAAAATGAAGAATTCATGCCATATGTGGACTGGAGCTGTTCAATTACACTTGATAGATTTAAAATCATTTACGTAATCGTCTGAGAGATGACTTTCCACACTTTGTAACCTCTTTCCACAGCCTATGGAAGCCTATCGTTATTTCCATGAGAAATGAGCTTCATCTTTCATGCCTACCAGTTCAAATCTTTACAACTAGGACATGAAGTCGACTCACCCTCGTTTCCTTCGTATTCCACATATATAAGGAGAAAGCCCTACTTCTTCAAGTCCATGGTCTATCCTTCTTATTCTCATAATCTTCACTTCCTACCACCCACTCTTTCATTCATCATAACCATTTTAGCAGTAATACTCTTCGTTGAGTGGCTCTAGAGCCTTGTGTTGGGTGGAATTTAGAATAAAACATTTAACGTCTGGAAAGGTTAATAAAAAGCAAGAGAAACAAAATGAAAGAGCGACTAGTCAAATATTAATGATAATCCTGAAGTGATAAAGATGAGTAACTTTTTTTGACACAGTTTAGTTTTTATTTTATTTTTAGGAAAATTATGTTTATTGTATTATTTTCATTACAAGAAATTAAAATAACCATAATAAATAATTACATACGTAATATTGATACTAAAATAAGTTCATATTTTGAAAAACATAAACCTCTCTTCGATCGGATAATTTGTTTTAGAGAACAATATTATTGTGTAAAAAAATGTGTATGTTAATATAAACCTTCATAAATTTGTTACTAATTTTAAATATTTCTCTCCTATTTGTTGGAAAACAAACAAAAAGCCGAATAAAGATGGAACTGTAATTTACGTCCGAATTGTTTAACGCAATTTATAGCTCAATTTATAAAGGCTTAAGAAGAAGAACCTTTTCCCCATGAAGTTCCCTTCTCGGATGTGACTATCGTCCTTCCCCTTTACCAAGCCACTGTCTACGACGCTTAACATTTCGATAAAAGATCCATTTTTCGCCGCCAGTCACAAGTCTATCCAAAAAAGGTGAAACAAGTTGGCGAGAATGGAGAGAAGAGCAGATGTCAACTCGGGATTTGACACGCTACATTTTGAGTTGGTTATTCAAAATGGAAGAATAAGTACATTTATAACAAATGAAAATGTTCTCAACTCAAAACAGTTATAAGTCTGTATTAATCTTCCTAAACCAGACAAAAAATTGAAATACATGTATATAGTTATATATAAAACCTCAAACCAAATAATACTACTCCCCGCAAAATGTTCCTCAATAAAACCAATGTAATGTACAGGTTTACATGCCCGTTTCGAGAGTGTTTCTCACATAATAGCCCTAGCACATACATCGGACACACAACTCTCTCGTGTCGTTTTACATAACATATTAATGACACCAGCGCCATAAAAATCACCTTATAACAGCACACTATACCACTAGTACTACTAGTAACAGATTCAAATCCTCTGAAATAAGAAAAGTCCTAATCAACAATACCAAAATCCTCTACAAAAACAAAAGTAAAAAACACTTACAAATTCTTGAAGCCATCACAATCAAAAACCAAAAACCCAACATAAATAAAATAGCATTTAATACTGACAAACATGTTAAACAGGGTCCACATGTGCTTCTTGTAATATGTAGATTTAATAGGCTGGTTAATGAACTTTGAGAAATAAAAAACAAAATAATAACAATATTGGCAATAAGAGAAAGATTGTAAGTCGGAATTTTCGGATACGCATGTGACCTTTATCAATGAGACAAGGAATAAACAAAAAGTGGGTTTTACGAGAAATTCTGTTGTTTAAAATTTTTTACTTCGTACTTCAATTGAGTCAAAAATCTTATTGCCTATATTGTTATTTTGTTGTCTTTTTATCCCTCAAATTTCATATATATATATATATATATATATATATATACACGCACACACACAAACACGGATTTGAAAAAGCACGGCGGGAAGTTTCATTTATTCTCTTCCTATTGGAATCGACCAAACCTTTTTCAAAGTTAACCGCTGGCACAAATCTAATGAAAAAAGGGATAATATTCGCAATATATATATATATTCAATGATGATGGAAATTTTGGAACACGATTAAAACAATTTAAATCTATTTAATTTCCGTAAACATTCTACAATCCCCAATGAATGTCAGTAGGAGCAGATTTTTTGCAGTGAGATCTCATTACTTCGTATGCACTTTCATGCCAAATTATATTTTTAAAACAGCCGCAGTTCTGAGTTATCTGTCATTGTGGACTAACATAATAAAATAGGTGGCATTACTTTCGGAGCGTACAAAAATTGAAGGACATGCAAACATGATATTCTATGTATATTGATGATGACAAGTCGTAATGTGTTTGATATCAAAAAGCTGATAGACCAAATCATCATATAAGTTCTGTTGTTAAAACAGAAGGCAAATTCCGAAGAAGGCATTTATCTAAGCGGTCGAAAGATCTTCTTTGTCCAATTTATATTCTCATTCTTAAGATCGGGGTATTTTATTATCATGATTTCACTTTGACTAAGATAGAAGAAAAAAACAAGCATCATATAAATAATTGAATTATATCTCAGTGTAGAAACAAACCAGAATAAATATTTTTTCATAAATAGACAGCGTACTTTTTTGGCAGACCAAAAATTAAAGTAAAAAATTCTTTCACTTTGTTAATCTTTCACATGTAGACAATCAGACATATACAGATATTCTGATCATCGAAAACCAAACTAGTCATATTTCATCATCTCCGATCGAACCTTGAACTACCATCAGTCACAATGAAGAGATGTCCCTTCTGGAAGCTTCCGTGCCTTGAGAGACTAAGTGGAACTTGTACATACGAGCCATCGCTAAAGATGCAAGAAAAATGTTTGGTTCCGTGTACCACTTCATTCGAACAGCTTCTTCCCGCGAACCACTGCACTGTAAAACCGACTCCTAAGGGGATGTTTCCCCGATCACTACAATCTTAACTTGTTTAAGTCTAATGTTGACCGTTATATTCCCCACCTATCCGTATAAACTGTACCACTTACTCTGTAATCCTCTACCTCGAGTGGCCCTGGGCCTTGTACAGGGTGAACCTCACCGATAAAAAAAGAAATCGAACGCAACAAGTGCAAACAGATGTGAATTCTGTAATATGAATCTTCATCAAGGGACACCCTGCCATAATCATCTTCGGTAGTCCCTCGTAGAAAGTCTAAACTAGATACCAAATCCGTAACCACTCACTCAATATCAAGCAGTATTTGCACCAAATTTAGTCGGTTTGTTTGAGTCATGACTTAGAATGTGATTGTTACAAAAAAAAAAAAAAATTGAATTGTCCGATTTGGAAGATTTTTTTTTTTTTTCCTTAATATCACTATTTATTACCCTTTGTGCGAAACCCCAAAATCTTGGAAAGCGTTCATCTTTTAAGTAAAAAACAACAACTCATCATTCAAAAAGAAAACATTTTATCACTGGCGTATGTATGAATATATAAATGTAAGTATTAAAAGAATAAAATATAGAATATCAGTATTTGAAAAAAATGGAAGTGCAAAGTCCGAAATGATTTATGACTAGGGAGATGTATACAGTAAGTGTGAAAGTTCTCATATATTTAAATTGCTACCTCGGTGAACTTTATTTTTTTCCCTATGCAGTAGAGATTCCATAATAAAAACGTAAGTTAATAAAGCACATATATAAATATGTAAATAGGCATAAGTTTTAAGTATAATCTTTAAGATTATATGTAGATGCCGCCAAAGATTCGCTGAATATACATAATAAAAAAAATGCGATGAAGTTTTATCGTGTAAATCTTTGTTTTTATTAAGAGGAAAGATCAAATGATTTGTTGATGTAAAAATTATTTTTAGTCCTTTTTTAGAATCTTTCGAAAGTTTGGTTAAAATTTCTTTCTCTGCTGTCAATGTATAGGGAATTTTAGCGTCTTTTTGCGATGCAAACCATACTGATTGGGAAATTCTTCCAAAAATCATATAAATGTTGATTTTAATGAAACTTTCAGGACTTATAAAAAGAACAAATTATTTTTTGATGTTTTTTTTTTCTTTTAGAAAATATTTGTAAAGATAATTTTTTTAACCCCCACTTGTTTAATTTTATAATATTCTGAGAAATTCCTTATTGTAGCGCTTAATGTTTATATTAGTTATAAGAACAAGTCCTCGGAGAATTTAAATCACGGATTTTTTGTCAAACAGGAACCTCACATACAGAAAATCTATTCTGATTCGTAAAATAAAAAATGTATTAAAACTAATACATTATTTCATTAGAAAAGCTTTTTATTGCTTTTAGGTATAAAATATACTATGGACATTATTGTCTTTAAAAAAATTAATTTCACTGGTCAACAGCAAATTTATTGTCTAAATTTTCTTAGCTGATTTAGGACAATTTTCATGTACTAAATCCAAAATTAGCATTGGTTTTGCTCAATTGGGTCAACTTTTTGAGCTATGGTTACATTCTTTATGTTACGTTTTTGCTTATATTGTTATATCCATTAAAATATCTAAATATGCAACATAATAAAACTAATTGTTATGTTAATAATAAATTTATTTATTTTAACCCATCAGAATTATTTTCAGCTAAAAATATCTACATAAATATTAAAACACGCCTCCAAAATATTTATAAACCAATAACACGCAATAAAATGCTTACATCTCAAAACACATCAATTAAACTATACAATACAAAACCAGAGAATACAAATCAAAAAGGTTGTTTTAATAGTCATTATAATTTAGGCATACCGCCAAATTATTGCGCGGACGTAGTAGTAAACATACCATGTGACTTTTTAGGGTCAATAATAATTAAGGAATAATGAAAATTATATAATCCAGGAACCAATTTCTCAGGAATAACGGTATAAAAATCATAATGTTTGACCTCAACGACAGAGTATCTCAGATTCCACTTACAGGCCATGATATTCAAAACATCATTCTTCTACGCACACTATCAAGAAACGATTCAGTAGCACTGACCAAACCTCAAAGGGACCTCCTTTGGACACTGGAGACATCGTCTACGGTAAGAGCTTAATTCTATCTATCTCCTTTATACCCATTACTACTACGTATGCAGACATACACTCTAGTAACAACATTTCACCTTTCTCAAATACGTACGCAATACATTTTTGTACTATGCACAATAACTCTTTTAACAACCAGGAAAAAGGCATTACTCATTCAATACATTTCAATCAACTGTATCTTCCTGCTTGAATTCTTGTTATATAAAATTAATGTTGTGTTTTTATACATGATTTTATTCCTTTAATGAATGTCGTAGGATTGTTTTAAAAGTCCAAATTACGAAGAGTCCCGTAACATTTTATATTATTGTATCGAGTCCCGACACTCCGCTTTAACTAAACCCGTGTAGAAGGATTCCTACATGTACAGATATTTTCGCTTTGTATGATGCAATTTTTTATTTCTTGAAATAAACGAACTCTAAAAAGATAAATGCACCAATTCATGTCTAATTCGTATTTTTTTTTTTTTTTTTACAGGCGAACGAAAATATCTTCTATCAGAAGATCTTGTAAAAATAAGCCCGGCGTATTCTGCGATTGACGATGAGGTTGAAAGTTGGCATCTTTGGTGATCCTCAAATCTGTCAGTTACTTCGCCTCCCCTTCTTTTGTCTTCAAGATCGTGTTGATTGAGTAATTCCATGAAGGATCGAACCGGTAAGTCAGCCATCAGCTCCTCCTAATGTAACTCTATACTGTATTTACCACTAAAATACCGTTGAGAAATTAGTTTTTATTATTTATTTTGCCCAGATTACATCTTTCTATTTGTAATGTTTACTTAAAGTAGGTTATTCCTTGCTATCGTTTGGCATCGTTTCTCTCTGTCTAGAAATCAAAACACTAGGTTCTTTAAATATTATATTGTAGGTCAATCCATTTTTTTGTTTATTACTCGTTTAATTATTCTCAGATATATTTTCGTGACATCTCATCAAACCTATTAGTTATTGTCTTTATCTTTCCAACATTTAAAATACATTTTATGTATTGGTTTATAACAGGCATGCCAAGCTCAGAGAATATGGAGGGCCGCATCAGCCATATCTGCAACCTTGAGGGCCACACCTGCTTAGTCTTACATTAATCACAGCTAGAGGTAACTAAACTTTAAATAAAAATATATACTTACAATACAAGGTAGTACAATTTAATCATTTTCATGTCGTCCTCATGATTGACATCGCTTTTGAAAAACTATTCTTGATATATCAATCAACGGGCTAAATTGATGGTGATGCAGAGCACGACCTCTGATATAGTTCATATGTTCTGTTGATGGATTATACAGCGAATTATACAATGCTTGAACATTCAATCTGGATATATATTTTCTATTTTTGTACCTAACTTGGCAGCAACACCCTTATGTCTCCCAACCATATTGGCAGCGCCTTCAGTAGATAAACACACAAATCTACTCAAATGAAGGTCATATTCATGGAGAAGCTGCTCAACTTTCTCAAAAATGTCCTGGCTTGTTATAGTATCATTCATTGGGACCAGTTCAATTAGTTCTTCATAAATTTGAAATTCATTGTCACAAGCCGTGATGAAAACTGTGAGCTGTACTATTCAAGCCATGTCAACAGTCTCATCCAGTGTAATAGAAAAATGTTCAAAACTTGATGATAAATTATTCAATTGTCGAATCAAATCACCTGCCACTTCATCAATCAAGTCAAGACATTGCTTTATGAAATCTCCTTTACTGTAAGATTTTCTACTAATGCCAATCATTTTTCAGAGTTCAATGCTTGCAGTAACAGAACTAATGTTGCTTTCCTGAATTTTTGTAACGCAACTCTGTTGCTGTGTTAACTTAACCTTGAATTCTTTCACTTTTTAAACTCTCATATCATCAATGTTTCATAATGTCTTTTCACATTATATTCTTTTGGCATCACAATGCAGTGGTTGCAAATCAAACAGTTTATCTTTTCATTAACAGTGGTACAAAAGTACTGCAATTCCCACTTTTCTTGAAACACGTTCTTCTTCAGATAATTTTCTCTTTTTATGAGATGGAGTAGAATTCAACATTTTTAAGGCAAAAATTACAAAATTACGAACGTTTTCACTTTACATTTGTTCTTATTTAATTGTCAAGGATGATCACATGATTAACCAGAAGTTAAAAATAGTCACTGAGCAAAAACTATTGAGATAGAATAAACAATCTAATCATAGCAATTGAAAAAAAATCTCACTGTTTTTAATAATTTGCATTACCAACATAGACAAAATTCTTGATATACCATGGCTATAGAAACCTTTGTGAAGGCCGCCTAGATGAATGTAAAGAATCGGATGCAGCCCGCGGGCCGCCAGTTTAACACACCTCGTCTATAATTTCTGTTCAACTTATTTGTCGCAATTTTTAATATTGCATTTCCGTCACTTAATGATTTTCCAATATTTTATTTCTCTATTGTAGATATATATCTCTTGTGATCCATACCAAACTTTATATATCAGAAAATAAAAAGTAATTGTATTATTACATTATTATTACAATATGATGAACGACTTTTGAATTGCATAATAAAATCTCTCGCAACCCAATAATTTTTTTCTAATAAAACATAATTTGAAATGTGTATGGTTTATTTATCATATAAATATATACACTGATAAATATATCTAGTCCTGCGCAAAAGTAAGTGAATCTCTAAGATAATATTAAAAAATATTGTCTTTTTTTTCCAGATGATCAACAAATTTTAATTAAACTATACAGTGCGTTCTGCTTGATTATGCAAAGTTAATTTTTACCTAAAAATATCCACGTTAAGCAATATATTCTGAAGAATAGGAGCTAAAGTGTTGTTGATACTATTTTATTATTTTGTCAATCATTTAAGTTGTCGAAATATACAAAACATGCTTCTTTTTAATGATTTATGAACTTAAGCCCTAATTTAGTTTTCACTTTCATTATGCAAATATAAAATAAACAAGAAAAACACATTTTATACTAAATTTTATTAATTGAATTGTGGCGCATATGACAATACATCGTGTGTTCTAAGTCCTACATTACATAATACATATGTATAGCATGTTAAACAAAACAAAACAAGTCTGTTAATGCGGTTACGAACAAACATGACATCCTCCATTCTTCAAAACCGTTATGAGGCGTCTGTCCACTGCTGACGTCAATGTTTCAATTTCAGAAGGTTTGATTGATCGGCAAGCACTTACAATTGCTTTCCACAGGACTTCTAAGCTGGTGAATTGCTTGTTTTCAGCATTAATCTGCCTCTTGACTATAGACCACAAATTTTCTATTGGATTTAAATCAGGGCTGTTTGGAGGCCATACCATTAAATTTTGCCCTTTGAACCCATGGTCTGATAGCCAATTGGTGGTGCTTCTTGATCTATGCGCTGGAGCATTATCCTGCTGAAATATCAACGATCTTCTTTTCTTAATTGGTTGTTCATCAAGCCAGGGCAGAAAGGCATCTTCCAAAAGCCTACAATATGCATTTGAATTTAGCTTAAGCCCTTTGGCTACTTTCTGTGGGCCTATTAGTTCATTTCCGCGGATCCCAGCCCAAAACATCACTCCTTCGCCACCCTGTTGTCGACGAATGCGTACTCCTGCCGGTCGACCATTTAACACCCATCCAGATGACCACTCATCAGGCCCATCAAAGGTAGCATGGCACTCGTCGGTGAAAATCAGATTGCTAAAATTGATCTTCATGTAACTGTGTGCACATTCAACTCTTTTCATCTTGTTTGCTTTGCTCAATGGGGGCCTCTTGATGGGACTCTTCACTTTGGCAAGGTCTTGAGGACCTCACAACGGGTAGTTTTACCAACTTTGGGCACTCCAGCGCTTTCAAATATTTTTTTTACTTGTTTCATGCGGTTTCTTCGAGTCTTCATATTTAATTTTACAAAGATCTCTGGCAGTTAACTTTCGCAAATGCGATCGTTTAGGGGTCTTTCTGCATGATTTACTGCCTAAGACGAATGCTTTGATTGTACGATGGTCTCTATGTAACTTTTTTGAAATTTCTAGCGTTGACAGACCACTTACAAGCATGCGAGTAATTTCAGCATGATCGTTTTCAGTAAGACCCTTTTTTCTTACCCATATTAAGGATTTATATGGTGATTGCTTAATCAGACCGAACACTTGAAACTGTGTCTTTTTACATACTTTGAGAAAAAGAACCCTGTTACTATACAACTTTTTTTTCATTGATCATATTCTCTTGTCTGAAAGTAGAATTTAATCTGCAAGAAGCACAAAGTCTGGAAAAAAAAAACAGAATTTATTGACACGTTAGATGAAAACATTACTTTGCATAATCAAGCAGAATGCACTGTATATTCATTAAGAAAAAAAAAAACATTTATTAAACGAATTACTACCAGTTTCAAAAACTTTTTATCAGGGTGGAATAAATGATAATTAAAAATCTTTGGCGATATAAAAGAGAATGCGGGAGAGCAAAGCTAATGGAGATTGCGAAAGAACACTTTGAGAACTCTTTAAAAAATTAAACAAACGCAGATGGAAAGTTCCGAGGAGAATATATTGAACGCCATTGGTGTAGGCGGGTGATTTTTCGTTAATATATAATCACTGAATATTTTGTAGATATACCTCTCATCTCTCTCTCTCGCTCGCTTTCTCTATCTATCTATCTATCTATCTATCTATCTATCTATCTATCTATTTCAATCTTTTCATCTCACTATTATTCTCTATCTGTCTGTCTGAATTATAACAATCTGACTGACTGTCATATGCATATATATAAACCTCCAGTGCCAATGTTCTTGCCCATATAAAACGAGTATTTCGATTGTTGACTTGATTTATTCAAGATTTTCCAATATCGCAATGTCATTCCTGTTATAGGTGCTAAATAGAAAATTTTAAAACAAATAAATCTTTTTTCTATTTTATTTAAGAAAATATTTTTCAATTACTTTTAATTAACTCTACCTTTTAGTGATATATATATATATATATATATATATATATATATATATATATATATATATATATATATATGATCAAATGTTCTCAAACCTTTCTGTGTGATTGATGTCAACGACACAGTGGTCATTATTAAGAATTCGACTGGATAAATATTCACGGTAAACTCTCTTAATACTTTAGAGAAATTATTCTACACATTTCATTTACCTTTTTTTTACCTTAGGTAAGTTTTTATGTTTATATGATGTGGAGTATAGGAGTATGTGTGTGTGTTGGGGGAGGCACCTGTTCTCTATCAAGTGTATGATTTATGTGCTTGAATACATATATTTTGGCAATAAGTTTTATATACGTGAATCTGTATTTGTACATATCTGTTTATATAAATAGAAATATATATAGAATTTAGATAGATAGATAGATAGATAGATAGATAGATATTGTAAAAAGATGTTAAGCTTTGATAAATATAGAAGATATTTTTTTTACTTTCTGCTCTTGAAATCCTTTATTCCCTTAAATATTTATATATGTCAGAGAAGGATTGAAAGCCAACTGTTTTTCTGACTGGCATAAATTCCAAATCTCAATCGCTACTGATCAGCGCTGGAAAATAAATAATTCCTTGTCATAAGAGCACTCATATTTTATGACAGGTGAAATGGGCTGGAAAAGAACTGTCTTTGTAAGAATCGTGCTGCATGATATTGGAAAGTGGATCTTACTATGTACGGCGACATACAAGCAAATGTATTGGGTGCAGAATATTTTGGGAAAATAAAAATTGCTATTATGATAATGATGAATATAATCTCGATAAATATACCCATTGTTTTTCGATTTTTTTTTTTTTTTTTGTAATTGTCAGATGAATTTTAATATTCAGTCCAAAAGATCAAACATATTCCGGGAAGAATAACCTCTTAGACGTGTCGTTGTATTTATCTGGGTTTATCTGTTTTTATGTCTTTTGTTTATACTTAACAGATGAAATTCCTAAATGAAGAATTTGTAGTCAGTATTAAATCCAACTCATGAGATTGTAATTAAACAGAAATAAGAGAAAGTCGATCGACTCACTGTAAATGTATTAAGAAGTGCATAAAAGAGCGATTTTTATTGATTCTGAATCATATTCAACATGGCCACAGTTTAACAACTTTTAAACCGTAGGAAATACAGAACGGGGACAATTAACGTAATTTGGTTGTCATGGAACTAATGTTGAGACTGTTTCATATCAAAATACTAATAATTACTATAATGTAGTATAAAAGAGAAACTACTGGATGATGATTTTCTCTGAAAACAAAGATAGATTGGTGTGAGATTACAACAAAAATAAAGCGTAGTCATTCGAAATTCTTTGCCTTCTCGATATACCGTAATCAAATTCTTGGTAAAAAAAAAAAAAATTTTTCTTGACCAATATAAAATCCATTCATTTATTTTTGAACAAATCCTTTCCATAGGATATATATATATATATACATATATATATATATATATATATAGATAGATAGATAGATAGATAGATAGATAGATAGATAGATAGATAGATAGATAAAGAGAGAGAGAGAGAGAGTAGATATTTGAATAATGGCTGATCGAATTTATGTCTGTGTCATATAATTATTAGTGTCTAAATAATGTCACTACGCAGACACGTGGGTCATTTAAAAGGCCCAAACCATTCGAAATGTTCTTTTATTTCGTTGTGTATGTATTTTTGTGTCTTTCTTTGAGATTTTCTCTATTTTTATTTTCATATCCTTTCTTCTTTTAATGTCCTATAAAATCCTATTCATTCGATCGCCTATTTTTTATTTCGGCCATTTATTACCGTTTCTTCTGTTCTTTTGGACAATTCTTTCTCTCTTCAGAAAACTTCTGTTACTCCATTCCTAATACTTTTCTCTTCATATTTGTCTCTTTCACTCTAATTTGCTCGTTAATATTCTTTCTTTGGTTTTTATTTTCTTATTCGTTCTGTACGATTAATTAGGAGCATGGATTTTTAAAAAAAGAACTTACGTTCTATTTCAATCTTGACTAGTTTCACTTTGATAAATTCACGTATACACAATTACATAGATAAAATTATGAAAATAGGCATATAAAATAAGTCGCATATATTTGTTTCTGGGTTGGTATCTAATATTTACAAGGGTAGATATTTGAATCCGCAGCCTTACACGTAGTTTTTAGTTGCATTTGTGTCGAAAATATTTTATATTTGGGCAGCAACCCCTCTTTTATACAAGTTTCATTAAATACGACTGACAAGATACTGCGGTTAAGTTTTTTTATTTAATTTTTGTGAACATCTATTCTTCTTTTCTTGACATAAATTATGTTAAAATTGTCTAAATGTTTTGCGTATCCAAGAGCGTTCGGATAGACTTTTAGCCGTTATCAGAAGGATTTAGTTTGACTTTAAATGATTGTATGGATTGTTTTATGTGTGCATCTAAAATAATAAGAATATTTTATTTCCCAAACATGGTCAGAACATTGTGTCCCCGTTCATAGTTGATATTATTGAGTACAGGAGTTTTCTTTTTTATTAATAATGCTAAAAGTGGTCAATATCACACATACAAGATATTTATATATATTTATATGTATTTGAAAAGTGGACACCGTGGTCAAAAGACACTTTAGATCATGCTTGAACGCATGCCTGATGATTGCGTTCAAGCATAAAACAGACTGCCGCCGCTCGGTTTTGTCCCAAATGTCCATTTGTGTGTGTGTGTGTGTATATATATATATATATATATATATATATATATATATATATATATATATATATATATATATATATAAACATATAAACATATAAACATTAAGAATTCACTGAAGTTATTAATGTCAGCCGAGAGGGTTCATATGTTTATTTTTTAAATTATATCTTTCTCGGCAAATTTGATTCCGGTGTGCAAATAAGACAAATATACAAAACTAATCAGGAACTTGTATTCACATCATGCTAATGCCTTTAGAAAATTCTCGAATCCATTTTTCTCCTCCTACCTGCTATTAAATAGCTGTATATACTGGGAAATACAGCCTTCGTAGGACAGTCATTCAAGAGAAAGAAAATTCAAACTTCCTGCCAACATGTCATCGGATATCATGTAGGCAACATTAATCTGAGTGAAGGAAAACGCCTGAGGCAGAATGGGAAAATGGCTGATAATCAATAATTATATGGGGATCAGTTCATGCATCCTAAAACAAATATACATATGCAAATATGCGTATTTTGTGCGAATCCACAGATGGTAAATACCATTTGTTGTTTAAAGCATCACATTTTTATATTATAATTAATTTTCTTATTAATGCTTTTACTTCTTTATTGATTGATAATGTATTTTTAATATTATTAATCCGATATTTACGTACTAAAATAAATATCATAAGATCAATAACCGAGCAACAAAATATAGTCAGGATTTACAACAAACCTGTTACATTTTATACGCGTGCATACGAGTTGGGATCAAATATAAATCAAATGGATCGGAATCCGACAGAATGATAAGATAAATAGGAAACGTTTATCAATCTAACATGTTTCATTTTTATTAAAACTTCATCAGAAAATAAGATATGGGATAAAAAGAAAGAAATCTGGAATTTCCGCTTTTGTGTTGTTGAGTTTCATTGGCTAATCATATTTCATGCGCATTTGACTTGCTAAACATTAACGTTAATATAATTTGTAGCGTTCCGAATTCAAGAAAAGACGACGCGTCCCTTTGAAGTTCCAAGAAATTAACGGATGCCAAGCCTAACTGAAAAACCGTAAATATTCCTTTATGTGTGTAAGGGTATAATAATTCTAGTTGTTCTGTGTAGGATTCAGATGATAATGTATATTCGGGCTTTGTTTGATCAAGTTAAGGCCTGCGTATCTAATGACGGTTTCCACTATGGTACGTAGGTTCGAATCCTGCCTGAGGTCGCATATTTTTCTAACAAGAAATTCTCGAAATATTCAGGCCGGTAGATGGAAATAAATAAATATACTGTTTAATAAGTAAATAAAAAAAAAAGAAAACAGATCATTTACTCAGATATGAATATCCATTAAAAATAACGCTTAAACAATATATATATATATATATATATATATATATATATATATATATATATATATATACACACATTATTGGCAAGAGTTAGGAATAATGTATATGCAGGATATATGTAGATACATATGTTTATAATATTGCTTTCATACCCGCACAAATAACACACACACACACACACATATATATATATATATATACTGAAAGGTTAAAAAAAGCATTAACTCAAACGGTATACAAGTTTCGAATTTGTTGCCCATTCTTGAAATTAGGACAGTTCTCATGCTTCGTTGCCAGTTAACCACCAGAAATGATTATAAAACAAGTTACTTAATTGAAAGCAACTGGCCCGAATTCGTATGAATCGCTGACCTTATCTGTCTGTTTTTGCTTTTATCTGTATTCCCTATTTTATTCACGAACGTGAACAACGAAAACAGATCCACAAAGTTAACATTATAGTTTTTTAGCAGCAGCAGCAGCAGCAGATAAAATGGATTGGAAGTTATCTGCTGTGATATTTCGCTACGAATGTCTCAGTAAACTCTAAACACTGTTCTTCAAATATTATAATAAAATCGTATTGATATAACGGAGTATAGTTAAAAGTATGTGACCTGCGAGTTCATTCACAGTCAACTAATATACAATACATACAAATATATATGGATACATGCATATATAACTATATTGATGCACATGTGGTACTACCGAAAATTTCAGGCAGTTTGAACAGAGTGAGTGAACGAAAACATTTGCTCTTACCCTTTTTATTTGTCTAGGGTGGGGTTCCGCATCCATGCTTACGGCAATTATTTTTAATGGGACGACAGAAACTAGGTCATATAAAAATTTTCATGGTCAACTTGCTCGATTTTTCGGGTAGTGTGTGCGTGTGTGTATGTGTGTGTGGGGATGTAAAATCATTTCACTCCAACCAAAGCAATAAAGCAACTAAGACGTAAAGTGTTACTGAATGTTAGAGAACATGAGAAGAAACTGTATTAACGAAAGAGAACAATAAAAGAACAAGAATAAACATTTGAATATAACAGAAGATAACGATTGACATTGCATCTAATTTTTTAAAGATCAAAGTTAATTAGGAATCAAGAAGTTGAGACGCCAATCTAGTACTACGCTTAAATTCATATAATTACCACAGAGGAAAGTTCATCAGGAAAATTACCATGAAAGTACAGGGAAGTTAGGTTACGGCGGTGGGAAAATGACTGAAGTTGAGATGCCAGATCAGAACCAATAGCATTGCAGAATCTTCTTTAGATTTTATCAAGAATCTCTAAATATATAGCAGAAGCACCAGATCATATGTGGCTTCAATATTCAGAGCAAGTACGAATGATTAATTTATGAATATGTAAGATAGATTTTGGCGTGAGAAATTGTCTAGCATAACACAGTGAAGCATTGTCCTAGCAGCAGACTTAGCAATTGATTTCAATCTAATCTTTCCACTTCATGTCAGCGAAAATGTTAATCCGAGAATGAGTCACTCACCAGGAGTTTAACATCATCCATGCTAATGGAAGGCAAAAAGGTTTCTCTCAAATAATTAAAAGAGAGTAGTTTCGTTTTGGAGATGTTAAAATTAACAAGCTATTTCTTGCCCCAGTTAACAATAGATTATAGGTCATTTTTTAAATCAGCCTACAATCTGACCTTATCGAACAGATTAGACTTACTATTAAGACAGGAGTAAATAGATATATTATTAGCATAGATATCGAGTTGAGAACTGATTTCATCAGCAAGGCTGTTTAGGAAAATTAGGAACTATGTAAATACAAGGATAGATCCCTGGGGGCATTTGCATTAATGCAAAATCTAGAAAACAAGTTTCATTTCGTGCTTTGATCAGACTGAGTCAGTTCAAAAATTCGCCCAGAAATACCATAACATTTCAACATGTGAAGAACACCAATATGCGAAACCCTGTTAAATGCCTTCGAGGTATTCAAAGCAACGACCAGAGATTCACCATTTTATCTTAAACTTGATAGACTCTTTAATTGTTAATGCATCAACAGTTGATCTAGAGAAGCGAAAGTCATATTGCTAATTTGAAAGAAGACCCTGCGATATGGGATGCAAAGTTAATTAGAGCCTATAGTACTTTGCCAAAATAGGTAGAAGGCTAATAGGCCAATAATTAGATGGATCAGGCGCCTGAGTTCTTAAAAGTTGGAACTATTCTGAAAGTGATTCCTGTGGATTATAGCGGCTGAACAGGCAGATGCTGAACAGGCAGGTGTGAACAATGGAGTATGGTTTCACATAGTATTTACGAGTACAAAAGCACCGATGCCGGCTATAAAAAAAGAAGAAATCTCTTTGACACAATTCTCCATAGAAAGGTTAAGCATATTAATCCAGAGTCCTGAGAGGAAGCGATAAAGGAAAAAGTGATAGCCAACAGAATACAATAACGAAAGATTCATCTGAGGCCTCGAAAGACAATTCCTTTTCAATTAGGAGATTTCACAGTATATAAATACCAAAGCCATGTATATGTCTCCTAGAATCATTCGACAAAGAAGGTAGCCTTTTACAGAGAAATCAGTGTTAGAGATAGAAGAATTTAAATTAGTTTCGTACAATGCGAAGATATCTGGAGAACGTTTCATGGGAAAATGTTCTACACTTCAGAAATTGTAAAGAATGTCACGAATATGGGAGAAGGAAGTGTTGAGGGGTAGGTGAATTTTTGTTTACTGATATATTCATATTTCTTTTCATTGTATCTGTATTATATGTGTGTGCGCCCGCGTGTGTGCGCCCGCGTGTGTGCGCGCGCGTGTGTGCACGCGCGTGTGTGCGTGTGTGTATGTAAAGGGCAGCTGTCTGTATGGATGTGTGTGCGTGCGTGTGTGTGTCCAGCTAAAACTAAAAAATACAATAATTAACGACAAATATATATATATACAGCCGCAGTAACCTTTTTGTAAAAAATATCATTGTATGATTTGTATTTACGAAAATATCTTAAAATTAGAAATACATAATAATTGCATTAGAATGCATTCGAAATTCTCAGAATTAAAAAGTAAAAACGAACGGGAATAATCCTTATTCTGTTCGTTTTTACTTTTTAATTCTGCTAATAATTTCGAAACGCTATATACATTTTTAAAATTTGTCTTCTCTTGAATTTATTTCTATATCTCTAGTAAATAAATAGAAGTATAACTTTAAAAAATTAATATTAAAGCAACAAAGTAAATTTAAAAGGAGAAATTTAATTTTATTAATATTTTTCGGCTATCTTATGAAAAATTTTTTATTTAATCTTTAAAAAATAGACTTCATTGTTTTTGCTTTGTAACTAAGATAAAAAAAAGTAAATAATTTTCAACTAAAATTCATTAATGCAAAAAACTATAGTGAGCCTTGTTTTTTCGAAAATTAATTTAAATAAAATATAGTTAAATTTGTAAAACAAATATTCAACACGACTAGAGTTGACGATAACTCATGTTTGTCTCTCCTAATTTTTATTTAACTAAAGGTTTTTTTTTTCTTTTCAAATACAAATATAACTTAAAATTTAAACATAATCGATTTTTAAAACTAAAGTCTTAAAGTATCTTACTTCTACTCTCTTTCAAAATAGAAATTAAATTGATTTACAGAGAAATGTTTGCTTCATTCACTTTAAAAAAATAATCACTAATGTTATCTTTATTTACTTAAAAAAATCTAAATTCCCCTCCAAAATAAATAGTAAATAATTATTTTTCGAAGAAGTAAGACTCGCTGTAGTTTTTGCTGTAAAAAATGATTAAATTAAATATGTTTAAATATATCTTAATTTAAGTTTATTTACTTTTTTAGTAATAATAATTTTTAAAAATGTTAATGAAGTTAGATAAACCGATTTTATTTCTTTGAAAACAACATTAACAGAATATTTATGTTAGTTTTTAATTCGAAATTAAAGTGTCTTTTTGAATAAAAATATATATATGGGGAATCTCATCCTCGTAAGAACCCCCCTCCCACGAGCGTGGTTTTGGTAGTGTTGTATTTTCCTAAAGTTAGTTATTTTGTAACAAATTAAAAAAAAATGAAGTTTATTTTTTAATGACTGAATAAAAATTATTTTCAATAGGATGGCTGAAAAATATCAATAAATAATTGACAATAGTAAACTATTATTCAGAGATCTTCCGAGTAACGCTGGTTTTCCCCATTATATATATATATATATATATATATATATATATATATATATATATATATATATATATATATATTGTGTATATTTAGGCAGCAATTTTTCATTGATGCATTTTTCATTAAATATTAGGTTGGTGCAAAAATAATGTCGGTTTTTGACGTTAAAAATACATCAAAAACCTAATAATATAGACAAGTTGTGTCTATTTATTTTAAGTAAGTTCCTTTCATATTGTCTGATAAGCTTATTAACATTATCATTGAAAGACGAAAGGAAATCACCATATTGATACATGTTTAAATCCTATCTAAGCTTTCGGCTTAAAAAGCCATTATCAAAGATGACATTTACATTTCAATATATCAAACAATACACGGACGAAACAATAATGATAGTCTGTTTTTGTTGCATGAAAAATTTAAAAGGAACGACAAACTCGTGTATACGAGACGCAGAAGCGAAAATCGCATCGCAACTCGTGACGTCACACATGACCACGCGAGAGTGAAAACGAGAAGTATTAAGTATGGGAAGCCGTTGGTATAAACCAATGGCTTCTGTTATCAATTATAGGCATTTAAGATTATTTGTGGAGATTTCGTAGTTTATTTTGTTCAGGTTAGGTTTCAACTGTTTTATGTATATAGCTTCAAGAAGTTTTAGTTTTTGTTTATTGTTTTCATGTTTAAATGTAGTTGTGTTTTCAACGAGGATTTTCCGGAATTGTGTACGCGCCCATGCATGTTGTTTTAAATGCCTAAAAATGTTAGAATTATCATTCAAATGTAGAGTCAAGCCTCGTGAAAGCGAGTTTGTGGTGTGACAAACATAAATATTATTCAATCCATTGGAGATACAATCTCCCAAAGGGCACTTGAATTTGTAAACTATGTTGATTTTTTGCAAATCACTAACGGGGAAAGGGGAAGAATCATTGCGAAGAATTAAGTTGGATAGACTAGATTAAATTACGCATAGACTCACGAAAATTACCAATAAATCTGAAGCTCAACACCGTTTTAAAATTATAAAAAACTGAATGCATTATACAAACGTACTATCACTCTTCCTAACAAAATTGATAAATTCATTAACCTTTCCAACTATGAAATAACTAAACACCAAAAAGCATTGCTTAACCTTGGACCTAACTGTCATATATACCGTAAATATAATCGACTTTAAAAAAATAGAAATTGAGAGCCTATACCAAAACATTGTTAAACTCCAGGATGAACAACTAAAAGAAACAACATTATTGTTCCGTCCGTGTATTGTTTGATATACTGAAATGTAATTGTCATCTTTGATAATGGCATATGTAAGCTGAATGCTTAGATAGGATTTAAACATGTATCAATATGGTGATTTCCTTTCGTCTTTCAATAATAATATCAGACAATATGAAAGGAACTTACTTAAAATAAATGGACACAACTTGTCTATATTGTTTAATGAAACACGCATCAATATATATATATATATATATATATATATATATATATATATATATATATATATATATATATATATATTGTGCTTACGTGTATGTGCGCTCCGGCGCGTTTGTCTGTGTAGGGATGCATATACATTTAACATTTTTATTAATAATGATAAATGATAGCTACAACCATAACACATTGAAACGATCGGTTCTTTGTACGATCATCGAAGTTAAAAAGCGATAAGCCTTGTTATGAATCAGATGGTTAACCGCTGGGGACTACCAGGTGCTGTAGGCTACGTGACAGGCCTAGCAAGTCAGTGATGGATGCAATCTCGATACTTACCCTAACAGAAAACCTCGATATGTGGAGATGCTTCTGAATAGACAGTTCGCATGCAGAATAGATGGTCTGAGAGAAATAAAATGAATATTGATAAACATTTCTTCTTTTCGAAAATTGCCCGAGCAACATAGGAGCAAATACAACGTAAGTTGTCTCTGACGCATTTTCACTAGGTTATTAAAAAAGGGTTGTTATCCCCACACCCATCTGTTTCAATTCAGACTGTTTACAACCATGTCCTGAGAGCTAAGTCAGTTGTGATATTTTAACCATAACAAGAATACATATATAACCATGCGAGTTGTTTGTTTTTGATTTTGTCGACTGCACAATATAGTAGGGTCAGTTGGGCACCGTCTGTGACAAAGAGCACCATGATGCAATTCACTCCGCTAGAAATTTGGAAACGGTATGCTGTATTGCTTGGCAATCGCGCCGGAAGCTCCAATGCGAAAATTTCAGTGTTTGAGTGTCAATCTGAGGACAGTGCAGAGGATTCGGAAAGAATTGGATGATATATCCAGTCAATATCATGGTGTTTGGAGAGATTACTAGTGATGGGAACGTTATGCCTCCATTCATTTTCCCACAGGTCCTCAGATTCTATACGGAGGCCTACATTAAGGGAATTAAGGAGCCAGTGTTTCCCAGAGTCAAAATGGTAGCTGCTGGAAGACCCTATGTCTAGCAGCAAGACTCTGCACCATGCCACACAAGGAGGAGAACCCAGTCACGACTGTCAGATAATTTCTGTGACCGCATCACCCCTTACATCTGACCACTTAACTCCCCAAACTGCAACACCTTTGATTATTATGTGTGGGGTATGGTTGAGCGAGAGACCAACAAAACTCCTTATAACACCAAAGATGAACTGAAGGCAATAATTATGGCACAATTCACCAACATAAACAAGGAGACTTTTCAGAAGAGTTACAGTAGATGAGTTTCCGAAGTCGTCTGGAGTCTGGTTGTAGCCAATGGCGATTTTATTAAATAAATTTCCTCTTTACTATTTCAAGATATTATTGTGTAATTTTGGTAAATACATCTGTAAAAATGTGGTGTCAGTGTTATTTTTATTTTTGCATAAGTAAGAGCAACGGCCCCGGTTCGATTCTCGGTAGTGGATGTACACTGCAGATGAGTCCCAAAAAAGGACGAAACTGCCGCACAGTGCTTTTTGGATTCTGTTGAGGTTTTCTTGTTTTGACTTATTTAATTATTATGTGAAATTATTTAAATCTCCAAAAATTCCTATTGCTTATAAACATATAGTTGATTCAGGTTTAATGATCTGGTGAAAGAATACGTTGCTCTTGGGACCTGTTCCAGTGGGTTATGGATACTTGGATGAGTATCACCACTGGAATTAGGAGCAGCTACGCTATATTGAGTCTGGTTAGTTTTCTATTCGCCCTCGAGGCTCGCCGGCCCAGTGTTATGACGCTTGTGTTGCATTGTAATGGTCCGGTTTCGATTCTCGGCAGTGGATGCACACTGATGATGTAGTTCCAAAAAAGGACGAAACGGCCGTCTAATGCTTTCTTTACTCGATAAATTATTATGTAAGATTTATATTTGTTTTCTTACGTATATGAGAGCACTCTATTTTGAATATTTCAATAGGACTTTTTAATACGCATAAAATATGTTTACCCATTAACAGCACTGTTTCACGCTGAGTGATATTTCAAAATGAGTAGTTGTTTATTATTAACGAGATCTTTTTTCAAGTTTTACAATAGGTCAGCGTACCGACAATTTGGAATAATTAAATTCCGTTTGTTTATTAAATTATTTACTTTAAAAAAAAATGTATAATTCTAGTTTCTCTTTCATGCGTAGATTGAAATTTCTCTCTATTTTTAATATACTCCATTGTATTAACAGGGTTTTTGTTCAGTTTTACTTCCCATATATATTTTGACATGTTATTATTTTTATATCTTTTGTTTGTTGAACCATACTACATGCATATGACTCCCAGTTGTTTCATGTAAATCTTCTCTTCTCCTGGTTTCTACTTTGTTGTTACTTTTGCTTTATATAATCTATTTTGAACGAAACTATGTATTTCATTACCACATTTTTTGTTCATAAATCCATGCATTATCATTCAAATCTAGCAAGAAGTGTTGTCACGAGGGTCGGCTTTAAACTGATTGCAAACATTGCCTGCGCTAGTGTAGTCTACTCTCGTCTCGTATTCTACACTATGGAAACTGGGCTGCCAAATTGTTTTCACCTTTGTAAAACAAGTATAAAAGGAAACAGATTGATATATCTTAATTCATTATCATCCATTTCAACTTAATGATGGTTTTGTCGCAGTCAAAGCAAAACGGTATAGGAGTTAAAGGGGGAGAATGAGATGCAAGTTTCTATTTTTTTAGGTTTGTACAGCTCCCAGTTCTCGGAATTGTAGATTGAATTTACTCTCAGAAATTTACTACTGTTTATAAACACAATGTCAAGACAAATACTGTGTCCTCGATTACATAATATATTAGACTTTCCTCGACAAGGGCCTGAACCAAGTTGACTGCAAGATTGCTTTGAGGCACGAAAATTATTGCATTATGACCGACCCATTCCACACGCCTATAATTCGTCTGGACAGTTTTATTATTCTGTTTTTCGTTGCTATTGAAAAGATCACCAACATTACAATATATTATATTATGGCCAGTTTATGGTTTAAACTTGTTCAATTTATGTGAATTTGACCTATTTTGCATCTACTTCAGTCAATTCAGGCTAAATTAATTTTTGTAGTTTCTATTTGTTTCTTTATTTCTTTAAAAACAATTTTTTCCTACTCTTTCATTTTCGGTTAGATTTTAATAATGATGATGATATTTTCTTCGTTCTTTTTATTTCTCTTTTAACTTTTAACGATTACATGATTTTTTTTTTTTTTGGTAATATTGTTTTCTAGTTTCAGACAATTTTTCTTCCTTTTCCTTTTCTGTGTGTCCCCCATTCACTCGAGAAATTATTTGTTTTCAGCTTATTGCTTCTTTCCT
>OZ010598.1:52982176-53002176 GCA_963932145.1 Acanthosepion lycidas | reverse complement strand
GATTCAAGAAGATAGAAAATAGCGATTGCCGTTGCATTTATAGAGAATTTATTGGAACCAGCCCACAAAGAGTACACAATATATGTATTAAATATAATTAGCAGTATAAAATTTCACGGTTATCTCATTTGAATTTTCTGATTAATCATAATTCTTAATTTAATGATTGAATAAGCTCCTTGCAATTTTCACGGGTATAGCTATAATCATAGAAATGGTCCTACTGCATCGTTAAATATTGGAGTTTAACAGCTCTAGTCAAATATTGCATTAACAATAATAAGTATGAATGTAGATCATTATTTAAAGAAGAGTGTACAAAATGAAAAGATTCACAATTGACAAGGTTTTCCATTTCATTGAAGCAGACGTTAAACATATTATGACCTTCCTGTGTTTTCCCTTTCTTTCTTTCTGATCATTATGTATGATTTCTTTTTCTTAAACCAAACAGCGTCTCTAATATATCTTTTTATTCCATCTTTTCTCGTAATATAAATTCAATGGTTCATCTGGGGCAACGACAGGGCGTATGGCACGTACTAACTAAATAAAGTAAGAACAAGTAGAATAATATTGATTGTCTAATATAAGAGGCGGTACTGAAAATTTCTCGGTCAGATAAAGAAGGGATTCTAGAATAAATTAATTTGAACAGATTTTGATAAGTGAGTTGGGTTGAGAATTTTTCAGCACCACCTTATAAAAACTACCATGAATTCTTTCTCATTTCCATATCTTTTTTTTTCTCGCAACAAAAATGGTGCTTGCAGGTTTGAAGTACCTACAAAATAGACAACCATGCAAGACATTGTAGGAAGGGAAATTGGAAAATGTATATGTGGAGTTCAAGTATGTTCGATGTTTGAGACTTGACCTTCAGTCAGAGCAATTTACTATCGCTTGAAAATGTTATAGTAAAAGGTCATTATGCTAGCGTCTTCCGCAACGATAGATTCGAGTTAACGAGGCGTAGAAGATGGTAAACAGGTCTAGAAAATATATACAGATAATCGGATGAAGAAATGGCAAGAAAAATAAGATAAATGACAGAAAGGACAGGAAAATTGAGTTTTAGTCGAGAAAAGAAATAAGATAGAATGGGACCGAGAAAATGAAGCGCTGGCAAAGATCTTTAAATTAAAGGTGAAAAGTATTTGTAAACTTAATCAAATATCCCCTATAAAGGCTACTATACAACCGAATAACCCGTTGTGTCACTAAATAAAAAACAGAACAGTAGAATAACAATACGTTACATCTCTTGACGAATCTTTCTTTTTCTACTGAACAAAAATGATAACATATTTGTTATAAACCACCTGTTTTTTTAAAGTTTTTAGTTTTTTCTTTTTTTAAAAATTGGTATTGCCCCATGCAAAGCAGTAAAACCTCTAAGACACAAGGGGTTACAGGGTGTAGAAAAATTAGAAACAGAAACATTAATAATGAGCGGGAAGAGGAAAGAGTAATCAGGAGGACAGTAGATAGCGAATGACATTGTATTTAAATTTTTGCAGATTAATGTTGACTGGAAATCATGGAGGCGGAAGGGAGTTAAACAAGCAAAAAGTGCGAGAAAAGAAACTGTTCACATAGAACTTACGGCCACATTTATCCAGCTCAACTGTAAATTGATGAGATTTCGATGCCAGTCTAGTACTGCACTTAAATTCAAAAAGACTAGGTAGCATAGCGAGGAGTTCATCTGAACAAATACCATAAAAGTATAATGTAGGACACAGAGAAGCAACCTTACGGCGGTAGGAAAGTGACTGGAGTCGAGTCGACAGATTGATGGTTCTTCTTTGGATTTTATCAAGGGGCTCAAGGTAAATAGCAGGAGTACCGGTCCATATATGATAGCAATATTCTAAGCATCGACGAATGAATGACTTATAGATATGGAACATAGATTCAGGAGAGAAAAAAATTGTCTCTCACAACACAGTGAAACAACTTTCTTAGCATCTGATCTAGCAATGGATACAATATACTATAATTAGCGAGTATCTTAATTAAATACCCCGGACTACAATGCAGTTTCGGGTATTTCGAAATTACATACAGATATAAAAATCAGATTTTAATAATATAATTGATCAATATGAAAATATGTCTTCAACACAAATTGTAATACTGACTGAGTTTTTTGTATTTATTTTAAACGTGTTTAATTGGATTAATTTGATTCTTTTATCGCCTATATAAATATATATATATATTTATATAGTCGATAAAAGAATCAAATTAATGCGATTAAACACGTTTAAAAAGAATTGAAAAACAAAGAAAAAAAACAATTTTCTAAAGCAATTCGGCAAATGATCTTAACAATAAAATGATTTATTTTAAAGTTTTTTTTTCAATAAAACCCTAAATCGGTCCTCATCATTCAATAGTTGGGGACTGCGATATTGTATATGTTCACTTAAATCATAAACTTTTTTATAAGGGAGATATAATCAGCAGCAAGCGAAAAAAAATTTAACGTTTATAATAATGAAAGGATGCAAATACAGACAGAAATATCATGTCAGGCACATATGTCTTCATAGTAATTCTTATGGTGAACTTTCCTCTTTGCTACATCGACTTTATACATTTAAGCATAGTACTAGATTAACAGCTTGTAAGTGTTTCAATATCTTTACTCCGAATTTTAATAACTATAATTTATATTATAGAAGATGTTCAAAATTTTCTTATGAATTAGTTCGTTAAAACTATTTCATTGTTGAGTCAACTGAATATTATGTTGATTTCTTGACGCTTACAAATTCTTTGAGCTGCACGTTGCATGATGAAAACATCAGCGAATTTAATTCCTTCCTGAAGCAATTTTATAAATGGAAATGATCGTGTGTTCCTTTTGTTTTGATTAATGATGCCTGAGGGCAAATGCTGTTAGTTTTATTTTGACATGTTATTCCTAAAGATTAGGGCTTTCTTAATGAAGAAGGATTCTATCCTAATTATTTCCAAATATTCGCATCGTATTTCTAATAATGTGAAATAATAAAAGATGTCGAGCGTTATATATCCATTCTTTTCCGAAAAACATTACTTCAACATTCCTGTTGCATCTCTTCAGCGTTAAACATATATTGAGCAGAGAGAAAGAGAGAAAAATGTTTACCTAAAATGGGTACTATTTACGCACGATATTTTTCACATACACGCACACACATACATATAAATATATATATATTTATATATATATATATATATATAAGCGGATTTATGCACAGGGAAATTAACATCTTACTATAATCTGAAGGAAAATACTCACCACATCTAACATTCATAAGCCTTGCATTTGTTGAATAAAACATGATTTTATATTCAATAACAAATCTATTTGACTGAAATTGACGCTATAATTTCAATTTCAGTTTTTAAATATTGATTCATTTACCTTTTAAAATGATTGATATGAAACCAAATGCATTTTTGAATAGAACGCATTGCTAATAAGATTTTTCAAAATTCCTTTCAGAGTGTTGCTCATAAATGTATCCGTCGTTACCTTATTTACTTAGATTATTGAATTAAGTGTTTTTTTATAAGACTTTACTTATCTATTTTTCACAGGAAATTTAGCATTTCGAAATTCTACGACTGTCACCGCAGGTTAGATTAAAGACGACATTCATCCTTTTAAATTTTGTATTTATTTATGTTAAATACACAAACATCAATTCTATTTCGATCTTATTTTGTTTTCTTTATTTCCCTAATTTACAGACAATTTCCACAGAGCGTCTATTCTGTCAATTCTGTTGCTTCTTTGGTTGTCGAATAGGCTATCAACGTCAATTAATATCTACATATATATATGTATGTATGTATGTATGCATGTATGTATGTATATACACTATATACATATATTACACACACATATATATATCTATATATCTATCTATCTATCTATATATATATATATATATATATATATATATATATATATATATATATATATATATATATAGCCATCATCCTTAAATGTTACGTATATATAATATCCAGTGAATTTATATATCTATCTACATAATAATCTATTTATTCAATAATCTATATTTTTCTCTCACTTATCTATCAATCTATTAGTTTGTCTATTTTAAATTGCTTTATCTATCTGTTCATATCCATCTATCTGTCTATCTACCTATATATGTGTGTGTGTGTGTCCATCTACCTACCTTTCTGTTCATATCTCTCTCTCTCTCTCTCTCTCTATACATATACATACATATATATATATATATATATATATATATATATATATATATATATATATATATATAGTTCATATCTATCTATCTCAGCATGTTCCCTATCTATCTATCTATCTATCTATCTATCACAGTGGTTTCGTCATATCATCAAACTTGAAGCATGTAATCGTAAAATTATCCCTGTTGCCCTTTGGTCTCATCCACAAAGTAGTTTTTTTATTCTATCGTTATTCATTCACTCAGACAAGATGATGCCGAAGACGCCAGCGCTTGAAAAATAGAAGGACTTGCCTATGAGCAAATAGGCGCTCACTAATTCCTGAATGTTGCAGAGACGAATATAAAACTCGATGTCATTTATCAGGTTTTCCCCGAGAAAAATCGTTTTATATTTCTTCTACCAATTAATTTGTCATTGGTATTTTATTTCCTGTCAGATTATCATCACCGTTGTGTCTTTTAATGGATCTGTCCAGTGCTTGCTCGCAGCATAAATAACGCTCACTGATAAGGCAATCATCCAATAGTTAAAAAGTCAAACACTAGGCTTATGAGTTTGGCTTTCACAACACTTCCTAACTTCAATTTTGTGATTGCAGATTTGAATAAAGGGTTTTAAAATGATTGCAGGTATATGTACAAAACTATATATATATATATATATATATATCGTGAAACTCGAGTTATGACTAGAGCCATCCTTTCATAGGTTATAACGTTCAGAGTCTGTCTATATTTCTGAGATGAGGTATCATGTACAGTATTTACATTATGCGGACTATTGTCCTCATCTTTGTCGCCATATTTATCACAACGTTTCGGCCGTTGTACGCTCCGGCCTTCTTCAGGTGGTTGGAATTTCGAACTGAACCCTTTATTTCGATCACTGGGGTAGACTGTTCTAGTTCCTCAAGACACAGTGGATAAAGGCGTTGGTTAGATCCAGTGACAGACCCAAAGAGTGTGAGTTCAATACCCGGTTAAGGCAGTGGAGAACTTTCAGAGGGAAAATTAGCAGGAGATAACTGATAACTGACATCCATCAAACATGTCACGTGGAACTAGAACAGACTACCCCAGTGATCGAAATAAAGGGTTCAGTTCGAAATTCCAACCATCTAAAGAAGGCCGGAGCGTACAACGGCCGAAACGTTGTGATAAATATGGCGACAAAGATGAGGACAATAGTCCGCATAATGTAAATACAGGTTATAACGTTGGTAAATGTTTTTTATTCGGTGTACACAATCCAGGCTTCGGGCACATTACTGAGGAGGTAATTTTGTTTTAAGACCTTCCTTTCTCTTTCTTTTTACAGTATTGTCGGTTTTATTCTAGACTGTATCTGGATAAGAGTTTTATGTTTTTGTTTTTCAGCAGCAGCATTTACTTTTGAAAAAGTGCTAAATACAAAGTAGGGTAATGTATTATTATTATTATTATTATTATTATTATTATTATTATAAGAGATTATAAAAAAATCTATTGAAATTGCTACACAAAAGCTTTCATGTTTCAGTACTTTGATTGTACTTCTTCAAGCGATGGTAAGTAACTGGCGATTAAGTGATTTTTAAGGAAATTTAAAAACAAATGTTACCTCTTTTCCGAAAGTTAAAGTGGGAGGGGAAACAAGGTCAGAATTAAAAATAGACTCGTGGATGTGTCTTGATTAACCAATTAAATGTCAGATTTACGCTAAATAGAAAAGTAAGCTCAGAGGGTTTAGATGGGTGAGTTTGTTTTTTTTATGCCATGATAAACCGGAACATAGACAGGCCATTATTGACAATTTTGGAAAATATGTAAGCGATAAATGTATCTTGATTGTAGACAAATATGACATGTTCAATGTTTTGAAAGGACGTTGAAGGTAGGGGTAGTTTAATCAGTCGTAAAGTTAACAGATTTTTCAAATTTTATATTCAAGAAACTTCTTGAAGGGGGCTGTAGAAAAAATTAAAAATATGGAACATCTATATAAGATATCAATAATACTAACTGGACGGCAATGCATGGCAATATTAAAGCTAAATAAACAAAATAAGGTAATTACCTATTACAGCGTGGACCATTATATACTAATAAATTATGGCTATATTATTTCCCTTTTTAAGGAGGGCAGATCCTCTTTACCCATATTATTTTGCTCAAGAACACATATCTATTCAGTTTTCGTATCCGAAACATGAATTTATAAAGAATTAATTCATTTATATAACAGATGTGCTATCAGTGGTTTCACCTACAGGACGCGTAGGTTTGATCCTTGGCAAAGAACGGATTTTTTTACAATGATTTCCTCGAATGCGCAGACCAACAGGTGTAATATAGATTGTTTATAAATCGAAATCAGGTGTCTATTTCAAACGATGGTGGTCGTGTTGATGATGATGGTGATGGTGGTGGTTGGTGTGTTTAATGTGATGTTGGGTGTGGTATACTTGCAGATAAAATTTTCCCAAATGTTGCTATTCTTAAATGAACTTATGAAGGTGGCATTTAATGTAATTGCTCGCCGTTAAGTCTTGTCTCTAATAATCTATGCGCTATGACTTAGTCCTCTAAAGTGTAATATTGTACAGTTATTTATCGTAGATAATTTCAAATGTTCTCAAGTTAGAGACTAAAACAAAAGAGGGACAACTTGGTCATATCTGACGATTATCCTTTAAAATGGATTAAAGAAATATGTTAGCTGACAAGCATCGTGAAAATACGTCCAGAGCCGATAATTGGCTTTCGTAAGACACTGTCTATATAATTGTGGTCACTACATGGATCGCTTGCTTAGATGGGAAATGATAATAAATAACATTCTGTGAAATCAAAAAGATTAATAGTTTATAAATTCCCGTTCGTCTTCGTCTATCTACAAATATTTACAAACTCTATAATGCGTTTACAGTAACTGATAAATATGTGTGTTAGCGCGTGTGTGTGTGCATATATATATATATATATATATTATAATAATATTTTTTGTTTAAAAATATGATTCCTTCGCTACATAAGAGTTCTCATGTTTCAAAAACGTGAGCCGAAATCATCCAAATAATTAATAAAATTAAGTTGGATTGAGGTGTTTAGTCACGTTTCATCTTCAAGCTATTTTCTGCATACCTGCACAAGGATACATATATATATATATATATATATATATATATATATATATATATATATATATATATACATATATATATATATATATATGTATATACATATATATATATATATGTATATACATATATATATATATATATATGTATATACATATATATATATATATGTCTGTATATACATACATACATATATATATATATATATATACTCTTTAATACAACTGAGCAGCGCGAGATTCACGGGGGAGACCATATGGTGATTAATATAAGCAAACGGTTGCATATTACACACGAGGGTGTAAGTATTCAGACACCTTCTTTACCAAGCAAAGAAAAGTCAATGATTTGTCATTTTTTTTCCGTAAGTCATCTTAGTTTCCATTACAGTATTACAAAATGGAAAATTTGTTCTATTTTGAGATTCATATTTGATTTGCTGTC
Organism: Acanthosepion lycidas; assembly: GCA_963932145.1. NCBI lineage: Eukaryota > Metazoa > Mollusca > Cephalopoda > Sepiida > Sepiidae > Acanthosepion > Acanthosepion lycidas. The sequence continues at coordinate 52,994,375 of OZ010598.1, read as the reverse complement.
TATTAAAAATAAATAAGCTAGACATTTTTTTAGGATCGGAAATAAAAGTTTATATATTCAAAACATAATGTTCTACAATCGACAACCCTTATTCGTCAGACAGAAACAAGTGAATATCTGACATTATTGCTCAAAGTTTTTCGTTTTCATTTTATCTTGGCAGATACATACTAATTTCCATAAAAATATTCTAAAATTACACAGCCTTCGATAAGAAAAAATAATCATGCTCTTTCGTTCCAATGATACCTTCAGCGCAAAAAAACTGGAAATCGGCTTACCAAGAAAAAATATTTAAATGCAAGAAATAAAACAAATTAAAAAGGATCCTTCATGGTAATTTTGGCTTATGTTTTGAAGAATAAAAATGCTACAAAATCGAATTGCTTTTTTGCTTACATTTTTTTAACAAAACTCAGTGTTGCCCAGTTCATCATGCTGCTTTTAAGAAATAACTCCAACCCGAAGATTATAACATTTAAAACATGTATATATATATATATATATATATATATATATATATATATATATCAAACACATGAAAAATTAATAACGAATACTAACATCTTAAACGTTACGAAAAGCTATCAAGACCAATTACAGCTTATTAGCATTATACGAGGGTAAGCTGAAGATTTCATAGGCTGACTATGAAGGAGTGATGCTAGAGCTGTGAAATCGTGCATGCATTAAGTTCAACTCTTTTTATTAATAAGGTTATTGTTCATTTTCACATAAACTGATATCTGACTGTTCAAAGAAGGCTTCAAGTAGAAACTTCTCTTGAAAATGGATCAAATTTGTTATGGCGGTGCAGAAAAAGGATTTAGCTCTCAAGGGCATTCATACTAACTTAAGGTAATGCCGCTCCGGCTTTATCAACAGTGCAAAAGTGGGCAGTTGAATTTAGGAGGGGAAGGGAGTGACCCAAGATGAAGATTGAAGATGAGCCAAGATCTGGACCTCGGGCAACTGCCACCACCGAGGAAAACATTGATCGTGTCCACCACATGGTGACGGATGACAGGCAAAATGACTATAAATTAACTATCCAATGTTATTAGCATACCTCATGAGAGAGTTGAGAATATTTTGCACATTGAACTTAGCGTGACGAAGGTTTCTGCTCGATGGGCGCTACGTTTTCTGACACCTAATCAAAAGGGGAAGTAGACTGTGCATATTGTCTGAGAGAAATCCAGCTGGTTTCCTTGAACGTTTCTTAACCCAGGATGTCTTGGCTTCTTCACTTTGAGCTAGAGATAAAGAGACAATCCATGCAGTGGGAAAACCCTTCACCACCAGCTTCAAAGAAGGTCAAGATTGTTTTTGTTTTGTTTTGTTTTTTTGGTGGGGGATCAAAAGGCTTATTGTGTTTTTCTTTAAAAGGGTCACGCTATCAATGGAGAGTACTATGTCAACTTGATGCGGCAGTTACGAAAAGCTATCAAGACCAAACCCCAAGGAAAATTGACGAAAACGGTCTTGTTTCATCAGAATAATGCTCCAGCATATAAGTCCTTGATTCCAGTGGCTGATGTGTGTGTGTGACTGTGGTTGATAACCGCCACCCTTTTCTCCTGAGTTGGTCCTATCTGACTATCATCTGTTACCCAATATGAAAAAAAAACAGCACATCGTAGGGATGATGGCGTCATATTTGCTGTTGTTCTTTTTTGTTTTTTACCAAAAGGATTTTTCACCAATGGGATCCAAGCACTGCAATAGAATGTGGACCGCAAGGAAAACTATTGAAAAATAAACCTCATTTGTCACATTCCATATATCTGGGTCAACCTATGAACTTTTTAGCCGACCCTCGTACATGCAAATATATATATATATATATATATATATATATATATATATATATATATATGTGTGTGTGTGTGTGTGTGTGTGTGTGTGTGTGTGTGTGTGTGTGTGTGTAAAAATATATAAAAAATAGGAAAGAACGGGTTAGGTTAGTAATCCAAGGTTCTTTAGTATTTTAGTTATAATTTTTTTAAAATAGTGCTCGATACAAAAGTAGAGCATAAATATAATTATTTATTTAAAAATATGATTCCAACACGCTACATAAGAAGCCTCATGTTTCAAAAACAAGAGCCGAAAACTTCAATATAATTATTAGAATTAAATTGAGTTAAAGTGAGCTCTGTTTCATCTTCAAGCGAAATTTAGAAACAAGTTATTCAAAAAAATTTCGCTTGAAGATGAAACAGAGCTCACTTTAACTCAATTTAATTCTAATAATTATATTGAAGTTTTCGGCTTTTCTTTTGGAAACATGATACTTCTTATGTAGCGTGTTAGAATCATATTTTTAAATAAATAATTATATATATATATATATATAGGCTTGGAGTGGGTAGAATAGAGATCAATGCGTTTTAGTGGACTCAGCAGTTTTTAATCTGCTTGTCTGAATCGTCTTCAAGAACCGAGAGAGAAACATCTAAAAGGTCTGCCAATCTAACAGTAATCTCATCCGACAATCCTCACACTTGCTCCATATGCGACCTTCTTTGTAAATCACTAGCGGGTCTTAAATGCCACTTAAGATTATCGCACAAAATTTCATAACTGAATCAACTAAGCTGTCAGATCCTCATATATTGAAACCGTTCAATGACACAAATAATGCCAAGAATTTTTTATTATGTGAACAATAAAATCATTTTTTTAATTCATCATTAGTAGATTTTCAAGTTTAATCTAGTTTAATTTAATTTAGTGAATCAAATTCCCATCATCCCTTTTAGGATATCCTACCAGGAGGCATTTAAAATACGTGGCAATTTTTATACGCCGATGTAGTGAAGCGTTCTCGACCAAAAAGAATCACCTTGTACGCTGAAATGTAGTTATCAGTCCACATAGTCGCGCAACAGTTCAACACACTTGGTATCTCGTTGTTCAAGTTTCTTTAACCCTTCCTCTGATGGTTGGTCATTGAAATACTGTCTTTGGGAAGTGCGCTAGGCTGAAAACTAACCTAGACGCACCTAACCTGGCTGATTCCACCTAAAGGATAATCCACCATGTAACTTCAGTCAAAATCTCTCAATTCTGTACACGGAGAACATGGAAATGGGAAGTAACTGCGATAATTTCTTTCAAGCCTTCGAGTAAATATAAAATTAATATATATCTATAAAATTAATATATATATATATACATATATATATATATATGATGCATCAGGGATATAGAAAAGTTCACTTCCTAAAATCAAGATGTTATTTGAAAAGATGCTCTTTGATGAAAATAATAAAGTGTTAATTTCCCGATTTCAGATTATTGACTGAACCATGCCATGGAAATTATTTAATTTTCAAATGTTGAACTCTTACATCATCAAGAACTATCACTATAAAAGAAAATCAATGAGACTAATGCAAATATTAGTTAACGATTGACCATCACGATTAACTGTGGTATACCAACATCTAGAAGAGATATTTAAGACCCCAAATACAGCACAATCGAGAAGGCCTTCAACAATGTAAGCACCAGCCATTTTTAACCATATTCACGACGTCGGTTTGTCCACCGACAAATGTTGGCAAAAAGAATTCATGAGCCGCTGTGCATGCAGAATTAGTCAGCCATGTGGGTATCAAAATGCTTGAATGTTGGTTAGAAACCAGTTGCGAAAGAGTCGAGATATTTCACATTCATATATATGTATACACGTTTGATTATATCATTATGCAGATCCTCTCGGCAAAAAGGCTGAAGTTCTAATTTGTAATTCGAAAAAGTTGCATAAAAAGCCAAGAATATTGACAGAATTAAATAAGCACATTTTAGAATATTCATTCGAGCGAAACGCATTCCCAGACGAATACGAATAATGAAAGACAACGAATAACAATTTATGATTTTACAAACTATTTTATATTGACAATTTTAATAATTACATTTCAAATCGATGAAATCTCGAAGTTAGTAACAACATTATTATTTTGTGATTTAATCTATTTATATTAAAACAGTTGCTTCCAGTTGAAATTTGTGAGAAATGCTTTCAGGAATATGTTGACAGATAATTTTGAATATGAATTTCAATTCATATGCATATTCTTTTCTAATATTGTCACAATTTGAATGTGATGCAGATAATATAATGAGAATAACATCTATGCAGCAGGCAACATATACGCTGAAATAGTAATTAAAATTTGAATTTATTTTTATGATCCATGTAACAACATTAAAACTGTAATGTTCAGAGGTAAATAAAGAAGCAAGCGGACATCGAGTACTTTATTTTGTTGTGTGTCCAATACCGCAATTATAAACGTGAAGAATGATTTAAATGGCTTTGATAGAAACCAAATTGCCATGGTCGGCTGACTAGATCGGAATATTTGTGAAATATCACGGTTTATGAGTGAATACATTTAGTTGTGACGAGTGCGTAATGGAGAAGGATTTGAGAAGGGTTAATCAACATCGATTGAAAAAACAAATGGATGGTTAAGAATTAGTGGGTTGATGATTACTGTATACGAGCCAAAAGAAGAGACTAGCGTGGAAGAATTTATAAATAACTTTAGTCACGACGAGGAAATGGCTGAATACACAATACGCAATACATAGATCCCTATTGTGTATAGGGATACATTGTTTCAAGTTAATTAGATTACCTATGATTGCCAACAGATACTGTTGTAAGAGTATTTGATGTGCCTACGAGTGTCAAAACTGTACCTTCTATCAAAATACTAGGTTCTACACTTTATGTTGAACGTACTTTGTCGCGTACGACCTACCTCAACAAAATTGATAACAAGACACACTCTTTCAATGCGGCTTCTATGATGGCAAAGACATCTTTCAGCAAGACAATGCGCCCTGCCACACTGAACTAATTGCAAAGGAATGATTTATGTAGCATAAAGAAGATGTCACCCATGACACTAAATTGCCGATATCTCACTCCGATTGAAAAAGTCGTGGGATGTGTTAAAACAAAATGTTCGCTCTGCATAAACGCTGCTTCAGTTAAATGACTTGCTGTTAAAATCCTATCTTTAGAAGTCCGTGTCTGATCAGTTAAAAGCTATGTTCCGGCCAAATGAAAGACCAAAACCTTATTAGGCAGGTGGTCATAATACTATGTATTATAAAATAAGTTTGTTTGTCTTAATGCTGATAAGTTTTCAAGTAACTCCTTTTATGTGCTTACATCATTGAAAAAAAATCTAACTATTCGTTTGTTGTCCCGTTTCCTCTATCATAAATTCACATTTACTTGTAGTCAGCAAATCGAAGTCCTTGAGCGATGGTATGAATGTCTATGATTTTTCAGTGGTTGGTCATTGTCAGTCAAGTGTTCTCTTTCTCACTGCTCAGTTACAATTCGAGTGACTCCGACCATCTCGTAAAACAGGTTCTACTGTAATTAAACCGTCATTCCCCACACTCTTTTTCACAGTTAACGACAATTTCTGTGTGGATCGTTACGATAACAGTTCACATCATGCCGAGCCTTAGAAAGCCTTCGTCCATTGATCCAGTCATCGGTGGCGTTTCGCTGCTGGCCGAGCTTAGTTATCGATTTAAGAAACGATAAGAAGGCATTTTGTAATTCACTCTATTCTCAAATTACTTGCAACATGAGGCAGATACAATTACGCACAAGTTTGTAACTGAATTTATGAAGATTGTTTCAAAATGATATTTGACTGTGTGGAGTTTGCACGCAACTGGAAATTCCACAGGGTCATGTTGCATTAACGCGAAAGAAACCAAACATTTTCACAAACAGGAAGATTAATATTTAGATTTTTATGTAGATAATTATTTATTTGAACCTAAAATGGTTTCAAGTAAATCAGTCATTGAGGTCTTAAAAAGAATGGTCATTAGGAATTCCATCAAGTCTCAGACAGGCTCTACACAATCACAAATAAATTTACCAAATAACAAAAACTAAAATGGCTAGTACATGCAAGTAAAAGTGGAAATCAAGATGTTGACATTCCATACTGCCGTAAACAAAATGTTTAGAAGGAAACTCCCTTCAAAACTAGAAAGCACGATAACAGTTAGTGAATTGAGAAAGTCTAATTTTCTGAAAGAAAAAAATATTTTGAGAGAAAGCTTTTATAAAATGTAACCAACATTAACATTAACTGTTCTGCTATTGTCGAATGTTTCCGCTATAGAAAAGGTTAATTTCACCATTACCATTATTGAGAGGCTCTATAAAATTTCTAAACATGAGTTTTACTTTCTCTATATTGTTTCTGTGAGAATATATGATCTGCAATTATTTATCATGCCTTTTTACAATTTCGAAAGAGTTTCATTTTAGAAAAATACGAAAAACGAAAAAATCATAACATTTGTAGTTTTCATCAGTTTCCTTCAATGTACGAGATAACTTTGTCTTCTGATAATGTCTTTTGTGATATATCAATTAATAAATATTTGCTCAAATTTAGCGCTACGTGTAGATGCATATTTTGAGATTTTTTATCACTCGTTTATATTATTAGAATACTTCATTTTAATACTTGTTAAATGCAAACACGTTAAATCAGTTGATTTGCCTCAATGAGAAGATTTTCAATTTTTATCAATTCATTATAGAAAAATCCAAAACTCCAGTTATTACTTAAAATTAGCGTTAACAGGCTAAATACTGAATAGATAGATAGATAGATAGATAGATAGATAGATAGATAGATAGATAAGAATAGGCTGATCGTGTAATATATTCAGCTGTGTGCATTGATCACAGAAACTCGTGTTGATAACTGTGATCAGAAGACGACAGAGCACGTAATTGTCTTGTTACTTGTGAATACGTGGCTTTAAACTTGAAAATGTCGACGATAGGTAGATAACAAGTGCAAGCAGAAGGCGTTAGATCTCACTCAGGTTCTGTCGTCCTTCTGTTTAGCCGAAGTTGTCCAGACAAAATTTATTGCTTGTGTAGCGGCGTTTCGTTGCGATTATTAATGTAAACTAAATAGAACGTTGGATGATACTATTGTTGTTTTGGGTTTGGTAAAATTAAGTATATCTTCATGTAACCAAATAAGTTTATGGCCTTTGTACGCTTTGTTGTGTTTAATGCAATATTGGATTTATTTTGTACCAATGGCTTCTCCTCGAGAGAGGAAACGATACTCATCTTACTACCGTATCTTGTGATAACGATGATAAAACAGAAAAAAATTACACTTCGTACTGTTTTCTTTTATTCTTTTATACTATTTTTTAGCAGCACCATTCCGCGATCACTAACAGAAGTTCCTCATCAGACAAGTGGAGATAATCCGATATGTGTCTAGCTGAAGAAATCACATCATTCTCATTTGGATTCTGTAAAGATAAATAATTCCTTAACATTCAATGCTATTCACATAGAAACATTTTAAAGAAACACTCGAAATAAAAATGAAGCTTTGTCGGTTAATTTCGAATACGACAGTTTCAAATCTTCAGGCGAGATGAATTATGATTCCTTTCAGCAGTTGTATGCATAAAACTCAGATAAATAATCGACTTGAATGGAATCTACAAAATAATATAATCAGTAGCTTTTTTTAAAATTAAAATTCGTCTTCATCTCTTATTGGGATCAATACTAGAAATATATATAGACTGATGAGGAAAAACATTATAGCCACTTGTCTAATAAGATACTGTTCATGTTCGTGTCTACAAAAAGCTGTTATTCGATCTAGAATGGGTTCTAAAAACATCTAAATATTTCCATCGCGATCTGGCACAAATTCATTTAACCGCTACAAGTTGCGTAGTGAAAGATGTGTAGAACGAACTCGTTGGCCCAACACACTCCATAACTTTTTCACTCGGATATACATATGGGCAATTTAGTCATTTAAAAACATAGCGAAGTCTTCTTCATGTTACTGAGACTATTCTTGTAGAAATCATTCAGTGATTCAGGGCGCACTGTCCTGCTCAAAAACGCCATTGCCATTGTAGAAAGGCTCTACCTTCTCATCAGTTTAAATTGAAAGAAGTCGTACGCGTCAAGATCCCTTCCATATGACCCACCATCTTAAGTATAGTGATGTGTGAAAAAAGCCATGCAAAAATACTGGTCCAAGTTAAAACGGTATTCATTTTTTTACTAAAAATGATCTTCAAAACTTTTACAGAAAGACTTCAAGACTTTCTGCCCTGGACTCAAATAATCTGCTACTAAATTGGAATTTTAGGTCCCACCTTTTTTCTGTTGCTACTAAATTGGCATTTAGGTCCCACTCCAGCCCTGGGTTAAATATTTGAACAGTCTGATCTCCATAGTCTCATTTAGAAATCAATCTAGAGATGGTGACATGATAAAAACAAACCGCAACTTGAGCGAAACAGCTCGTAAAAATGTATCATGTCGGAAATTCTTAAATAATGTCACTTGCAAAATCTACAGCAGGCAAAGATAGTCTACTTAGAAACCATTTTAGCTGTTAACTAATTCATGCAGTATTTATTGTGCCTCTCTACCCGCTTGTATAATCTAACTGGAGGAACTTAGCAACCAACAAAAATATAGATTAAATTTTCTAATTTCTCAAAATTATTATATGATAGTTCAAATATATTTTCCATCCTTCAAGCATTTCTTTAAAATTTCTATTCTGAATAAAACTCCTCCCTTTATTTTTTTTTATTTTTTGCTTGATGTTATTCATTTGCCAGTGTATTAATGCGAAATAATGTTTGCCTTTGTAAATAATACAATAATATAACATAAAAATAACTGATTCAATCTTTTCCCATTACGAGTTTTATCTGAGAGAAATAATGCAATTCATATTGGATGTCCAATTTAATACGAACTGCGGTTTTTATCTCTTCATATATGTTTCGATCCCTAAAGCTATTTATTGGATGTTGATATCAGAAAGGCGCTTTTATTCATGTAAAACATTAGCGTTAGTTCTGAGTATGATACCCCACTTAATGTCCGGTGCAATGTGGGCCCATGGACGTTTCCTATTCATTATATACATGCATACACGTTTGATTATATCATTATGTACAACCTCTTGACAAAAAGACTGAAGTTTTAATTTGTAATTCGAAAATATATTTAAAAATGCCAGAATTAAATTGACAGAATTAAATAACCACATTTTAGAATATTCATTCGAGTGAAGACCATTCCCAGAGAAAAAGAATAATGAAAGACAATTTCTGATTTTACAAACTATTTTATATTGATGACTTTAATTAAAGTTCAAATTGATTACATCGCGAAGGCAATAACAACATTTGTATTTTTATTATAATTTTTTCCTTTGAATAATTTATATTAAAACTGTTGCTTCCAGTTAAAAATTTTATTTAAATATAAACAAATTTGTGAAATGCTTTCAGGAATATGTTCCCAGACAATTTTGAATAAAATTCCAATTTTTGTGTATATTTATTTTATAGAAATCACTTGTATGGTTTCATTTTGGGGGTAGGGGGTTATTGTGAAAATTTAAATAATTGAGACAGATCAGTTGAGTAAAACTTTTACGCAGAAGGTAACACATCCACTGAAATAGCAATTAAAACCTAAACCTAAAAACTACTTTCAATATTCGCATAACAACTATAACAGAACTAAAATCTAAGTAGGTACTCACAGAGATATACTTGAAACCAGACACATTCATATAAATTTCACAGTTGGATTAAAAGATATACAACTCAAAATCGTTTCTCAAAATTGATTTGAGTTGAAACTATGCCATTATTTTGCAATATTCTGAAATCTAAATGTTTTTTCTCTAGCTTCAACTATTTGATTCTGTGTAACAAGCGTTCTAGAAAACCACGAAGGATTATCATTACAAAGCATATGTCATTGTTACTGCAGCTGTATCTAGTAATATTTGAAGCACATTATCCATTTAAAAAATGCGTGTCAACAGCGATTCAGAAGTTATGTTTCAACACGGTGAAAGTTGGTAATTAGATTTGTGATAGATGCAGAGAGCCCAAACACGTATACACGCATATATTAAGGTTAATCTCCGCCTGACAACAGAAGAGGTCACGTGGGAGTCTCGAGACATTTTGGGAAAGCAAGTCAAGAGGTTGACTGACCCAATTACCCGTAGCAACTTATGTCTAGACAGAAGCTAGAGGGGACTGATGTAAGCTGGAATTCGCGCCAAAACGCAGGACACACAGGACAGAGTTAGAAAATTACTTGGGAGTCAGTTGCTCTCTTGTCTTTGAAGGAGCAAGACTTGAAATCGAAGCGCTGATAACATATGAACGGAAAGATGAGATTCATTTGATAATGATGGAACTTGTCCGATTAATCCCAGGCTACTCCGGACAGACAAGAAATATAAGAACATGTATTTCTGTTCGTTAACCCCAAATTGAAGACGATAAATCGCGTTATTTATCACAGAAGACGCAAAGGACCCGTGTTAGAAAGATACATATGCATCCATAAATATTATGTTCTTACAAACACCTTTTCACATGTCAAAATAATAATATGCAAATCCTATACCATCTCTTTTAGTTATGCGTTGATTTCTGCATTCGTAGTTATTCATACTTATTTTTTATCCGTTCGGGTTCAGTCGAATCCACTTGGATTTAGACATATTTTGGTATCCCAACATAAGTCTTGAGATCTAGTCATCGGATGTTTTACTCATGCTTAAATTTTTCTTTTATTTTAATATTTTGTATAGATGTACATATTAAAATTCTTATATCAAAATTCATTACGCCTTATCGTTCATCCTTAAATTGTGGATCAGTATTCGTGTTGAAACCGAAGCGAACCTGGGAAAAGATTACTGTTCGATTATCCTAATCGAACCGTGGTCTTTAAAATATTTTTGTTTACTAATTATCCATTGTCATGATCTGGGAGAGATAGTCCGTATCTCTCCACAGATGTGATAATGTATATATCTTCTGGTCGGCGTATGATCGCCTTATAAACCCATTCATCGACTAGGGTATATGACAGACTCTAGAGCAAGATTAGAAAATATTTGCCAAATTAATAGACATCTGTTTAAGTTGAGATTTTCCATTTGGTATTCCATTGCAGAAAATAGATTCAAGATTACAGGAATTTATGAAGATAACAAAATTAATATTCTACTAGAAAATTATTAAAAACAAAAAATATCCTCAAGAAGTCGGATTGTTATAAAGTAAGTATCATATAAATATTTGCCAACCATGCCCAGAAACATTATTTCAAATTTTGGAGTACAAGAATTTATTCCAAGAAATCATCTGATATTTTTCATGTTTGAATCAGTGATTCCAAAATATCTACACTTGCATGAAGCAACAATATATTATAGCGCTGAGTAGCCCCAAATACTTTCATATATTACGTAGTTATTTATCTTTACTGTTACTGGTTACCAATAACCAAATTTGAAAGGTAAATTAACAACTTCTGATAGCAGTGCATCTTCGCCAGGTGAAATAGGTAAATTAACTTAGCCGTTTTCAGTCGAGTTATTTCCTTCAGTTGCCATCTTGATGAAGTTTATTCAGTCGTAATAATTAACTTTTCAGCCCCACTTTTGATATTTCTTTTTTAAATTTTCATGAATTTGGAAAATCGCTGAAAGCATTATGACTTTTATTAGCATAATATTGAAGCATAATTTATTTTGAAAGTTTAATGCATACAAAGAAAATCGCTTGTTATGCATTTGATAAGACTAAAAAGATACTCTTTAGTGAGATTTTCGTTGAAATGCTAATCTCGTTTGCTGAAGTTATAAAAAGAGACTTCTTTTGGAACTACTTTTGATCGCCGAATTCTATCTCTTACTTGTTCGACTAGACACATATATGAATAAAACATGACTTTACGTAGAGATATCAAAATTGACAGTAAAGGAATCTTAAACTGAAATATCTTCACCGCCTGTTGAAAAGTTTGAGCGATCAAACGATTCTTTAGTCGATATTTTCTAATTCTATAATGCCATCCCAAAATCGTTTATATGCAAAAACATATCAAAGTATTTAATTTTGTCTATATTTCTGAGATAAGGTGTTGTAACAATTCACATTGTTCGGACTGTTGCACATGGTCCAGTGATACGACCGCTGAAACATCGTAAAGATGACATGAAGACAATAGTTCGAATAGTTTAAAAACTTAATTTTCTGGCAGGCGATGAGAGACATTATCTTTCGATTTACTATTAACATT
>OZ010598.1:52714676-52979676 GCA_963932145.1 Acanthosepion lycidas | reverse complement strand
TGACTATTCCGCTTTGATCGCATAGAAAGACAGAAAAGACATATCAGAGACGTTATTTGGTTTCGGTGAGAAAATGAAAGATTGAATAGTTTAATATCTGTTCTCTTTCGGTGAAATGAAAAAAGTTGTCAATTTCAAATCATTTCATTTGGGCCCACTTACTTCTTAAAATAATGACCAGCTTTCATATTTTATGATTGTTATTGTAATATTTTGTGGTATATTTTTTAAGCTCAAATATTTATCTTTGTATATTTCTTACTTACTTTATCACAAAATATTTTGACACTTCTTAAAATGCAGTCGTTTGTGTAACAGTTAGGATTTTATTTGTAGTGGTTATATGGTTACTTATATAATTATTCTTTTTCATAAACTTTATTTTCTAAACGCAGATATTCGGCGTTGATGTTATGGAATTTTCAGGAAATGCGTTTTTCGAAACAGTTTTTGCCTGAATTCGAACACTAAATCTGCCCTAGATATGACGATAAGCTACATCCGACAACAAGGTCTCTGATCAGATAATTTTGAGGAGAGTGGAGCCACCTCTTATTGGTGCTATTCTCAGGTCCAACCTGACACGAGGTGGCAGCACCTGTTTCAACTATGGACAAATAGTTAACATCCAAAATGGGGCCAAATCCCTATGAAAGTATAACATTTTTATAATTAAAATATTAGCAATACGTTTTCATGCATTACAAGTCTATAAAGAAAAAATACCAGCAATACATTTTTTGTCAAAGACATTACAAATGCTCCCCACAAAATTAAATTTCGGCATTAAATTATCCCTACGTAGTTGATATATCGTTAAACAAACAAACAAAAAATCATCTAACATCTTAAAGCATTTCCGTTGTGTATCGGTTTATTCTTTACATTGATTTTGATTTAAGATTTTTCTTTCTTTAGTCGAAGGTCACTTATTAATTATTCATAGCTTAACGTCAAGTTATAATTCGTTCATATCCCACACATCATCGAAATTAATATATGTACTACATTTTCCTCTCAAATATACTCTGCTTTTCGATTTGCACGTCGTATCGCATCTATTCCTATCTATCTATCTATCTATCTATCTATCTATGTATGAAGGAGTGCTGAAAAGTTATTGCTCTGCCTAAGATGAAATTTAAAAAAAAAATGTTAATTCTGATATTTGATCATTTGGTTAAATAATCTGTGGTGGTGGGAAATTGCCTTTATTACAAAAAAGCAAAATAAGAACAATCATGTTAGGATCCCGAAGAGGGCTCAACCTAAACAGTATCTACTAGAAAGGAGGCGTTCTTTGTTTGGTGATATTCTAAGTGAATTTTTTATGAAACAAAAATCTAAGAAACAAATGTTATTGTGCAACTCAACATATAAGAATAAAAAAAAAACTGCACAAGAATATCAACCCGCCTATATTACTGCATGATATTGTTCCTCGAATATTAACTTGCCTATATTGATGTCGCTCTCCATGTTTTAAATGCAACAGAACAAACGATTATTGAGCCGTTAATGTATTTTTTTTTTATTTTCTGATCAGGCATCGTCATCGACACTCAGACAAAAGTCTTCTTTCTTCACGATGTCAGGTCACTTGGGGTTTTGTTTGATGGCCTGTTTGAACATAATTTTTCTTTTTTATTCTTAAGTACACAGGCCGGCGTTAGGGTTTTACCCCTGCCCCCGAAAGGGCAGCGCTTTTTTAAATTACTAAAATTCAGGGAATTGTTCAATTTAAATGAAAATTTCGGCACATATTCATTATTTACTTTTATAATGAATAGTTAAACTGAAAAAATGATATTCTTTTTGTAATAACCAACAATATTTTCGTGAATAAATTTTACTCGAAAAAAATATTTAAGCAGCAAATTTTTACATTTCCATAAAGAACGCAACTCCGCTGACAAAAAAGTTTTACAAAGATTCCAACACAACACAAACAGGATTGTCTTAAAAAATTGTTTTAAAAACAGTATTTTAGTTTTCGAGAAATTTTTTCATGTGTTGAAAAATTTAACGATTTTTATTTTTTAAGTGATCGTTTTCTCGGTTTTATCTTTCTAGAAATGTAAAAATTAGGGACTAGAAATTTTATTTTAATTATTAGCCGCGGACTTCTGGTAACTATTAGTAAAAAAAAAAACTCCAGATATCCTCCTTAATGGAGGATCTCGGAATAAAAATGATTTTACCGAGATTATATTACTCTCTTAATTGATTTAAAAGAACTGTTCAGAAAGAAAATTACAATTTAAAAAAATAAGCCCTAGTAAAATTAGCACTTCTTACCCTCTCCAGTAGGCATGGAACCACCACGTTGTTGAGAGATTCGGAGTAGTAAGCACCGGCACTGTCGATTATTTTAATTGATGGATGATAACTTAGGTCGAAATGGGTAAAAAATACAAAAAGAAATAAAAAAGAAAAAAAAGGAAAACGCTGCTGGATCTAGCCGTTTGGGGGGCTCCAACATTGTCGAGGGCTCTTGCGTAGTAAGCACAGCACCGGCCATGCAGATACATGATGTATGACTGACTGACAGTTGATGACTGACAATGTAATGTTAGTATAAAATAATTCAATAATTTTTTTCAGCCATCTGCCATGGATGGCTGAAAATAAATGGCAGAGATCACAACGCCCCCACCCAACGCGACGGCCCAACGAGTACAGCTCCTATTTATATGTTCCCTCTTTGGTGTTTCAATAGTCTCTGAATAGAATTGCTCAATCTGGCAGTGGTAAGTCGTCCAGAATCTTTTAATGAAGTAACAATACGCTCATTGCCAGTCATCTAAATTTTCATTAGCAGCTAACCGAGCTTACTTATCAAGAACTTACCATTAATCAAACTTAAATGTGGCTGTACCAGTTTCAGTCATTAAGCTTTGACACAGCTAAATACAAATAAAGTTTGATTACATGTACTTATTTGAACAATACTTACGGTCACAAAGACCACCTATAAGTCTCTAGCAGATTTAATAGTAACGGTATCTAGTTTCATTCTCTTTTTTACTAAGATCGTAAATTTTTATTTATTTTTACGCTTTAGATTCATTTATTATCAATACCTTTTTATCTCAAAACTATTCAAATAAATGGAGATTGTTTACATCAATAGATTCATAATGCCAACCTCGATCCTGTTTAAAATAACCATTTTCATAGTTTAAAAGCTTTATAACCTTATTAATGACAAAGGTTAACCCATCCCATAGCGAGCCGATCGCATACAAATTAACACGACACACTTATGTTTCTGTAAGTGTGATTTATTTTTCAAAAGTCACGAATCATGCCGCGTTTTTATTATTTATCTAGAATTTATTTGCATTTATACACACTTTTCTCAAGATGCCCTTAGATATAAAAACAAATACATAATTATAAATAAAGAAGTAGGCGTGTGTGAGGATATTTTGGCTGATACCTTTATAAAAAAAAGTGATTGCGAATACGACACTTCATTTATTAACAACTATGCCTTCTTATAATTAAGTCTATTTCTGACTTTCATTTACTATCTTATATAAGAGCACTTTCAGTCTTCCTTGTGCCATCCGCGTATCTTAAACTGCTAACATTACGTCTATCGGTATTAAATTCTGGTAGGTCTACCAGTTCTCTAAAATCTTATCACTTTAAAGGTTAAATAAATTCCGATGAGAAAATATAGCTTTGTATTAATCCTCATACTATTTTTGTGTATTCACTGAATTCGTTCTCTTTCCGTATGAATGTTGTTTATTCCCAATAACAATTGTGTATCACTCGAATATCTTTCTCGTATAAATTAAGATTTCTTAGTATTTTATTATGCATCAAAATTATTTTGAAAATAAAAAGTACCCCTTTCTCTATCTAAAGTGAAGACATTTTCAACCAACGAGATGTTCGGATAGGACTTTTGTAGTAATGCTTGATTCTGAGCATGATCGAGGTGACAGAATATAAAAAAGTGAATATACTGGAAAAATGTTTGAGAAGAGAATGCCTTTTCAAGATTATTTTTGACTAATCAGAAAAAAACGAAATTTAAGTTAAGCCAGCTGACATGAATATCAGGGAAGACGCCAGCCGGTTTAATGGCTATTCATTCGTGATTGCGTTGTCAGGAGATTAATCTTAGCAATGATTAGGGAAAAGAGGACGCTGGGTCAGAGAATTCCGCGGCAATACACGAAAACTTAAAACAGATCAATTTTAGCATGCTTGTCTAAGGCAAATGCAACCTGATTCGCCAACTGTTTCCATTCAATAAATTGACTCACTGTATATTTTTAGGTTGCCTTATCGACTGCCAAACGGGTCAATAAAAATTGACAAAACATCTTAAACTTCGGTGACAACTTACACTCCCCCCCCAAATACTTTTTTAATTTCATCTATTACAGTAAGTCCTCACTTTTGTACGGACATTTCTTCCGTCTAACTTAAATTCTTTAGCCGCTCAAAATAATATTTTAAACTATATACATCTTTTTTACATAAAATAATTTCGTATGAAATAAAAAGATTAACAATTTTCACATGAAATAAAAAATGTATTTCTGTTTCAATTTCACACTGACGTATCACAAATGTTTATGCATTGGACCGTGTGTTTATTTTTTCCCTACAACTTTTCTATAATACGATAGTTAATTAAAATGTTTGCTATGACCAGACTTCTTATTTCATGTGTTGAGTCCCTTCAGGACGTAGGAAATCGTGGCTGTCCACCATTTCCTGTCTTTGTAGCTCTTAATAAATATTGTCTTTTTGTTATCTCTTGTAAACCTTGTCCCGCCATTCATTTACTTAAGTTTGCTAAATAGGTTTTATCGTTATTTTCCTCTGTTTCTCTTGCCTTCAATCTGTCATGTGAGTATCAAATTTTCCAAGCCCACTTTCCTCATTATGTACCCTAGAAATTTTAATTGTCTCTTTCTGACGTTACGTATAAGTGTCCATTTTTGTTTCAATTTTCTCTAAAGCTTCGTCGTGGTACACATGTTCGGCCCATCGTATTCTCATTCTTCTGTTGCTTCAAGTCTCTTCTTAATCTGTGAAGAGATTGTCCAACATTCACTACCATATATAATGACTAAACAGGATTTGATAAAGATTTTGATTTCATGCTTTTCCATGAGATATCACCATGGAATGATTTCATCATACAGTAATCGAAACTGAAAATTAATACATTTTTCCCCTTTTAAAATGTTGCGCGCTAAATATTTTAAATTAAATTAAACTAAGCAGAACTTTATAAATATTGAATTGACACCTCTTTAACAATATGACTATATACCACGCGTATGTGTATGCAATATATTTTCAATTTATACACAGAAATCTACAGTCCGCTTGTATCAGAGTATAAAATAAGTTTTTACTTATTAAATTCAAATCTAGCTCCTCTTTTCTTTATCTATAAACTAGTACACTTATCTATACTTAGTGTGCATCATATAACATATTACTCTCACAAAACTTAGTACCTTTACTGAAATAAGTTACTTCTCACAGGCCCCTTAATAGTTCTGAAGGTAAAAACTCATGCTGGACTTTTGACGAGGGTGAAATATATTAGCCACAGTCACTTAGTTGCCACAATCATTATTTAAACGATGAAAAGTTAGAATATTGATTTGGAAGAGTGGGTTGATTCGAGATCTTTTTCCGTACTTTCTATCATAACTTCTTCAATAAAATATTATTTAAATCTCTAAATATAGTCCCTCAGAATTTATTACGTAAATCACATAAAAATCAATAACAGGAAATGTTTTGAAAAATTTTTGTTAAATTTTAAATGATTAATTTAGACGCCATAACAAAGTTTAAGTAGTTTCAACATATTAAATTTATTGGATTTATTATAAATGCTACAGTCTGGAGTTATTATTCAGACTAAAACATTAGATTAAGGCCTCTGAAATCCAATAAAAAGTATTTTTCTTTTTCTCATAATATACATTGAAACTTGGGTAATAGAAATGATTCAACAAATACTGAAAAACAGTAAAGCAAATTTTGTAAAGCGTCAAAATTGGGCCAAGAAATACATGAAAATTTGCTTTTCTAAAGTAATTTTCATGGGCGAATACCGGGTGACACTCGATCGACCTAATGGATGGGTTTTATCCAATACAGATGTGTCTGTGGTTAAAAGAGGGTAGCGAAGAGGCGATAGTGTGATGATATAGGCTGGAATTGTCTACCAAACCATTATTGAACCAAAGTCGATGAAGGCGTTAAACTGAACAGTGCTAACTATTAACTTTCTTTAAATGGTACAAGTCCCATTCTCTCAGTTTTAAAGTGAATTAAATTAAAGTGTATTTATGCATGGCAATACTCCTTTCATGTACCCCTGAAATATTTGAGTTGAACATGTCGGAAATTGAACCTGCTGAATTAAAACATTTAACAAAATCAATGGATAATAGAGTACTGGTAGTGGTTTAGAAGAAGGGAGACTATATTAAGATGTAAATGATTCAAAGAGTTATCATATAAGTTTTGTATTTGTTCTATTATAGGTGTTGATGATTTTGTTACCTTATTATTGAAATAAAAAGTGATTTTCTGGCTTTACGTAATAAATTCAGATTGCAGTTTTTATAATAACTCCAATAATTTTAATAAAAACATGCTGAAACTACCTAAAGGTTTAGCTCAAGATTTGTTTTATATCTAAATTAATCATTTAAAATTGTTCGAAGATATTCGAGTTATTGGAGTTTATGTGATTTGCATAATAACTTCAGATATACTGTCGTAATTTTATGTATTGAAATATATTCACTTACGAAAATCTTTTAATTTTTGGCTTCATCCACATAGCAAGCATGCAACCTGCATTTCCTTTAAGTTCGGCTTGTGATAATATAAAAATACGGAAACTTCTATATTTCTTAAATGCAAAGACATTTTACAAAAATCAGGTCTGTCAATTTGCATTGCTGCCTTTGTTCTTCTGGATTTAAAGCATTTTCCATTTGTTTAAAGTTTTAAATCCATTGAAAAGAAGTGGATTCTGACTATTCACTCCTGTTCGTTGCACAACATTGGAAACTAAAAAAGGCGAAATTTCATTAGAACGATGCAAAAGCTTAGAAAATAATATCGCGATTGCTAAGAAATCTAGTCTGTTACACACAATTAAACGTATTTATGTATACATGCTCGCACACAAAAACACACAGATAGATAGATAGATAGATAGATAGATAGATAGATGCAGAATTAGTCAAGTATCTTACTTCGCATGTATGGATTCCATTTGGCCAGGTCTACTGTCGACGTGTTAACGGCTATTAGTGATTTTTTCTATCAAGATTAAGATAAGAATGGCGAAGCTTCAGCTGTGGCTCTAGATATCTCAAAGACGTTCAACGAGTTTTGGTATGCTGGCCTTCTAGGCAAGCTCAAGGACTAGTACCACGGGACGACGAATATTTGGCTAATTGTTCCTAACAAATCGCGTGTAATGAAGAATCATTTCACATTAACGCAAGGTTCCGCCAACGTTCTATCCTTGGAGCTACGCTGTTTCTGAGCTTCATCAATGACTTCTCTCTGATTTCATCAGGAATCAACTCGCTATGCAAATAGCACAAACATTTACTCCTGTCTCACAAAGAAAACCTGACAACTGCTCTCGAAAATTGCCTCCAATCAGCGGTTACCTATGGCAAGAAATGACTTGTAAAATTTAACGCCTTCAAAATAAAACTGCTTTCATTAAAATCAACATAGAGAACCTTTTCTGTCTCACATCAGAGTGGCGGATGATAAACTCAGTGAGAACAATACTCTTCGCACATTCTTTGACACATGTTTTCCACTGACTCATGTTTTCCAGTGACTATATCGAATCAATTGCAACGTCTACTGCTAGGAAAGTTCATTGACTGTATCGTGCTAGAAACCTTTTTCTCGTTAGAATCTATCTTGCACAATTATAAATCTGCTATCCGTCTGTGCACTGAATACAGCTGCCATATCTAGTCTAGTTCTCTTGCTGTATGTCTCGAGACTCTTGACATAATTCAAAGAAAGTTCTATAATGTAATCGATCCTGACGAGGAATCTCGATTTCAGTCAGAGAAAGTGACTGAAATCGAGATTACTGGTCAGCATCGATTACATTATAGAACTTTTCTACAAATATTTTCATGGCAGCTGTTCTGATGCTTTTTCTCTTGTGCCTCGACTACATGAATGTAAGCGTGCGATAGATTGGCGACTAGACTGGCAACTGGGTCCCACTCTTTTACTGTTGAACTAGCTAGATGCAACCGCCAATTCTATTCTGAGTTTCTTTTCTCGAACTTCTCAATTATTGAACTCCCGATTTCTTGCTTCGCTGCCACCTACAATCTTAAGAATTAAATGCAATGTCAATCGCCATCTTCTGTCTTCCTAACTCTGTCATTGTCCTTTCCTCACGCCTCCTCACTTCTTATTCACATCTTCTCATTCTCCTGTACCCCACCACCTGCATCCTAGTTACATTATCGCCTCGTTTGGGGTGAATCAATTTAAAAAAATAGATAGATAGATTCACGTCGAAACTGATAGACCTGATGTCATTCGCGCCACTTCTTCCTACAGTACCTTGACGTCAATGCCTATATTGTTCGACATGGCTGTTAATACCTGGATCAAAGCGGTGGTCGGAAACTTTCCAGTCAGGTTCTACTTTACTTCCCCTACTAACCGAGAACTCATCAAGTTTCCCTAAAATGTAACCTCACCTTCTTTATTATCCTAATCTGAATCCCTTGAATAGAGAGAATAGTGAGCGCGGCCTCACAACAGCAAGGACATTTTGAATATCGCTATCATGGACGTGATGACCAACAAGAACCACGTGATTCCGACATAGAGCCACTTTCGAGGCTGCACAGAGTCTGACCACGATGCTGTGGGCAGTTTTATTGAATGATAGTTTTCTGCCATTCTCAATTAAATCTGTATACAAATAATTTTGATTTTTCTGTTAAATATATTTGCTTTCTTATTCTCAATTACCTGGCTCATCTTATATATATATATATATATATATATATATATATATATATATATATATATATATATGCGTGTGTGTCTATGTGCGTCTGTAAATAGATAGATATGAACTAAAACCATCTATGAAACTTGTCACACTCGTTTAACAGTTCGAGAACTATCATATATATATATATATATATATATATATATATATATATATATATATATATATGAGAAGAATAGGGGGAAAAGATAAGCATGGAGAAGGATGAGGAAAGACAATGGGAGAAAAATAATTAATAAAAATTGATAAACTCGGATTAAATTTAATGTGATGTTTTAAGTTCAGATTTTTTGAAGTAACTTAGTGCAAATAAAATTCTCAATTTAAAAATTACCATACTGTTTACTTTACAGACAATGAAATCATTTAATGTCAACAAAAGAATTTGTTATTTTCCTATTACAGCAATGGAGTTTTAAAACTGCGCTTTAAATCCATGAAATTTTACATCAAAAATAATTTAATTTAAAATACAAAGTATTTTCATAATTCATTTGAGAAATTCGTGCGTAAAAATAATTATTCGCAATATTTAGCTGCAAAAAACGTTAATAAAATTACATTTCAGAAAAATACATACATATATATATGTGTGGGTGTGTGTGTGTATGTGTGTGTGTAGCTGAAGTGTGTACATGTTTATATATTTTAAATGTATTGTTAGTTTTAGCCATGCAATGCACTGCTATATACTCACGAATAAAACAAAAATGTACAAAGAACTAAAATGCATCCACATTCATACACGAATGCACACACACACATATTAGGGCTATATTTGGTCAGATTTGGCCGAGTGAGTTAAGCTGTGAATTTTTAAGCACCCTATCCTAATATCTATCTATCGATCGATCGATGTGCACGCGTGTTTAAGCGCTTCCAAGTTTAAAGTTTAATTTTATTTTTATTTAATATTTATTTTTGCATTTTCTTTTCCAAATTAAAATTAATTATATTTCAGACATCTGTACAAATAAGTATAATTTGGAACTAGGCCCGCTAATACATATTTGCAGCAAAGACTTTTTATATACGTTTGTTGTAGAAGCGGAAATGTGTAACTTGGAAGACAGAAACTTGTTACTGTTGTGGAGGTTAATTCTTTCTCCGCCTCATCAAACGTAAATCCAAGCATCAAACAAAGAAGACGTTGAGTAGGAGTAAATAAATGTATAATTTATTTACATACTATACAAATACTGGTAACTTTTATCTGTTGATAAAGTGTTGAAATTAGAAGTGAAATAGACATTAGTGGTTGTGTCTCTCGCTCTCAGTTGTCGGTGTTGATATCAAACGCTGATCTGTGTCGCGTCACTCTCTCTCTCTCTCTCTCTCTCTCTCTCAGCGTGCCAGCGTTGACTTCAAACGCTGGTCTTTGTCGGGTCTGTTTGAATTTGGCTATATATAGTTTTTAGTCGGCTCGACATTAAGGTTTTGCTTTTTGAGCGGAAGTGGCTGTGACTGGTCATAATATATTATGAAAGTGGATGTATGTGTGGAGCCGATGCACAGAAAACGTTTTTACGCGGTCTGCTTTGGGTCCACGAGCGGTCAACATCCGGTTCGTGTAGAAAATGTAAGAGGTACGACACGTTACTTACACTACTGATGAACCGGTAGAAAGATATTCACATAGAATAACATTCACATTTACATACTCGCATAAACATATACAGCTATGTGTAAAATTATGGGGAAGATGTATAAAAGTTAGAAATATAATTGAAACTCATTTATTTTATCATTTAAAGAAAAAATTAAAAATTTAAAGAATAAGTTTCTTATAAAGTAAATTTAACCTATATTTAAAATCGGTGTGGGCTTCTTTTGCTTTTATAACTGCCTTTATTCGCTTCTGCTTAGCACAAGAAGTTGGCTCGATTTTGTCATTCTTCATTAAATTTGGCTTCTAATGCGCGTTTTGAGGAATACTTGTGCACTCTTACCTATGGTACCTAAGCCTGATCACAGATGTTCAATGGAATTCAGGTCAGGAGATTGAGGAAGCCACTTCATTATACTCACTTCTTTCTTTTCAAACCAACCCTTTGAAACTCTGGATATGTGGTATGGTGCGTTGGAAGAATAGTCCCTCTGGTATGTTATTGTTGAAAATTTTCACTAATGAAGGTTGGTAACATTGGTCTAACATGCTTGTGCAAGTGTTGGAATTTATTCTACCCTCACATGTGAATAACATTCCTGAAAAAATTCCTGTCCCGAAGACGGCATGCAGCCCCAAACCATTACGCTCCCAACTCCAAATTTTACAGTTGGAGCAATACATTGAGCATTATATGCTTTCCCAACTCTTCGACGCACATAAACAACTTAAAAATCTGATAAAAATAATTTTAGGGATAATTTTTCTATTCAATAAAAAATACAGTATTAGTAAGCATAATAAAATCAGTTATACTCAATTAATTTCAACTAATAAAGGAACTTACTTCAAAATTGCTTTCATCAGACCAGACAACGTTGACCCAATCCTCAGCCGTCAAATTTTCATGATCTTTTGCAAAAGTAAGTCTCTTTTTCTTATTAATCTCAGACAGCAATGTTTTTTTCTAGCTTTTTATTATTGGTACCCACCCCTAAATAAATACCACTAAAACATCAATTCAAGAATACTTATTATAGTGTTTTCAGCTAATATATGTACGAGTTTCAATCATATTTCTAACTTTTAGGCAAAAACCGTTGCTACTATAGAAACCAAAAACGAGAATATATTATCACAGAAGCACGTGAATGCACTAAGGAAGTCTACACCCACACTCTGACAAGGGAGGTGGGATTGTCTACAAACGTGGAAAATTTAATTGACTACTCAACGATACCGACACATATGAAAAAATAAACAAACAGAAAATTGAAACGCAAAAATGTAACAAGGCGATTAGGAAACGAATTAAAAATATAAAAAATCAAGTTATAGCTAATAGAATATCAGCCTAGAATACCCATCAATAATCAGCCAATCTCATATAAATACCTCAGGAAACCTACGTGAAAAAGTGAGGGAAATAATCATGACTGATAAAATCATAGCCAGTTTAGATATAAAATCCTTTTACGCCAACGTCCCAAATGAAAATGCCTAAATATCTTATTTAATAGTGATTTTTATTTTTTACAACAAAAATTTGAATTACAAATGGAGTCGCTTCTTCCTAGAGTGATAGCATATATTTTTTAGAATTTCTCAAAACTGGTGCCTTCCAAAATATTTTAACCCAAACAATCAACATACTTCCGATATATTGATGATGTTCTATTAATATATCCTCGTGATACTAATACCTGACTTTGTAGATAAACTAAACAAAGTCTAACATACAATAGAATTCACATACGAAATAAAAGAATACAATTCTATATCTTTCCTTGATATCATGCTACACCGCGTTGACAGTAGCTTAAAACTTGGTGTCCATCGGAAATCAACTAACAAAAACGATCATATAAATTTCTTTTCTCGTCATAACAACAAAATAAAATCCAGTATAATCATCGGATTCGACTTAAGTGCACCCAGAATTTGTAACCCTCGAGAGAAGGAATAAATTCAAGCTTCTTTAGTACCTTAATTATTTTATATTCAATGCAAAACAAAAGGCTCATAAAATATACCAAAACAGAAAAACAGACTCTTCTGGCAAACCCAATAGATAAAAAAATATTGTCTTATCAACTAACTCTTTCATAACTTCAAGTGAAAAGAACTTATCTGAACGCAACATAAAATTTGTTACATACTGCATCTGAAACAATAAAAGACTTAAACAAAACGATAAGCTAAAACTTGTATGATCGCCTGTAATAATTGGCACAAAAAATCTGTAGGAGAAACCTCAAGGAATCGAAATAAAAGAATTTATGAACACAAAATGGACATTTTACAAAACAATACATTAATTGCATAAGTCGATCACCGTAACTAGATATAAAGAATTCTACTTTGGATCAAAGGAGAAAACAATTCACTAAGAAGAAAATGTTTAGAGAGTGCCTTGATGGAAAGGTCTTCCACAGTAAATTTGCGCCCGGGCTCTTACAACATTTTATCATTCTTAGCAGATCTTCTATTATCATAGTGCCAGATATCTAATAATAAAAGTGATGGAAACAGAAAGAAAGAGAATCTAAATGAAGTTCGATGAAGTCCTAAAGGACGAAACGCGTCACACGAAAACTCATTCCCACTTTTCCTCTATAATCTTGTTCTTGATATATAAAAATTTACATATCATTAACATATATATAAAACCTAGTGAGCCAGAACCTACCTACTAGAATATATAGAGATACAGATATAGATAGAGGAGGTATAGTGGAGTAATGGATAGCGGCTTGGATTGAGGAATCGGAGAGCCGAGTTCGAATTCCAATCGAAACCATTACATTCACTTACTCTTGGGAAAGGTGTGAATCCTCTTCTTCTACAACTATAGGTAAACAGCAGGACAGACCAGGTTCTATAGCCTTGGATGGAAACCCGTCTACCGCAGAAAGAAATGGCAACCTAAAAAGTTATGAATCCTCCTCTTCTCATCCCAGCATCCTCTACTTCTCTCCCACCCCATAGGTAAACAGCCGGACAAACTGGGTTCTGTAGTCTTGAATGACAACTGGTTTAGAAGGACAACTCTGAATTCAAAAAATGCAACAGGCCTCTGTATTCTGCTCTTCAAAATGTGTGGTTGTTTCTGCACAAAACTTTCACCACTATAATCCCATGTGCAGGTTGTCTGGATGTCGGTTCATAGTAACTGAGTTGCCTGACCATCATACATCGTAAAAGAGTCCACTGTAGGAGATTTTTTAATATAAAAATAGGAAGAGGTTTTTCTTTAATATAAAAATATTACAGTTAAATCCATATCCAGAACAATATTAATAAATAATAATAAAATTATCCATTATAAATTTATTTCAACTGTTATGCATATATATATGAAATGGACAAAGCCCGACAATTATTTTAAAACATTTTTTATGTTTATACGTTCTTTTTATAGATACAAATATTTAAGTAAATGCTCTGGTTATAATAAACAGTAGTATTACCGGCCTGAATGTCTGAGAAATTTTCATAGAAAATATGCGTGCTCCAACAGGAATCGAACCCGTATCCTATACGTAACCGTCATATAACTTGTCGTGCTTTACTGATTCAGCCACAGAGAAGCGTTTCGTTTAGCGAGGTCGATTTTACTGTTTTTAAACTACAATTCTCCATGATTTTCTCTCGTACATTCACATCTGCTCGTTGCGTATCCAAATGTAAACAAATGACGTCACACATTATGAACATTCAGTTAATTCATTCAGGCTGGTAAATATTGTTAATACTGTTTATTATAAACAGAGCATTTACTTAAATATTTGTATCTATCTATCTATCTATCTATCTATCTATCTATCTATCTATCTATCTATCTATATATATATATATATATATATATATATATACATATATACCTGTCTCATCAGACCGACTACATTTTATTAAGCAATTTAAATTCAGCCAGATAATTTGATAATAAACCAGATATTTAAAAAAATATAAATAAATAAAGAATAAAAATCAAAAGAAAAAATGAAGTAGTGAATTAAGTTAAATTCACTACTTCATTTTTTCTAAAAAATATTTCAGTGGGGATTACACTACTGAAGAAAGAGAAGTGGGAGAAGAAAAAAGAAGTGTGTATATTATTAGAGTAAAGGAAGGTAGGGAAAGATTTTATAGGTAAACCTTTAACCACAACCAGTAATAAAATTCACTGAAATGGAATCTATGTTGTCTTTTTTCATGTAAATATTATAATATAATATAATATTTTTAAAAAATGTTGAAAAAATAAAAAAAGAAACAACAATAATAACAATAATAATAAAAGTAATAAAAATTACCTGTAATGTAAGCATATCGATGACATCCACATAAATGTGCGTGACACACATATATAAAAAATATGACAGTGTGAAAACGTTAATGGGACAATAAAATTAAAAAAAAAAAACATATTCAGAAAGACGCCGATTTCCGTTGAATTCAATTTTTTGAAGATTGTAGTTGGCAGGGAAGAAGACATCGGAATAGAATTTCACAGGTGAGAAGTGCGGGAAAAGAAACTATCAAAATAAGATTTACGATTATATCTCAGCAGTTCAACAGTAAAACGATGTTTCCCACTTAGTATTACGCTTAAATTCACACAGCCCAAGTACCAAGGAGGAGAGCTTATTAGAATAATTGCATTAAAGGGAAGAAGCCACGTCACGGCTGCGGGAAAGTGAAAGAAGTTAAGATGCCAGGTCCTGGACAATTACATTACAGACCCCTTCTCAAGGTATATAGCTAGATCACCAGACCAGATATAGATTTATAGATGTGAAAGATAGATTCTGACGAGAAAATTTGTCGGGCACAGTGAACTGTCTTTCCTAGCAGTAGATCTATCAATTGATTCAATATAATCCACTTCATGTCAGTGAAAACCGTGAGCCCAACAAGTCGCAAAGAGTTGCTCTCCTGAATTCTATGCTGAAAAAGTTCACTACGATGATTAAATAATAGAAGTTTTGTTTTGGAGTCGTTAAAATTTACAAGCCATTCCTTATCTCATTTAACCACAGATTGGAGGTCATTTTCGAAAGCTGTTGCCAGGCTTACTTTGTCGGACCTATGGGACATGCTGCTAAGAGAGGAGTATATGGTTGTGTCATCCGCATAAATGCCTAGTTGGGAACTGATAACATCGAGAAGGTCCAAAGATAGAGTCCGCATGGGGCCATGTATTAATATAAAATGATTTAAAAGCGTGTCCATTCAAAACAATCTTAATTACACGATCTTTTCTTTATGTGTAATTCTCTCATCAGATTCCATCTTAAAACATTTGCCGCTCTTTAATGATTTTTGCGCTTACATTTTTATAACATTCCCAGTATATTTCCAAATATAATTTTAAAAATGTCCCAATTGTTCTCCTTCCAAATGTTTGATACATCGACCACAGATGTTTAGATTTAGATACAAAAAGATTATTCCAAAATGTTACACATTGGTAAGATATTTAATCAGCCCTATCAGAATGATTAATCAACTGTGGACGACGAAGAATTCTAAAACATTTCTCCCATCACAGAGACTGATCTTTATAAATATGTATGAGCAGGTGCAGTAAAATTTTCAACACTAAACACCTCGCAAATTTAGTATTTCAAGATCCAAACATCCTGATTTTCTTCGGAAAGGTTATAGAAGCTTGGAAAATTATGTTAAGTGAGTTGACTGTGTGGAATAGCCTCTACGTTTCGTAGTATTAAGTTATTCTTTTTAATCAAACTAAGAAATTTTCAGCACTACCTTGTAAATAAATTTAGCCAAAAAGCTAATTTTGTTTTTCTCTTTAAATCGCATTAAAGTCGTTTAGTTTTAAGTAATTTAGTTTTTAAAAATTGGATTTTTATTGGATTGTAGCAGCTGTGATTTAAGTGTGCATTTTTAAATGGTTAAAACTGGTGTACCTTTGTTTATTGATTTTAATACTTAACAATGAAAAAACAAATATTTTATGCATATCATGCATTTATTTAAGAACGTAAGAAATTTAATCAGTCGCATGGATGCGTGATTTCCACATTAAACGAATAAACACCGAATGAAATGCATTTTCGTGGGCTATTCGCTACTTAAGTCTATGAAAGTATTTTGTTTTCTGACGATTGTTGAAAATTTAGAATTTTATAATATGGAATGCATGGGATAGTGCAATAAACATCCACCAACTATACCAAAGATGTTAATTCTGTGTAGAAGGTGCGAGTTGGAAAGGATTCCTCTGACTCCCATGACATTTTTGATAACAAAACACGTACCTACAGCTCCTTTATAAACCGACAGAAGGCAACAATTGAGAAAAATTAGTTAACACAAAGAATGTAATATTACACAAGCTTAACACTAGATTGCACGAAAAACTGGTACATTTTTAACACATCGACTTTTTTCAGAAGATATTCTTTTGTCAATGGATTACGAGGAGTCCTTCCAATAATTATCTAGTAAATTCAGTAACTGGTAATGGGTATATTTTTTAAATAGCAAATGTGGGGAAAATAATGATTTAAATTTTTGTCTTTTCCCTCTATATGAGTAATATATACATATGCTCCTAATTAAGCGCATACGCACACACAGATAGAAAAGACAGGCAAACAGATAGATAGATAGATAGATAGATAGATAGATAGATAGATAGATAGATAGATAGATAGATAGAATGAATATATAGCCGAAAAATTTGATTCGAGCATGAAACAGACTCTGTGTCTACATTTATATTTACACACGCTCTCCCTGAAGTTTAAATACAACACACTTTATTCTATTCTCGTATCATATATATATATATATATATATATATATATATATATATATATATATATATAAGCAAGCTGGTCTTGCGTTTCAAAGACAAACTCAAAAGCAATGAGGGAAAACAAAGCAAAGCTTCAGAGCAAAGGAGATTGTGCTTGTCCTGCTTCTCATCTAACAAGTGAGGTGAGGCCGACTTGAACATTGTGATCTAGTGCGTACATATATTAAAGAAAGTTGGCAGCATGCTGCTTCACTCGATGATAGCCTTACCTGCCACTGTGGCGTCGTCGCATGCAGTAAACCAGGCCCTTGCAGTCCACTCACGAAAATTTGTGGCAATTGCTCCTCAACCATTCAAGCGAAATGACTCAATCACATATTCCATCTCTCTAAAAGTTTGCAAACTACCTACAGACCTCTGGAGAATATATGCGTGTGCATAGAAGTTGAGCACTTCTTTATTTTACTCAACCCTCATTTGTCGTCCGTGATAGATAGAAAAAATAGTATAAAAAGAAGATAGATAAAATTGAAAATAAAAAACCTAATGACTCTAAATGGAACGTGTGCACTGTCGTTAAGTATATATATATATATATATATATATATATATATATATATATATATATATATATATATATATAAGGGTACCGGATTGGCAGGTTGCTAGCTGCTGCTTCCGACTGGGCGATAGCGGCACGAACTCTTTGGTAGCGATTAGAGAGGTTGCTCCGATCTGTAGTGCCACGTCGTGCATGGGTAGGTTCATGTATTTCCGGTGGGCAACTCCGAGGCCACATTATGCACTGGCTGATTTGATTTGCCATTGACGACAGATAATGATAATTATGGTGTCCTTTTTACTTTTTTTTCTCTCCTCAAAATATATCTCATGGAAATCAGAACAAAAAGAAATAAAACTAAACCATCTAAAAAACACCTACCCGACTCAAGCTTTCTTTCTCCAATATTCGTGATATCCGATTCAACTTCTGCGGCATAGAATCTTTTCTTGAATTCTTCTATGCTACCAATGAATTCTTGGTTCTAGAGTATCTTCCCCTTTGCCGAAAAGATTGCAGCATTCACACACATAGCCTTGATATTTACAAACAGGATAACCTTCCGATTGCCAGGGAATTGTCTTTCGAGGCCGCCGACTATTCTTTCATATGCTTCCGTCTTTCGATATTAAACGCTGTCAGTTATCTCTTTTTCCTTATTGCTCCCCTTCTTCCCAAGACTGCAGTATATTTTACGCAATAGATGACAGTATAGAAAAACATTTTCTCTCCATCCATCTGCGAACATCATTGTCTTCTTTAATGCTCATCACGATACGTGGCTGAAACATTCTAAAGGTACCTCCTGCTTTCCTAAGTCCTGGAAGTTATCGTCTGTTGTTCCAACTTAGTGAACCATCTGACCCATCCAACTATCAGCCTATTAGCCTTCTGCCTCGTTTTGAGAAACTCAGAGAGAGATGCTGAATTGGTTCATCATCTCTCATCACTGATCCTTTTCTCAGACAAGCAATACGGTTTTCGTTTCTCCAGATCAATTGCTGATGTACTAACGATAATTGTGGAAAGCGTCTATGATGATCTACATAAAAACGTTGAGGCCCAGGCTGTAGCGTTGGACATCTCGAAAAACTTTGACAGGGTCTGGCACGCAGGTTTTCTCCACAAGATGAAAAGCGACAGTATCTCTGGACACATTTTTGAACTGATCCAGTCGTTTCTATAAAATCGTAAAGTGAAAGTTGTCCTGAACGGCTACTCGTCTACATCCTTTCGGACTAACGGGGTCCTAGATCATAGAACCTACGCTGATTTTAATCTTTATTAACGACTTTCCCGATGACATCGGCTCTCAACATGGCATCAACGCTGATGACACTATCATTTACTCCTGCCTAGATAAATAAACCTGATCAGTCCGACAAGTTCAAAACTCTCGCAAAAGATGGCTTGTCAATTTTAACGCCTCCAAAACTAAACTTCTCTCCAGTAATCATCTGAGAGACCCCTCTCTACCTTCTATCAGCATGGCTAATGCTATCCTCCAAGAAAGTGACTCGAGGTACCGAAAAAACTACATTGGATCTATCGCTAGATCAGCTAAGAAAGTCGGGCAATGTGTCAGGCGAGATAATTTTTCTCTCAGGAATTTATCTTGCATATCTATGTCTAGTATTTGGCCATGCTTAAAATATTGCCCCTGCTATTTTCCTGGAGCTCCTTGATAAAATCCAAAGAAGAATCAGCAATATTATTGCTCCTGATATGGCGGTTCGGCTTCAGTCACTTGCCCACCGCCGTAATGTTGACTGTCTGTGCATTTTTTATAAATACTTTTATGGTAATTGTTCGGATGGGATCTTCGCTATAGTATGGGGTCTAGTTAGGATTTTCATAGAGATATTGAGGCATTATGGCTGATGTTGTAAGAACGGTAAGAATGCGTTGTTTTGGTGTAAGGATTATTGTGATATGTTTGGGTCAGTGATTGTGGCTAGCTAAGTTTAATGATAAGACAGAGGAAGACCGCCCTTTTTCCCATTCCTTATTTTGGCCTTGTGCTACATTTCTGTACATAATACGGAATAAATATCGTTCTTTGCTATGATATCAAGACTGTGAGAATTTGAGCGCAATACTAGACTGTCGTCGAAATCTCATCAATTTACAGTTGAGCTAGCAAGATGTAACCGTAAGTTCTATGCTAACAGTTTCTTATCTTGCACTTCTTGCTTGTGGAACTCCCTTCTGGTTCCATGCTTTCCAACCAACTTTAATCTGCAAAAATTTAAATCCAATGTCAATCACTATCTACTGTCCTTCTGACTGCTCTTTTCTCTTTCTCCGCATTACTACAGTTTCTGTCCCTAATTGTTCTACACCCTGAGACCCCTTTCTTGCAAGTGGCTGTTCTGCTTTGCTTGCATATGGACTGACGATTGCATTTAGTATGAAACAGTTTGTCCCCTCTAAGTGTTGACTTCAATGTTTACTTTTATATTTACATACGCTCTATCTGATATTGAGCACTTTATCACGTAAATATAGCAGACCTTAAAACTATATTTCTTCATATATATATATATATATATATATATATATATATGCGTTTCCACTTATATACTCAAATGATGTCAATTATTTGAAGATGTTAAGTCGATGGGTGCAGCATTTTTAAACGCAATATCAAGAGAGAGATGTGAGTATGAATTTCTACAGATGCAAAATTATAGTTTCACAAATTGTATTTTATTTTTCTATTATAGCAAACACCAACCCTCCCAAATGAATGCAGTAGCATCTTCATTTCAAGAATCCAGTGCTATTGACAGAATGAGCATAGGGGATTTTAATAATATATGCTTGTGTGTGTGTGTTTTTGTGTGTGCGGCAATGGACGAGTGTGCATGATAATAGTTACACGCATATGTGCATGTATTCTATGCAGCATAGAAAATAGGCATCAACTAAATTTATCACAAGTCCAGATTTGTGAAATACTCAATGAAAATCGAATTCACTCGTAATGGCAGACGAAAGCTGAATGCTAAACATTTCTCTGCATTAGAGGCTTCAAGACGTGGGAAGCATTATATACACGCATACACTTGTAAACATATATGTAAGCATGCATGTATATTTATGTATGTGTGTGCGTGCGCGTATGTGTGTGAGTGTGTGGGAATATAGGCTGTAGCCCTGTGTGATATTGGAAATGGATGCAATTCCATTAAGAAATATTTGTTTACATATATAACATCACTTGCATACAGAAGAATACTTGACAAATGGATCCACGTAATTCACTGTTAGATATAAAAAAAGTGTGAGTAACACTCGGAGAAAATAGTTGTTTTTAAAGATCAACCAAACTTGGAATGTACATATTTTCATCCGATAGATAGAAAAAATAGTATAAAAAGAAGATAGATAAAATTGAAAATAAAAAACCTAATGACTCTAAATGGAACGTGTGCACTGTCGTTAAGTATATATATATATATATATATATATATATATATATATATATATATATATATATATATATATATATATATATATGATATGATATGATATGATATACTAGTAGGCTTCGCCCACTCACTATCTGGTAATTTTTCTAGGAAAAATTCGTTGTTTTTCAATGGCATTAATGTTCACTATTTATGAAATGTTGAATGGGTTGTGGACGTTCAATATATTTGTTCAAAGAATATGACTGTAAAGACAGAAGAAAAGAATTGGTCGGGTGTGGGGGCAGGCGTGTTATAATTAAGGAAAGTTTTACAAACTTGTTGAAGGCCAAGTAAAATGCAAATTTCAAGTAGTTTTCTGCACTATATAAGATAATATTCATAAACAGAACTAATTTTTTATATGAAAATCAAAACAATCCTCTAATAAAATGACATTAATGAAGGATAGTTAGTTAATTAAATATAATTAAATATACTTTTTTAAAAATCAATATGCAAATTAATTAAACCTGAAAAGTGATATCGCGTGGAAGTTGATGATATATTAGTCAGATATTGAGCCTTTCATGTGTAAATTACTCTAATGTAGTTTGTAACATTATTGATCAGTTGCGCTCAAGACTCTGTCAACAGAGGTGCCCAGTCCTGGGAAACAGTTGCTCGAACCTGCGCCCTCTCATTGCACTAGAGAGAGGGATCGGTGCTCGCAACGAGGCCAGCGCAACTGACAGTTGTGAGAGCTCGGGAATTTTAGTTCCTAGCCCAGGTATAGGCGCTCGGGCTCCCCACATTAAATGCGACTTCGTGTTCGAGTAAATACCAAATTACTATAGAGTTGGCACTTTTTGCTTCGTGGCAAAATTGTGCTCCAATTTCGCATTTATTCATATAGATAATTGTATAATCTTCTAGACAAGAGCAATGTTGTGTAATTTAATAAACGGACACACACATATATATACAGATATAGATATGCTGGTGTAATGAATACCAGAATGAGCCTGGTGGAGTTGTTTGAAGATCTTATAGTACATTATATACCACAGTTCTGTGCATTGGATTCTTTTTTTAACAAATCTTCACCACTGGAATCAAATAATATGTGCGGGTGTTCGGCTATATATATATATATATATATATATATATATATATATATATATATATATATATATACTTTATTTTCGGATATTACATCAAAGCATGTAAAAAACGCTGCACAAATACAATCATATTTAGATTCCATTAGGCGTTAGTAAATAACTAGAGAATTTATTTAGATTTAAAAACAAGATACAGCCATTTTTCACTAGAAAAGGAAGAAAAAGAGTAAGAAAAAAAGACATCAGTTGATAAATAAACAAGCCCTTTAAGTAGCAGATAAAAGTTTAAACATATAGATCTAACAAAAATATTAAAGCATGTAAGATCTAAGAAAATTATTTAAAGATATAAATCAAACAAAATTATTTAAACACATAGATGTATAGATTACACAAAATAAAATGCAACTGTTAACTAAAGGTTCATTATATAGGGTGTTAATAAAAAAAAAACAATCAATGCAAAATGTCAGCAGAACGCCAGTACATCTGTACTAAATATTACCAACACTACTAGAAGATTAATATAAAACTCATATTACATCGAAATAAATCTTACGGACAAAAGTATAAGCCTTATATGGTGCAACAAGTTTTAACTAAAATCAATGAAGAAGCAATTGACAAATTTCAAAGCTTAGCAAGATTGTAGAGACAAAGGTATGGTATGTTTACAATTAACCATTAATTCAAGTCTTTGTATTAATAAAGCATAACCTGATAATCTGCATTTTTCCTGTAAACAGTGAAAACAAGGTTATATATATATATATATATATATATATATATATATCATCAGTAAGGCTAGACAAACGATTGCTTCAAGCCGGGATCGAAACCCGACCCGATTTGACATCAGGGACTCTCACCCCTAGGCCATCAGCGGATGCTAGGGAGAAAGGGAATTTTTAACGCATTTTATACGAGATATAAGCATTACCGACTGCCAGAGGGCTCAATTCATAGCGAAGAGCTTATTATTAAGCTGCAGCATCAGCCGACAAAGTGCTCAACACAGGAAATTAGCACATTCACACACACACACACATATATAACTGAATAGTAATTTGGGGTATTTGAATAATGTTTCGTCATAACTCATCATATCTAACCTGGACCTAGAAACCTCGATAGAAAACTCTGGAGGTCATTTCCTTCTACTTTTTGAGATGCATCAATTTAGAGAATCGAACGAGGACAGTTACGATAGAGCGCCAATGGGCCACGGTGACGAAGAGGAAAATAAATAACGAGGCACAATATAGCGCAGCGAATTTTATTTCTGGTTCTGATACTCACCCAAGAATGCATAACCCACAGGACAGGCCCAAAGAGCAACGACTTCCTTCACCAAGCCGCTCCATCCAGAGCATTAGAAGTTGGATTTAGCATAGGATTATATAACTATATATACATGTGTGTGTGTGTGTGTGTTGTAGTAGTGGTAGTAGTAGTAGTAGCTTAAAAGTCGCTCTATTGGTTGACATTTAAGTTAGCTCCTGCGGAGAGCTCTTAATTGGGCCTTCATCTCAATAGGTAGAGAGAAATAGGTGCGATAGACAACAATAAACTGCAGAGGAACTCAAAAATTGATCGCTGCATTCAAGTATTGCATTAATATTTAAGCTTGACTTTTAAAGTTCAATGATGATTTTCCTGCTGTCACTTAATTTAAAGACAATTTGATGTACGTAGGTTCGTACTTTCTGTACAAACAATTATCTTTATTTCATGGGTAAATGTTGCTGGATTTCGCAGTTAATTTCGATTATTGCCAAATTTATTTCCAAGTTATAAAAATTGTTATCGTACCAAAAAATTCGTCACAAAAAAATCACATAAAAAAATCGCCGAAAACAATCGCAGTAATTAAAACTTGGGAATCCAAAATTTCAGGATTGCTGGTCAGGATCGGGTCCGGAATGTATTTAATTTGCTCACACTGAAATTCGCATTTATTATATGGATATGGAGAAAAGAGAGAGAGAGAGAGAGAGGGAGGGAGGGAATATTTGCTCAAATTCTATAGGATTATATAGATATATATATTAAAAGAAGTAGATATATAAAAGCAAAGGTGACCCCGCCTTGATAAAAAGAGGGAGAGAGACAAACAAAGCGCGTAAGTCAAAGTAATTAAAAGAGAGTGAGCGAATATGTTGATTACTTATCACCAACAAAGCACTATTCTTCTATGACTTTGAAGACTTTCTGTTACACTGGAAATAAGCAAACTTATAATTATTTTCATAAACCTGAAATCTGTTACCGAAATAAATAATCAAGTTCCGTTGCACAGTGGTGGATTTAGATGAAGAGAGGCCCTAGACTATTCCACTCGTGAGGCCTCTCCAAATACCCCATTCTTACGAGTAGAGGAAAATGGAAGAGTGTTGAATAAATCCGGGAAAGATGGCAGGTGTTTAAAATTACTGAAGTGTTGTTTAGAGTCTACAGTGCGTTATAACAACATGTGTAAGAATGGCCTATGACAGTGTCAAAAATCTTATACACCTTGGCTGGAGAGCCCCCTACATTTTGAGGCCCTAGGCTTGGGTCACTGCTGTTGAATTTAGGTTTTTATCACATTCTTTCATTATCATTAACTCCATACGTCTTAGTTGCTTTATCCCCTTACCTGGAGGGAAAAGAAAAAAAAATCAATGGCAAATGCTTAAAATATTTTAATAAATCAGAAAATTGGTTCAGCTTTCAAACGTTGATATAGAAAGACATTTGTACTCACATTTGAACCTACTGTGCCAATTGATTTTAAAGATTTTTCTGGAAGTTCTTATGTGATGTATCATTTATTGTGCCTTCTTCATTTAAATTTAATTTCTAATAGTCTTTGTGCCATTTGATTCCTAAATTTTGTTTTCACAATGTTAATAGCACTGAAAATTCTCTCAACATCAGCATTTAATTGAACCAGTACTAACATTGAAGTTACACATTCTGCGAGCACGTCGAAAGAATTATTTCCTGATGAATCCTTGAATTGTAATGCCTCATCCACAAAAATATCAATGTTTCAGTCTATTAAACGATCACAGAACTTCAGCGGTAGAAACAGTTTCATCAGATGCCTCCATTCCTTTTATCAATCTGACAATAGATTGTTTAATTGTGTGTAGAGCCTTTATAGCTGAAAAACTCCCTCATGCACCCGGCTTCTTTGATGGTCAGATGTGCACTTATGTCCGGTGTCTATTCCAGCATTATCCTATACTCACAAGTTTTGCTTGGCAGAACCGTCGAAAGAATGAAATCTGCAAACGAATTTGTTTTTCGTTATAATTTTTCAAAGAGAAATAATAAATATTATATGATAAATATATAGAAACGAGTAAATGTAAAATAGTCAATAATTTATATTGACTTTAATAAATAATCATTTTAAGGAATTTAATATACAAATAAGTTTGTAATTTCTTCAAGCTATATTATCGCATAAAAAATAAATAAATGACGTTGCATAAAGAATTTAATAAATATTTAGATTTTAAAATCTGAAATCAGTTGCAATCAAATCTGTTCCTAATCTGTTCATTTGTATTCATTTTTTATGCCTGAAGAGGATTATTAAAATTCGCAGGCAGTTTCCACGTCTCTTTCGTGCATAAATATAATATTCTTTGTTTTTCTGGTGAATACATTCATCTTAAATTATTTCTACCTTTTAATAGGAGTAATATTTTTAATTGATATTTTAATTTAAAATTAAACACATATTAAAATTTAAAGTCTGTGAGCATACAACATTAAAATTAGATTTAGTTTAAAATAATTAATTTTGAATAGGGAGTATCATGAATTCAGGAAAGGGTTCGACATTAAAACCATTTTGTAAATATTGGAACGGAATGAACTGACAGAAAACAACTCAACGACTGGGTGCGTAATCCTTAAACAAAAAATGATATTACTTTGTTCATTTTAATTTTAGGACATCCACTCTGTCAATTTCGATATAAGATCTATGGAAACGATTTTCTACTCGGTAAATTCCAGATTGAATATTGTTTTCATGAAAATGAACATGATTTTTATGTTAGACTTTTATTAAATTTTTTAAAAAATTATTACAATTCTTTCTGTTCGTAGAAAAAGTTATGATTTGATTTGTAAAATGCATATTTATACAAAACAGACATAGAAGGGAACATTGTCAAATGAAACGGGGAAAAGTAATTTCTTATTCATTTCTTTCCCGCTTAACAAAACAAAATATATCATACTCTATTTCTCTCCTTCCCGTTCACCCCCTTTTCTCTCTCTTTCTCTCTCTCTCTCTCTCTCTCTCTCTCTTTGTCTCTGCTTTCTCGCTATCGTTTCTCCTTCCTACCCTGCTACTATACCCTCTAGCTTTCTCTGTTGCTGCAATTCTATTCTCCCCGTTTCACTTACTCACACAATTACGACTCAAAAGCTGTATTTTCTCCAAACTAATTTTCAACACATAATAAAAGTCACTTAATTCTCTCTCTCTCTCTCTCTCTCTCTCTCTCTCTCTCTATATATATATATATATATATATATATATATATATATATATATATATATATATATATATATATATATATATATATATATATATATATATATATGTGTGTGTGTGTGTGTGTGCAGAATCTTAAGTATGTATTTATGCGCGCATGTGTGTGTGTGTGTGTGTGGTGTGTGTGTGTGTAAGGTTTGGGATGATTTTTTATTTATTAATCCGACAGATTTTTATTACTTAAAGGTTATTTTTAGTGCATATTCGTATTTGAGCAGAAGTCTCTGTTTATTTATTAAACTCCGTTTATTTATTTATTTTCGACATTAGATCTGACGTGCTTTCTCGGCCACTCAGGTCAAAGCACGTCAGATCTAATGATGCTTTTCCGTAGGGGAACGCAGGTTCGAATCCTGCCAGAGAGCGCAGGTTTTTCTCTAATAACATTTCTCAAATATTCAGGCCAATAGACGAAAAATATATATGCTGTTTAATAAATAAACGAAGAGTTTACTCAAATACGAGTACACACTAAAAATGACGTTTAAGTATTATATATTATATATTATATATATATATATATATATAGCTGCCAATTTGTTGTCGGGTATGACCATACAAGATAATGTGAGACTCAGTTGTGCGCGAAAGGTAGGCCTCTTAAAGCCGAAGAAACATTTAAAATTTATCTTACCGTCATTGGCTATGTTTGTCTCTTTTGATTATGGCTAGACATTCATCACGCAAAATAACCTTACGATATCAAGGGATGCGTCTCATTAAATTTTTAAAGTGGAGAAACACTTTTTGTACTGGGTCAAACCAACTCCCTAAGCAAAATCAGTTTGTACCAAAAAGAAGAACCAGTCAACATTATCGGATACTGTCAAGCCGTCAAGAGTTTTTCTTCTCCTAGTTAGATATCTTAAAGTCAGGCTATTCTATGAGGGCTACTAGTACTATGTAACCGAGTACTACCTGCCTTATAGTCGGAATATTGACGATTAAACATGTTCCCTTTTCTGGTAAGGAGGGTGGCTAGACATTCACCAGATCTGTTAAAGCGCGGATGAAACCTTACATGGGATCAACAACGAACTAGTACAGAATTGGAACTATACTTGGGTTGGTAATTGTCACTTGAGTAGCTCTAGTGAACTTAGGCAAGTAGCAATAGTGTCTTCATCTCACTAATGTCTTGCCATTTTTTCAGATACTATCAGTTACCGTTATGGCTTGGACCGGTGCACACCGTACGTTAGTTGTTGAATCTATAGTTTTGGGCACATTTCATAATTCGTTTGAATGATGCAATTCTGGATATAAAATTGATACTGTGCTGAGTTGAAAATTTCAGAGCCAGAGTTTCAGCGCTTAAACGAAAGCCAGCCACATGGAAAACCTCGAAGCTTGAACTTCCGGATGATGGAAAACTTTAGAAATCTTATACAACAGTGCCTGGTAAATAAAGGCTATCATTTGAAGGATGTTATGTTTACAACCAAACAAATAAAAACTGTAGCCCTTTTAATCTCTCTAAAATTTACATAAATATAAATATCTCTGTGTGGGGTTCCATATTGTGTTTGCGTTCATGCATGCTTATGTCCAGTAATTTGAAAACGGATATTTTATATCGTGGGATTCCAATAATTGCTAATGTCTAAAACGAAAATAACTGAGAAACAAAGAATAAATTCCAGCATTAAATTTACGAGCATCATGATTCAATTGCTTTCAGTTGAGAAACGATAACTGAATTCAATGGGGAAGCTAGTAAATTATACAGACTTTTATTTGAACTGATCACTTGAAAAAAAAATAAACGAAAGACTAAGCGATTATTGATGTCAACTTGATCTGCTCTGCGTGCTGTCGCTAAGGACTGGAAACGCATTTGATAT
The DNA here is from genome assembly GCA_963932145.1 of Acanthosepion lycidas. Lineage (NCBI taxonomy): Eukaryota > Metazoa > Mollusca > Cephalopoda > Sepiida > Sepiidae > Acanthosepion > Acanthosepion lycidas. The sequence goes on along the minus strand of OZ010598.1, from coordinate 52,950,697 downwards.
TCGAAGTTTAAACGGAAGAGATCAAGCCTTGACAGCTTCACTGCACATGACAAAGGCTTTTTATTAGTAGCATGATAGCAGTCATGTTATTGAAGTCAATGAATTATCGCAGTAATTATACACCAGCCACAATCATAGTAATCGAAGGCGAAATCAATTCAACTGAGAAAACCCTATAAAATAATATCTTTATATTTGCTTTATAAAATAATGATTTGAGATTTTATCAGTAATTTATAGTCCTAGCGTTTTCAAAGTTATGTTTTGCTTTACCAAACGTTTAGATTTAGTTTCGTCCATAAAATGTTTTTTTTCTAATTTTGCTGACACAACATCAATTAAAGAACTTCATTTGCGCGATTTGTTGACACTACTCCAAGTAAAATATTCTTTATAAGTCACTGGACAAAATGATTTTGGAAACTATGAAATCTTTACAGTTTTTTATGAACTTTAATTACATTATCTCATAATCTTATCAAAATTATGAATTAGGAATTAATTTCCCTTTATTATATATTAATCTAACACGTAAAGAAGGAAAATTCTGGGATTATTTTCTGATCAATACTCGAGCCTGTACATTCCATCAGACTAGAATCAGTAGTAGTCCCTCTGCTTAACTTACTATATACAAGCATTGTAACGGCGTGTCTCGCTTACTTCTAGGTCGAACGTTCGAATCAAAGTAGAACTAACTTGATAATTTCTATATATGTTTTTGCTTTAGACGTTAATAAAAGAAGGATAGAAGGTCGCACTAAACATCATTATATTTTATGCTTTTCAGGGAAATACCTGTATGGTGAATTTTTGTTTGCAACAATTTAGGTTAATATGAAACCTAAAATGCCATCGTTTCAGTAGTCTTGTTTCTCACCTTTTGCTTATAATATATATGATGAAAATCATTAATTAATTAAACAGAGATTTTAAATTACATTTTAAAATTATAACCAATAATAAATACAAAAGTAAGTACAATTTGATTTTAATATAAAAGTGACCTTCCAATTAGAAATTCCTGAATACAAATTTTGAAATCGAAAAATCAACTCTCAGTAAATTTCTGTCTGAGTGAAGGGTTCTTAAATCGACTTTTAATGCGACTTTTTAATATAACATGAAAAATGTCAAAAGATATTTTTTTAAATCATTAGTAATCCTTTTTTCTCTGTTTTTTTTTTTTTTTTTTTTTAGAATCAAAAGTCTATTCTAATGCATTCAAGAGAAGATGTTTTGTTTTCCATTTCATACATTTTTTAAGTCCAACGTCATGCGCCGAAGAACGAACAAGCGACAATGGTCAATGATCTATTGTTCGGCAAGAAGACTCACAAGTCATCCAGTTGAAACATAGGCTATGTGAGGTTGACATCAGAGGTCATCAGACGTGCTCCATTGGGTTCAGAGTTCATCTGAGGTCACTAGAGCTTATCAAAGACTACATTGTCATTTCTATCAAAAATGAAGACATTTCTAGTAAAATGAACAGATATTGAATTTGGTATGAATTAAAAATGTTTTTGACTTCACTGTCCATCACAGGTCACTGGAGTCAGAATTAAATCTCTAATCTTAAATTCTTGGAGGTAATTTAGTAAATTTTCTTAAATAAATTTAATTTTTCAACCATATAAAATTATAAATGCAAATAATAATAGATGATGATGATGATGATGATGATGATGATAATAATAATAATAATAATAATAATAATAATAATAATAATAATAATAAAGTGGACAGTAAAAATGGCTTTTTCAGTGAAACATTCTTGTACCAAATAAGGAAGCAATCAAAGAAATAAAGTAAAATCTCTTGTGATAATTTCGTGGCGGCGTTCAGTCCCTTGTGTTGCGTGGTGTTCTTCCTCACAATTTTCAACTAAATTTTTGGACGACAATCATATTTCTCAGAAAAACTCGACTCTCCAAAGGTATCCAATAGAATTCCCCGAGATGTCAAGCAACTTCTCATAGATGTCAAGGAAACAAATATCCGAATAGGAGTTGGCAAAAAATGGATAGGTTCATTCCCAGAATCCCCGCAATTCCAACTGACTTATTCTCTGAATGTAAATGTCTTCTATTTCCAATGAGGTCGAGATTTGCGATGACATTCAACATGTAAAATAAACGCACAGAAATTAAAGTATTTTTGTATACCTCTAATAATGTGTTAGAATTTCTTTCAAACAAGTGTCATTATGTTAGTAGTCCTGGGTATGACGATAAAGTACATCCAGCAGCAAGGCCTTTGGCGTGAAACCATCTCTTACTTGCTGTTGTTCCCAGGTCCACTCTGACCCGGGGTGGTAGCACCTGTTAGGGTCCTAGCTATGAACCGTCAGACAAAAATAAAACACTATGTAAGTATAAAGATAAATTTTTATAGTAAAAATACCAGTAATAATTTTTTATATAAAACATGACCAGCAATACATATTTCTAGTAGAATTACCAGCAAGACATTTTATAGTAAAATCATCAATAATACATTTTATCTGTAGTGAAATCATACAATTGCGTTCAAAATATATTTAGTTGAAGCCATAATATTGTGCCCAAAACATTTAGATTTCGACATAGAAAAACCAGATAGAGGTTGATATGCCCGGTAAACAAAATCAACTAAAAGAAATCATTGTATATGAGCACAGGTCAATGCATCCTCAGAAACGACTGTGCGTTCAAATATCGGTTTTTCATTCATGCTGGTTGTGATAATCGCGGAATTCAATGAATCATTGGTTGGTATCCTTGATAACACTCCAGAAATAGTTACTCGAGAGTTCAATCAGAAAATTAGGAGGCTATATAATGTGAGTCGATAGAATTATGAAACTTCTCGGCCAGCTACTCTCAGGTCACGTAGGCCATGTGCGAGTAAGCAGTGTTCTGCTGAGTTCAAACACGTAAGGCTCTCTTCTCAGACATTGACTATTCTGTTCAACACCTCCATGTAGGCAGTGAAATTGACACTGAAGCTTGAAGTGGAACGGTATGACATAGCAATCGTTATTAACGACCTCCAAGGCTCTCACAGATCATGTGGTTTGTTGAGATCATTGTGATTACTTCTGTGGAATCAGAGCAGAATCACTTACCGTTACCCCTATTCACATAGCAACTTTCAAGTAATCTTACAATCCCCTAGTCGATTTGGTTTGTGGATATTTCCACAAACACTACATGTTTTTCAATTTCTTTTACCATATTGTTCATGCACTTAATACATCTGAAAGAGAAGTGAGAATATTAAAATTTGGCACATGCCGCTAAATATTACGTGAGATCATCTCCCATTTAATGTTTCTTATATATGTATTTTGAAATATCTGGTGCTCATTGTATATGAGGGGGTGCTGAAAAGTTCTCCGATCCGTTTCCTAAAATATAACCGAATCATGGAACATTAGAATTTGTGTCGAAAGGCCGAGGCATCTTTTTATTTTATTTTATAGATAGGTATTTAATGTTATCCACCAAACTGAAGAATAGAGACATTTTTTAAATGTTTGTAATCATCTAAGTTGTACAATGACGAAGTTAATGAAATTTTAAAAATTCTCTCATTCAATTAAATAAAAAAAATTCGTCTATAAAATAAGTAAATCACACAAGTTAAAGAAATATAAATGTTTTAATTATTTTATGCAATTTTTCTTCAAGTATCTCCGCCTAATACTTTATTTGGTGAATTGATTTCATTAATTTCTGTAAGTCTGATCTTGTTGTTCTCATTCAATGCATCTTGCATCTCTGTAAATATTTGGAGAACATATTCACATACTACGACACCGAGATTAAATCTCAAGTTTTACAATGGCGTTTATTTTGTCAAAATTTCTTTTTATTCGTATTATCCCTAGAATTTAGGGAAATGTTTGATTGTATTTATTTCATCACATATCTGCCAACATTGTTAATCAGCCAAACGTCATTTACTTTTCTCTCAGTGTTTTTACAAGACCTCTTTCCCGTCTGTCTTTGCGCAGTAAAATTACTCTTTCTTGAAGAAAATGTTTCATGTTTTACTTCCTTTTGATGTACCAATTTGGTTACAGCATATTCTATAATTATGACTGTTTTGATAATTTTTCCTAAATTATTCTTGATAAAGTAGCTTTAAATAATATAACTATTACGTGCAAGTTGATATATAAGTTTTAAAATCTATATGCGTAATCTAATTTTAGTATTTTTTAAATCGTTTAAATTTTAGTCGTCAAATTCTAAAAAATGTGCTAACAAAATTTATACAGAAAAAAAGATGTTTAAAGCTTGTGTTAATTTTCAAATTCTTTGCTGTTAACGAAACACACATGGATGAGATTCTTACAAAATGTAGGGAATTATTTCGCGTTTTTCTGCTGTATACAGCATTTGTGGAAATATAACAAATACCCAACCTTTACTTAGTGCTCGTAAATAGCAGTAAAGTCGTTTGTCCTTTTTAATATACATTTTGAAAAACTTCCATGTTAACTGGTTGAAGACGTGAGGAAAGTTTAAAGCTTTTTAAAATTGACCACAAAATCACAACCGAGTGTGGTTGTGATATTGTGGTCATCGTTGTTACAGAAAAGAAAAGTACTGCCAACTAGTATTGATTGATTTATTTGCATTTTTTACGGTTTATCAACCTATTGTGAAGTCGAAACATATTTTGGATTGTAAGAATAATTCTTTTTTTGCGAGTGAATATTGAATTAACAAGTTTTTGAGAATAACAACTTTTTTACCGGATGCAAGTTTTACTATTTCACGCACAGTTTGAGATAGATTCATATTTGTATAATAAAGTATTTACTGCTAAGTGAATATAACGGATCTTACTGGAATTCGAACTCGACTCTGTGAAATAGGATTGAAGGTGAAGAGGCTCTCGATGGATCACATTCTAGAACAATTTTACTGCCATTCAATTTGATGAATACGAATAAAAATTAACAAATTTGCAAACTATTGGTATGTTAACGAGAAAATATCCTACTAATGGCATACTTCCATCAAAATAATTTCCTTGGGTTTTCGCACATATATTACAAGCCTCTATCATTTTTCCGAAGAATCTACAAAGTTTTCTTCGGGGATTGGCATTGGCTGCCTAATCAAACTCTTTAATCTCTAATGTCATCGTTAATCTCCCTCTCTCAACGGAGATTTTATCTTTAGCAAACCTAAGAATACGCAGGGAAGAAAATCTAGCCTGTAAGGAGGCTGACGGATCCGGATGGTGATGAGATGTATTAACAAGAAAAAATAAAACAAACCCTAGACGAAACGTCATTGGGAATACGACGGTCACGCAATACACAAGCTGATTCAATGTCGTCTTATTGCCTACGAGAGACTGTTCACGTATGCACAGTAAGGTATGGCTTGATCAGTTGTCACCTTACATTAAGTTATATCTCGATTCTTGAGATATTCAAAATGGTTTGATACTTTCAGGACAAACTTTTTTACCTACCTACATACATAGATACATAAATACATCTATCTATCTATCTATTTATCTATCTATCTATCTATATCTATCTATCTATCTATATATATATATATATATATATATATATATATATATATATATATATTATATTATATTATATTATATTATATTATATTATATTATATTATATTAAAAGATTACTTAACTTTTAAATATCAATTTTATCCCGACATCGATATTTCTTAGGAAAATTGCCAGTCTATTTTTAATATTATTTTAACAGTTTCAATATTAAGCACTAATATATAAAAATATCTGCTTTTTCTTAAATCGTAAATGTTATATATATATATATATATATATATATATATGAAAATCAAAATTTCATAACTGAATCAATAAGCTGTCAGATCCTCATACGTCTAAACCAACAGGAAAGTCCATTATTATATATATGGATGTGCATGTGTGTGTGTGCGCTCGCGTGCTTGGAGTGTATCAGATTAATAGTGGCAATCTGAATAAAAAATGGAAATATGAAACTCCTTAGTGGCGCGTTTCGGAATTAGTTTTGTATATATTAGGTTGGTGCAAAAATAATGTCGTTTTCTCACATATGTTACTATGTAAGAAAACGACAATATTTTTGCACCAACCTAATAAAACTATGGTTAGAACTATGTGGGGAGTGATAAATACACAAAAACCGTTTGCTGTTTATGTCGAAACGTTAAATATAGAATAGTACAGCTTGAAATTTAAATTTTGATATCCCATTTTCTCCTTAACCGTTATCATTTAGCTTTTTGTGACTTGATTTCATTTTTTATCGACATTGTTTATGTTATTTTCTTGTTTTGTAGACTTTAAAGTTTACAAGTTTTTACAATGTATTTTTTCACGGAAATATTGAGGGCTGTAAATTTAAAATTTAGATCATTTTGGCCAGTCAATATTTTATAGAAGTTTAGATTTAAATAAGATAATATAGTTTCTTACGATAGAAATTATATATATATATATATATATATATATATATATATATATATATATATATATATATATATATATATATATATATATATATATATATATATATATATATATATATATATATATATATATATATATATATATAAAAAAAAAAAAATAAAAAAAAAACAATAGATATTTTTAGATCAGACACTAATTCTTATTACTACAGATGTTTTATATATAAAGACATTTTTATGTTTATACATTCTTTTTTATAGGTAGAAATATTTAAGTAAATGCTCTGTTTATAATAAACAGTATTAACAACATCTACCGGCCTGAATGTCCGAGAAATTTTCATAGAAAATGTGTATCCTCCGACAGGGATCGAACCTGTATCATACATGAAACAGTCATATTGTCTGATGTGCCTTACCGATTTAGCCACAGAGGAGCGTTCCGATTTTACTGTTTTTAAACTGCAAGTCTCCATGATTTGCTCTCGTACATTCATATCTGCTCGATGCGTATCCAGATATAAACAAATGACGTCACACATTATGAAATGGAAGAAGTCCGACAATTATTTTAAGACATTTTTTTATGTTCATACATTCTTTTTTATAGATACATATATAGATAAATTGTGAAATGCAAAAACGTTCATGAAAGTACAATGTTTCGAAAACACATCCGACTATGCATTTCGCCGATTAGGCTTCATCAGGTCATCATTTTTGGGTCTCTGATCTGATGAAGCCTAATCAGCGGAATGCATAGTCGGATGTGTTTTCGAAACATTGTACTTTCATGAACGTTTTTAACTCTGCCGTTATCATAAACGCATATATAATTTTAAAAGTTACTCCAAAATTCGCTTGAGGATGAAATGGAACTAATGTCTTTAATTTAATTACAAAATTTAATTCGGACCTTCCATTTTTGAAACATGGTTAGAACTATGTAACGGAAAAAACCATCAATTTAAATCAATTAATTTATAATATTAATGCTCTGTAAATTTACATTGAGCACTATTTTGTAAAAATAAAAATAAAAATTTCTATAAGAACACCGGATTATATATCTTACTGTTCTTTCTTTTTATTTATATATACATACATACATACATATATATATATATATATATATATATATATATATATATATATATATGTGTATGTGTGTGTGTGTGTGTGTGTGTGTGTGTGTGTGTGTGTATGTATCTATGTATGTATACTCAGTATTATACTAATAAGAAATAAGGCATAAAATAAACATTAAAATTAAATTAATATATAAATAAATCGCATTCATTTTGTTCAGCTTAGTTCCCAATAACTGTTACACGTGACATCATGCAAGACCATTTCCCACGTGCAGCTTCCTAAAGAATACCAGGACGCAGATAAAGGAATTCTAACTACCACACAGACACCACATCGGTTCTTGATAATGACTGCAAAAGTCGAAAGTACGTCGCACAGTTTATTTACAGCTTCGAGCACAATACTTAAAACCTTACCCGAAAACTAGTCAAATATAATAAAAATCAGACAAATCTTGGCGGTTTTGTAGTCAAACTCATTTGTACATATATATATATATATATATATATATATATATATATATATATATATATAGAGAGAGAGAGAGAGAGAGAGAGAGGGGGGAGGAGGGAGAGAGAGAAAGAGAGAGAGACATTCATTTTCAACACTCACAGAAATTTATAGTAAATTCGATTTGGAGAATATCTTTTGTTATATATTTTGAAAGTTTCAATAATCATCAAATACTTACGCACAAATTAAGAAGATTGCTTCTAACATTGCTCCCCTCTAAAGTAACACGGAGTGGATGCGTTTGCCTTTACGGCCTTACAAATAAAATTATATCCACCTGGATGCATTTGATTCTATCAGTAAATATTTGAATATCATTAAAAAAGATAATTTTGTTATTAATTTGCTTTAACTTTAACATATGATGTCTTAAAAATCATATTAGCTGTTTGTAAGTATATATATATATATATATATATATATATATATATATATATATACAAGAAATATTTGAATAAATTTTAAATAGAATATAGTTAATAATGGAAATCGGGGCATTCTGACCCAAGATTGCAATATGTGTGATTATTTGACGTCTGGAAAAAGGAATGATTACCTGGAATTAAATTTGAGCTTCAGTTGATTAAATGTTATTGGGTTGTAATGAGAATTTTTGATTTAAGTGAATGTAATGAATAATAAATATGTGCATATTTAAGGAAAGATCTTTTTCGGATATGTCTTTATAATTGCAATAAGCTTGACAATCAGTCGACCATTTTGATGTATCGATTAGCATCTTAGGATGACAAATATAAAGCTTCTGCCGCTTGTTTTTCGACGTCCACTTACAATCCCATATTAAATAATTCCAGAGAAGTAAAGACTTTGAAAATTCCGATTGCTCGCTTCTTATTTGCAACAAGAGGAAAATTATAGTCGAGATTCTTTCTTTACAATCTGACGCGGGGAAAATATTTCATTAGAATTTCGAATTGATTTTGAATATATTGAAATTTGCCAAAAAAAAAAAAACCCGGATGAAATGATTTATCAAATAGTTTTATTTCTTTCACCTAGTCTTGTTTTATGGATTGTATTCATTATTCTGCTTACGATTTGCTCGTTTCATACTACATTGTTAAAGATACTAACCAAACTATCATTTGTCGAAAAAATAGAACAGTCAATAAGCATCAGAAATTGTAGATCATTGCGTATAGACTGAATTAAAACTCAGTAGTATTTTTGTGGACAACATCTTTAGGACTGACTATGGAAATTGTTTTTATATCTCTATTGCCTAAAACTCAAACTGCATTCACAAAATCACCTCTTTTGACTTTATATATAGACAATTTATCTTTAAGAAAAACATCAAAATTACTCGAACCATTTATTTATTTAAATTATTTTTGCAATTTAAACAATGAATTTGCTTTCCTGGAGAATTCTTTATACAACTAAATAATAGAAGAAAAATAGTTGCGTCATCAGCATAGATACCGAATCGAGAACAGATGACATCAGGATATTCATTGATGAAAATTAAGAACACTGTAAGACCGGGAATAGATTAGCCGTCCCAAGCAACTTTTATTTCGCGATTTAATAAGATAGATTGAATTAAATCCCCAAATCCTCAGAAAATGCCATAACCTTTCAACTCATGAAGAAGACCAGTGACATATGCAAACCAACAAACCGAGCTCCACTAGTCTTATCTAAAGTTTACCAAACTCTTTCAGCAATAACCACTAACACATCAGCAGTTCTAGAGAAATGAAAGTCATATTATTTGTCTAAACGAAGACACTGTGAATTGAGAAGCTTAACCAATTCAGAGTTGATTAGAGCATCTAGGAATTTGCCAAAAAGAGGTAGAAGAAAAAAAAGTCGATAGAAGTATAATACAGTTCGCCCGAATTCTTAAAAACATGAACTGCAGGAGAGAATTTCCAACAAGTAGGAAAGCAAGAAGCAACAAGGTATTTATTAAAGATTTTAGAAAGACTAGAAGCCAGTTCATGTGTATGTTTCTGAAAGACAATTGCAGGAATACCATCAAGTCCATATGCTTTGTGGGGATCCAGTTTAGAGATGATAGCAGAAATAATGGAAGTTATATAGATATAACGCAGTAGAGACTCAGTTCTCAGTGGAAGATCAGGCAAAGATACTCCAAGTATTTACAATAGAATTTGAATGAAATTCAAATTTAGTGAAGAGAGGATGAATAAAAGACTTACTATTATTGAACACCATTGTAGTTGCTAGTAGTCACGAGAATCAAACTTCTTAAAGGCTATACGATGCCTCATCATGAATAAAAGACTTATTGAACACCGTTGCAGTTGCTAGTAGTCACGAGAATCAAATTTCTTAAAGGCTATACGATGCCTCATTCTGTCACCCTACAAATATTTAACCTCTTTGAGGACACGTTTACAATTGATGGTGCCTTTTACTCAAGAAGAATCCCCAGTGACATAATTCTCAATGGGAAGGTAAAAATTTCACTCGAAGGGGCGTCATGAAGACAGTCACAAAATGAATACCAATCAGTACTCTGGTAACAGAAAGAAGTTTCGTTAATAGGAGGTTCATATCTAATAGACGGATAGGAAGAAATATCAACAGATACTACAGTGTGATCTGTATCGCGAAGTGGACAGAGTTACTATGCTTGAAAAGAGCCAGGAGAAGAGGCAAGGAACAAAGCAAATAAAAAGAAATGTTTATCAAAATTATTAGGGAAATAAGTAGGGAATTCCACTATTTGATTGCAACAGAGAAATTGAAAGTCTGAATACCGGGAACATCAGTATGATTAGAATGATTAAGCCACTTGGCATTAAGACAATGGTGAGTCTGATTGGTTCGATAAAGTCAAATTGTCAGCTGACCTACAAAATGACGTACAATCTGTTGTTAACTGGAGCAAGAAATGGTTTGTTAATTTTAACGCGTCAAAAACGTAAATGCTCTTTTTTAATCGTTTTAGAGAAACTTTTTTACTCCCAGAAGATTACTTGTGCCTTCTAGGATTAAGGTTTTCACCTGACATGAAGTGGAAATATTATATTGAATAAATTGATAGGCTTGCTGCTCGGAAAATTATGTCGTGCTAGACAATTTGTTTTGCCATTTATCATTCGTCCACACATTGAATATTGTCGTCCGGGGCTTCTGTTATGTATTTACTGATTCTTGATAAAATAAAAAGAATATTTATAATGTTATCGTGGTGATATGTCATCTCGGCTTCAATCCTTTTCCCACTGCTTCATTAGTAGCTTCCCTGTACCTTCTCTATAAATATTTTCATGGTAATTCTTTTAATGAAGTTATCTATTTGGTACATCGTCATTACCAATTCAAACCCAGTACTAAATTGGCAGCTAGGTCTCATCATTTTACAGATTAAATTGCTCGATGTAACCGTAAGATTTATGCTAATAGTTTCTTCTCTCGCACTTCTTGCTTGTGGAACTGTCATCCGGCTTCTTGCTTTCCTGTCAATTACAATCTTCAAAAATTCTAAAGTAATGTCAATCTTTATATTCCTTCTTCTTCACTCCTGTTCTTTTATGGTTCTCACTCATTATTAATGTTTTTCCTTTCCTTGGATTCTTTCGCACTCAGTAAGCCCTTGCATCTTAGTTGCTTTAATGCTTTGCTTGGGGTAAAATATTTCAAACAAATATATCCTTAAATTAGACAATTCTTGATAATACATTCATTTAAATTTTAATAATCGAATTTCCAGGACTAAAAAGGAAATAAAAATCAACGAAAAAACTAACGATCCAATATCCTCTGGTACCTAAGAATATAAAGGTAGGCAAGTCACAGCTTTAGTTTCTGGGTTTCATCAAAGGTCTGCATGGTTTTCTGAGTGAAAAAATGTCACTGGAAATGTTTTTAAATAAAATAAGAAATATTTTAATTTATTTTGTAATGAAAGCAGTAATATTTTAAATAAAATACGTATTTTAGATTATTAATTATTTTCATTTAAATTCGAATTAATAAAGAGTTTTTGTTTGTAATATTTTGTCTATGTCATCTCGACAAAATAATTAAAGTACTAGATAATTTGTTGCAAAGAAATCTATTAATAAGATATAAGTAATGTTTTAATTCATATAATTTGCAGTAAAATAATTTTAAAAAGGAAAGAAATAATATTTTAATGATGTTATAAATGCTACGCAGGAAATGTTTTGTTTTTCTAGTTTGTTTTATATTGTTTTTCTTTACATTGCAGAGAATAAGGCGAAAAGTATTACATAATTCTTATTCACACAAATACCAACACTGGTTAGATAACTACAAGAATATAAATGGGAAACAGTTATTTCTAATTGTTTAATAAATGGTGTTTACTTTTCTTTCATTTTTTTCATTACAACAGGGCGAGCTAAATTCAATAAATCCGTGTTGGCCTCATTAAACTTTCTTCATATGACATTATTATGAAACGCAAATTTGTTCAGATTATAATTTACGAAGTTGTATTAGAGTTATATTAAAAAAAAATATATATATACAGTAAATTAAAACTATTACAATTTTTTATGATTTTTTTTTGTGGGGGGCAAATCTTTTTGCACAACTCAGCTTATTAAGACGGCAAATGAAAGCTTATTAGCTTTAACGGGTTCAGTTGAATTTTTCCGAGGAACTTTTGTTCATAGAACATTGTTTGGGTTAATGAGCAGAAGCTTTATTTCAGTCAACATTTAAAGTTTGAAGTTGAACCAAAGCTATATTCCTTAAAAAATAATGATTTTAATCCACTACGGATATTTTTATTCTTAAAAGTTCAGATCGAATTTTTTAGCCGGAGTCACGAGTGAGGAATGAACGAACGTCCCGTTTCGCTGTGACATTGTTGGTTTGAAACAATTGGGACATTGTTTGTTGAAACAACTGTGACATTGTTTGTTGGTTTGAATTGACTCTTGGTTTACTCTGGTTGAGTCAGATTAACCTGAATACTGGAGTCGCTATACACACACGCACACACACACACGCATATATATATATATATATATATATATATATATATATATATATATATATATATATATATATGTTGAAAATTTTTATATAGTGAGTACTAAGAATTCTTTTAAAAATAGGTCGTACCAATATATCCTATCTTTCATCAATAGCGCTTATAAGAATAGAACATAATTTTCCAAATATTTTTGAAATTTAAAAGCGGTTAATAAAACGCCTACGGTTAAATGGAAAGTTTAAAAAGAAGCTTGAACCTCTAAATCCTCAAATGAACCTTGTTTCTTATGCTTACACGAGAAATTATAAATTCTTAGATTTTCTGATATGAATTTTCTATTAAACCAAAGAAGTGAATTAACTGTAAATTATAGGTATAGCTTATTTTTCACCTCACACTATGGTTAAACTTTAAATTTAGTAGTACTATTTCATATGGCCATAATTAGTAAGTGAATTGCGGTGCACCTTCTATGAATGATTATTTTACTTTGTTTATTTGAATTTAATATAACTATGTATTACTGTTTAGTCGCCATTATCAACATCTTGTATGAATATTATACATTTTTATTTTAAATACTTAAATTGCATTTACTGGTTTCTAGCTATACATTTGAATATCTTCCTATCCCTCCCCTTAGTTTCTTATAAAATTGAACAAGTTACATTTGTTCCATAATTATGCTACGTGGTTGCCACTCACTTATAATTTGTATTAATTTCTTGCCTGCCACTTATGATCTTGTCTAGGATTATAGTTCAAACCACATTTTACCATGATCAAAATTCCATCCATTTTTAGGGTAATTTTTTTTTAATTTAGATTAGGTCTGACACTTAATTGGTTAATCAGGGTAAATCCATAAGCCTCATTTTAATTTTGATTTGTTGTTGTCTGCTTTGAAATTTAAGAAAAAATGCTCACCAGTTATTTACCATCGCCTGAGGAAGCACAACTGTAGTGCTGAAACTTGAAAGCTATTGTGTAGCGATTTTTAACGTGTTTTTGTTTTATATCTCATATAATATATTACACACACAAACACACACACACACACACACACACACACACACACACACATATATATATATATATATATATATATATATATATATATATATATATATATATATATAAAGAGAGAGAGAGACAATGACAGTGTCCATCAATAATAAATAGAAGGTAAAAGAAAAACATCTCAATTTGAATAGGAATTATTGAAACAGATATTATGAAGATTTCTGCGCAGTCGCAACTAAAAAGATTGGGATCTCTATTTCAATTGGTCTTGCAAATATCATTTTTATGTGTCTATTTATTAAGCCTAGACAAGAAAACCAATAATTATCTATTATACGGTTTAAATTCGATTGATAATTGAATCGTTATTTACCCAACAGCTGGATAGATATCAAATTTGGAAAATTTCGACATAGAACTTTCAAAGAATACTGTTTGTGACCAGATAGTATAGGCTACAAACTATTGACCAGATCAAGGGAATTGATGTTATTTGACTCTATGCTAATTGGGATTATATTGTTACTGAAAAGGCAAACACATTAATATAAACTGTATTTGATAAATAAACTACTATCTGCGATAGCCAACTAAATTTACTTAACCTTTTTCCCCCAATTTCCTATAACCTTGACTGTTATGGTGCAATTGCAATATCAGAAACCATATTTGTCTTAAATGACAAATATGGTTTCAACAGGATATTTATACTGTAAACATACGAATTCTTTTTTTTTTAATCATTTCACCTAAAACATGGCGATAATGTCACTAAGACGCAAGGGATTACTGGAAGTGAAAGAAAATAATAAGACTTTATAAGGAAGCGGAAACCCAATCTTAAACAAAAAAAATAACAATAGCTAAACCTATACTGTTGTTCAAAAGACGGAGAAGGAGTGCAAACCGGGTGATTGGTGAACATGCAATCCTATTTCAGAAAACATAAATATATATAAACATATAAAAGATTGAATTCTTTTAAAGGATAGTAATTCATTTATCAAGGTGAAGTACTCTCGGACCTTGGTAAATATGGCAAGATTTGAATGGCAGCTGGTTATAATGGCAGTAAAACGATTCATTAGTCAGTAATATGAGGATTTCACTGTCAGTTCTTCGAGACTGAAGGTTATTTACAAGCCTCAAATGTCTTAGTATGTTTAAAATCTTATTTTTTGTAAAAAAACAAGTTTCAATGAATTTAGTTGTTTAAATTTCCTTGTCGAGAAATAAAGAGAAGGCCTCCAAAATAGGCTACGTATTGTTCCCGCATACCTTATTACGTTTAGGTAAGTAAAAGATACCCGCTGATTGAATTATTAGTACAATTAAATCATAATTGTATAACTTCATTGTTGATTGAATTTCTGCTTAACTTATTCCACTTCTTGATGAAATATATCATTAAGAAATGTCTATTTTCCAATTTGGGCTGTCAAATAAAAATTCTTATTGTCGTTATTCACATGATAAATAGTTTTTGTGAATACAGTAATTAACGGAAATAAAATATTAACGAAAAAAGAAAACAATATACACGAACTGGTCGCTTTATTAAGCATCCTCTTCTAATATGTGGTTGGACCTCTTTTTGATTTTAGAATCTCCCCAATTCTTCTTGGCATGGACCATGTTCTGGGAGCATACATTCGAAATTGGTGTCTATTCTGTTATTATGACCTTAAATTCCTGATTGGTTAGCTGCATATTCATGATTAAAGTTTCCTTTCTACAAGGGATCAAGATCCGCTACTTGTCGAGCCTAATTTTTAAAACAGAAAATTCATTCGTGTGTTCCATGAACCATATTTGATTTATGACTGCTGTAACATGTTTGATTTGTGACATTACTGTAAGTGTACATCATAGTCTTAAACTGAAGCACCTGGTCAATCCCAAAACGTAGGTAGGCTGCGGTATTAAAACGATCTTTTATTTATACCATGGGTCAACAATGCCAAGAAAATATTCCACATACCATTACACTGCAACAAGCAAGTCAATTGTTTGCGATAAATCTTGGTCCTACCAATCGAATGTCGGAGGAGAAATCGACTCATCAGACCAGGTAATACTTTCTAGTAATAAATTTTGGCTAGCAAGAGTGGCACTTAGCATGTTTTTCCGCTGTTGTAGCTCATCTGCTTCAAGGTTCGAAAATTGCGCATCCAGAGAGCTCCTTCTCTATACCACCGTTCTAAAGCAAACAATCTGCTCATTCTCTTCCGATCACCTTCATCAAAGATGAGTTTTCACCTAAAGAATTTCTACTCCTTGAATTTTTTTCTTTTTCCGATCATTCTCTGTAAACAGCACGAAGATTTTAGAAATCAGTAGAAATACACGGACCTTTATGCGTTTAAAGTCTCTTAAATTGTCTTTCTTTCTCATAATAATGCATTGAATGAACTTCATCCGCCGCTATTATTATATGTTAATGCCTATATCCATTAAATTGCGTTAATAGCTGATTAGAAATTTTCGTAAAAGAGAATTTGTTCACGTGTACTTAATTAAATGGTCAGTGGATGTAAATTTAATGTGCTTCTGTTTCTCGTAACTACCCAAAAATTGGCAACATATTTGGGTAGAGGGAATTATTCAGTGAAATTGTTTTCAAGAGACAAAATATTTTCCCAGCGTAATAATAAAAGGGGAATTGAAGTTTTACACTAACAGTAACAAATAGTAAGTGTTAAATGTTAATCCACCACCTTTTCCCTTGGGTGATAAAAACAATCTTACACTATCTCCTCCTCTGGGAGAGAGAGAGAGAGAGAGAGAGAGAGAGAAAGAAAGAGACAGACAGACAGACAGTGACAGACAGACAGAAAGTGGATTTAGTGGGGAATTAAAAAAAAATTTATATACTTGATTTTTTATGTTAATTTTGAAAGAGGTCGGTTAATTAAAAGATCGAATGTATTTTTAATAAATGACACGCATTTATAATAGAATACATGATGGGTTTTATCTATCATTTGTCTATTTGCCAATTTCAGCAGTTAGAAACTCTAACGAATAATTAATAAAAGTCTGGGGTTCGCATTTAACAGCCAATGAATACCGTATTTCGACCCAATATACTTATTATAATATGTGGCCTTAAGCTGTTCCAGGATTGAGACTGGTATAATAAGATAACGAGTTAAATAGATTTTAGAGAATTTAGTACCACCCCTATCAAATAGCACCCGCGAAACGAAAGCAACACTGAGATCTTTACAAATAAATGAAAACTATAATAGTGCAGACATACTACTGTAATTCTTCATTATATATAAAGAAAAGCTGTAATAGCCCAGAGATTAGAGTGAATCCAATATTCTAGCAATATTGCACATCATTTGAAACTCTTATTACAAGCAACTGTTATGGTTTTGTGAAAGCCCAGTGCCTGAGGATTAGGAAAAAGCGTATGCCGATTTTTCAATCATCACCCAGTGTATTTTGGGATAAAACGAGAAAGACGCCCCAAAATTAGCTTTTTCCCTTGCAAATGAACATTTTGTTATTTTTTTTTTTTTTTTACTAAAAATATGCCAATTAGTGCGATCCATGGTTAGAAATAATATAACATAATTGTTTACATCAGGAAAGTTTTTTGTTTATGATTTAGGAAATCTAAAAAAGGCAAAATGAACTGAATAATTGTTTTTGCTCATAATTGTAAAAAATACATTATTGATAATGTAAGTGATCAATAAGTGTGATCTATAAAACCTGCAAGAAGGCAAAATGCATGGTTATCAGCAAAAAGACGCGCCTAAAATGCAAATAACAGGTCGGGGATACTAAAATCAAGCCAGTACAGAAATTTAAATATCTGGGGAGTGTTCTAACAGAGGACGGAAAGTGCGACACTGAGATACGAAGAGACTGAGATCCAAAAGCTAAGTATAGTATTAAGAGACAGAAAAATTTCATTAGAAACAAAGAAAAAGTACTGAACTGTTGAGTGATATCTGTCATCCTGTATGGTAGCGAATGCTGGACAATCTCCTCAAAGATGAAGAAGAGACTTAAAGACAGAAATGTCGTTCTACAGAAAGATGCTGAGGATAATTTGGGGTAAACATGTGAACAACAACGAGGTTTTGGAGAGAATGGAAACTAAAAGGAAATTTATTCTTGACATCAGGAAGAAGCAGTTGAAATTTCTGGAGCCATTCTTGGCTTGGAAAACCTGATAATCACGGAACAGATTGAAAGAAAGCGGAACAGAGGAAAACAGCGAGTAACATGGGCTTGAGCAAATGGATGACAGAACAGGATTCGGTAGAAATAACAAAAAGACAAAACTTATTTAGAGCTACAAGGGTCACGAAGAAGTGGAGGGCCATGATCATCTACGTCCTGAAGGGACACAGCACATAAAGACAAAAGAAGAAGAGGAAAAAACTCCGTCAAACTCCGCCAACCTTCATCAAAATTGCATTAATCTTAATTCTGTAAAATAAAAATCGCATAAGTGTAAATTATGAATATAAAGAAAGGAACAAAAGTTAGTGAGAAAATGCGCGTCTTTTTGGTGCTGACTTCATATGAGCATAAATAATTCACGGTAAAAGACTTTTGATTAATTTTACTGTCTGGATAAATTTTTGATCTGAAACTAATAACTGAATCAATAAAATACAAAATCAAATACATGTTTGAATGAATTATAAATCGAAATAATCAGAATCCTACTCTTGAATATTTTTTGTCATCGCATCTCTCTGATAATAAAACTGCTGCAAAATCTATTAGCATCAATGAAGTTGAGCAGATGATTTTAAAGATTGAGGTATTAGGTTGGTGCAAAAATAATGACGTAATGATGTCGTTTTTTGACGTTAAAAATTACGTCAAAAAACGACATTATTACGTCATTATTTTTGCACCAACCTAATATCAGCGGTGCTATCACTGATATTATTTGGACTATCGATTTACATCTGGACTTATATTCACTCGTTTGATCGAAGCATTTAATTATAAGACATTTAATCATAGCAGAAAGAAGTGATGGTATGTCTTGAGAACACAAGGATTGTTTATTGCAAATGTTTTCATCATTTGTCAATGATCTCGACGGTTGCCCTATCCGTCTCCTTATTAGCGATTCAATTCACTGGCCGATTTCTAATGCTCTCTCACGTTATTCAACAAAGAAAAATCAGTGTAAATATTTCCAGCATTAAGATTAATAAATTTCTGAGCAAATCCTGCCACTGACACATCGCCATGTTCATCACTCGCCCTATAGAAGGTTATTACTTTTGACAATGCTTCTGCAGTCAGTTTCTTATTTATTAATTAGGAAGAATTCGTTGCGTCCAATATACAATCGATTATATAGTAATCGATTTACACGCGGAAATTTTTCGGTGGAATAATGGATTGAGATTTGTCTATTCCTGAAAAATAAGTATAAGCCTTTATGAGCCGAAGGGAATGTTACCACAAGAAATAAAATAAAATAAATAAATAACTCAATAAATCTATAAAATCTTTGAACAGTTGAAATTCCAATTTTTATACTTTAATATAAAAAATTAAAAACAGATATATGTGAAAGTTTTATTGCATGCTGTACAGTTTTTTTCCCAATTATCAATATTTACGAAATAAGAAAATTGATGTTTCAATTTTTAAAGCTCTTGCATTTACCTGAGGATCGTGTAAATCATCTTAGTAATTTATTAATTTATTCTTTTAAAATTTATCTTCCATTAATGTTTTATAAAAGGAGAAAGAATTGCACTTTTTTTATCGATTCTTCAGGATTTAGAAAATCGTTATTTGTGGTGAACATGAAATACTGTTTATATATAGGAAATATAGAGCGGAATTTTTTTAAAAATACATAAGCACCAATATATAAAACATATCTGACATGTATTTCATAATCAAATGTGAACATCAAAAGAAAAGGTCCCAAACATAACGTGGATAATTATGTTTAATGTCGACATACAAAGCTGTTCTGTCAATTTGCTGTTCTTTCAAAAGCCTTCATTCGATTGCCTGGAAAATAATAATAAACGTTTTTAGCTTATAAACAGTATATAATCTAATAAGAGTATATAAACATGGACTGATAAAAAAAAGTATCTGCAAAAATCATCTTAATCAGGTTAAATTGAAATGAAATGTACTTTTGGGACAGACACTTATAGAAATAATTAATATAATTTAGTATTAGGATTAAGCTAAAATTCAGGAAGTGATAAAATACAAACGTGTAAATCTGGTACTGACTTTATATTGGACATTTGGTTTGTGAGGAATAAGGAAATTGGAGCAATTGGTACTTTCAGACGCACTTTTACCTCCGTCTTCAGTGAATGCGGAGGGAAAAGAACTGAAAAGGTTGTATCCTGGTCAGACCTTTAAGTGGTGTGTTTATCGAAACAAATTCCTTTAACCGCTATTTAGAATCTTGAATAGGTTATATAAGATATTTCAGTAAACCGACTGCTTTAAGTGTAAAAAAAAGAAAATAAATATAAATTTGCAAAAATAGTTGATAAAAATAGTTGTTTGAAAAGTTGCCACTCCCCTTTTAGAGATTCTTGAAGACTTTCGGGAAACAAAATTAGAAAGTTAGGTGTGCATTCCTGTTGCTTACCTCGTTAAGTTTTTTTATTTCTACATAGCAGCAACTACCCATAGGCACAATTTATTTTGGTAGTCGGGAGCACTTAATTAAAATCAATGTACAGAGGAGCAGCTTAATAAAAGAATTGACTGAATAAAAGTTTTATGCACTTATCTTACACAAAAGTCATTAATGAGATATTTCATTGTTTGTTAGAATTTATTATTTGTAGACAGAGGAAAATAAAACTGTTTCTTCTATTTAAATCAATGATTGTCCCAACTATGCCGAGGTTAGCGAGCAAAGCAACGACCCAGAATGATCTTTTGCTTCTTTGTGAGAAAATTTAGTGTATCTGTCTGTGTCATTCAAGTTATCTTTGGCTACCTTTCCATTAATACAAAGTGCTTTATAATTACCTAAAATATACGTTTTTCTTAAACTTACCTGAATCCCGACAAATCCATGAATAAAGATCAACCCTTGAACAACCTCTGTACTTTTTCTAATCGGTGCCAAGTCGTGTCTATTTTAATTAGCTTGGCAATTAGAAATCGTCTGGGATGTAATTTTTCTGGACCTGATTCGTTTTATTATTGCTACTGGGTCTTTTTATCTGTATTCTAAGACAAACAATATTATTCAATTAAAACAATTATTCTTATCTTGCGAACATAATAACGCCGGTCAGTTTTAAAAATGTGATATCCGACGAATTGTTGTAAATACTCATTAAACTTGTCATTGGCATGATTTAGTCTATTCGTGTTTTTGCGTCTTGTTTTTAAAGCTATAAAGTTTCATAAGAAGTTTTGTTATTTATCTAGTGTGCAATAATAAATAAATGAACCTGACAGTTATACAATTATATTTATGGTGTCTTGAAATCACATTCACCAGAAGAGAATTGACAGGTCAATTTATTATTAGTTATTCTAACAAATACACAGAGAATAATTTTTTAAAAATATTGAAGACATTTTTATTTTCTATTTTCATTTTTAATTTTTTAATTTTGTTTTTCTTTTAGACAGCAAGAAAACATCCAAGCAAGTTTTACTTCACTGACAAAGTCTGTCTGTTCAATTGTTAATATATCTCTCCCATTTTCGAATGAGATGTAACATTTGGATGGAATTTATGAATAAATTTTAAAGTTCATAGTTTTATTTCTGATATATTCAATTACTTTCAACAGTCAGTTATTGTCAGAACTGGGTGTTATCCGTATAGTAAGCAAAATATTCTTGACTAAATTCTGGCGGTTTTAGATTACTGGAATTGAAATTCGAAGATATGATAGGAACCCTTTTCTAACACGAAACTATAAATATTTTATCTTTTTTTCTATGAAATCTTGAAGAGAAAACTTATCATTTTAAATTAAATTTTTCCTCATCTGATTTTTATTGATTTTGAAAAATGTATTAATCTATATTATTTATAAAGTTATCTCACAGCCTATTTTCAAATCCAGGAAATCGCATATCTCTCCAATAGAAAATGATATACCTGCTATGTTGACCACAAGTATAGAAACTGCCTGATTGCTCGTTCAATGAATGACGAATGTTTTCTTATAAGGAAATAACTAATATATAATATATATATATATATATATATATATATATGTGTGTGTGTGTGTGTGTGTGTGTGTGTGTGTGTGTGTGTGTATAAACATGTATATTGTTGGGGAGAGGGGATTGGCATTTTCAAACTGTGTACAGATACTATACTTTTATCTTAGGCAGAAAACCGAGAAGCGATTCTTCTATCCTAGACTGAGCGTGAAGATGCTTCATTTTATTTTAGTAAATTGATTTTCATAAAACATTCCTTCCTATATGCATAAACTATTGTTAATGTCTTCTATTTTCATAATTTTGTGACCTTGACCCACACTAGCTTCATGTGTCTATGACCGATCCTGTGTATGCTCTGTTTCGTGAAGAAACGGGGTTTTGTTTCTTGCTGGCGGCGAATCCAATTAGCAGAATTCTCAATTTAAATCTAAGTATATACATACATACATACATACATACATACATACATATATATATATATATATATATATATATATATATATATATATGTGTGTGTGTGTGTGTGTGTGTGTGTGTGTGTGTGTGTTACATTTTAGCAAGATAAGTTTCTAAAATAATTGTCTTAAAAACGGATTTCTACACTGCCTTCAGCTAAAAAGAATGAACATTCTGGATTTCAAGTTACTTTTTTAACTTTTGTTACGAACAACAATGACTAATTGTTCGCTTAGAAATCTCGATGCCTTCCTTTAAGTATTATTTTCCCTAAATCAAGATATCCATTAACAGTGTATGATTTTGAATCAATTTCACACATAGACATTTTAATAATTATCCCACTGTGTATGCTTTCTTACGAGAATATCTGGAAGTCTCAAAACTAACATCGATGATAATTGCATTACAGTTGTTTTGTTGGCTAAATTTTATACCAATCCCTACAAAACAATTGCCCTTAGGTTATATCTTGTTTTGTGCTTTTCCAATGAAGTATACTTCCTTCACCTTCTTCTAATCACGTATGTCCTTTCAGAACATACGTGATTATGTCTCTCCACAGTTTCTTTATTATTATCTATGATCTACCATGCATTTTGCGTGAGAATTAGTGGAGTGGTTTCCCTTTGCTTTCTGCATGGTTTAGAAGTCATTCCTTTTTCTTTTTTTTCTAGTAATTGTCAGACGAGACTAGAGATTCCAGCCTACCCTGTTATTTAAACTATAGCAAACAGGAAAGAAACAGATTAGTACCTTTTTTCCAAGAGCATTTGTGCAAAAGTGAACCCAACAGACTAATCCGACTCGCAGATTCCGTTTTTTGCGCTGATATCCTTTACACTACCCACACGTTCTTTCTTCGAATACAAAGTATTTTACAGCAGATTTGTATTTAATTTTGAAGAAAATATTTCATTTCACATGACTAACATAAGCAAAAACAAAACTCGGCATTTCTTTTATCCTGTTTTTTTATATATATATTTTAATTTGAAGTTTACTATTTCCTTCTATAATTTTTCCCAGTTTTCCCAAACAGAAAAAAGTATTGTGTTTGTTTCAATCGCATAAATGTTTTGAATGCAATAATTCTACAAATACTCACCATTTTCAAACGCAGTACAAATTCTAAAACTTTTCTAGAATAGGGATCAAGTATCGGTTCAGATAAAATTTCTTCATTGAAATAAAAGGGAAACGAATCAGGTGAAGAGATTATGTTCTACAGAAGAATGCTGAGAATACCATAGACGGAACATGTGTGCATTATGGAAGTTTTAAGGCAAATGGAAACAAAAAGGAAATCAGAAAGTGATACCTGAACTTTCTGGGACATAGTAAGAAAAGAGGGATTGGAGAATTTGATACTCACAGTACTTATTGAAGGCAAGAAGATTATAGGTAATCAGCAAATAAACCTACCTAAGATTTTGTAAATGGAATAGGGAGGAGGACTTATAGTAAGGATGCAAAGATTGCTAAGAGCTACACGAAATAGGAAGTTGTGGAGAGCCATGTTGACCGTCAACTTAAAATGAACACGAAACATTAAAGATGATACGGCAATGATTAAAGTCATTGTGGCTTTTTTATTTTTATTTTTTTTAAGTTACGTTTTGTCTATTTTAATATGCAATTTAAATACTGTAAAGATTGTATTTATTTATAGTAGCGTTATCATTTTATATAGATATATACATATGCTGAAAATATATTATTAGTGATAAGATATATGAAAGGGAGATAGTGTGTGTAAGTGATAGTATTTTGGATGCATGTTTTCTCAAACAGAAAATATGAAGTACATTTTCCACTGCCTTAATGCAGAGTTAACTTAATGAAAATCTACCAGGAAGTTGGATTGGGCGTACCAGTGATAATGACAATATGCTATTGAAATGGCCACCACGTTCAACTGATTTGACACCTTGTGATTTCTTTCCATAGGATTATGTGAAAGGATAGATCTATATTGACCCTCTTCCAGAAGCCTAGAGGAACTTAATCAAAAAATCACTAAGTTACTGGAGAGTGTTATACAAGACATACTTACAACGTGTTTGGCAAGAGCTGGACGATCATCTGAAATGTACAATTTTCTACTTGAACTTTTTTTTTTTTGTTTAACTCTCTAATCTTCACTATTAACATTTTGCAATGTCTTAGCCAAGAAAAAGCTTTTAGAAATTGATTGTGATGCATATATTCTAACCTTAGTGAAAGTTTCGTTTTCGGCTTACCCCGAGAGAAATTTTCAATTCTAGTAGATTTGCATTTAGACTATAATAGGAAAACGGTTAATTTTTATGGAACAGGTTTTCTTGTAAGATTAGTAAAAGCATTAAGTGTATCGTAATGATTGGGGTTCGGCGCCATTAATGAATTTGATGTCGTTTTTGAGTAGCAATTTATTTTTCGATATAATGACTCTCTTTTCGTCAATGCGCTTTATTTAGTGGTGGATAAATGGACCGGACATTATACAGTGAAAATTTTAGATCAACCTTCAATTAATGTTGTACGTGTTATACTGTGGAGTTATTGACCTCACTGCTTTAAATATTAACGGGTGTTGAGGAGAAACTGTGAAAGATGACATTTAAATTTAATACTAATGTTTAATATTTTGTTGGGCAAAAAAACGTTGTACAGTGGAGTAATGGATAGCGGCTCGAATTGAGGAATCAGAGAGCCGAGTTCGAATTCCAGTCGAATCCATTATATTCACTTACTCTTGGGAAAGGTGTGAATTCTATTCTTCTACCCCCAGCTATAGGTAAATAACGGGTTCTATAGCCTTGGATGGCAACTGGTCTACCGCAGAAAGAAATGGCAACCTACTGCGGGAAAAATTTGCATCGTCAACAGGCAATTATGTATCTTTCGATACATGAGTACCTAAGCGTGTATCATGCATGGCACATAAGTGACTGAAGGAAATATTAGAAGAAATGTTTGATACAAGATTTTCTATGATTGAAAAGTTATGTTTTCTTTTCCAGGAGTCTGAATCGCAATAATTCTTTATTATTGGTGATCTTCAACCATTTCCTTTTGTTGTTACTATTTATTTATCTGTTTACATAACATGACAATAAATGCTGCCTTTATAAGAGGCTTTCATCCAACTGTATAATTTACGTGCACAATAAGTATTGGTTATTATTGAGCCTTATTCATATTACATTATCTAACATTATAGATGTATTCTTTCCGATCGTACAATGGGCATTTCCCCCGCTTTCTTACATAGTGATTTTTATCATCTCTTATTTTCTGTGTCATTGCTTGCTAATAAATAAAATTATACCCACTCTGGTTTTTGCAGAGCTGACCTGAAGAGAGAAAAGAGCAGTAATTGTAAAACTTAAAGTGTATCTGCAATTTTACATCACATAGTCGACATACCTATTTTTCCTACTCAGTAAAAATTTTGCTCTGCCTGTCGATTTTGACATAACATTAAAGATCACGATATCATATGTAATGCTACCCGTCAATTTTTGTTTTACTATAAACTGACTGCGTATAAAAAGTTTGCGCACGAAAAAAATGAAGCTGCCTGCAAGTTTCTATTAGATTCATCTTGACAACTCTTGAAAACATCTCGACTTGTATATTCTGTATGAGACTTTTTAATGTTTCAATGCTGTTGCTTGTCACTGTCTCAATTATTTCCGGCAAATCTAATTGTTTAAATGTTTTTGAAACTGTACTGTCTAGCGATAATAATACAGACGCGAATTATTTAGTCACATTTTTCGGAACTCTTCTGTTTCAATTTTACTCAATATTCGCAAACTGTTTCTATGTGCGGGAATAGCAACTGCTTTTCCTATTTTTTGTGTGTAAAATACTTGCACGTGGGTTCAGTTGATGCTTATGCTGGAAAAAAGGGTTCGGTTTCTTGTACCTCCCCAGTAAGAACATTACAACTTTCCGCCAGGCTTTATCTTTTATCTTTACAAAAGTCAAATCAAACCAAACTAGAGTATTGCTACCATATCAGATCTGGAGCTGCTCAATTCTCACTTTCCAGGCCTCACAGAGTTCAAAAACATTCAGACATCCTTGACGGGGGGGATGACTTATTTTTCATCATAGAACATCACAAGCCTATCACATCTCTAGCTCTATTTCCATGGCAAATGTTCAGAAGTGCTGTATTCCTTATTTCTGCCTATTCAGATATTCACAGCTAAGACCCACTATGTTACATTGAATCATCCTCATCCACTTCGAATACCATTGGTCAGAATAAAGTTTCACTTAGCTTCTTCCCGATAACCTCTATTTTGTGGAACAGACACTCGAGATGATGTTTCTCCGATCACTAAAATTTTAATCTCTTTAAGTCTAGGGTCAATTGTTGTTTATCCTATATATCCGTATAATCTACAAGTATTTCATCCATTTACAACTATACAACAACCTCATTCAGTAAACCTTTAGCTTGATTAGCTCTTGAAACTTGTATTGCTTGAATATTTAGTTAAAAAAGTATGTCTATCTGCCTCGAGAAAGACACATCATCGTGTTTTGGGTTTTTGTTTTTTGTTTCTTGATTATTTTTTTCTCAGTTTATCTTCTGGTCTGTGCCCTTATCATTTGTTAATATCGTCGATTCTAAATTTTTTGACACATTCAATCATTGTCTCCGTTTTAGTAATGTCATAATCATTTAGAGCTAGTTTTCTGCACTCACAAATGACGTGGACAGATAGAAGTTTATATAACATATATCATTTGTAGTTTGCATAAATCCCTGTGGAATCCACTTGCGGTTAAAATATGTTAAATGATATTAAGAGAATTTTAAAGATTCACTTAAGTGGGTTTTCTCTGATATTGTTTTTTTTTTTTTTTTTTTTTTCGATCACACAATGTCTCAGTTGATCTTCTGTTAGTGTGGGTTGTGGTTAATGAAAATAGGCGTCATACCAAAGTCCGAACATCCTTATAAATAGCCTGTTTATTTTCCTGTTTGTTTGTTTAGTGGCAAATCAACACTTTATGGGTCATTCAATGCCGAAATTTAATTTTCTTGGGAGCATTAGTAATTTCTTTTACAGAATTGTATTGTTTGCATTTTTTTACTATGAATCTGTATTGCTGGTATTTTCACTATATTGTTTTTTATATTTCCATAGTGTTTTGAACTATTTGCTCATAGGTGGTACCCCAACAGGTGCTACCACCTCGGCTCAGGGAAGACCGAGGAACAACAGCAATTAAGAGGTGGTTCTACGCTCCTCAAAACCCAAAACTTCCCGATCTTGCTGCCGGTTGTAGTTTATCTTCATACCCAGGACGGTATAAAAGAAGCTGGATAATCTGTAGTTGTACGAGATAATAGCATTCATGTATCAGTGTAGTTAGCCGTTGTCTTTATATTCTCGCATTCGTTCTCTCATCTTTCTTCGTTTCACACTTTATATTCTGGCAACTTTTTTGAAATCCTTTTTATCTGTCTTCGTTCTCTTGTTTAGTCTTTTGATCCGATTCTTCAAACGTTCTTCCGATTATCATTTCCAATAAATTCGAACTTCTTTCATCACATCAACTTCTTTCTCTTTTTCTGACATTATTTTCCAATTTTCCTTTTTTTTTTTTCTCCTCGTCAAAACCTTTTCCCTTCCCTTTTTCTCCTTCTATTCGCCCCCTCCTCCAACCTACTTTCTCGTTATTTTTCATCTCTTCTTCCTTTTCTTTTTGTCTTTCTCCATTTTTGTCACTTCTTTTTGTCTTTCTCCATCGTTCTATGCCCTCTCTTCAGATTTTACACTTTTTTTATTTGTCATGACACTTATATTCTCTCTGCACCCCCCTCTCTCTCTCTCATCTTCTTTTCCGGAAATTCTATTCTTTTTTTCACTTCCTCCTCTATTCCTCATCTTCCCTTTTCTTATATTTCCCTCTCCACCTTCCTTTGTATCCATTTGTGTTCTTTTTTTCTCCTTTCTTTTAGATCATTTATATTTGCTACCTCCCAACAGTCATTATCATTAATCTCAATAAACTTTAATTCATCTTTTTCTAAAATTATTTCCAAGCATTCATACATTTGTGTAATTTTTCAACTTCGTCTTTATGCAGTTGCCTCTCTTTCAGGGGAACTCTCGTTTGTTCTGAATTCATTGCATCGAATGTGGTGAAAGGCTTCCGTTTAAGCCCATAAGCAGAGAGTGTA
Organism: Acanthosepion lycidas; assembly: GCA_963932145.1. NCBI lineage: Eukaryota > Metazoa > Mollusca > Cephalopoda > Sepiida > Sepiidae > Acanthosepion > Acanthosepion lycidas. The sequence continues at coordinate 52,921,833 of OZ010598.1, read as the reverse complement.
ACAAGGAGCGTTGAAATCTTCTGTTCAGTTCTCAAAAAGCTTTCTTAAGCAACTGTTTCGATTTACTTCAGAAAAAGAAAAATAATTTTGTCGATAAGGGAAATCATTTGATGTACGTCACGACACCACTATTTCGATCTGAGAAAAATTTTAAGCGTTTTTCTTTTCTCCCAGAGAAATCCTGTTATGGATCTTCAGGCCAGAATTTATATTGATGAAGGTATTTAATTATTGTTGTTCAATTTTTTTTGATTGTCCCTGCAGAGTTTTTGTATCTTTGATTCGTTCATTGAGTTCGGATTTTGGTTTTCTGAAATCAGAATTACTCTTCAGAAAAACAATTGACAATATCTACAATGATTACACGTTTTACGTGCAACGTTAGACGAATAAAGATTGTTCGTATGCAATTCCTAAATACACAATCTTTCATACTAAATTCTAAAGAAAAAGAAAGAAAATTGAAATAGGAAATTATTGAAGGAGTTGATAAAGATGATCATAATCGTGTTGGTCGTGGTGATGGTGACCAGGATTCATTGTCATTTCTGGTATGCAGTTTCGTCGTTCATTCGGATACAAAGAAGCGCAGCATTTTGATCGAAACGTCGACTGACTTTAAAACGTCGACATCTTCATACTAAAGAGATTGAAAGTAAGCTTTCATTTTTAAATTTCAATTTGCTTAAGGGTGTGAATTTATGAATTGAAATCGAAAAGGTAGAATGCTCTTGTTCCAAGTGACTTTGAGGAGGAATTCATGGATTATATAATTCTGTCATTAATAACAGGCTTTTTTATTTTGTATGATTTGTGCTATTATTTTATGTGTAAATAGATAAAATAATAGTTGTAGCAGTAAATAGTGCCTCTAATATATATATATATATATATATATATATATATATATATATATATATATATATATATATAAAGTGAACATAGAAGTCAACACTTAGACGCGACAGTCTGTTTCATGCTATATGCAATCGGTGGCCTGACGATTGCATATAGCATGAAACAGACTATCGCCTCTAAGTGTTGACTTCTATGTTCACTTTTATATTTACACACGCTCTATCTCTGATATTGAGCACTTTATCCCATAAATATAGCACACCTTAAGACTATATTTCTTCATATATATATATAGACCACTCTAACGTTTTCGCTTTATAGCACTTGCGTTGGTTTGTGTTACAACTTATAGGGCTGGCATATATTATTATAGGAAAATTAATAAATGCATATATTAATATAAATAATTAATTAATTTTCATATAATATATATTAATATATATATATATATATATATATATATATATATATATATATATTGATTAATTTTCCTATAATATATATTAATATATACATTTATTAATATATATTAATATATGCAATTATTAATGTTCCTATAATATATATTAATATATACATTTATTAATTTTCCTATAATATATATTAATATATACATTTATTAAGATATATTAATATATGCATTAATGTTCCTATAATATATATTAATATATACATTTATTAATATATATTAATATATGCATTTATTCATTTTCCCATAATACACATTAATATATACATTTATTAATTATTCAACATTGATATCGACGTTATTGTGGATGTGAGGGTGGCGTAAAGTTTATCTTTGTTGAAAATAAAATCGGCAATTACATTCTTTTTGCACCAATGTTCTTGGCAAAAGTATGAATCTATCTCTTGTTGACCCAGCTAGGGGTTAAATAGCACAGCACATTACTGGAATCCAATCATAAGTGTGGTAATGTCCTAGACCACTGTAACGTTTTCACCTTATAGCACTTGTGTCGGTTTGCGTTACAACTTATAAGGCTGGCATATCTTCCAATGCAAGTATTGCTCTTCCCTATCATTAAGTTAAACTCATATAGGCTAGAGTAGAACGCACAGATATCAACTGATCGGTAGTTTGTACAAAAGTGCCCATTTTATATCTTTCCTATTCATTAAAATATGTAGGTGGTCGAATCATGTTTGTATGATGTGATCTTGATCGGCTAAGCTGAATCATCCTGGTTCGACAAACACTGATGGACTAGTTCTTCATCAGCCTCAGATTCTTGTACATGCAGTGAATATTGGGAGTTTTTCTTCCTATTTTATTATCAAGTTATGCTCTTAATCTTTGTTTTTCTTTGATATTTTTGCCTGTATTTTTGGTATTTCACCATCTGTTTAATACTCTATCGTATAGCTGCATATCTTCAGCATTCTTTGATAATTGTATGTGCAGTTTTGTTGAATTTATGCTGGTGAAAGTTTTAGCACACAATCGTTGTTTAATTCAAAATATCTTCCAAGACCTTTGGTTGTTGTCTTGTATGTCAGTTCTAGTTCGGTCATTCCTCTTCCTCTATCTGCCCTCTCCAAGTACAATCGATCAGTATCTGCTTTAGAGCGGTGTATATTATACAGGGTAAGGAGCTTTCTCGCCCTTCTATTCAGTCTTTTTTTCTATTTTTTTCTTTCCATGTTGCATTCGTTGTCCATCATTAAATTATTACCTGAACTCGTTTGCGAATCAAAGTTTGTCACATTGTTTTTTCATTGTTTGTACCAATGTACCTCTTTTGAAGGTTGTTTTAGCACATTTTCTACATCAAATTCCATGCTGATATTATCACTAAATTCCTTTTATTATGATTAACAAAGGCCCTAATTCATTATCACTTCTCGAAAATAGTTTGAAGTTGTTCATCTAGAATAAGTCATTAATGTATCTATCAGAGATCTGATAACCATAATTTGTGCTATTTATTTCAGTTGCTACGACTATTAATGCAATATAGAACGATAGAAGTAAAAGGAATTTTCTTTGAAATATTCATCTCTTGATCTGTAATTTGAAATCAAAGTAGTTTTCATACTTAGTTTAAAAAAAAATTGGCTTAATCATTCTAATATTACTGGTGCTGTCGGTATTCAAACTTTCAATTTTTCCGTTGCTCAGTCACTCAGTCAAATAGTCGTTTCACCTGGGTCCCTCTCCTTGTTTATATAGATGACCCCGCCCAGCAAAATTTGACATTGATATATCTAATATCTCGACCCTAATCTTAGGCGGTTTGTTAATAACCATATGTCATTCTCTTTGTTTTGTTTTTTTTGTTTGTTTTTTTAATTATCTGTCCTTTCTTTCTGTAAAAATATAAAAATAATGGTATTTGAGGACGGACAGCATAAATATAAACTTATCTCAACTTTAGGAATCAGATGTCTTCTTTGTTTAAAAGAACTTGGATCATTCTTTCCTTTAAGAATATACAAGTTTTGGACAGATATTATGAATGTAAACAAACCCGTGAATTAAATTTCTCAGGATGAAAAGATTCGAACAACACATTAATCACGTCTTCTTCATCACGGTGAGAAATGGATCGGATGGGCAACGCTGGTTTTACTCAATTTTACTGAATCTTGGCTAGCTACTTCTGAGTTCGACTCTCCTTGGAACAGTTATGTTCATTTTATTATTTAAAACATCATTCTTGACACGTTTCTTTTCTATTTTTTCTCTATCATTTGCCCCAATCACCTTAGAATTTGAATACTTTTTATGCAGTTAGTAGTACCCCAGAAGTCACCATCTTGAAATTTTATGCAATTAGACTTTTAAACAAGGTCAGTGCCCTGTTAAAGTATCCGTAAACAGATTTACCAAGATTGAGACACCTGAAATGATGTATTTTAAGTTTTTTTTTGTTTTGTTTTTTTTTGAGTTTTGATTTTTGTGCTTATTGCACTTCCATAATGTCTATGTTACTCCATTCCTGTTCTTGTATTTCTTTTATTCATTCTGCGTCATTTTTATAAATCTGTTCATTTCCCCATATCTTATTCCAGAATTTTCTCAATTCTTCAGCGGATGAAGTTTTTCTCTAAGCATCTTTATTTTTCCAATTCCCCTGTAGAATTTCTTTGACTATATTTGAAAATGTCTTGTAAAATTTACTTATCTTCTCATATTTTCTGTTTCTTTACGATTTTACCTTTCCAACTTATCCAATACTGATTCTTTATTTTTATTCAATGGTTAAGACGTTGTTTTACTCGGTTTTCCTATTGATCTTTATTAAGGGTGCTTCAATGTACATCACTTCCTTTAAACTGGTGAAATCAAGAAGATCAATTTCACTTCTTATTTTAATGATTGCTTTGTTTATTTGATCTTGTCCAATTTTACTCTTTCTTCATTTTTAATCCCTTGTGTTTTTATCAATTCTTTTTTTATTTTCATTTCTTCGACTTCCAAATTATCTGTGCCGTTTTCTTCCCATCTTAATTGATTTTCAGGTTTCACATTTTCTTCTTGTCCATTTTAAAATAGTTTTTATTGGACTTGAATTTGTATTATAAATCATCACATCGATTTGTTTTTACATTTTTGGTATTTTCATTTCCAGTAATCTTTAAATCACTAGTCACTTCTGTTTAAAAGTTTTCTTCTACTTGAGCAAGTTCTGCATTTGTCAATTGTTTTTCATTAATGAGGTTTCCCTTGCCATTTGATAATTTAGTAGCGTCTCTATTTTTCCTGATGTTTGGGATTTTTCTTTCCCACATTTATTATTATCGCTGTATTCTGAACGATCGAACATATTACTATGTTACATAGTAATATGTTCGCCTAAACGCTTTCTAATCCTCTCTATTCCATTCTATTGTTTTTCTTTCTTTTGTTTAGTGGCTGAGTTGGAATATCATTTGGCGTTATCCGCTGACAGTATTCATTCTCATTATTTGGATGTTTAGTACCGGGAGAATATTTTTCGCTCTTTCACGAAACGAGATCTTTTTTGATCATCATCATCATCATCATTTGCTTTCTGTTTCGTACAAAATCTCTTTATCGGATTGGGAGTGTACGGGTAGTGTAATCGATATCGCTATAGAATAGGCAAGCTGAGTTTAAATTCTGAGTTAGCCTTTGTAATCCTGTTCGCACTAATACAAGTAAAAAATGCATAGATCTCCCACCTCTGGATCAAATAGGAGAGTAGAGTAAGCTCTATAGCCTTGAGTGATAATCATCTAAGAAAAATGAAACTGTGAATTCCCAACCTTTCAGAAGGTAGTGGAAGACCCCTTCACTTAACAAATGCAGTGTTTATATTTTATTTTACATTGACAATACCCTCCTGAGAAAATGAGCAATTTCAACATTTTGAATATCTTGTAAACCAGAGAGTACCAGAGAACTTGGTAATAGACTTGTCTGTAAAGTTTTAATCGTATACCTGTATCCAATTATTATAGGTATAGCAATAGTTTTAAGGTGCAGTATATTTCTTAATATTGCAGTTTGAAGATCTTTATATCTTTGAATATGTATTTTTGTCGGGTGGCATTACGGTATCCATATGACGCCATTATTATTATTATTATTATTATTATTATTATTATTATTATTATTATTTCAACATAGGTATTTGGAGATTGAGTGAAAGCAAGTATACTCAAATCTCCGGTTCCCTCCTCAGTATCCATGCAGACCTCAGTAGCGCCATCTCATGGGTAGTCTAAATTATTTCTCGGATTTCTGAGTCATTAACCTCACTTCTAATTTTTGGTGCGCAAACCTCAATATGCCAACTATTCGAGGCACAGCTCTAGGGCAAGAAGCTAGGGACGGAGGTAAAACGGCAATAGGGCGTGAACATTTATAGAATATGATGATACTGTAGCCAATAAAGAATTGGCTCATTTACATCTATTTTACATATGCGAAGGTGTATGCAAACACACATACATGCAAGCACAGAAACACAGATGTATATATACATACATACATATGAGTTTGTTTAAAGACCAACGAAAGGTAAGGATTTTTGTCTACTTTTTCTAGATTTCCATATTTTCTTTATTTCTATGTTTTTTTCATATTTTTATACATACACATAAAGTCCTATATTACTCATTCTAATTCTACTTACACAGACACAAATCCATACAATTACCTTGATACCTACATATTCTGTTTATTTATAAACAGACAAACAAAGGAGTGATGAAAAGTTTTCAGCCTGGTCACTTGGTTACATTTTTAGTGATGGGTCGAGCCAAGAACTTTTCAGCACCCGCTTCTATATTCGCAGAATACCCATACTTAAGCACATACATTCACACTCCAGTACATAAACACTCGTATTATAGTACCGGGCACACTTCACATGAAGCCGGAATAGACTTTGCACTCAATGTCATTCAGAGAAGTTCGGTGCAGTGTTAACCTGTGATATCTTTCTAGCAAGAGATGGAGATCTGTAATTTTAATAAAAATATTGACATTAAAGTAGAAACCCACGCTCACTAATAATAAAAATTGATAGCATTTTATTTAGGGTGCACACGTGCGCGTGTGTGTTTCGAATGATGATTGAATTCCTTAGGAGTAGCAAGCACGACCAATGTACTAATCGTCGTTATACGTCAAAAGTATTTTGCGCACACACACATACACACACACATACACACACACACACACACACACACATATATATATATATATATATATATATATATATATATATATATATATATATTCGTTATATTCGTTGCTGGAATTGGATGGATTAAGAAATTAATTTTTTCGTAAAGAAATTTTTTACTTTTTACCTTTGGATTAACTTAAGCCTATTATTTAAGATAGGGAAGTAAGTATAATATTTATTTGAACTTGCATATTTTATCTTTAAATAAACTTAAAATCCAGCAGACCAGAAATGTTTAGAGAGAGAGAGAGAGAGAAGAGAGTGGCAGACACAACGCGCAGGTAGTTCACCTGGTGAAACGGAGGAAGAACATGACCAGGACACACACGACAGAGCTGAGTCACTCTATATGCCAGTCAATCAAGATCCAGAGATAGTAAGCAGAAAGTGGATTAAATGGCACACTACATACAATAAGGACGAATGGCAACAGTTCGATCAAGATGTAACGATATTTTATAAACGATATCAAAAGAGAACGCAGATAGTGGATTATATATAATGACGGCTATTGTCATTAGTTACGTGTCAGAAAGATTCGATTATGTTTAAAAGAAAAAACCTAGAAATAATCGCCAGGAAAAGAAAATTCACCAGTTGAGACACGATCTAAAATCCCTAAAGAGAGAATACAAAAAAGTAAATGAGGTGGAAACTTAAAACTCTTCATAGAGCGGAATGTCACAGAAAGCGTACGAAAGAGAGGGCTAAGAAAATAGTAGCATTTATTTTCAACCCTTTTGGTTTTGCGAATAGATTACTTGGAGACAAGAGAAATAGTAATCTTGAGTGTACGACGGAAAAAATAAATTCTTTCCCTCGAGAGATATTCAGTGTTCAAGAAAGAGAAAAGAATTTAGAAGAAAACAATGCAATAGTGCACCTTGAACCATCAGAGACAGGTTTCAGCTTGAAGGCACCGACCTTGAAAGAATTAAAGGAGGTCATATTGGCAACTAGAGCAGCTTCGGCCCCAAGACCCAGCAGTGTTCCCTATAGTATCTGTAAAAGATATTCTAATATTCATGTGCGTCTCTGGAAGATATTAAAAGCAATTTGGAGAGGTAGAGTTGCAAAGCATTGGAGGTTCACCAATGCAGTATGGATTCCTAATGAAGAAAACTCTAAAGGAATTGAACAGATCAGAACGATTTCTTTGCTGGACACTGAGAACACAATCTTCTTCAGCAGAGTCTCTCAATGACTTTGGGATTATCTTGTTGTCAAGAATTACATAGATACTTCAGTAGAGAAGGGAGGGATTGCAGGCATTCCAGGTTGCTTGGAGCATATTGGCATGATAATGCAGCTCCTAAGAGAAGCAAAAGAATGGAAGGGTAATCTAGTTGTACAGTGGCTGGACCATGCTAATGCATATGGGCTCGTTCCACATAAATTACTCAAGGAAGCTCTAAGAAGATACCATTTCCCTATTTATGTAAGGAATCTTAGACAAGATTATTACAATGATTTCAGTATAAAGACAACCTCTAATTTGATATCTTACAATTGGCATTGGCTAGAATGGGGAATTATCACTAGATGTACAATCTCATTGATATTATTCACTTTAACTATGAACATCTTGGTAAAATCAGCAGAAGTTGAATGTCACATTCCATTGATGAGAAATGGAGTACGACAACCTCCAATCCGTGCATATATGGATGATCTTACAGTCACTTCATCTACTGATCCTGGATGCTGGTGCATATTACAGGGTTTAGAAAAGATAATGATTTGGGCAAGAATGAAGTTTAAAGCGACAAAATCGAGGTCATTAGTATTGAAGAGAGGGATTGTGATAGAAAAGTTCCATTCCAAGATTGCAGGAACCATTATCCCGTCGTTAAAAGAAAAAAACATTTATGTGTCCGGGTAAAATATTCAATGCTAATATAAAAGATACTGATGCTACCCAGAAGTAATGTTTAGCAAAGTGGACAAGTCTCATCTGCCAAGTCGTTTAAAACATGGATATATCAATATGCCATTCTGCCAACAGTTGAGAATATGAAGAAGAAAGTTAACGGACATTTGAGACGGCTCGGCTTCCCAAGGAGTTTGTGCAGTGCAGCTCTGTATAGAGTATCGAACGCGTTGCAGCCTCTTTTTAGTGGATTAGTTGAGGAGTTTAAAGGGTCTAAGACAAGGCAGGCAATCCTATATCGGGATTCAAAAGATCCTAAAGTTGTAGAAGCAGGAATAAATGTTCGAACTTGGAGAAAGTGAAAGGAATCGCACGAAGTCAGTACAGCAGAGGCAAAGGTTGAGACAGAAAGTGCGAGTGAGAACAGTGGAAGTGGGCAGATCAGGCTTAGGTTACTGTCCTAATTCTCAAAGTAGGGAAAAAAAGGTCGGAAATACTGTCTTCAATATAAATTGAGAACAGGTGTGGAGGAAATTAGATTTAGTAAAATAGTGGCCTTAGTAAACAGAGAGCCTGGACAAAATGGAGAAACCTAGAAAAAAAGAAAGATTTCCTGGTCGAATCTCTGGTATACTAATCCTAGTAATAAAAGCTTCCTTGTGTAGGCAATGTCTGATACATTACCCAGTCCGGCAAACCTCCACACTTGTCCATTGTGCCAAAAGAGAGGGTCCCTTCAACATGTATTGAGCGGTTGCCCCAAGGCATTAAGCATTAAGTGAGGGACGTTACCGGTGCCGCCATGATAAAGTTGTAAGAACTATTGCAAAGGAGTCTCCAAACAAACCGATATGAATTGGATAAGAAGCTGATAAATTTCGTCCGAGCTGAGGAAAAGTTAAAGACATCACAGGAGAAGAAAAGATCCCTCCTCAGTTCTGCTCTGGACTGACAAATGCTAGTAGATATAGGCAGGCAGCTGAAATTCCCAACGACAATAATACATACTAAGCTTCGCCCAGGCATAATTATTTATTCGGAATAGACCATGCAAGTCATAATGTTAGAACTAACAGTCCTTTGGGAAGAAAATGTGGACGTAGCCCACGAAAGGAAACTTGGGAAATATTTACATAATGCAAAAGGCGTGGTTGGCGAGCTCAGTATAAACCGGATGAATCGGACGCAGAGGATTTGCTAGGCGGTCACTATGTAAGATGTTGCCAAAATTAGGCGTAACAGGCTTGGAAAAAAAAGCCATTCGCTCAATAACAATGGCAGCAGAAGAAGGCTCTAGATAGTTATGGCTTAAAAGATCAAGTGACTGGCAGTCAGTAAGGAAATGAAGGGAAGTCGTGGTTAATATTATTATTATAACTTTTTCTCGAAAGAACTGGATGGTAGGTCTTGGGCATGGTCTAAAACTACACCCGACAATGGAGTCTCGACTAGGAGACAGAATTAGTTACCTAGGAGGGATCTGTGGCTAAGATCTATCACCTGTTTGCCCCCATAACAGGTTTATGTTTTTAGCGGATGTGTATGTTAGTATGTGTCTGTGTGTGTATGTGTTTGTATATATATATATATATATATATATATATATATATATATATATATATATATATATATATGTGTGTGTGTGTGTGTGTGTGTGTGTGTGTATCTGTGTGTGTGTACATATGTGGGTATATGTGCATGTGCATTGGGCTTATTTTTTATTATTGTCCTTTTTTCGATTGGATGATTAACATGAAGTGTCTGCATATATATATATATATATATATATATATATATATATATATATATATATATATATATATATATATAAGTGAAGGAAACAAATCGTTACTTACCAAGCTGAGCGCGTCGCTATGTTCCTTACCAGATCGATCTGTTACTACGTTTGCTTCCAATTGCTGCACTTTACCCTTTTTCATAAAAATGAAAAAGGCTAAAGTGCAGATGAACCGAAAGTTATACGTGATTGGACTATAAATTGCCAAGAGGAGTCGCAGTGTGTGATTGGAAAAATGAAGAAAATTGTACCTGACTGATGGTACACATGATGGTACTAATCAGTACCGGTTGGGTCCCCGCGGAGACGTGGTATGATGTTGAAAGACCCGAAACCCCTAACGAACCTCGGCTAGAAATATCACTGATGATGTGTACCAAACCATTCAATAGATATATTTTACGAAAGTTTCGGTGCGAAGAAATTAAGAATTTATAAAGTTAATTTAAATTTAATATTTGTCTTTATGCTATTGTTCGTCAGCAATGAACATATTAAGTATACAATTATTTTTTCTGAATAATTTCTTTTTTCTTTAACAGAAAAAATATGTATTTTTTAAGTATGATGAATTTTCCGTCTTTCTTAAATAAATAGAAGACATTAAAAATGTAACGTATTCACTGTTAAACTAATGAAAAATGAAACTAATTAACTAATTTATCACACTATTTACAATATTCGGACTATTGCCCCCATCTTTGTTGCTATATTTATCACAACGTTTCGGCCGCTGTACATTCCAGTCTTCTTCAGATGGTTGAAATGTCGAACTGAATCTTTGGAAAATTCGTAAACTTAAGGAATCAGCACACATGTTAGGCCACAAAAATCTCTTGAGCCGACCAAGCATAGAAATGAATACAATATGGGAACCAGTATTAAGGAGTGCCAGAGAAAAGCGATAATGACAACGAAAATTGCAATATGTGCTCTGGTAAAAACATGAAATGATAACAGTAAAAGTTGTAATATGTGCACTGGTAAAAAAAGGTTGCTGAAAACTTTAGGTTTATAATACCCAGAAATTCATACACAGGTGTCCTCAAGGACACATGGCACAGTGGATAAAGTCGTTAGTTAGATCCAGTGACAGGATCCAAAGAGTGTGAGTTCAATACCTGGGGGTGGAGAACTTCGAGAGGGGAATTAACAGGAGATAACTTGTAACTGACATCCATTAGACATGGAACTAGAATGAGCGAAAATAAAGGATTCAGTTCGACATTCCAACCACCTGAAGACGGCCAGAGCGTACAACGTCCGAAACCTTGTAATAAATATGGCAACAAAGATGAGAACAATAGTCCGAATAATGTAAATAGTGTACATAATATCTCATCTTAGAAATATAGACAAATAATTTATAACGTAGTCATAAAAATATTCATTCAATAAATTTATTATTTTACAACTATTTTGAAAAATATACCAGAAAATGTAAATAAGACATTTTGTCTTGTCAATATCGTCTTTCTCTTTTTTACGTTTTTACGATTATTTTAAAAAGCAAAATTTACAAAAATATCATTATTAAGAAGTTTGTCAGAAAGTTAATTTATTTTTTTCTTTATGCTTATTATATAATAACGAATATCTTGATTATAAAATTTATTTTTAAGGAATAATTTGTGTTTTTTTATAACACGTGAAGTATGTTGATACCGTCCTTGTAAGGAAATGAATGTAACTTTTTGCATTGCTAATTTACAGAAATTTGCGCATTTGAAAAAAAATGAATAAAAATTTAATCTATTATTTATTCTATATTATTCTTCATAATAAACATTGATTTTAAAAAATAATTATTTAAAGTCATTCTTAAAAAAATTTATGTTGAATTTTACTAGCATTGTTGTTAAAAATATAAAACAAAACTAACCAGTTTATAGATTTAAAAAAATATACTGTAAAAATATTAAACTAATTAATTTTGTTTAGATAATTGTATTTTATGAAGGAGGAAGTGATCGATCTGCACCCCCCCCCCCAAAAAAAAATAAATATACGATTATCCAAAAAATTTAATGCGGGAGGTTCAGATTGCTATTGAATTCAACATAAAACATGCCCTGGCCAGTGAGACAATTTGGAAATCATTTGGAACATGTAATTCATTTAAGACAACGGAAAGTAACATAAGATGACAAATTCCCACATTCATACAAACTTTAAATTCTTAATTTTGAATACCAAACCCTCAATACATTAAGGTTATACACTTTTTAGAAGCACCATGTAATTTTTACAAAATAATAGTTGAGTTAATATTTTTTAATATCAGTACCCCAAAATCTTTCTCAAAATGGTCAAAATGTGCGATGTAACAGGTCGTCGTAGTAACTCTAATTAACAAAATAAACATCAAGTATTTTGTATTCCTCAAGCTCAGGATGAGCGATAAAGATGGTTTAAACCAATGCATCGAGACAACACTACGGTTATTTATGAAAGGAATTTTCTATCTGATTATGAAACGGTGGTTATTTCAAGAAAAGTGTGACCCAGAAATCAACCATCAATATTTAATCATTTACCATAAGTGTATTACCTAGTCCTCAACCAAATACAATAAACTTCAGCTTCTGTGCGAAATTTACAAAATGATGAGTTGACACAGTTTCTAGGAAAGGACAAAATCCTCACTTTTGCAAAATTGTAGCAGAATATTGCTCAACAGGATTTTTTCTCAACAGTTACATGCTATAAATCAAATAATCATCCAATCTGTTGATTTCTTTCACTGGAAGTATTCCAATGTTTTAATTAAAATTTTTGAAAATTTGCTGGTATATATGCAACATTTTTTCTCTTTCAGAAAGTCAAATATCAATGTTTCAGTACTGATCACAAATCAATGAAGCAATTAGTTATCTTAGTATCATTTGTTTAACTTATTAAGAAAAATGTAAAAGAGTATATTAATATTATGTCACCACAAAGGATCAGGACAAAACATAATGATTCTGATCTTTTTATCAGATCAGTCGAATATTTTGTTACATCTTGGTCATTATATAACAAACTTCAGGATGATTTTAATTTAGCCAGTGTGGGAACATTACCAGCATTGACATCAGAAGTTTAAAAATTAAATGACTTTCATGTTTTTGGTGATATTTTAGTGAAATCGCTGAAAATCAGAAAAAAATGTATTCTTTTGAAGTATATGCCAAGGTTGTTCTACACTAACATGAATGAAACCTATTTGGTTTGGATGAAAATAAAACAATATTGGGCATCAAGATAAAATGTTTAAATGATGGACAAAAATGTTTACTTAAGTTTCAAAATTAGAGGCAACTTTTTATATGAAAAAAAATTAAAATTATTGTTAATGCAATCAAACGGTCAATTAATTGCAATTGTATGTGACAATAACAGGACCCATCAAGCTTTTTTTTTAAATTTGACAAATTGGATAAATAAAAATGGTTTGTACATACGTTTTGATTATGCCCACTTTTTAAAAATATCCGGAATAATTGGATTAGTGAACCTACTTCTGAATTAATGTTTTATTCTGAACATAAAAAGATGGCAGCAAGATGGGAAATGAAAAAACTCAATTTGTTAAGTTGTCGAAACTAACTGATGCAGCAGTTTACCCAAAATCTATTAAGCAACAAAATATTTCCGATTGTTTAAACGTTTTTTTGTTATCAAATTGTAGCCGCCATTAAAACACACCTATTATTAAATGGAACTATACTGCACAGAACAGTTAATTTCATTGATAAACTTTTAAAATTTTGGAAAATTGTCTATCAAAGAAATATATGGTTATACTAAGAAAAATGATCCACTGTAAAAAGTGATATCAGATTTAGATGATAAACAGCTGTTATTTCTTTGTCATTCTGGAAAAATGACAAAAAGATTGGGAGTAAATCAAGAAAAAAATAAAATCATTAACAATGGGTACGAAAAAGAATCAAATCATTAACAAGAGATACTAGTTTAACCACTGATCATACTTTTAATGGCTTAATTGATGATTGTAGATATTCCCTAATGACTGGGTTTAAATTTGTTTGGTGAATTTACCACATAATATTTAGAAAATGAATTTGGAAAACTAAAACAAAGTTCTAGGACATATTTTATAACAGTTCAAAGTTTTATTTAAAAATTTCATATTGAAAAAAAACTACTGAAATTAAATTTTGATGTCAAAAATACAACTTTGATTCAGTCTCAAAATGTGGTGAAATGGGATGCCAAATATTTGATAACTTACCAGACCTTGAAAATAGGATCCCTAATGATATTAAAATGTCACTTCTGTATATTACAGGTGGTTTTACAAGCAAAGACAGTCCCACAGAAAAGGAAATATTTAATAATATTAATATTTATTATCAAAAATATGACATTTTTTAAAGAATTACATTGTGGAATTTTAAAACTTCTACTGGATACCACAGCGATACCAGATATTTTTTTTATTTTCAATTTCCTCCCTTTCACATAAATTTAATAGGTTAACTCCACAAATTATCCTATTAATTTTGTGTTCTTATTAATTTAAATTGATTTTAATTTTAAAAACTATGTATCCATTATTGTATCATAGGGAAATAAGTATTTTCTTCATTTTCAGTTAAGTAAATTGTAAATGTAAAAAATTCATGTTTCTCTGAAATTCACATTTTTTGTAAAGAATTTTCAGACTTGTTGGTACACAATTTTATAAAATACTTTTTTCTGATTGTTTTACACAATTATATTTTCTGTAATCAACTTGCATAAACAAATGAACTCATTATTCTTGCTATATTATCTGAAAATGTCTTATTTATAGTACATAAAGTGATTTTTGTGCATTTTGTTATCTTATGGCATTTTTGTTCTTTCTTTGTACATTTACATTCATGGAAATAAATCAATAATTGTAAGATGCTTCCTAATAATATATATAATTTCTAATTAAATAATTACCGGACATTACTAACAAGTTCCTTGCTAAAAATATTCTCAATAATTGTTATTTGGTAATAATTTAGGTCTCCACGTATCCACCACCAGTCGTGAACCCCAGTCGCATGGTTGCCAGGCCTAGTATAACTATCTCCTTGATCCTGGTTCATTAATTATTTTTACTAGCATCTATCTATCTATCTATCTATCTATCTATCTATCTATCTATCTGACCGTAATCTCGATATACTATACCATATCGGCGTATAACATATATATATAACTGACTTGATAATATCTGTACAAACATCGACTTTAAGGCTTTTTCTACAAACATCCCAACTTTAAGGCTTTTTCTTCTGAAGAAAAACAGAGAAATTTCAAGAGATAAAAAATATTAATATCAAACGATATAACTTTATAAATTCTCAGTTCAGACAAGAATAAACAACACAATATATGCATTTTTGCATCAAAATCAAACACTGAAATTTTACTGCACAAAATTAGAACTTGCAGTTCAACTTTAATTTTTTCGCTTCCGCAATAACATTTTCACACTAGTTGTCTGGTGTTGTTTGCAATAAAATGACAGTTAACAGAAATTAAACAGTAAAAGTTCTAAATAAATATACGTATTTGTCGTCTCAGGAAAGTTTTAAGGTAACGCTGTATCATTAAATCATTTCTGTTCATTTTCAACTTTTTATAAGTAATGAACTGAGGAGCCTTTCGAATTGCTGATACCTCTTTGAATTTCTCTTTCATTTTTTGTTCATTTCTGTTCTTTCTTTCTTTCTTTTTTGCGTTCCAATACTGATGCTTTCCTTCCTCAACAACTTATTCTCTGCTCTTTCCTTCCTTTTTGCTCAGAAAGTTTATTCATCTTGAAACAGTTCATTGCCATTGTCTATGTTTTGGTTGAAATCTCTTAAAATGCTAAAGCAAGTAAAGTGTCATCGTATAAAACAAGGGAAATGAAGATCTCTCTCTCTCTCTACCTTTACATATCTCTTTATACCATTATTTCTATCTCGATGGCTTTCAGTTTCTTTACTCTTCTCCATTCCTTTTTTCGGTTTCTAATTTTCTCGGATTCTATTTATCTCTTTTCCATGTTGAAGAATATGTATCTACTATCCAATTTTGAGTTGTAATCCCTCTCATCCTCTCTAACTCTTTTTCAATCTTACTTTATCTTCCTTTGTCTTGAGGTCTCTCTCGCTCTTTCTTTCTCTCTCTCTCTCTCTCTCTCTATCTCTATCTATCTATCTATCTATCTCTGTTCTGAACGGTTTGACATTGGAGGTAAAAACACCATCTAAGTATGTTTCCAGAAAACCGTTCATTATCAGACATATTCACTTGATTTCAGGAGTTTATGTTTCATCTAAATTTAACTTGTAAGTCAAATTCATAAAGCAAAAATCACTCATAAAAATGATTACTTAATTGTCCCAACTTAAAAAATATATATATTGCTGCTTGTTGCTGCTAAGCAGTATCAACTCGAAAAATGTCGGCCATAGGACTGGTAAATGCATTGGTTGATGACAAGGCCAATAATCCTGTATGTGTTATTTGCTTCAGTACCACAGAATTAAGATTTAGGATTGGATCTGAGGTAATAGTTCAGGTTTAGATTCTGTGTTATCACCTTTGTTACTGAACAATGCGTTCTCTTTTCCAATAGTGACCATCCTTCTTGACTTCCTTGTGTGAAGAATATGTGTCAAATGAGTATTTTTAATATTTTAACTAAAGGATAAGTCAAAATTGCAGCTCATTGCTCTCTTACTCTTCCTGTCTCTTTGACGAAACTTAATCCTGGATCTTTTTAGTTTGCTTATTCTCCTTATATCGCACCTCTCTCTCTCTCTCTCTCTCTCTCTCTCTCTCTCTCTCTCTCTCTCTCTCTCTATCTATCTATCTATCTATCTATCTATCTATGAATCTCTCTATTTAATTCTTCCTTTTTAACTTTTCATCTTTTCGCCTGTCTTGCATTTCCTTATCACCACCTTTCCTCCTCTCAAACTTCCCTCTCTCTCTCTCTCTCTCTTTCTCTCTCTCTCTCTTTCACTATCTCTTTCTATTCCGTTCAATTTTCTCACTTTTGCCTTTCCTATCGCATTCCTTCTTTTTCTCTCACAATGCGTAATTTATTCTCCCTCCCCCTATTTCTTTGCTTTTGTTTCTCTTTTTATCGTTCTTCCCTCTTGTCCGCTATATAGTCTTCTTCAACACTATTTTTTCTCTTTGCCTAGTTCTTCTACTTCTCTTTATCTTTTTTTTCTATTTCTTTCACGCGTGCTTCCTCCATTTCATTTTCAATTCACTCCTTTAACTTCCCTTCATATTAATACTCCTTTTACTTTACTCCTCGTTTACTATCATGCCTTTGCATTTTCCCTTTCTGCTTCTTTCATTAACTCTCTCTCTCTCTCTCTCTCTCTTTCTCTTCTTCCTCATTTTTTCTTTCAACTCTATTCTTTTCTACTTATTCTTATATCTTTATTTTATTTTTCGTTTTTCATTATCTTTCTCTTTGCATATATATATATATATATATATATATATATATATATATATATATATATATATATATATATATCTGTATGCCTTTTTCACCACACCCGAAGGTTTTCCTGTTTTTACACAAATAGGAAAATGGATATCAAATAATTCAGTGGGTGTAGCTCAGATAACCAATTAAACCTTTCATATTTTTCTTTCTTCGTTCTCTCTCTCTCTCTCTCTCTCTCTCTCTCTCTCTCTCTCTCTCTCTCTCTCTCTCTCTCTCTCTCTCTCTCATGCACGCGCGTTTTGTTTGCGCGGGTGTTCATGCGTGTTTATCTGAGTGTATCCCACTTTTTTTCGAATTTGTTCTCAGTCATTATCTGTTAACACATATATATATGTGTGTGTCTGTGTGTGTGTGTGTGGCCTATTGTCTTCTATTCTCTAACCGATTCTGAAAATGATCAAAAAAAATTCAACCAATAAACAAGCCAAGCAGAATAAAGATCACCAAACTCCATTAAAATAATAACTCATTTCTCTTACGTAATCGTTAATTCCTTCTTCTCTCTCCCTCTCTCCCCCCTCTCTCTATCTTCCCTCTTCCTCTCTTTCTTATTCTGTTTCTTTAGCTTAAATTTTTCTCCATATGCAAATCTGGTCAACTTTATTTCTCTCCCTTTCTTTGTTTCTGTCTACTTACTTATTACACTCCCATCATACCTCTCTTCATTTGTCCCTATCTCATCCGTTTTCCCATATCTATTTATCTAGCTCGTTATTCCACTCAGCTCCATCCTATTGATTGACTATAAGCCAACAAAACCAATGCAGGATCACAACATGGATAAGAAATCCGCCAGAAATTACTATCTTAATTCAATAGGATTGGAAGTTCTTATTATTCGATAACGAGTATCTGAAGTGGCTGACTTAATTGACACGTTTTATAGATATCAATTTCAGGTCACATCCACCGGTGATTAAACCTGCAAGTTTCCACTCCACGTGTTCATAAATTCCCTCTTCTCTGACGTCTAGACAGCCAAAAGCAGTCATAATTTTACAGCAATTAGAACATTTTAATGTACTTTGATTACAAAGCAGTCTTGACCAATCAGGCACATTGTCATACAATTTATTTTCAAGTGAAGTAATGTGAGACTTGCGTAAAAATGACCATATAATCATCGATGGCTCTGCAAGATAACTAAGATACTGAGTAGTATATATATATATATATATATATATATATATATATATATATATATATATAAACTTAATTTTAATAACCGTAATAAGGCAATGTAATCTTGTGGACATCCATTTCGCGCTACAAAGTAGAACTAATTGTAGAAGAGAAGTCTAAGTAGAACTTATGAGTTAGAGAAAGACCGATCTTTCAGTTAATGAGCAGAACTTGCTTCTTGTTTTTTCGCTCAGGTTCCTAGAGGGAAAATGTGCATTTTCGTTAGTAGAAATGTTGCTTCTACTCTCACAAGAACTATAAGGTTTTGCGTTGGAATACGTAATTACGTATTCCAAATTCTTTTGCAAACTTTTACAAATATAAAGATCACAAGAGTGCCATATATTTTTCAAACTAAATACAAATTTATTCGGACTGGATTTTTTTTTATTTGCATCTAAATTAAATATTGTTGAAACATTATATTTAGATAGCAATCAATCATTTATATTAAAATTGACAGGGGATATCTTTTAAATATTTTTTTTAGTTTTCCATGGCGTTGAATAAGTCGTTTGATCTAGAAACTTATAAATAAAAACAAAACGTGTAAAATAAATTATTACTTTCCTGGAAAATGACCAATGACGATTAAAGATGCTCGGAATATAAAACAATTTGGGCAAGTACCTGTACAAGGTTTACATGAAATGAAACTCATCAGAAAGCGGCTTAACAACCATTCCCTGTGATATTGTTTTGGATTATGCATTCAGTCGTACCAATTTGCTGCTTCCTGTAATTATAGCTATTGTTCCTATAACAGCAAAATCAGGTTTCGAAAACCGATATCTATACTACGTAGATACTGAGAATTTTGTTAGGCTGACAGGTTGGGTAAGAAACAAATCATCGATGCTATTTAAATAGATATTTATTAAGTGTAAACAGCTACAGTAGAGTAGTCGCTTTCAGGCACAAATCATGTTTTATTTAACTATTTGTTTTGTTCAGTTGTCAAATTACTACTACTTCTGTTTATAATTAGGAAAATCAAAGCATATTATTATTATTATTATTGTTGTTGTTGTTGTTGTTGTTTAAAGTTGCCTGGAGATTACTGCATGTACAATGAAAATGTGCTGATCTAAGCCTTAAAGATTGTTGAAACTTGACTAATGCATGGAATAATAATGCAACACAAAATGTACTTAGAACAAAATGTATTGAAACAAGAAAGTGTACACAATATTTACATATAGTCTTTTGTATATTCCTGGGAAGACCGTTCCTGGAATGTGTGTTGACTGAGTCGCAGGCGAGCAGAGTCTCTCGTTGAATCTCTTCCTTCCTTCCTGGTACCAACCATATTTATATGGTCGGTACTCCACTATGCAAATTAGGTGGATCCTACCACAACAAAGATGATGATGTACGTCCGAATAGACCAAGAAATGAAAATTCGCATATTTTTACACCTGTGATTGATTAAAGTCAGAATTAAAAGGACGTTTTATTTAATCTGAGTATTTTGGAGTCAAAAACTATTCTGTAACAACACTGAGAAAACTCAGCAATAAGAAGAAAAGAATAAGAAATGAACTTGTTCCGAAAGTCAATGATGTGTTACTCATTCCGTTAACAAAATACACTGAAAAATAAGATCACATTTAATACATTATCTCATTGATTATTTATAAATTCTTTAATTTCACTTTATTTTTGTCGATTTATAAGAAACTGAATCAATGATACTCGTTTTTGTCTTTGAAGAATCAATAAGTAATTTGTTAAATTAATTTTTAATCTAACAACGATATGATATTCTCTCGTGCCTAAAAATGTCGACCATTTCATTTTTGTTAATATTTTAATCAAAACTTATAATCATCCAAGAAGATAAGCTTCCAATAAACAATTAACTTTTCATCTTCATATGGATTTACTTCACTAATCTCATGCTCACCTTTTCTATTTTTCAAGAATTCATTACTGACGAGTTGATTCATTACTGACTGTTTGCATAGAAAAATCGCCGTATATTCTAATAACTGATTTGTATCAAATTCATTCAGTTTCAATCGACTTTACAAGATAAAAATTAATCTGATCCCACTACTTAGAACTTCTGGCTCAAATACCTGCTGCTTTGGATGACACACTCAAGCTTGTTTTGCTTGTTTTAGTAGCGTTATCGACAAGGCAAAAACAATATCCGATCTGATTTCACTTCGACTGTTATTCCGAGGTAAGCATCACTCCGTTGTAATTAAAAGATTGGGCAAGGACTTTTACCAAATGCCTAGAGTATAACAAAGTATAAAGCATTTCTTCGCAATAAATACTCTTGTATCGAATTTTTAACCAAATTTAATTCAAATAGTGGATAGGTTAAAAATCCGTTTCGATTTTAATGTTAGATGAGATTAAGATTACTTAGTTGTAACCGACATAATTCAAAAGATATTCTACTTTTTGATTGCCATTTATATTCGTCATTACAGAATTTAAATTCCGGGAAAACAACAAAAGATGTTAAAAAGATGTGGAAGAAAAATACTTGAAGATGGAGAAAACTATAAACCTGATAATGTAAAATTATAAGTATGTCGTTCAATAAAGTTTATAATGAAAAATATTTTGAAAAATTGTTCAATGCGAATTCGAATTATCTAGGATTTTGTGATTTGTATAACTGCAGATGGACTTTAGGTATTGTATTTAAAATTAAACTGTTTTTTAGGTAACTAGTTTTTCTTTTCTTTTCAAGAACTTAAATGGAAAGGTTTTTAAGCTAAGGATCACGAGAGATAACAAAAGACAAAATTTATTAAGAACTACAAAGTACAGGATATTGGGGAAAGCTATGATCGCTAATGTCCTGAAGAAGAAGAAGAAGAAGAAGAAGAAGAAGAAGAAGAAGAAGAAGAAGAAGAAGAAGAAGAAGAAGAAGAAGAAGAAGAAGAAGAAGAAGAAGAAGAAGAAGAAGAAGAAGAAGAAGAAGAAGAAGAAGAAGAAGAAGAAGAAGAAGAAGAAGAAGAAGAAGAAGAAGAAGAAGAAGAAGAAGAAGAAGAAGAAGAAGAAGAAGAAGAAGAAGAAGAAGAAGAAGAAGAAGAAGAAGAAGAAGAAGAAGAAGAAGAAGAAGAAGAAGAAGAAGAAGAAGAAGAAGAAGAAGAAGAAGAAGAAGAAGAAGAAGAAGAAGAAGAAGAAGAAGAAGAAGAAGAAGAAGAAGAAGAAGAAGAGAAGAAGAAGAAGAAGAAGAAGAAGAAGAAGAAGAAGAAGAAGAAGAAGAAGAAGAAGAAGAAGAAGAAGAAGAAGAAGAAGAAGAAGAAGAAGAAGAAGAAGAAGAAGAAGAAGAAGAAGAAGAAGAAGAAGAAGAAGAAGAAGAAGAAGAAGAAGAAGAAGAAGAAGAAGAAGAAGAAGAAGAAGAAGAAGAAGAAGAAGAAGAAGAAGAAGAAGAAGAAGAAGGATAATAATAATAATAATTATTATTATTATTTGCGTGCTGGATATTACCATAAAGAATAAGGCTCTTCGTCCCATTGGGGTTTGTGTGCCCAATAACCATGTTAAGCGGCCTGATTTGTTACGGTGGATTAAACGACATAAAGTCAGATAATTTCAGCGACCCCGACAGATGTCGTACAGGGACAAGATCTGGTGCTAACAACAGTGCTTAAACCATTTCAGAACTTTATAGGGTATTGTAATGTGCACCCTCAGTAGGTAGTGTGGACTTGGACGAATATGAGCGACTCGCCTACTTTCGAATGATTATCTGCTTGTAACATTATCAAAACCCAAAATAAGTCTACAGACGATTTCTCAATACCTAAATAACTAGTAAGTGACGTAGTGCTAAGATTCATAAAAACGAACTATTCTGAAGTTTTCCTCTATAAACTTATTTTCCCTTAAGCAGCACCAGTTCAGAATTGGATCTGCTGTGTTATGATTTCTGGCCTTATGACTTAAAAATAATGAAGACATAAGCGAAATATACATTTTACTTCCTTCAGCTAATAGAACTGAAGGAAGTAAAATTAACGGTTTTCTTACTTTGTCTTGACCGTTTAATTCAACAAATAGAAATTAAATTCGGATATCGATCGTTTTGCGTTTAAGGACACAAGTTTCCTGCAAACATATAACAACCAATACGTCGATACAAAATTGATCAATATTTCTGCTTCGTAGAGAAGAGAGTAACAGTAAATTAGTTTTAAGTTTAAAATCAAATGTAATTTGGCATAAGATATTTTAATAATTTAAATGGTATGTTTTATGAAACAAGATTTAAACCCTGCATTACGCTTTCTTGAAGGATGTTTTTGTCAATTTTTGTCTCAGAGCTGTTGCAAATCAGTTTGTTTTACGATTATTGCGAATGAGTTTCAAAATTGTTTTGACCCATTGCACTCCTATCAAGTCTCAACAATTTTACTTTGGTAAACTGACACATTCAACAGAAATATATCTTCCCGCAAGGATCAGAGGAGACAGTATTTTATTTCTTTGTTGGCGTAAAACTTTCATTCTACCAAGGAATTAAATCTCAGGTGTTTACTCCCCATAAAATCATTTATACACCACTGTGAAAATGATGTCAACTAATTTTAGTGTTCTAATTATTCCCATTCCATAAACCATTTATTTGAGACACTTCCAGTGCTTGATAGTGTTTCATTTTGCACTTCACATATTAATTAAGAAATCTTTTTTATCATAAGTCGCTTTTCATGTATGACTTTTTCCAATCTGTGACTGTTACCCAAAAACGAATGTCAGTTTTTACATAAATGCATCAGCATAAAACACTTTTATTTGTGCCCCACTGTTATTTAAAGTCCCGCCTCGGACAACCAGCCTGTATTTTTCACAGATCATAAAAATGCAAATATACAGAAACCTTGAAATATCTGACTAAACAAAAAGACAATTTTAATTGTCCATTTGTACATACAGCATTATACCGTTACTTCTCTCTGATCAATCAGTCAGTTATGTGCCATGCGTGATACACGCTTAGGCGATAAAGTATCTTTCAATGCATGACTGACGAGGCAGATTTTTTCCCGCAGTAGGCTGCCATTTCTTTTTGCCATAGACCAGTTGCTGTCCAAGGCTATAGAACGCTTAGCTGGAGGGAGATGAAGAGGATTCATACCTTTTTCAAGGGTATTAGCATTTAAAAGAATGTAAAGGATTTGACTGGAATTCGAACTCGGCTCTCCGATTCTTTGGTCTAAGCCGCTATTTATTACCCCACCATGCCTGAGACCCGTTTACTTAATTTATATTGATTAAAATGTTTAATTCGATAGCAAGGACGCAATAGTATATAACGGTGTCTCTGTAGGGTATCTAATAAACAATAACAAAATGTCTACCAGGACGCACTAATATTACGCCACAGTTTGACTGCCGTATGACATAAATTCATAAAAGCAATCAATAAGATAAATAGCGATTATTTTTCTCTGTAACTTGTGCTAAGATAGCGAAGAAAACAATTACGTTTTTTCACCTTGCTTGTCTCATGGAAAAAAAAGTGACAGACAACACCGATATTTACCATTAGCATTTCTCCCTTGCTCATCCTTTTTAAATTCTTTCTCTCAAATGAATCCTTGCATGATAATATATTCAAAGCGCATAATACTTGTTGCATTTAACTGATTGCAACACATATTCCAATCTTATACTCCAACAAACTAAAGCCTGGCTCTTCACATTGTAGTGAATCACCTTCATTCCCTCCGTATTCCATTTTGGTGAAATTTAAGTTCCATTCGAACAGTCTCTGTGGAACCGATTCTCAAGATTATGTTTCCCGATCACTACAATCTTTACTTATCTAGAATTAACCGTTGTCTTCCCTACATATCCACCTAAACTGTGCCTCTTACTCTGTAACCCTCTACCTCGAGTGACTCCTAGGTCTTGTACATGGTGAACATCACTGTAAAATATAATAATATTGCGAAATAAAATCACAGTCGCTGTACGTAAATTTTAATAAAAGGGAGAAATATTTACAAAATTTAAAAATGAAAATATAAAATTATTAATGCTTTTCTTCATTTTGCGTTTTATACGAATAAAACAAATTTGTACGAACTTCGCTTGAATGAAACTGCAAAATCTTCGAAGATTCCACAACTGATCTTGGAATATATGGAAGGTATGAAAGATATTTGAAGAATTTCATTTATTTATTCATTGATTGCCAAAAGATAGTTAAAACTTATTTTCAAAAATTTCCCAAAGATAATAATCTTTTTGAAAATATTCCTCATTTATGCCTTTTCCGTTTTACTCTCGTTGCCCTCGAATTTAACAGTTGTCTATGTCCTAGCAGGAAAAACAAAAACATACTGTGAATGCTTGCGTGTAGATTTCGTGTTTTGTCATGTTTTTCTTGAGTCTTTTAATATATTCAAAGAGTGATGTAATTTTATGTCAAAAAAACGTTCCCTTTGTAAATCCATTCAAGTAAAATTACACACTAATGGGAGTAGCTGTACGAGTCTTACCATATTTAGCCATTAAAGCATAACGATCACTGAACCATAATGTTCACAGTTTCTGACAGATGGTGTTTCTGTTCAGTAATGTGAATATATATTCGGCTATTTTAAATCTCGTAACCCTTTACTTTATTTTCTGTGAATGGCCATGATTTCTTGTGAAAGATAGTAGAGAGGATTCCCGTTGTCTTCTCCACGGTATTGAATTTAATGTTATCTTTATCCTAGACTGGCGGACAGCCATAGTTAAAAAGCTCAATCTGGGGAGATAAATGGATTCACACCTTTATCAAGAACAGTAGTGCGAAAATGAATACAAAAATATTCGGTCGAAACTTGAACTCGATTCGTCAATTCCACTTTCCGCACCGTTACACCACACACACATCCACATTTTCGATGTGTTAACGAAAAATCTTCACTTTCTTTCGGCAACGTCACACGGTGTCACGGTTCATAATGTCTTACCCGGTTAAATTTGTGATTCGCTTTTGAGGAATATAAACCTATGACAACACCACAAGGTTGGTCTTCTGATGGAATTATATCGTTTCACCATATGGATTATTTAACCGGCGTCAAAGATGACCCAGTGGCCCTGATATCAGCGCTATATACATTGCTGATTTTATAAAGATCATTTAAATCCTTAATGTGAGGATGTTTGACCTAAAGCGTATTTAGAAAATTTATTATCTTGAGCAGGGATGAAATTCAATCTTTCTAGAATCAGAAGGCTCTTAAAGGGGGGGGGGGTATTAAGACTAATATAGGTTTAGTGTGGAGAGTGAAAACGGCCAAATTATTTTCAAAGAGCCGACAAATATCTTAGGCAAATTTTATTCGTTAAGACTGACAAATAGAAATTGTTAGGGAAATATTTAACAGCAGATCAAGTTGCCACTCATAGAAGGCCATCTTAATACGTATTTAAATTTTGGTACCTTACCACGAAGGAGGAACTGTAATGGATAGCGGCTCGAATTGAGGAATTGAAGTTCCGAGTTCGAATTCCAGTCGAACCCATTACATTCAATTACGTGTTAATACCCTTGAGAAAGGTATGAAACCTCTTCTTCTCCCCCCAGCTATGGGTAAATAGCAGGAGAGACCGTGTTTTATAGCAACTGGTCTACCGCAGAAAGTAAAGGCAACCAAGTGCGGGAAAAAATCTGCCTCATCAGTTATGTATCGAAAGATACATGATCGCCTAAGCGTGTATACATGCATGGCACATAACTGACTGACTGACCTTACCACGGTTTTTGCATGTATATAAATTGTCAATGATGTTTGTTCATGCTGTGGAATGCATAGTATGTCTGTGGCTTGAGACGCAAACGATGTGCACCATGAGATTATATGGTGTTGTCACTAACATTTCGAACCTGCGAAATATTAGATTTCATGATACTGGACACCGAAGAAACACTGCAAGAAAATGAAGAGGGTGGGGAATAAAGAAAGAATTAAAAAAAAAAAAAGAAAGCAGAAGTGCGTTTCAAGTTTATTAGGATAATCAGTTAGGCAAATATTCCGAAGATGGTTCTATTGGAATGTAGGTTGAGATTTGTTTCCAAGCATCTCGAACGAGCCAAAAGAAGATTAATTGAAGTTAAGATGAGGCTTAATATAGAATTTTTGGTAGGGACACATAGGGATCCGAAATAATCAAAGAAAGTCGCCTGGTCAAAACACTTCCAATCATGGAATGGGATTTTGTGGATGAAGAATTTCCATTTATCCTTCTTTAATCGATCCATGTATAATCAGCTTCCATTTTCTGCCAACGGACAATGGCGGCGAAGCGTTTTATAGGTGTGTGCGTTCGTGTGTGTGTGTGTGCGCGCGCGCGCGCGTGCGTGCGCGTGCGGTGAATTATGTGCGCAAACTCGTACCATTTACGCAATAAAAGCATTTGTTCTTCTTTATTTGTGGCGTGACACAGCGACCAGTTTATATATATATATATATATATATATATATATATATATATATATATATATATATATATATATATATATATATATAGATAGATAGATAGATGTATTTGCATATGCATCGTCACTATATATGGTTAGGACAAATGTAAATTTGAATATATATCTGAATGTGTATGCTGTTGTTATCATAAAAGCACATTAAATGTATATTGTATACTAGTGTAGGTCAAATCACACAACTTTTTCCTTCGATTTAAGCTCTGGATTTACCAGTAAGTGCGTTTTATTGCTGTGAAAGGATTCTTTAATATCTGTATCGACCTGCAAATCCGTATCATATATATATATGTGTGTGTGTGTGTGTTATTGAGAGTAACTGAAAATGTACTTCTGTTAGGTTTCTTATTTTGTTTTTCTTCTGTCCCAACAAGATAATTATTTTTTGAACATCATGTATAGAGAAATTATTCAAAAGAATTTTCGTTTTGAACGCTTTCAGCTAATCTATTTCCATTACTTTTAAATGTTTTCTACAATTAGAAGCATGTATCATGTTCACGCTTTCGACAAGTATTTTTCGTATAGAAGTATCAAAATCACAATCATAATTCATGCTTCTAAGTCTATAAAACTTGTAAAAATAACAAAATCCCTAAAATATTATTAAGAACATCAACTATAAAAACGGACATAATGCGCTGACCGTTTTCGGGAATTAAATTATTTCTACGTATCGGCAAACTACGCATTGAAAATGCTTTAAAGTGGCTACTAAATTAGACTAAAGTGCTCGGAACGAACAATCACTTGGAACTAACTCCATACGCTATGTCCCAAAACGAAATCTCACCTCGGCATAGAAATAAACTACAATTAAAAAAAACAAAAAAAACATAACGTAAATGCTTTGTCAGTCAAATTCAATAAAAGATATATCAGAGAAGGATTGTTGAAGAAATATTCAATATACATACATACATATATGTATGAATATATATATATATATATATATATATATATATATATATATATATATATATATGGTATGTGTGTGTGTGTGAGTGTCAATCATATTTCATGTAAAATCTATCTGTAAAATGACGATATGAATAAATGTATGAATCTATTTAAAAAAAGTAATTTAACTCGGATTCAAATAGATTCACAGATTTTCGGTTTAAACAGGAATTTAGGCTTACTCAAATAATACAATTTCCACAGGAATTCTTCTGCAAACCCTCTACATCATGAATCATGAAACAGCTGTCTAAAAACTATCAAATCTCTTCGGTAATATAATACATGCGGAAAAAATACAAATTCCCTGAAAAAAAAAAGGCCCACTTCATTTTTCATTTATTTATTTCTTGTCTAGTTGAGATAGGACACAGGCGTATCCCGAAATTCCGATTTTTAAAATCTTTCTAATCATTTGGGTCAAATTGCCTTCAAACATACAATAAATATTATTAGTTTTATTATCAACTAGCAGCATGGCCTAGCGTTGCCCATGCTTGATTCAAAAATCGTACGACACATACAGCAATCGCTATCACTTGACTTAAAATATTTTTGCCCTTCCTTGCCTTTAAAGGATTGCACTTTTCCGTGCTGATGTTGCTACATGCCTTACTTCTTGCCTATCTCACACTTCGAATTTTTCTAGGCTCTATACTAAACATTAAATCTGTTACGAAAAAAGAAGTAAACAAAATGAACACAAAAAGATCAGCTTTAAAAACGGACTCGTAACTGGAAAAACAATGAAAAAAGAATGTTAACGACAAATACTTTTTCAGACCCAACACAGTTCTGCAGAATCAAAATCAACGTTGAGTTTAAGCAAGCGAATGAGCCAATTGGAGTAAAGTGCCATGCAGATTTAAATTTTTCCCACTTGTGACGAATGCAGCTTTCGATATTTTTGCATGCTATCATGCTAGTTAACATTCGTGTCAGTCATTTGTTGGCTTTTACGCTGGCCAATAGAATCTTCCTGTCTATTCATGGCAGCCAGATAAAGGCTCTCACTCTGGCCAGTAGAAAATGGCCACAAACTACATGAAAACTGCCGTAGAAGCATGAAAAAATCGATTATTTCCATTATCGATGGGAGTTGGGAAATGCAAAGTCGGTCTTGGCCTTTCCGCTAACTTGGAGCATGTGCATGTAAATTTTGGTGCAAATCCGTCGAAAATTGCGGCCGTGCATTCGTTACACACACACACACACACACACACATCTTGCTTTTTATAGATAGAGATATTATTTTTGTTGTTGTTGTTTTTATCTCACAAATTTCTTTTAACGGCCCATTATATCCACGTATTATAAGAAGCATATGTGGACAATGTTTCTTTACTATTATATATATGTGTGTGTGTGCGTGCGCGCACACATGCGTGTGTGTGTGTGTGTTTGCTTGTATTTTCGAAACAACATCTGAAAGCAACAGCTGTATTAATTTCAATTTGAAAGTCTAATTTCATACAAATCAACGTGTAACACGAGAATACCCGAAGCAAGTTTTCAATCGAGCTGAATCGTTAGATTATTTCTTTAACTGTTTAATATTTTCCATTAAGAACAAAATTTGATTTGCTGTCTTTTTGACTTTGCATATTTAGAGAGGAAGATTGCGATTTACGTTAATTCATTCAACTACTTCGTTTTACGTCTTTCTTTCTTTGCTCTTTCCTTGTGCTTACTTATATTTGGCATTGTAAAAGTGTTCAGGATAATATACAACTGATCAGAAAAGTCAGCGATTAATTACGACGAAAAGTAAATAAAAAAAAAACAGGCTAACCTATGCCAAATGATACAGTTGTATGACAGAACAACCCATGTATCTATATTATCTCTCTCTCTCTCTCTCTCTCTCTATCTCCCTCTGTATATATATGTGTGTGTGTGATAAAATGAACTAAAGAACGAAGTAGAAAATGAATCTTAATCTAACATGTTTCATTTTTACTAAGCCTTCGTCAATGATCGATCGAAATTAGAAATGAAAAAGCAAAGAAACACAGTACTGGAATGTTTTTTGCTATTTCTCATTGGTCAGACACGCGTCACGTGCATAGACAATATATATGTGTGTGTGCGTGTGTTGCTATCTCCCCAAAAAGCGATACCTAAGGTTTAAAATACATTTTTAAAAATGAAAAACATTTCTTGAAGATTTATTTTAGGTTTGAATTTCAAGATAATAGACTCAAGTTAATATTTCCAAGAAGCAAAATACTTTTCTGAATTTCAAATCGAATTTAAATTGATTGGAATGACATTTTTAATCGTTAAACTTGCTAAAAATCGAACATTTTAGTGAATCTGCCGTCAAATGTTTCTCTTTATTAAATATCTTTAAAAAATAAAATATACTTTTCTGAAACTTTATTTGGGGAAGATTATTATATTTAAAGTTTAATTAATCTGATTTGAAACAAATATTACTTTTGGATTAAAATATCGCAGAAAAGCATTTCTTATCACAGATGTGGGTGTTTTTATGAGGTGTTGGCAACTCTTCTTCGAGACTGATTTTGGGATTTATTTCGACGAGGGACATACCTGTAAAATTACTTGACGTATATAACGTGACCATCTATATGCACACACACACGCACGCACTCCCCCATATATATATATATATATATATATATATATATATATATATATATATATATATATATATATATACTCAGTAACCTTATAAATTTAGGATATTCCAAGAAACCTGTTTTATTGAATTTTATGTATTTCGGCTTTATAATCTTATTTACGAAAACGCTCGTTAAGATAATGTTAGGAAATTACCAATAAATTTTAAATTTATTAGAGTTACCGTTCTTAATTTTTAATAATGTAGATTAACGTCCGTATTTATAAAAATTGGTACGATTGTACTAACACAAAAAAGTTCAATATTCTTTTTAAAATGCTGGAGTAGCTGAATTGTAGTAATCTTTTCCATTTATGATTAGTAAATATAGTTTTTACGTAATAATAGCATCACCTAACCACTACAAATTAACATAGCTTTTTATAAAATTCTAAACTTTATAAATTATTTTAATTAATTTACAAAAAATGAAAACAATTTTTGTAAAGTTTCATAATTCATCGAAATTTTTTTCTTAAGACAATATTGTATATATTAGGTTGGTGCAAAAATAATGACGTAATAATGTCGTTTTTTGACGTTAAAAAAATACGTCAAAAAACGACATTATTACGTCATTATTTTTGCACGAACCTAATAATATAGCTTATTCATAAAAGCAATTAAAAGCTTTTCTAATTAAATAATATCTTAGTTTTATTTAAATTTTTTTATAATTGAAAGCAGATTTTCGGTAACTCGTCATCCTGTTTTACAAGAAAAGAAAATTGATGATTTAAATTCTTATAACTAATATACAAATTAACCCCGACAAAAATGAATTTGTGGAAATTTTATAAAATTAAATGTGAAGAGTATCTGTTACTCTTCACATTTAATTTTATAAAATTTCCACAAATTACTAGAATTTTATAAAATTTCCACAAAAGAAAATTACTAGAATTTTATAAAAAAGAAACATTTATAAAATAATTTCATTCATGCGTGAATAAGTCCAGAAAGTTTCATTAAATTCGACAATTATTTGATTTTTGCAAGAATTTCCAAGTCAATGTGCAAAAAGACGCTAAAATTTCCTATGCTAATTCATAGTCACCCACTGAAGCAAGAAAAATTTGAACCAAAATTTTGTAGGTTCTAAACACGATTAAAAAAAATATAATTTAATAATTGAAAAACCTTTAGGCTTTCCTTTTAATAATAACATAAAGATTTTGACTATAGGTTTTGGGTATTTTTTCATCATAATGAGAATACATCTTATTTTAACGAATCTTTGGCGGTACTTATATATATCAGGTGTCTGGTAGGTTTAGATAAATTCCTGTCCTTTAATCTGTTACATATTTCAGATTTATTACATTGTTTTTTTCTTGGTTTTTGTTTTATTGTTTGTTAGTTTTTCTTGTTAAATTGTTTTGGGTCACTTGGCAGGCATGTTGATTGTGTTTTTTGCATATATATATATATATATATATATATATATATATAGTAAGGTAATGAAGGGTTTGGTAATCCATGTGGATAATTACAAAGAGGATATAATCCAGAGAGCTCAATGTAACACCAGAGCAAATATTAATTAAATGATTAAGAAGGAGATAAACTTAAGGTTCCATGACTATAATTCATTTCCCTAGAAAATATATTTTTCCTGCTTCATCAGGTCACATCTCTAGTTACAAAAGAATTAAGCTTCTTTTATTTTTTATATAAGTTTTTTAGGGAAAGTTTTAGATTGGCATAAGGTGACGGAGGTGGTGGGAGGAATATGGAAAAGTCTATCTTGGAAATGTAAAGTAGGGTTAAGGTTATTTTGAAACCTTTATAATTTACTTAGGTTCAAGTGTACTCAGTTGTCTGATCTCTAAAACTGCAGTATCCCTCCTTGTCTATTATTTTCACTTCATTCCACAGAGTTTGATGACTACCTTTTTCCCTCCATACATGATCAGCCAGGCTTCATTCCATCTTCTCTCTCGTCATTACAGTTTTTCTATATTCCTTCAGCCTTACTTTTGAGGGGTGGCTAGTTTCACCTTTATATTCTTTGCCACAACTCCAAGGAATGTTTACCTGGATCACCATACATCTGATAAAGACCAGAGGACACAAAAGACGAAACATTGTGATATTAATAAGTCTGCATGTAAATAAAGTAAACATTGATGATTCCTTTTTATCTCAGAAGTTCAGACAAAAATTAGAAAATATGGCAGCTTATGAAAAAATTCTTCAGTTTTGTAGCACGCAAGAACAATATAATTTTCATTTGCATCTCTTTTCGGCTTAAAATGAATAGATGACTGATGCAGAGAAAAAAAAAGTTTAAAATGTATTTCTGGTGTTTTTATCAAATATAAAATATTTTCATTTCGGTTTAATAAAATATCTGCTTCAGTCCAAATGTCATCTGGTGTCAAACATATTTTAAATCATTTTCTTGTTGCGTGTAATTGAATAACAATAGAATGTTAATTGTCACCAGATGACTTGCAAAGGAAATGTACATATGTTATACTTCGCCCAAAACGTCATTAAGGTAGAATAACACTTTTAGCGTTGCCTATATTATTTATTACTTATTTCTATTGTTTAAAGCCAGAGACAAGGAAGTATGTTAACACTCATTCCCATGAAAATGGTACGCGTTTCTACAACTTGTATGCTTTTCTCTTTTTTTTTATTTTGGTTGAGAAAATATATGTATAAACATACACATGGACAGCTAACTAAATGTCATTGATTACCAATTATATATATATATATATATATATATATATATATATATATATATATATATATATATATATAAAAGGAAAGAAGACAATAAGAAAACCGTGTAGTTTTAGATGTTTCGTCCAATGTAGACTTTTTCAATGCAAAAATAACGAAAGTATCTATAAACAACATAGAATTTAGAATCCGTCAACACAACAATACAAACAATTCTCTTCAAACATAAAATAACTGACCTAAGTATTCACTTGACCATATGAATATACAATAGTGTTTTTAAATTCTTCTAGTTGCCTTTTTTCCTTTATACATATTGTCTTTTTTACAGGTTAATTCAGAATTTTTTTTACATATATCTGTGTGCTTGTGTGTGTGTAAATTTTTCAGATAGCGTAAAAGGACAACATGAATAAAGACAAAAGGAAAATTTATCTTAGCCGATGCGTTTCTTCCTCTCGGGGATTTTACTAAGGCAAATGCATTTGCCTTGTTAAAGTCCCTCAGAAGATGAAACGCTTGGGCTAAGATAAGTTTTCTTTTTGTCTTTATTCATATATGTGGGTACATTGCAAAGGAATCAACAGAAGCAGTGTGTAAGACAACTATTGAGCCAAAAGTGAACCTCAAGAACTCATTGACGCACTTCAAGAATCGGTTATCCCACAATATCACGGTGGACGATTTTTTTAAACCGCCGAAAGTTTCTGGTACTTCATAGGATTAAATATTCAAGACTAAACACTGTATTGAATGTCGTGTTCACCAACAGGACAGCTACCCCCACTTTTCTACAATCTTACGGAGAATGTGATTTATGATACCTACAATAATTTCATGAGGTATAATATTTTGTCATAGGTGAAGGACAACTACCCAGAGAGTAAATATTTGTGCACCCAAGACGATGCTCCTTGTAATACAGTTAGGAAGGTGACGATTTCTGGTTAGAGAATTTCTGCCAATCCCCACCCTTATACTCGAACAAAGAACAATTAGGCTCTCAAGAAAGAGTTGGAAAAAGATATCTATGAATTTTGTATTTAAAATTTATGCAGTTTTTCAAGATCATGTTAATACTGTAATTAATAATAATGAAAGGCATACTGAATAAATTATTCAGTTTGATATTATTTCTGAACTTTATTAATTATTAACATCCTTTTATATAAATAGGTTTATTTATGCATAAAAGTTTCAAATATCGCAATAGTCTTGCAAGTTTTGCTTGACCATTCCTCAAATGGAGAACTGGAACTGCCCAAACCTCACTTTACAGCCTACACAGCGTTCAAATGCTCGACACTGCAGCCTTGTGTGTGATGAACTGTTTTCCATTCTACAAGCCTTCCCCAAGGAAGAAATGTTACTAATCTCTCAGTTGAACTACATTCTTTGGTTCCACCAGTCGAGACTTTCAAGGCTAGCAGCCACCACACCATATACACAGAGTCGACTTATCCTCGTTCCTTTCATTTACCATTGGTGTAGAGCATGTTTCACTCGGACAGCTTATTCCTGATAACTGCTGCATTGTAGAATGCTTCTCTGGTCTCTACTATCGTAACCTCTTCAAATCGGGAGTCAACTGTTATCTACTTATACTCATAATAGGCACTCGAGTAAAAAGGCCTGTTTATGTGTCTCATTCCTTTTTCCAGTCTGCGTTTAGCGTTGGACATGCGCACCTAATTTATGAAGAAAGTTTCCAAAGTTCATATTCTTTTTGTTTGAGTCCTTTTGACTATCATTTTCATTATCAACGATCATTTATAATAGGGATAAGCATTTTATAAGCTTCATCCTGGTATTTTTAATTTAAATATTCATTTATTGTAGACAAATGCTGACATATGTGGAGCAATTTTTAAAAATATTACGTTGTTAGGATTCACAAGATAGATAGATAGATAGATAGATAGATAGATAGATAGATAGGTGCGAATTCAAAACTGATACTAATACGCATTAATCATGTAGAGTAAACGAAATAACGAAAACCATATAGAAAGGATACGTTTTTTCCAGAAATAGAGAAACGTGTTAAAAAGTCACTCATCTCTTGTGGAAACATATTTTGTTAATGAGTATTGGAAGCTGCTGACATGGAGATATGAATGCATAAAATATTCCATGCAAACACTTGAAGCAAAATGCAGAGACAATGACATAAAACTGGAACTCCTTCAGGTTAGCAGAGGTTTTATTGCAGCCGCTGTGGAAAAATATCGCCTGTCTGCTAAATGTTTGACCGGTCATCGCCATTCCTGTACGAGGCGTAAAATATTCTCGTAAATTTTATTCCCGAAGGCAAGCAATTATATATTTCAACTGTTTGGCGTCATAGTGGATTATTTCATGTCAAAAGAACTTCTTGACTTTATTGATATTTTGTTTTTAAATTTGTTTTTGTCTCCAAAAAGCCTCCATGTATTTATTTTATTTTTAATTTTCAATGGAGAATTATTAGTCTTAGGCGGGGAATTTTATTTACATTTTAAAGATTTTTTTTAAATGAAACACAAAACTCGTTCTTTTTACTCCATTTTATCTCTCTTTTTTGTTCTCCATTTTATCATTTTTTTTTTACTTAATTTTATCTGTCTTTCCCGACTCCATTTTATCTCTCTTTTTTGTTCTCCATTTTATCTTTTTTTTTTACTTAATTTTATCTGTCTTTCCCGACCCCATTTTATCTCTCTTTTTTGTTCTCCATTTTATCTTTTTTTTTTACTTAATTTTATCTGTCTTTCCCGACTCCATTTTATCTCTCTTTTTTGTTCTCCATTTTATTTTATTTTTTTAATTAATTTTAGCTGTCTTTCCCGACTCCATTTTATCTCACTTTTTTGTTCTCCATTTTCCTTTTTTTTTTACTTAATTTTATCTGTCTTTCCCGACTCCATTTTATCTCTCTTTTTTTTCTCCATTTTATCTTTTTTTTTACTTAATTTCATCTGTCTTTCCCGACTCCATTTTATCTGTCTTTTTTGTTCTACATTTTCCTTTTTTTTTTACTTAATTTTATCTGTCTTTCCCGACTCCATTTTATCTCTCTTTTTTGTTCTCAATTTTATCTTTTTTTTTAATTTTATCTGTTTTTCTTGACTCCATTTTATCTCTTTTTTTGTTCTCCATTTTATCTTTTTTCTTTTACTTAATTTTAGCTGTCTTTCCCGACTCGATTTTATCTTTTTTTGTTCTCCATTTTATCTTTTTTTTTTCTTAATTTTATCTGTCTTTCCCGACTCCATTTTATCTCTCTTTTTTGTTCTCCATTTTATCTTTTTTTTTTTTACTTAATTTTATCTGTCTTTCCCGACTCCATTTTATCTCTCTTTTTTGTTTTCCCTTTTATATTTTTTTTTTTACTTAATTTTATCTGTCTTTCCCGACTCCATTTTATCTCTCTTTTTTGTTCTCCATTTTATCTTTTTTCTTTTACTTAATTTTATCTGTCTTTCCCGACTCCATTTTATCTCTCTTATTTGTTCTGCATTTTCCTTTTTTTTTTACTTAATTTTATCTGTCTTTCCCGACTCCATTTTATCTCTCTTTTTTGTTCTCCATTTTATTTTATTTTTTTAC
Organism: Acanthosepion lycidas; assembly: GCA_963932145.1. Lineage (NCBI taxonomy): Eukaryota > Metazoa > Mollusca > Cephalopoda > Sepiida > Sepiidae > Acanthosepion > Acanthosepion lycidas. Next base: position 52,884,572 of record OZ010598.1, on the reverse strand, counting down.
TTAATTTTATCTGTCTTTCCCGACTTCATTTTATCTCTCTATTTTGTTCTCCATTTTCCTTTTTTTTTCCTTAATTTTATCTTTCTTTCCCGACTCCATTTTATCTCTCTTTTTTGTTCTCCATTTTATCTTTTTTTTTACTTAATTTTATCTATCTTTCCCGACTCCATTTTTCTCTCATTTTTGTTCTCCATTTTATCTTTTTTTTTACTTAATTTTATCTGTCTTTCCCGACTCCATTTTATCTCTCTTTTTTGTTCTCCATTTTATCTTTTTTTTTTACTTAATTTTATCTGTCTTTCCCGACTCCATTTTATCTCTCTTTTTTGTTCTCCATTTTATTTTATTTTTTTACTTAATTTTATCTGTCTTTCCCGACTCAATTTTACCTCACTTTTTTGTTCTCCATTTTCCTTTTTTTTTTACTTAATTTTATCTGTCTTTCCCGACTCCATTTTATCTCTCTTTTTTTTCTCCATTTTATCTTATTTTTTACTTAATTTCATCTGTCTTTCCCGACTCCATTTTATCTGTCTTTTTTGTTCTCCATTTTCCTTTTTTTTTTACTTAATTTTATCTGTCTTTCCCGACTCCATTTTATCTCTCTTTTTTGTTCTCAATTTTATCTTTTTTTTTAATTTTATCTGTTTTTCTTGACTCCATTTTATCTCTTTTTTTGTTCTCCATTTTATCTTTTTTCTTTTACTTAATTTTAGCTGTCTTTCCCGACTCGATTTTATCTTTTTTTGTTCTCCATTTTATCTTTTCTTTTACTTAATTTTATCTGTCTTTCCCGACTCCATTTTATCTCTCTTTTTTGTTTTCCCTTTTATATTTTTTTTTTTACTTAATTTTATCTGTCTTTCCCGACTCCATTTTATCTCTCTTTTTTGTTCTCCATTTTATCTTTTTTCTTTTACTTAATTTTATCTGTCTTTCCCGACTCCATTTTATCTCTCTTTCTTGTTCTGCATTTTCCTTTTTTTTTTACTTAAATTTATCTGTCTTTCCCGACTCCATTTTATCTCTCTTTTTTGTTCTCCATTTTCCTTTTTTTTTCCTTAATTTTATCTTTCTTTCCCGACTCCATTTTATCTCTCTTTTTTGTTCTCCATTTTATCTTTTTTTTTACTTAATTTTATCTATCTTTCCCGACTCCATTTTTCTCTCATTTTTGTTCTCCATTTTATCTTTTTTCTTTTACTTAATTTTATCTGTCTTTCCCGACTCCATTTTATCTCTCTTTTTTGTTTTCCCTTTTATATTTTTTTTTTTACTTAATTTTATCTGTCTTTCCCGACTCCATTTTATCTCTCTTTTTTGTTCTCCATTTTATCTTTTTTCTTTTACTTAATTTTATCTGTCTTTCCCGACTCCATTTTATCTCTCTTTTTTGTTCTGCATTTTCCTTTTTTTTTTACTTAAATTTATCTGTCTTTCCCGACTCCATTTTATCTCTCTTTTTTGTTCTCCATTTTCCTATTTTTTCCTTAATTTTATCTTTCTTTCCCGACTCCATTTTATCTCTCTTTTTTGTTCTCAATTTTATCTTTTTTTTTAATTTTATCTGTTTTTCTTGACTCCAATTTATCTCTGTTTTTTGTTCTCCATTTTATCTTTTTACTTTTACTTAATTTTATCTGTCTTTCCCGACTCCATTTTATCTCTCTTTTTTGTTCTCCATTTTATCTTTTTTTTTACTTAATTTTATCTGTCTTCCCGACTCCATTTTATCTCTCTTTTTTGTTCTCCATTTTCCTTTTTTTTTTACTTAATTTTATCTATCTTTCCCGACTCCATTTTATCTCTCTTTTTTGTTCTCAATTTTATCTTTTTTTTTAATTTTATCTGTTTTTCTTGACTCCAATTTATCTCTTTTTTTGTTCTCCATTTTATCTTTTTTCTTTTACTTAATTTTAGCTGTCTTTCCCGACTCCCTTTTATCTCTCTTTTTTGTTTTCCATTTAACTTTTTTTTTTTTACTTAATTTTATCTGTCTTTCCCGACTCCATTTTATCTCTATTTTTTGTACTCCCTTTTATATTTTTTTTTTTACTTAATTTTATCTGTCTTTCCCGACTCCATTTTATCTCTCTTTTTTGTTCTCCATTTTATCTTTTTTCTTTTACTTAATTTTATCTGTCTTTCCCGACTCCATTTTATCTCTCTTTTTTGTTCTCCATTTTATCTTTTTTTTTTACTTAATTTTATCTGTCTTTCCCGACTCCATTTTATCTCTCTTTTTTGTTCTCCCTTTTATATATTTTTTTTTACTTAATTTTATCTGTCTTTCCCGACTACATTTTATCTCTCTTTTTTGTTCTCCATTTTATCTTTTTTCTTTTACTTAATTTTATCTGTCTTTCCCGACTCCATTTTATCTCTCTTTTTTGTTCTCCCTTTTATATTTTTTATTTTACTTAATTTTATCTGTCTTTCCCGACTCCATTTTATCTCTCTTTTTTGTTCGCCATTTTATCTTTTTTTTTTACTTAATTTTATCTGTCTTTCCCGACTCCCTTTTATCTCTCTTTTTTGTTTTCCATTTAACTTTTTTTTTTTTACTTAATTTTATCTGTCTTTCCAGACTCGATTTTATCTCTCTTTTTTGTTCTCCATTTTATCTTTTTATTTTACTTAATTTTATCTGTCTTTCCCGACTCCATTTTATCTCTCTTTTTTGTTCGCCATTTTATCTTTTTTTTTTACTTAATTTTATCTGTCTTTCCCGACTCCATTTTATCTCTCTTTTTTGTTCTCCCTTTTATATTTTTTTTTTTACTTAATTTTATCTGTCTTTCCCGACTCCATTTTATCTCTCTTTTTTGTTCTCCATTTTATCTTTTTTCTTTTACTTAATTTTATCTGTCTTTCCCGACTCCATTTTATCTCTCTTTTTTGTTCTCCATTTTATCTTTTTTCTTTTACTTAATTTTATCTGTCTTTCCCGACTCCATTTTATCTCTCATTTTGTTCTCCATTTTATCTTTTTTTTTACTTAATTTTATCTATCTTTCCCGACTCCATTTTTCTCTCATTTTTGTTCTCCATTTTATCTTTTTTTTTACTTAATTTTATCTGTCTTTCCCGACTCCATTTTATCTCTCTTTTTTGTTCTCCATTTTCCTTTTTTTTTACTTAATTTTATCTATCTTTCCCGACTCCCTTTTATCTCTCTTTTTTGTTTTCCATTTAACTTTTTTTTTTTTACTTAATTTTATCTGTCTTTCCAGACTCGATTTTATCTCTCTTTTTTGTTCTCCATTTTATCTTTTTATTTTACTTAATTTTATCTGTCTTTCCCGACTCCATTTTATCTCTCTTTTTTGTTCGCCATTTTATCTTTTTTTTTACTTAATTTTATCTGTCTTTCCCGACTCCATTTTATCTCTCTTTTTTGTTCTCCCTTTTATATTTTTTTTTTTACTTAATTTTATCTGTCTTTCCCGACTCCATTTTATCTCTCTTTTTTGTTCTCCATTTTATCTTTTTTCTTTTACTTAATTTTATCTGTCTTTCCCGACTCCATTTTATCTCTCTTTTTTGTTCTCCATTTTATCTTTTTTCTTTTACTTAATTTTATCTGTCTTTCCCGACTCCATTTTATCTCTCTTTTTTGTTCTCCATTTTATCTTTTTTTTTACTTAATTTTATCTATCTTTCCCGACTCCATTTTTCTCTCATTTTTGTTCTCCATTTTATCTTTTTTTTTACTTAATTTTATCTGTCTTTCCCGACTCCATTTTATCTCTGTTTTTTGTTCTCCATTTTATCTTTTTTCTTTTACTTAATTTTATCTGTCTTTCCCGACTCCATTTTATCTCTCTTTTTTGTTCTCCCTTTTATATTTTTTTTTTTACTTAATTTTATCTGTCTTCCCGACTCCATTTTATCTCTCTTTTTTGTTCTCCATTTTCCTTTTTTTTTACTTAATTTTATCTATCTTTCCCGACTCCATTTTATCTCTCTTTTTTGTTCTCAATTTTATCTTTTTTTTTAATTTTATCTGTTTTTCTTGACTCCATTTTATCTCTTTTTTTGTTCTCCATTTTATCTTTTTTCTTTTACTTAATTTTAGCTGTCTTTCCCGACTCGATTTTATCTTTTTTTGTTCTCCATTTTATTTTTTTTTTCTTAATTTGATCTGTCTTTCCCGACTCCATTTTATCTCTCTTTTTTGTTCTCCATTTTATCTTTTTTTTTTTTACTTAATTTTATCTGTCTTTCCCGACTCCATTTTATCTCTCTTTTTTGTTCTGCATTTTCCTTTTTTTTTTTACTTAATTTTATCTGTCTTTCCCGACTCCATTTTGTCTCTCTTTTTTGTTCTCCATTTTATCTTTTTTTTTTACTTAATTTTATCTGTCTTTCCCGACTCCATTTTATCTCTCTTTTTTGTTTTCCCTTTTATATTTTTTTTTTTACTTAATTTTATCTGTCTTTCCCGACTCCATTTTATCTCTCTTTTTTGTTCTCCATTTTATCTTTTTTCTTTTACTTAATTTTATCTTTCTTTCCCGACTCCATTTTATCTCTCTTTTTTGTTCTCCATTTTATCTTTTTTTTTACTTAATTTTATCTATCTTTCCCGACTCCATTTTTCTCTCATGTTTGTTCTCCATTTTATCTTTTTTTTTACTTAATTTTATCTGTCTTTCCCGACTCCATTTTATCTCTGTTTTTTGTTCTCCATTTTATCTTGTTACTTTTACTTAATTTTATCTGTCTTTCCCGACTCCATTTTATCTCTCTTTTTTGTTCTCCATTTTATCTTTTTTTTTACTTAATTTTATCTGTCTTCCCGACTCCATTTTATCTCTCTTTTTTGTTCTCCATTTTCCTTTTTTTTTTTACTTAATTTTATCTATCTTTCCCGACTCCATTTTATCTCTCTTTTTTGTTCTCAATTTTATCTTTTTTTTTAATTTTATCTGTTTTTCTTGACTCCAATTTATCTCTTTTTTTGTTCTCCATTTTATCTTTTTCTTTTACTTAATTTTAGCTGTCTTTCCCGACTCCCTTTTATCTCTCTTTTTTGTTTTCCATTTAACTTTTTTTTTTTACTTAATTTTATCTGTCTTTCCCGACTCCATTTTATCTCTCTTTTTTGTTCTCCATTTTCCTTTTTTTTTACTTAATTTTATCTGTCTTTCCCGACTCCATTTTATCTCTATTTTTTGTTCTCAATTTTATCTTTTTTTTTAATTTTATCGGTTTTTCTTGACTCCATTTTATCTCTTTTTTTGTTCTCCATTTTATCTTTTTTCTTTTACTTAATTTTAGCTGTCTTTCCCGACTCGATTTTATCTTATTTTGTTCTCCATTTTATCTTTTTTTTTTCTTAATTTTATCTGTCTTTCCCGACTCCATATTATCTCTCTTTTTTGTTCTCCATTTTATCTTTTTTTTTTTACTTAATTTTATCTGTCTTTCCCGACTCCATTTTATCTCTCTTTTTTGTTCTGCATTTTCCTTTTTTTTTTAACTTAATTTTATCTGTCTTTCCCGACTCCATTTTGTCTCTCTTTTTTTTTCTCCATTTTATCTTTTTTTTTTTACTTAATTTTATCTGTCTTTCCCGACTCCATTTTATCTCTCTTTTTTGTTCTCCATTTTCCTTTTTTTTTACTTAATTTTATCTGTCTTTCCCGACTCCATTTTACCTCTCTTTTTTGTTCTCCATTTTATCTTTTTTTTTTTACTTCATTTAATCTGTCTTTCCGGACTCCATTTTATCTCTCTTTTTTGTTCTCAATTTTATCTTTTTTTTTAATTTTATCGGTTTTTCTTGACTCCATTTTATCTCTTTTTTTGTTCTCCATTTTATCTTTTTTCTTTTACTTAATTTTAGCTGTCTTTCCCGACTCGATTTTATCTTTTTTTGTTCTCCATTTAATCTTTTTTTCTTCTTAATTTTATCTGTCTTTCCCGACTCCATTTTATATCTCTTTTTTGTTCTCCATTTTATCTTTTTTTTTTTTACTTAATTTTATCTGTCTTTCCCGACTCCATTTTATCTCTCTTTTTTGTTTTCCATTTTATCTTTTTTTTTTTACTTAATTTTATCTGTCTTTCCCGACTCCATTTTATCTCTCTTTTTTGTTCGCCATTTTATCTTTTTTTTTTACTTAATTTTATCTGTCTTTCCCGACTCCATTTTATCTCTCTTTTTTGTTCTCCATTTTATCTTTTTTCTTTTACTTAATTTTATCTGTCTTTCCCGACTCCATTTTATCTCTCTTTTTTGTTCTCCATTTTATCTTTTTTTTTACTTAATTTTATCTGTCTTTCCCGACTCCATTTTTCTCTCATTTTTGTTCTCCATTTTATCTTTTTTTTACTTAATTTTATCTGTCTTTCCCGACTCCATTTTATCTCTCTTTTTTGTTCTCCATTTTATCTTTTTTTTTTTACTTAATTTTATCTGTCTTTCCCGACTCCATTTTATCTCTCTTTTTTGTTCTCCATTTTATCTTTTTTTTTACTTAATTTTATCTGTCTTTCCCGACTCCATTTTATCTCTCTTTTTTGTTTTCCATTTTATCTTTTTTTTTTTACTTAATTTTATCTGTCTTTCCCGACTCCATTTTATCTCTCTTTTTTGTTCGCCATTTTATCTTTTTTTTTTACTTAATTTTATCTGTCTTTCCCGACTCCATTTTATCTCTCTTTTTTGTTCTCCATTTTATCTTTTTTCTTTTACTTAATTTTATCTGTCTTTCCCGACTCCATTTTATCTCTCTTTTTTGTTCTCCATTTTATCTTTTTTTTTACTTAATTTTATCTGTCTTTCCCGACTCCATTTTTCTCTCATTTTTGTTCTCCATTTTATCTTTTTTTTACTTAATTTTATCTGTCTTTCCCGACTCCATTTTATCTCTCTTTTTTGTTCTCCATTTTATCTTTTTTTTTTTACTTAATTTTATCTGTCTTTCCCGACTCCATTTTATCTCTCTTTTTTGTTCTCCATTTTATCTTTTTTTTTACTTAATTTTATCTGTCTTCCCGACTCCATTTTATCTCTCTTTTTTGTTCTCCATTTTCCTTTTTTTTTTACTTAATTTTATCTATCTTTCCCGACTCCATTTTATCTCTCTTTTTTGTTCTCAATTTTATCTTTTTTTTTAATTTTATCTGTTTTTCTTGACTCCAATTTATCTCTTTTTTTGTTCTCCATTTTATCTTTTTTCTTTTACTTAATTTTAGCTGCCTTTCCCGACTCCCTTTTATCTCTCTTTTTTGTTTTCCATTTAACTTTTTTTTTTTTACTTAATTTTATCTGTCTTTCCAGACTCGATTTTATCTCTCTTTTTTGTTCTCCATTTTATCTTTTTGTTTTACTTAATTTTATCTGTCTTTCCCGACTCCATTTTATCTCTCTTTTTTGTTCGCCATTTTATCTTTTTTTTTTACTTAATTTTATCTGTCTTTCCCGACTCCATTTTATCTCTCTTTTTTGATCTGCATTTTTCTTTTTTTTTTTACTTAATTTTATCTGTCTTTCCCGACTCCATTTTGTCTCTCTTTTTTGTTCTCCATTTTATCTTTTTTCTTTTACTTAATTTTATCTGTCTTTCCCGACTCCATTTTATCTCTCTTTTTTGTTCTCCATTTTATCTTTTTTCTTTTACTTAATTTTATCTGTCTTTCCCGACTCCATTTTATCTCTCTTTTTTGTTCTCCATTTTATCTTTTTTTTTACTTAAATTTATCTGTCATTCCCGACTCCATTTTATCTCTCTTTTTTGTTCTCCATTTTATTTTATTTTTTTACTTAATTTTATCTGTCTTTCCCGACTCCATTTTATCTCTCTTTTTTGTTCTCCATTTTATCTTTTTTCTTTTACTTAATTTTAGCTGTCTTTCCCGACTCGATTTTATCTTATTTTGTTCTCCATTTTATCTTTTTTTTTTCTTAATTTTATCTGTCTTTCCCGACTCCATATTATCTCTGTTTTTTGTTCTCCATTTTATCTTTTTTTTTTAACTTAATTTTATCTGTCTTTCCCGACTCCATTTTGTCTCTCTTTTTTTTTCTCCATTTTATCTTTTTTTTTTTACTTAAATTTATCTGTCTTCCCGACTCCATTTTATCTCTCTTTTTGTTCTCCATTTTCCTTTTTTTTTTACTTAATTTTATCTGTCTTTCCCGACTCCACTTTATCTCTCTTTTTTGTTCTCCATTTTATTTTATTTTTTTACTTAATTTTATCTGTCTTTACCGACTGCATTTTATCTCTCTTTTTTGTTCTCCATTTTATTTTATTTTTTTACTTAATTTTATCTGTCTTTCCCGACTCCATTTCATCTCTCTTTTTTGTTCTCCATTTTATCTTTTTTTTTTACTTAATTTTATCTGTCTTTCCCGACTCCATTTTATCTCTCTTTTTTGTTCTCCATTTTATCTTTTTTCTTTTACTTAATTTTATCTGTCTTTCCCGACTCCATTTTATCTCTCTTTTTTGTTCTCCATTTTCCTTTTTTTTTTACTTAATTTTATCTGTCTTTCCCGACTACATTTTATCTCTCTTTTTTGTTCTCCATTTTATCTTTTTTCTTTTACTGAATTTTATCTGTCTTTCCCGACTCCATTTTATCTCTCTTTTTTGTTCTGCATTTTCCTTTTTTTTTACTTAATTTTATCTGTCTTTCCCGACTCCATTTTATCTCTCTTTTTTGTTCTCCATTTTATCTTTTTTCTTTTACTTCATTTAATCTGTCTTTCCGGACTCCATTTTATCTCTCTTTTTTGTTCTCCATTTTATCTTTTTTTTTACTTAATTTTATCTGTCTTTCCCGACTCCATTTTTCTCTCATTTTTGTTCTCCATTTTATCTTTTTTTTACTTAATTTTATCTGTCTTTCCCGACTCCATTTTATCTCTCTTTTTTGTTCTCCATTTTATCTTTTTTTTTTTACTTAATTTTATCTGTCTTTCCAGACTCCATTTTATCTCTCTTTTTTGTTCTCCATTTTATCTTTTTTTTTACTTAATTTTATCTGTCTTCCCGACTCCATTTTATCTCTCTTTTTTGTTCTCCATTTTCCTTTTTTTTTTACTTAATTTTATCTATCTTTCCCGACTCCATTTTATCTCTCTTTTTTGTTCTCAATTTTATCTTTTTTTTTAATTTTATCTGTTTTTCTTGACTCCAATTTATCTCTTTTTTTGTTCTCCATTTTATCTTTTTTCTTTTACTTAATTTTAGCTGCCTTTCCCGACTCCCTTTTATCTCTCTTTTTTGTTTTCCATTTAACTTTTTTTTTTTTACTTAATTTTATCTGTCTTTCCAGACTCGATTTTATCTCTCTTTTTTGTTCTCCATTTTATCTTTTTGTTTTACTTAATTTTATCTGTCTTTCCCGACTCCATTTTATCTCTCTTTTTTGTTCGCCATTTTATCTTTTTTTTTTACTTAATTTTATCTGTCTTTCCCGACTCCATTTTATCTCTCTTTTTTGATCTGCATTTTTCTTTTCTTTTTTACTTAATTTTATCTGTCTTTCCCGACTCCATTTTGTCTCTCTTTTTTGTTCTCCATTTTATCTTTTTTCTTTTACTTAATTTTATCTGTCTTTCCCGACTCCATTTTATCTCTCTTTTTTGTTCTCCATTTTATCTTTTTTCTTTTACTTAATTTTATCTGTCTTTCCCGACTCCATTTTATCTCTCTTTTTTGTTCTCCATTTTATCTTTTTTTTTACTTAAATTTATCTGTCATTCCCGACTCCATTTTATCTCTCTTTTTTGTTCTCCATTTTATTTTATTTTTTTACTTAATTTTATCTGTCTTTCCCGACTCCATTTTATCTCTCTTTTTTGTTCTCCATTTTATCTTTTTTCTTTTACTTAATTTTAGCTGTCTTTCCCGACTCGATTTTATCTTATTTTGTTCTCCATTTTATCTTTTTTTTTTCTTAATTTTATCTGTCTTTCCCGACTCCATATTATCTCTGTTTTTTGTTCTCCATTTTATCTTTTTTTTTTAACTTAATTTTATCTGTCTTTCCCGACTCCATTTTGTCTCTCTTTTTTTTTCTCCATTTTATCTTTTTTTTTTTACTTAAATTTATCTGTCTTCCCGACTCCATTTTATCTCTCTTTTTGTTCTCCATTTTCCTTTTTTTTTTACTTAATTTTATCTGTCTTTCCCGACTCCACTTTATCTCTCTTTTTTGTTCTCCATTTTATTTTATTTTTTTACTTAATTTTATCTGTCTTTACCGACTGCATTTTATCTCTCTTTTTTGTTCTCCATTTTATTTTATTTTTTTACTTAATTTTATCTGTCTTTCCCGACTCCATTTCATCTCTCTTTTTTGTTCTCCATTTTATCTTTTTTTTTTACTTAATTTTATCTGTCTTTCCCGACTCCATTTTATCTCTCTTTTTTGTTCTCCATTTTATCTTTTTTCTTTTACTTAATTTTATCTGTCTTTCCCGACTCCATTTTATCTCTCTTTTTTGTTCTCCATTTTCCTTTTTTTTTTACTTAATTTTATCTGTCTTTCCCGACTACATTTTATCTCTCTTTTTTGTTCTCCATTTTATCTTTTTTCTTTTACTGAATTTTATCTGTCTTTCCCGACTCCATTTTATCTCTCTTTTTTGTTCTGCATTTTCCTTTTTTTTTACTTAATTTTATCTGTCTTTCCCGACTCCATTTTATCTCTCTTTTTTGTTCTCCATTTTATCTTTTTTCTTTTACTTCATTTAATCTGTCTTTCCGGACTCCATTTTATCTCTCTTTTTTGTTCTCAATTTTATCTTTTTTTTTAATTTTATCGGTTTTTCTTGACTCCATTTTATCTCTTTTTTTGTTCTCCATTTTATCTTTTTTCTTTTACTTAATTTTAGCTGTCTTTCCCGACTCCATTTTATCTCTCTTTTTTGTTCTGCATTTTCCTTTTTTTTTTAACTTAATTTTATCTGTCTTTCCCGACTCCATTTTGTCTCTCTTTTTTTTTCTCCATTTTATCTTTTTTTTTTTACTTAATTTTATCTGTCTTTCCCGACTCCATTTTATCTCTCTTTTTTGTTCTCCATTTTCCTTTTTTTTTACTTAATTTTATCTGTCTTTCCCGACTCCATTTTATCTCTCTTATTTGTTCTCCATTTTATCTTTTTTTTTTTACTTCATTTAATCTGTCTTTCCGGACTCCATTTTATCTCTCTTTTTTGTTCTCAATTTTATCTTTTTTTTTAATTTTATCGGTTTTTCTTGACTCCATTTTATCTCTTTTTTTGTTCTCCATTTTATCTTTTTTCTTTTACTTCATTTAATCTGTCTTTCCGGACTCCATTTTATATCTCTTTTTTGTTCTCCATTTTATCTTTTTTTTTTTACTTAATATTATCTGTCTTTCCCGACTCCATTTTATCTCTCTTTTTTGTTTTCCATTTTATTTTATTTTTTTACTTAATTTTATCTGTCTTTCCCGACTCCATTTTATCTCTCTTTTTTGTTCTCCATTTTATTTTATTTTTTTACTTAATTTTATCTGTCTTTCCCGACTCCATATCATCTCTCTTTTTTGTTCTGCATTTTCCTTTTTTTTTTACTTAATTTTATCTGTCTTTCCCGACTCCATTTCATCTCTCTTTTTTGTTCTCCATTTTATCTTTTTTTTTTACTTAATTTTATCTGTCTTTCCCGACTCCATTTTATCTCTCTTTTTTGTTCTCCATTTTATCTTTTTTCTTTTACTTAATTTTATCTGTCTTTCCCGACTCCATTTTATCTCTCTTTTTTGTTCTCCATTTTCCTTTTTTTTTTACTTAATTTTATCTGTCTTTCCCGACTACATTTTATCTCTCTTTTTTGTTCTCCATTTTATCTTTTTTCTTTTACTTAATTTTAGCTGTCTTTCCCGACTCGATTTTATCTTATTTTGTTCTCCATTTTATCTTTTTTTTTTCTTAATTTTATCTGTCTTTCCCGACTCCATATTATCTCTGTTTTTTGTTCTCCATTTTATCTTTTTTTTTTTACTTAATTTTATCTGTCTTTCCCGACTCCATTTTATCTCTCTTTTTTTTCTGCAGTTTCCTTTTTTTTTTAACTTAATTTTATCTGTCTTTCCCGACTCCATTTTGTCTCTCTTTTTTTTTCTCCATTTTATCTTTTTTTTTTTACTTAAATTTATCTGTCTTCCCGACTCCATTTTATCTCTCTTTTTGTTCTCCATTTTCCTTTTTTTTTTACTTAATTTTATCTGTCTTTCCCGACTCCACTTTATCTCTCTTTTTTGTTCTCCATTTTATTTTATTTTTTTACTTAATTTTATCTGTCTTTACCGACTGCATTTTATCTCTCTTTTTTGTTCTCCATTTTATTTTTTTTTTTTACTTAATTTTATCTGTCTTTCCCGACTCCATTTCATCTCTCTTTTTTGTTCTCCATTTTATCTTTTTTTTTACTTAATTTTATCTGTCTTTCCCGACTCCATTTCATCTCTCTTTTTTGTTCTCCATTTTATCTTTTTTTTTTACTTAATTTTATCTGTCTTTCCCGACTCCATTTTATCTCTCTTTTTTGTTCTCCATTTTATCTTTTTTCTTTTACTTAATTTTATCTGTCTTTCCCGACTCCATTTTATCTCTCTTTTTTGTTCTCCATTTTCCTTTTTTTTTTACTTAATTTTATCTGTCTTTCCCGACTACATTTTATCTCTCTTTTTTGTTCTCCATTTTATCTTTTTTCTTTTACTTAATTTTATCTGTCTTTCCCGACTCCATTTTATCTCTCTTTTTTGTTCTGCATTTTCCTTTTTTTTTACTTAATTTTATCTGTCTTTCCCGACTCCATTTTATCTCTCTTTTTTGTTCTCCATTTTATCTTTTTTTTTAATTTTATCGGTTTTTCTTGACTCCATTTTATCTCTTTTTTTGTTCTCCATTTTATCTTTTTTCTTTTACTTAATTTTCGCTGTCTTTCCCGACTCCATTTTATCTCTCTTTTTTGTTCTGCATTTTCCTTTTTTTTTTAACTTAATTTTATCTGTCTTTCCCGACTCCATTTTGTCTCTCTTTTTTTTTCTCGATTTTTATCTTTTTTTTTTTACTTAATTTTATCTGTCTTTCCCGACTCCATTTTATCTCTCTTTTTTGTTCTCCATTTTCCTTTTTTTTTACTTAATTTTATCTGTCTTTCCCGACTCCATTTTATCTCTCTTTTTTGTTCTCCATTTTATCTTTTTTTTTTTACTGAATTTTATCTGTCTTTCCCGACTCCATTTTATCTCTCTTTTTTGTTCTGCATTTTCCTTTTTTTTTACTTAATTTTATCTGTCTTTCCCGACTCCATTTTATCTCTCTTTTTTGTTCTCCATTTTATCTTTTTTCTTTTACTTCATTTAATCTGTCTTTCCGGACTCCATTTTATCTCTCTTTTTTGTTCTCCATTTTATCTTTTTTTTTACTTAATTTTATCTGTCTTTCCCGACTCCATTTTTCTCTCATTTTTGTTCTCCATTTTATCTTTTTTTTACTTAATTTTATCTGTCTTTCCCGACTCCATTTTATCTCTCTTTTTTGTTCTCCATTTTATCTTTTTTTTTTTACTTAATTTTATCTGTCTTTCCAGACTCCATTTTATCTCTCTTTTTTGTTCTCCATTTTATCTTTTTTTTTACTTAATTTTATCTGTCTTCCCGACTCCATTTTATCTCTCTTTTTTGTTCTCCATTTTCCTTTTTTTTTTACTTAATTTTATCTATCTTTCCCGACTCCATTTTATCTCTCTTTTTTGTTCTCAATTTTATCTTTTTTTTTAATTTTATCTGTTTTTCTTGACTCCAATTTATCTCTTTTTTTGTTCTCCATTTTATCTTTTTTCTTTTACTTAATTTTAGCTGCCTTTCCCGACTCCCTTTTATCTCTCTTTTTTGTTTTCCATTTAACTTTTTTTTTTTTACTTAATTTTATCTGTCTTTCCAGACTCGATTTTATCTCTCTTTTTTGTTCTCCATTTTATCTTTTTGTTTTACTTAATTTTATCTGTCTTTCCCGACTCCATTTTATCTCTCTTTTTTGTTCGCCATTTTATCTTTTTTTTTTACTTAATTTTATCTGTCTTTCCCGACTCCATTTTATCTCTCTTTTTTGATCTGCATTTTTCTTTTTTTTTTTACTTAATTTTATCTGTCTTTCCCGACTCCATTTTGTCTCTCTTTTTTGTTCTCCATTTTATCTTTTTTCTTTTACTTAATTTTATCTGTCTTTCCCGACTCCATTTTATCTCTCTTTTTTGTTCTCCATTTTATCTTTTTTCTTTTACTTAATTTTATCTGTCTTTCCCGACTCCATTTTATCTCTCTTTTTTGTTCTCCATTTTATCTTTTTTTTTACTTAAATTTATCTGTCATTCCCGACTCCATTTTATCTCTCTTTTTTGTTCTCCATTTTATTTTATTTTTTTACTTAATTTTATCTGTCTTTCCCGACTCCATTTTATCTCTCTTTTTTGTTCTCCATTTTATCTTTTTTCTTTTACTTAATTTTAGCTGTCTTTCCCGACTCGATTTTATCTTATTTTGTTCTCCATTTTATCTTTTTTTTTTCTTAATTTTATCTGTCTTTCCCGACTCCATATTATCTCTGTTTTTTGTTCTCCATTTTATCTTTTTTTTTTAACTTAATTTTATCTGTCTTTCCCGACTCCATTTTGTCTCTCTTTTTTTTTCTCCATTTTATCTTTTTTTTTTTACTTAAATTTATCTGTCTTCCCGACTCCATTTTATCTCTCTTTTTGTTCTCCATTTTCCTTTTTTTTTTACTTAATTTTATCTGTCTTTCCCGACTCCACTTTATCTCTCTTTTTTGTTCTCCATTTTATTTTATTTTTTTACTTAATTTTATCTGTCTTTACCGACTGCATTTTATCTCTCTTTTTTGTTCTCCATTTTATTTTATTTTTTTACTTAATTTTATCTGTCTTTCCCGACTCCATTTCATCTCTCTTTTTTGTTCTCCATTTTATCTTTTTTTTTTACTTAATTTTATCTGTCTTTCCCGACTCCATTTTATCTCTCTTTTTTGTTCTCCATTTTATCTTTTTTCTTTTACTTAATTTTATCTGTCTTTCCCGACTCCATTTTATCTCTCTTTTTTGTTCTCCATTTTCCTTTTTTTTTTACTTAATTTTATCTGTCTTTCCCGACTACATTTTATCTCTCTTTTTTGTTCTCCATTTTATCTTTTTTCTTTTACTGAATTTTATCTGTCTTTCCCGACTCCATTTTATCTCTCTTTTTTGTTCTGCATTTTCCTTTTTTTTTACTTAATTTTATCTGTCTTTCCCGACTCCATTTTATCTCTCTTTTTTGTTCTCCATTTTATCTTTTTTCTTTTACTTCATTTAATCTGTCTTTCCGGACTCCATTTTATCTCTCTTTTTTGTTCTCAATTTTATCTTTTTTTTTAATTTTATCGGTTTTTCTTGACTCCATTTTATCTCTTTTTTTGTTCTCCATTTTATCTTTTTTCTTTTACTTAATTTTAGCTGTCTTTCCCGACTCCATTTTATCTCTCTTTTTTGTTCTGCATTTTCCTTTTTTTTTTAACTTAATTTTATCTGTCTTTCCCGACTCCATTTTGTCTCTCTTTTTTTTTCTCCATTTTATCTTTTTTTTTTTACTTAATTTTATCTGTCTTTCCCGACTCCATTTTATCTCTCTTTTTTGTTCTCCATTTTCCTTTTTTTTTACTTAATTTTATCTGTCTTTCCCGACTCCATTTTATCTCTCTTTTTTGTTCTCCATTTTATCTTTTTTTTTTTACTTCATTTAATCTGTCTTTCCGGACTCCATTTTATCTCTCTTTTTTGTTCTCAATTTTATCTTTTTTTTTAATTTTATCGGTTTTTCTTGACTCCATTTTATCTCTTTTTTTGTTCTCCATTTTATCTTTTTTCTTTTACTTCATTTAATCTGTCTTTCCGGACTCCATTTTATATCTCTTTTTTGTTCTCCATTTTATCTTTTTTTTTTTACTTAATATTATCTGTCTTTCCCGACTCCATTTTATCTCTCTTTTTTGTTTTCCATTTTATTTTATTTTTTTACTTAATTTTATCTGTCTTTCCCGACTCCATTTTATCTCTCTTTTTTGTTCTCCATTTTATTTTATTTTTTTACTTAATTTTATCTGTCTTTCCCGACTCCATATCATCTCTCTTTTTTGTTCTGCATTTTCCTTTTTTTTTTACTTAATTTTATCTGTCTTTCCCGACTCCATTTCATCTCTCTTTTTTGTTCTCCATTTTATCTTTTTTTTTTACTTAATTTTATCTGTCTTTCCCGACTCCATTTTATCTCTCTTTTTTGTTCTCCATTTTATCTTTTTTCTTTTACTTAATTTTATCTGTCTTTCCCGACTCCATTTTATCTCTCTTTTTTGTTCTCCATTTTCCTTTTTTTTTTACTTAATTTTATCTGTCTTTCCCGACTACATTTTATCTCTCTTTTTTGTTCTCCATTTTATCTTTTTTCTTTTACTTAATTTTAGCTGTCTTTCCCGACTCGATTTTATCTTATTTTGTTCTCCATTTTATCTTTTTTTTTTCTTAATTTTATCTGTCTTTCCCGACTCCATATTATCTCTGTTTTTTGTTCTCCATTTTATCTTTTTTTTTTTACTTAATTTTATCTGTCTTTCCCGACTCCATTTTATCTCTCTTTTTTTTCTGCAGTTTCCTTTTTTTTTTAACTTAATTTTATCTGTCTTTCCCGACTCCATTTTGTCTCTCTTTTTTTTTCTCCATTTTATCTTTTTTTTTTTACTTAAATTTATCTGTCTTCCCGACTCCATTTTATCTCTCTTTTTGTTCTCCATTTTCCTTTTTTTTTTACTTAATTTTATCTGTCTTTCCCGACTCCACTTTATCTCTCTTTTTTGTTCTCCATTTTATTTTATTTTTTTACTTAATTTTATCTGTCTTTACCGACTGCATTTTATCTCTCTTTTTTGTTCTCCATTTTATTTTTTTTTTTTACTTAATTTTATCTGTCTTTCCCGACTCCATTTCATCTCTCTTTTTTGTTCTCCATTTTATCTTTTTTTTTACTTAATTTTATCTGTCTTTCCCGACTCCATTTCATCTCTCTTTTTTGTTCTCCATTTTATCTTTTTTTTTTACTTAATTTTATCTGTCTTTCCCGACTCCATTTTATCTCTCTTTTTTGTTCTCCATTTTATCTTTTTTCTTTTACTTAATTTTATCTGTCTTTCCCGACTCCATTTTATCTCTCTTTTTTGTTCTCCATTTTCCTTTTTTTTTTACTTAATTTTATCTGTCTTTCCCGACTACATTTTATCTCTCTTTTTTGTTCTCCATTTTATCTTTTTTCTTTTACTTAATTTTATCTGTCTTTCCCGACTCCATTTTATCTCTCTTTTTTGTTCTGCATTTTCCTTTTTTTTTACTTAATTTTATCTGTCTTTCCCGACTCCATTTTATCTCTCTTTTTTGTTCTCCATTTTATCTTTTTTTTTAATTTTATCGGTTTTTCTTGACTCCATTTTATCTCTTTTTTTGTTCTCCATTTTATCTTTTTTCTTTTACTTAATTTTAGCTGTCTTTCCCGACTCCATTTTATCTCTCTTTTTTGTTCTGCATTTTCCTTTTTTTTTTAACTTAATTTTATCTGTCTTTCCCGACTCCATTTTGTCTCTCTTTTTTTTTCTCGATTTTTATCTTTTTTTTTTTACTTAATTTTATCTGTCTTTCCCGACTCCATTTTATCTCTCTTTTTTGTTCTCCATTTTCCTTTTTTTTTACTTAATTTTATCTGTCTTTCCCGACTCCATTTTATCTCTCTTTTTTGTTCTCCATTTTATCTTTTTTTTTTTACTTCATTTAATCTGTCTTTCCGGACTCCATTTTATCTCTCTTTTTTGTTCTCAATTTTATCTTTTTTTTTAATTTTATCGGTTTTTCTTGACTCCATTTTATCTCTTTTTTTGTTCTCCATTTTATCTTTTTTCTTTTACTTAATTTTAGCTGTCTTTCCCGACTCGATTTTATCTTTTTTTGTTCTCCATTTTATCTTTTTTTTTTCTTAATTTTATCTGTCTTTCCCGACTCCATTTTATATCTCTTTTTTGTTCTCCATTTTATCTTTTTTTTTTTACTTAATATTATCTGTCTTTCCCGACTCCATTTTATCTCTCTTTTTTGTTTTCCATTTTATCTTTTTTTTTTTACTTAATTTTATCTGTCTTTCCCGACTCCATTTTATCTCTCTTTTTTGTTCGCCATTTTATCTTTTTTTTTTACTTAATTTTATCTGTCTTTCCCGACTCCATTTTATCTCTCTTTTTTGTTCTCCATTTTATCTTTTTTCTTTTACTTAATTTTATCTGTCTTTCCCGACTCCATTTTATCTCTCTTTTTTGTTCTCCATTTTATCTTTTTTTTTTACTTAATTTTATCTATCTTTCCCGACTCCATTTTTCTCTCATTTTTGTTCTCCATTTTATCTTTTTTTTACTTAATTTTATCTGTCTTTCCCGACTCCATTTTATCTCTCTTTTTTGTTCTCCATATTATCTTTTTTTTTTTACTTAATTTTATCTGTCTTTCCCGACTCCATTTTATCTCTCTTTTTTGTTCTGCATTTTCCTTTTTTTTTTTACTTAATTTTATCTGTCTTTCCCGACTCCATTTTGTCTCTCTTTTTTGTTCTCCATTTTATCTTTTTTCTTTTACTTAATTTTATCTGTCTTTCCCGACTCCATTTTATCTCTCTTTTTTGTTCTCCATTTTATTTTTTTTTTTTACTTAATTTTATCTGTCTTTCCCGACTCCATTTCATCTCTCTTTTTTGTTCTCCATTTTATCTTTTTTTTTTACTTAATTTTATCTGTCTTTCCCGACTCCATTTCATCTCTCTTTTTTGTTCTCCATTTTATCTTTTTTTTTTACTTAATTTTATCTGTCTTTCCCGACTCCATTTTATCTCTCTTTTTTGTTCTCCATTTTATCTTTTTTCTTTTCCTTAATTTTATCTGTCTTTCCCGACTCCATTTTATCTCTCTTTTTTGTTCTCCATTTTCCTTTTTTTTTTACTTAATTTTATCTGTCTTTCCCGACTACATTTTATCTCTCTTTTTTGTTCTCCATTTTATCTTTTTTCTTTTACTTAATTTTATCTGTCTTTCCCGACTCCATTTTATCTCTCTTTTTTGTTCTGCATTTTCCTTTTTTTTTACTTAATTTTATCTGTCTTTCCCGACTCCATTTTATCTCTCTTTTTTGTTCTCCATTTTATCTTTTTTTTTAATTTTATCGGTTTTTCTTGACTCCATTTTATCTCTTTTTTTGTTCTCCATTTTATCTTTTTTCTTTTACTTAATTTTAGCTGTCTTTCCCGACTCCATTTTATCTCTCTTTTTTGTTCTGCATTTTCCTTTTTTTTTTAACTTAATTTTATCTGTCTTTCCCGACTCCATTTTGTCTCTCTTTTTTTTTCTCCATTTTATCTTTTTTTTTTTACTTAATTTTATCTGTCTTTCCCGACTCCATTTTATCTCTCTTTTTTGTTCTCCATTTTCCTTTTTTTTTACTTAATTTTATCTGTCTTTCCCGACTCCATTTTATCTCTCTTTTTTGTTCTCCATTTTATCTTTTTTTTTTTACTTCATTTAATCTGTCTTTCCGGACTCCATTTTATCTCTCTTTTTTGTTCTCAATTTTATCTTTTTTTTTAATTTTATCGGTTTTTCTTGACTCCATTTTATCTCTTTTTTTGTTCTCCATTTTATCTTTTTTCTTTTACTTAATTTTAGCTGTCTTTCCCGACTCGATTTTATCTTTTTTTGTTCTCCATTTTATCTTTTTTTTTTCTTAATTTTATCTGTCTTTCCCGACTCCATTTTATATCTCTTTTTTGTTCTCCATTTTATCTTTTTTTTTTTACTTAATATTATCTGTCTTTCCCGACTCCATTTTATCTCTCTTTTTTGTTTTCCATTTTATCTTTTTTTTTTTACTTAATTTTATCTGTCTTTCCCGACTCCATTTTATCTCTCTTTTTTGTTCGCCATTTTATCTTTTTTTTTTACTTAATTTTATCTGTCTTTCCCGACTCCATTTTATCTCTCTTTTTTGTTCTCCATTTTATCTTTTTTCTTTTACTTAATTTTATCTGTCTTTCCCGACTCCATTTTATCTCTCTTTTTTGTTCTCCATTTTATCTTTTTTTTTTACTTAATTTTATCTATCTTTCCCGACTCCATTTTTCTCTCATTTTTGTTCGCCATTTTATCTTTTTTTTACTTAATTTTATCTGTCTTTCCCGACTCCATTTCATCTCTCTTTTTTGTTCTCCATATTATCTTTTTTTTTTTACTTAATTTTATCTGTCTTTCCCGACTCCATTTTATCTCTCTTTTTTGTTCTGCATTTTCCTTTTTTTTTTTACTTAATTTTATCTGTCTTTCCCGACTCCATTTTGTCTCTCTTTTTTGTTCTCCATTTTATCTTTTTTCTTTTACTTAATTTTATCTGTCTTTCCCGACTCCATTTTATCTCTCTTTTTTGTTCTCCATATTATCTTTTTTTTTACTTAAATTTATCTGTCTTCCCGACTCCATTTTATCTCTCTTTTTGTTCTCCATTTTATCTTATTTTTTTTCACTTAATTTTATCTGTCTTTCCCGACTCCATATCATCTCTCTTTTTTGTTCTGCATTTTCCTTTTTTTTTTACTTAATTTTATCTGTCTTTCCCGACTCCATTTCATCTCTCTTTTTTGTTCTCCATTCTATCTTTTTTTTTTACTTAATTTTATCTGTCTTTCCCGACTCCATTTTATCTCTCTTTTTTGTTCTCCATTTTATCTTTTTTTTTTCTTCATTTAATCTGTCTTTCCCGATTCCATTTTATCTCTATTTTTTTTTCTCCATTTTATCTTTTTTTTTTTTACTTAATTTTATCTGTCTTTCTCGACTCCATTTTATCTCTCTTTTTTGTTCTCCATTTTCCTTTTTTTTTTTCTTAATTTTATCTGTCTTTCCCGACTCCATTTTGTCTCTCTTTTTTGTTCTCCATTTTATCTTTTTTCTTTTACTTAATTTTATCTGTCTTTCCCGACTCCCTTTTATCTCTCTTTTTTGTTTTCCATTTAACTTTTTTTTTTTACTTAATTTTATCTGTCTTTCCCGACTCGATTTTATCTCTCTTTTTTGTTCTCCATTTTATCTTTTTATTTTACTTAATTTTATCTGTCTTTCCCGACTCCATTTTATCTCTCTTTTTTGTTCGCCATTTTATCTTTTTTTTTTACTTAATTTTATCTGTCTTTCCCGACTCCATTTTATCTCTCTTTTTTGTTCTCCCTTTTATATTTTTTTTTTTACTTAATTTTATCTGTCTTTCCCGACTCCATATTATCTCTCTTTTTTGTTCTCCATTTTATCTTTTTTCTTTTACTTAATTTTATCTGTCTTTCCCACTCCATTTTATCTCTCTTTTTTGTTCTCCATTTTATCTTTTTTTTTACTTAATTTTATCTATCTTCCCCGACTCCATTTTTCTCACATTTTTGTTCTCCATTTTATCTTTTTTTTTACTTAATTTTATCTGTCTTTCCCGACTCCATTTTATCTCTGTTTTTTGTTCTCCATTTTAACTTTTTTCTTTTACTTAATTTTATCTGTCTTTCCCGACTCCATTTTATCTCTCTTTTTTGTTCTCCATTTTATCTTTTTTTTTACTTAATTTTATCTGTCTTTCCCGACTCCATTTTATCTCTCTTTTTTGTTCTCCATTTTCCTTTTTTTTTACTTAATTTTATCTGTCTTTCCCGACTCCATTTTATCTCTCTTTTTTGTTCTCAATTTTATCTTTTTTTTTAATTTTATCTTTTTTTCTTGACTCCATTTTATCTCTTTTTTTGTTCTCCATTTTATCTTTTTTCTTTACTTAATTTTAGCTGTCTTTCCCGACTCCATTTTATCTCTCTTTTTTGTTTAACATTTTATCTTTTTTTTTTCTTAATTTTATCTATCTTTCCCGACTCCATTTTATCTCTCTTTTTTGATCTGCATTTTTCTTTTTTTTTTTACTTAATTTTATCTGTCTTTCCCGACTCCATTTATCTCTCTTTTTTGTTCTCCATTTTATCTTTTTTCTTTTACTTAATTTTATCTGTCTTTCCCGACTCCATTTTATCTCTCTTTTTTGTTCTCCATTTTATTTTATTTTTTTACTTAATTTTATCTGTCTTTCCCGACTGCATTTTATCTCTCTTTTTTGTTCTCCATTTTATTTTTTTTTTTTACTTAATTTTATCTGTCTTTCCCGACTCCATATCATTTCTCTTTTTTGTTCTGCATTTTCCTTTTTTTTTTTACTTAATTTTATCTGTCTATCCCGACTCCATTTCATCTCTCTTTTTTGTTCTCCATTTTATCTTTTTTTTTTTACTTAATTTTATCTGTCTTTCCCGACTCCATTTTATCTCTCTTTTTTGTTCTCCATTTTATCTTTTTTTTTTCTTCATTTTATCTGTCTTTCCCGACTCCATTTTATCTCTCTTTTTTGTTCTCCATTTTATCTTATTTTTTTTCACTTAATTTTATCTGTCTTTCCCGACTCCATTTTATCTCTCTTTTTTGTTCAACATTTTCCTTTTTTTTTTTACTTAATTTTATCAGTCTTTCCCGACTCCATTTTGACTCTCTTTTTTGTTCTCCATTTTATCTTTTTACTTTTACTTAATTTTATCTGTCTTTCCCGACTCCCTTTTTTATCTCTCTTTTTTGTTTTCCATTTTATCTTTTTCTTTTTACTTAATTTTATCTGTCTTTCCCGACTCGATTTTATCTCTCTTTTTTGTTCTCCATTTTATCTTTTTTTTATTTAATTTTATCTGTCTTTCCCGACTCCATTTTATCTCTCTTTTTTGTTCTGCATTTTCCTTTTTTTTTTTACTTAATTTTATCTGTCTTTCCCGACTCCATTTTGTCTCTCTTTTTTGTTCTCCATTTTATCTTTTTTCTTTTACTTAATTTTATCTGTCTTTCCCGACTCCATTTTATCTCTCTTTTTTGTTCTCCATTTTATTTTTTTTTTTTACTTAATTTTATCTGTCTTTCCCGACTCCATTTCATCTCTCTTTTTTGTTCTCCATTTTATCTTTTTTTTTTACTTAATTTTATCTGTCTTTCCCGACTCCATTTCATCTCTCTTTTTTGTTCTCCATTTTATCTTTTTTTTTTACTTAATTTTATCTGTCTTTCCCGACTCCATTTTATCTCTCTTTTTTGTTCTCCATTTTATCTTTTTTCTTTTCCTTAATTTTATCTGTCTTTCCCGACTCCATTTTATCTCTCTTTTTTGTTCTCCATTTTCCTTTTTTTTTTACTTAATTTTATCTGTCTTTCCCGACTACATTTTATCTCTCTTTTTTGTTCTCCATTTTATCTTTTTTCTTTTACTTAATTTTATCTGTCTTTCCCGACTCCATTTTATCTCTCTTTTTTGTTCTGCATTTTCCTTTTTTTTTACTTAATTTTATCTGTCTTTCCCGACTCCATTTTATCTCTCTTTTTTGTTCTCCATTTTATCTTTTTTTTTAATTTTATCGGTTTTTCTTGACTCCATTTTATCTCTTTTTTTGTTCTCCATTTTATCTTTTTTCTTTTACTTAATTTTAGCTGTCTTTCCCGACTCCATTTTATCTCTCTTTTTTGTTCTGCATTTTCCTTTTTTTTTTAACTTAATTTTATCTGTCTTTCCCGACTCCATTTTGTCTCTCTTTTTTTTTCTCCATTTTATCTTTTTTTTTTTACTTAATTTTATCTGTCTTTCCCGACTCCATTTTATCTCTCTTTTTTGTTCTCCATTTTCCTTTTTTTTTACTTAATTTTATCTGTCTTTCCCGACTCCATTTTATCTCTCTTTTTTGTTCTCCATTTTATCTTTTTTTTTTTACTTCATTTAATCTGTCTTTCCGGACTCCATTTTATCTCTCTTTTTTGTTCTCAATTTTATCTTTTTTTTTAATTTTATCGGTTTTTCTTGACTCCATTTTATCTCTTTTTTTGTTCTCCATTTTATCTTTTTTCTTTTACTTAATTTTAGCTGTCTTTCCTGACTCGATTTTATCTTTTTTTGTTCTCCATTTTATCTTTTTTTTTTCTTAATTTTATCTGTCTTTCCCGACTCCATTTTATATCTCTTTTTTGTTCTCCATTTTATCTTTTTTTTTTTACTTAATATTATCTGTCTTTCCCGACTCCATTTTATCTCTCTTTTTTGTTTTCCATTTTATCTTTTTTTTTTTACTTAATTTTATCTGTCTTTCCCGACTCCATTTTATCTCTCTTTTTTGTTCGCCATTTTATCTTTTTTTTTTACTTAATTTTATCTGTCTTTCCCGACTCCATTTTATCTCTCTTTTTGTTCTCCATTTTATCTTATTTTTTTTCACTTAATTTTATCTGTCTTTCCCGACTCCATATCATCTCTCTTTTTTGTTCTGCATTTTCCTTTTTTTTTTACTTAATTTTATCTGTCTTTCCCGACTCCATTTCATCTCTCTTTTTTGTTCTCCATTCTATCTTTTTTTTTTACTTAATTTTATCTGTCTTTCCCGACTCCATTTTATCTCTCTTTTTTGTTCTCCATTTTATCTTTTTTTTTTCTTCATTTAATCTGTCTTTCCCGATTCCATTTTATCTCTATTTTTTTTTCTCCATTTTATCTTTTTTTTTTTTACTTAATTTTATCTGTCTTTCTCGACTCCATTTTATCTCTCTTTTTTGTTCTCCATTTTCCTTTTTTTTTTTCTTAATTTTATCTGTCTTTCCCGACTCCATTTTGTCTCTCTTTTTTGTTCTCCATTTTATCTTTTTTCTTTTACTTAATTTTATCTGTCTTTCCCGACTCCCTTTTATCTCTCTTTTTTGTTTTCCATTTAACTTTTTTTTTTTACTTAATTTTATCTGTCTTTCCCGACTCGATTTTATCTCTCTTTTTTGTTCTCCATTTTATCTTTTTATTTTACTTAATTTTATCTGTCTTTCCCGACTCCATTTTATCTCTCTTTTTTGTTCGCCATTTTATCTTTTTTTTTTACTTAATTTTATCTGTCTTTCCCGACTCCATTTTATCTCTCTTTTTTGTTCTCCCTTTTATATTTTTTTTTTTACTTAATTTTATCTGTCTTTCCCGACTCCATATTATCTCTCTTTTTTGTTCTCCATTTTATCTTTTTTCTTTTACTTAATTTTATCTGTCTTTCCCACTCCATTTTATCTCTCTTTTTTGTTCTCCATTTTATCTTTTTTTTTACTTAATTTTATCTATCTTCCCCGACTCCATTTTTCTCACATTTTTGTTCTCCATTTTATCTTTTTTTTTACTTAATTTTATCTGTCTTTCCCGACTCCATTTTATCTCTGTTTTTTGTTCTCCATTTTAACTTTTTTCTTTTACTTAATTTTATCTGTCTTTCCCGACTCCATTTTATCTCTCTTTTTTGTTCTCCATTTTATCTTTTTTTTTACTTAATTTTATCTGTCTTTCCCGACTCCATTTTATCTCTCTTTTTTGTTCTCCATTTTCCTTTTTTTTTACTTAATTTTATCTGTCTTTCCCGACTCCATTTTATCTCTCTTTTTTGTTCTCAATTTTATCTTTTTTTTTAATTTTATCTTTTTTTCTTGACTCCATTTTATCTCTTTTTTTGTTCTCCATTTTATCTTTTTTCTTTACTTAATTTTAGCTGTCTTTCCCGACTCCATTTTATCTCTCTTTTTTGTTTAACATTTTATCTTTTTTTTTTCTTAATTTTATCTATCTTTCCCGACTCCATTTTATCTCTCTTTTTTGATCTGCATTTTTCTTTTTTTTTTTACTTAATTTTATCTGTCTTTCCCGACTCCATTTATCTCTCTTTTTTGTTCTCCATTTTATCTTTTTTCTTTTACTTAATTTTATCTGTCTTTCCCGACTCCATTTTATCTCTCTTTTTTGTTCTCCATTTTATTTTATTTTTTTACTTAATTTTATCTGTCTTTCCCGACTGCATTTTATCTCTCTTTTTTGTTCTCCATTTTATTTTTTTTTTTTACTTAATTTTATCTGTCTTTCCCGACTCCATTTTATCTCTCTTTTTTGTTCTCAATTTTATCTTTTTTTTTAATTTTATCTTTTTTTCTTGACTCCATTTTATCTCTTTTTTTGTTCTCCATTTTATCTTTTTTCTTTACTTAATTTTAGCTGTCTTTCCCGACTCCATTTTATCTCTCTTTTTTGTTTAACATTTTATCTTTTTTTTTTCTTAATTTTATCTATCTTTCCCGACTCCATTTTATCTCTCTTTTTTGTTCTGCATTTTCCTTTTTTTTTTAACTTAATTTTATCTGTCTTTCCCGACTCCATTTTGTCTCTCTTTTTTTTTCTCCATTTTATCTTTTTTTTTTTACTTAATTTTATCTGTCTTTCCCGACTCCATTTTATCTCTCTTTTTTGTTCTCCATTTTCCTTTTTTTTTACTT
Organism: Acanthosepion lycidas; assembly: GCA_963932145.1. Taxonomy (NCBI): domain Eukaryota; kingdom Metazoa; phylum Mollusca; class Cephalopoda; order Sepiida; family Sepiidae; genus Acanthosepion; species Acanthosepion lycidas. Next base: position 52,858,063 of record OZ010598.1, on the reverse strand, counting down.
AATTTTATCTGTCTTTCCCGACTCCATTTTATCTCTCTTTTTTGTTCTCCATTTTATCTTTTTTTTTTTACTTCATTTAATCTGTCTTTCCGGACTCCATTTTATCTCTCTTTTTTGTTCTCAATTTTATCTTTTTTTTTAATTTTATCGGTTTTTCTTGACTCCATTTTATCTCTTTTTTTGTTCTCCATTTTATCTTTTTTCTTTTACTTAATTTTAGCTGTCTTTCCCGACTCGATTTTATCTTTTTTTGTTCTCCATTTTATCTTTTTTTTTTCTTAATTTTATCTGTCTTTCCCGACTCCATTTTATATCTCTTTTTTGTTCTCCATTTTATCTTTTTTTTTTTACTTAATATTATCTGTCTTTCCCGACTCCATTTTATCTCTCTTTTTTGTTTTCCATTTTATCTTTTTTTTTTTACTTAATTTTATCTGTCTTTCCCGACTCCATTTTATCTCTCTTTTTTGTTCGCCATTTTATCTTTTTTTTTTACTTAATTTTATCTGTCTTTCCCGACTCCATTTTATCTCTCTTTTTTGTTCTCCATTTTATCTTTTTTCTTTTACTTAATTTTATCTGTCTTTCCCGACTCCATTTTATCTCTCTTTTTTGTTCTCCATTTTATCTTTTTTTTTTACTTAATTTTATCTATCTTTCCCGACTCCATTTTTCTCTCATTTTTGTTCGCCATTTTATCTTTTTTTTACTTAATTTTATCTGTCTTTCCCGACTCCATTTCATCTCTCTTTTTTGTTCTCCATATTATCTTTTTTTTTTTACTTAATTTTATCTGTCTTTCCCGACTCCATTTTATCTCTCTTTTTTGTTCTGCATTTTCCTTTTTTTTTTTACTTAATTTTATCTGTCTTTCCCGACTCCATTTTGTCTCTCTTTTTTGTTCTCCATTTTATCTTTTTTCTTTTACTTAATTTTATCTGTCTTTCCCGACTCCATTTTATCTCTCTTTTTTGTTCTCCATATTATCTTTTTTTTTACTTAAATTTATCTGTCTTCCCGACTCCATTTTATCTCTCTTTTTGTTCTCCATTTTATCTTATTTTTTTTCACTTAATTTTATCTGTCTTTCCCGACTCCATATCATCTCTCTTTTTTGTTCTGCATTTTCCTTTTTTTTTTACTTAATTTTATCTGTCTTTCCCGACTCCATTTCATCTCTCTTTTTTGTTCTCCATTCTATCTTTTTTTTTTACTTAATTTTATCTGTCTTTCCCGACTCCATTTTATCTCTCTTTTTTGTTCTCCATTTTATCTTTTTTTTTTCTTCATTTAATCTGTCTTTCCCGATTCCATTTTATCTCTATTTTTTTTTCTCCATTTTATCTTTTTTTTTTTTACTTAATTTTATCTGTCTTTCTCGACTCCATTTTATCTCTCTTTTTTGTTCTCCATTTTCCTTTTTTTTTTTCTTAATTTTATCTGTCTTTCCCGACTCCATTTTGTCTCTCTTTTTTGTTCTCCATTTTATCTTTTTTCTTTTACTTAATTTTATCTGTCTTTCCCGACTCCCTTTTATCTCTCTTTTTTGTTTTCCATTTAACTTTTTTTTTTTACTTAATTTTATCTGTCTTTCCCGACTCGATTTTATCTCTCTTTTTTGTTCTCCATTTTATCTTTTTATTTTACTTAATTTTATCTGTCTTTCCCGACTCCATTTTATCTCTCTTTTTTGTTCGCCATTTTATCTTTTTTTTTTACTTAATTTTATCTGTCTTTCCCGACTCCATTTTATCTCTCTTTTTTGTTCTCCCTTTTATATTTTTTTTTTTACTTAATTTTATCTGTCTTTCCCGACTCCATATTATCTCTCTTTTTTGTTCTCCATTTTATCTTTTTTCTTTTACTTAATTTTATCTGTCTTTCCCACTCCATTTTATCTCTCTTTTTTGTTCTCCATTTTATCTTTTTTTTTACTTAATTTTATCTATCTTCCCCGACTCCATTTTTCTCACATTTTTGTTCTCCATTTTATCTTTTTTTTTACTTAATTTTATCTGTCTTTCCCGACTCCATTTTATCTCTGTTTTTTGTTCTCCATTTTAACTTTTTTCTTTTACTTAATTTTATCTGTCTTTCCCGACTCCATTTTATCTCTCTTTTTTGTTCTCCATTTTATCTTTTTTTTTACTTAATTTTATCTGTCTTTCCCGACTCCATTTTATCTCTCTTTTTTGTTCTCCATTTTCCTTTTTTTTTACTTAATTTTATCTGTCTTTCCCGACTCCATTTTATCTCTCTTTTTTGTTCTCAATTTTATCTTTTTTTTTAATTTTATCTTTTTTTCTTGACTCCATTTTATCTCTTTTTTTGTTCTCCATTTTATCTTTTTTCTTTACTTAATTTTAGCTGTCTTTCCCGACTCCATTTTATCTCTCTTTTTTGTTTAACATTTTATCTTTTTTTTTTCTTAATTTTATCTATCTTTCCCGACTCCATTTTATCTCTCTTTTTTGATCTGCATTTTTCTTTTTTTTTTTACTTAATTTTATCTGTCTTTCCCGACTCCATTTATCTCTCTTTTTTGTTCTCCATTTTATCTTTTTTCTTTTACTTAATTTTATCTGTCTTTCCCGACTCCATTTTATCTCTCTTTTTTGTTCTCCATTTTATTTTATTTTTTTACTTAATTTTATCTGTCTTTCCCGACTGCATTTTATCTCTCTTTTTTGTTCTCCATTTTATTTTTTTTTTTTACTTAATTTTATCTGTCTTTCCCGACTCCATTTTATCTCTCTTTTTTGTTCTCAATTTTATCTTTTTTTTTAATTTTATCTTTTTTTCTTGACTCCATTTTATCTCTTTTTTTGTTCTCCATTTTATCTTTTTTCTTTACTTAATTTTAGCTGTCTTTCCCGACTCCATTTTATCTCTCTTTTTTGTTTAACATTTTATCTTTTTTTTTTCTTAATTTTATCTATCTTTCCCGACTCCATTTTATCTCTCTTTTTTGTTCTGCATTTTCCTTTTTTTTTTAACTTAATTTTATCTGTCTTTCCCGACTCCATTTTGTCTCTCTTTTTTTTTCTCCATTTTATCTTTTTTTTTTTACTTAATTTTATCTGTCTTTCCCGACTCCATTTTATCTCTCTTTTTTGTTCTCCATTTTCCTTTTTTTTTACTTAATTTTATCTGTCTTTCCCGACTCCATTTTATCTCTCTTTTTTGTTCTCCATTTTATCTTTTTTTTTTTACTTCATTTAATCTGTCTTTCCGGACTCCATTTTATCTCTCTTTTTTGTTCTCAATTTTATCTTTTTTTTTAATTTTATCGGTTTTTCTTGACTCCATTTTATCTCTTTTTTTGTTCTCCATTTTATCTTTTTTCTTTTACTTAATTTTAGCTGTCTTTCCCGACTCGATTTTATCTTTTTTTGTTCTCCATTTTATCTTTTTTTTTTCTTAATTTTATCTGTCTTTCCCGACTCCATTTTATATCTCTTTTTTGTTCTCCATTTTATCTTTTTTTTTTTACTTAATATTATCTGTCTTTCCCGACTCCATTTTATCTCTCTTTTTTGTTTTCCATTTTATCTTTTTTTTTTTACTTAATTTTATCTGTCTTTCCCGACTCCATTTTATCTCTCTTTTTTGTTCGCCATTTTATCTTTTTTTTTTACTTAATTTTATCTGTCTTTCCCGACTCCATTTTATCTCTCTTTTTTGTTCTCCATTTTATCTTTTTTCTTTTACATAATTTTATCTGTCTTTCCCGACTCCATTTTATCTCTCTTTTTTGTTCTCCATTTTATCTTTTTTTTTTACTTAATTTTATCTATCTTTCCCGACTCCATTTTTCTCTCATTTTTGTTCGCCATTTTATCTTTTTTTTACTTAATTTTATCTGTCTTTCCCGACTCCATTTCATCTCTCTTTTTTGTTCTCCATATTATCTTTTTTTTTTTACTTAATTTTATCTGTCTTTCCCGACTCCATTTTATCTCTCTTTTTTGTTCTGCATTTTCCTTTTTTTTTTTACTTAATTTTATCTGTCTTTCCCGACTCCATTTTGTCTCTCTTTTTTGTTCTCCATTTTATCTTTTTTCTTTTACTTAATTTTATCTGTCTTTCCCGACTCCATTTTATCTCTCTTTTTTGTTCTCCATATTATCTTTTTTTTTACTTAAATTTATCTGTCTTCCCGACTCCATTTTATCTCTCTTTTTGTTCTCCATTTTATCTTATTTTTTTTCACTTAATTTTATCTGTCTTTCCCGACTCCATATCATCTCTCTTTTTTGTTCTGCATTTTCCTTTTTTTTTTACTTAATTTTATCTGTCTTTCCCGACTCCATTTCATCTCTCTTTTTTGTTCTCCATTCTATCTTTTTTTTTTACTTAATTTTATCTGTCTTTCCCGACTCCATTTTATCTCTCTTTTTTGTTCTCCATTTTATCTTTTTTTTTTCTTCATTTAATCTGTCTTTCCCGATTCCATTTTATCTCTATTTTTTTTTCTCCATTTTATCTTTTTTTTTTTTACTTAATTTTATCTGTCTTTCTCGACTCCATTTTATCTCTCTTTTTTGTTCTCCATTTTCCTTTTTTTTTTTCTTAATTTTATCTGTCTTTCCCGACTCCATTTTGTCTCTCTTTTTTGTTCTCCATTTTATCTTTTTTCTTTTACTTAATTTTATCTGTCTTTCCCGACTCCCTTTTATCTCTCTTTTTTGTTTTCCATTTAACTTTTTTTTTTTACTTAATTTTATCTGTCTTTCCCGACTCGATTTTATCTCTCTTTTTTGTTCTCCATTTTATCTTTTTATTTTACTTAATTTTATCTGTCTTTCCCGACTCCATTTTATCTCTCTTTTTTGTTCGCCATTTTATCTTTTTTTTTTACTTAATTTTATCTGTCTTTCCCGACTCCATTTTATCTCTCTTTTTTGTTCTCCCTTTTATATTTTTTTTTTTACTTAATTTTATCTGTCTTTCCCGACTCCATATTATCTCTCTTTTTTGTTCTCCATTTTATCTTTTTTCTTTTACTTAATTTTATCTGTCTTTCCCACTCCATTTTATCTCTCTTTTTTGTTCTCCATTTTATCTTTTTTTTTACTTAATTTTATCTATCTTCCCCGACTCCATTTTTCTCACATTTTTGTTCTCCATTTTATCTTTTTTTTTACTTAATTTTATCTGTCTTTCCCGACTCCATTTTATCTCTGTTTTTTGTTCTCCATTTTAACTTTTTTCTTTTACTTAATTTTATCTGTCTTTCCCGACTCCATTTTATCTCTCTTTTTTGTTCTCCATTTTATCTTTTTTTTTACTTAATTTTATCTGTCTTTCCCGACTCCATTTTATCTCTCTTTTTTGTTCTCCATTTTCCTTTTTTTTTACTTAATTTTATCTGTCTTTCCCGACTCCATTTTATCTCTCTTTTTTGTTCTCAATTTTATCTTTTTTTTTAATTTTATCTTTTTTTCTTGACTCCATTTTATCTCTTTTTTTGTTCTCCATTTTATCTTTTTTCTTTACTTAATTTTAGCTGTCTTTCCCGACTCCATTTTATCTCTCTTTTTTGTTTAACATTTTATCTTTTTTTTTTCTTAATTTTATCTATCTTTCCCGACTCCATTTTATCTCTCTTTTTTGATCTGCATTTTTCTTTTTTTTTTTACTTAATTTTATCTGTCTTTCCCGACTCCATTTATCTCTCTTTTTTGTTCTCCATTTTATCTTTTTTCTTTTACTTAATTTTATCTGTCTTTCCCGACTCCATTTTATCTCTCTTTTTTGTTCTCCATTTTATTTTATTTTTTTACTTAATTTTATCTGTCTTTCCCGACTGCATTTTATCTCTCTTTTTTGTTCTCCATTTTATTTTTTTTTTTTACTTAATTTTATCTGTCTTTCCCGACTCCATATCATTTCTCTTTTTTGTTCTGCATTTTCCTTTTTTTTTTTACTTAATTTTATCTGTCTATCCCGACTCCATTTCATCTCTCTTTTTTGTTCTCCATTTTATCTTTTTTTTTTTACTTAATTTTATCTGTCTTTCCCGACTCCATTTTATCTCTCTTTTTTGTTCTCCATTTTATCTTTTTTTTTTCTTCATTTTATCTGTCTTTCCCGACTCCATTTTATCTCTCTTTTTTGTTCTCCATTTTATCTTATTTTTTTTCACTTAATTTTATCTGTCTTTCCCGACTCCATTTTATCTCTCTTTTTTGTTCAACATTTTCCTTTTTTTTTTTACTTAATTTTATCAGTCTTTCCCGACTCCATTTTGACTCTCTTTTTTGTTCTCCATTTTATCTTTTTACTTTTACTTAATTTTATCTGTCTTTCCCGACTCCCTTTTTTATCTCTCTTTTTTGTTTTCCATTTTATCTTTTTCTTTTTACTTAATTTTATCTGTCTTTCCCGACTCGATTTTATCTCTCTTTTTTGTTCTCCATTTTATCTTTTTTTTATTTAATTTTATCTGTCTTTCCCGACTCCATTTTATCTCTCTTTTTTGTTCGCCATTTTATCTTTTTTTTTTACTTAATTTTATCTGTCTTTCCCGACTCCATTTTATCTCTCTTTTTTTTCTCCATTTTATATTTTTTTTTTTTACTTAATTTTATCTGTCTTTCCCGACTCCATTTTATCTCTCTTTTTTGTTCTCCATTGTATCTTTTTTCTTTTACTTAATTTTAACTGTCTTTCCCGACTCCATTTTATCTCTCTGTTTTGTTCTCCATTTTATCTTTTTTTTTACTTAATTTTATCTATCTTTCCCGACTCCATTTTTCTCTCATATTTGTTCTCCATTTTATCTTTTTTTTTACTTAATTTTATCTGTCTTTCCCGACTCCATTTTATCTCTCTTTTATGTTCTCCATTTTATCTTTTTTTTTACTTAAATTTATCTGTCTTCCCGACTCCATTTTATCTCTCTTTTTTGTTCTCCATTTTCCTTTTTTTTTTACTTAATTTTATCTGTCTTTCCCGACTCCATTTTATCTCTCTTTTTTGTTCTCCATTTTATTTTATTTTTTTACTTAATTTTATCTCACTTTCCCGACTGCATTTTATCTCTCTTTTTTGTTCTCCATTTTATTTTTTTTTTACTTAATTTTATCTGTCTTTCCCGACTCCATTTCATCTCTCTTTTTTGTTCTGCATTTTCCTTTTTTTTTTACTTAATATTATCTGTCTTTCCCGACTCCATTTTGTCTCTCTTTTTTGTTCTCCATTTTATCTTTTTTCTTTTACTTAATTTTATCTGTCTTTCCCGACTCCCTTTTATCTCTCTTTTTTGTTTTCCATTTTATCTTTTTTTTTTACTTAATTTTATCTGTCTTTCGCGACTCCATTTTATCTCTCTTTTTTGTTCGCCATTTTATCTTTTTTTTTTACTTAATTTCATCTGTCTTTCCCGACTCCATTTTATCTCTCTTTTTTGTTCTCCCTTTTATATTTTTTTTTTTTACTTAATTTTATCAGTCTTTCCCGACTCCATTTTATCTCTCTTTTTTGTTCTTTATTTTATCTTTTTTCTTTTACTTAATTTTATCTGTCTTTCCCGACTCCATTTTATCTCTGATTTTTGTTCTCCATTTTATCTTTTTTTTTACTTAATTTTATCTATCTTTCCCGACTCCATTTTTCTCTCATTTTTGTTCTCCATTTTATCTTTTTTTTTACTTAATTTTATTTGTCTTTCCCGACTCCATTTTATCTCTGTTTTTTGTTCTTCATTTTATCTTTTTTCTTTTACTTAATTTTATCTGTCTTTCCCGACTCCATTTTATCTCTCTTTTTTGTTCTCCATTTTATCTTTTTTTTTTTACTTAATTTTATCTGTCTTCCCGACTCCATTTTATCTCTCTTTTTTGTTCTCCATTTTCCTTTTTTTTTTACTTAATTTTATCTGTCTTTCCCGACTCCATTTTATCTCTCTTTTTTGTTCTCCATTTTATTTTATTTTTTTACTTAATTTTATCTGTCTTTCCCGACTGCATTTTATCTCTCTTTTTAGTTCTCCATTTTATTTTATTATTTTACTTAATTATATCTGTCGTTCCCGACTCCATTTCATCTCTCTTTTTTGTTCTGCATTTTCCTTTTTTTTTTACTTAATTTTATCTGTCTTTCCCGACTCCATTTCATCTCTCTTTTTTGTTCTCCATTTTATCTTTTTTTTTTTACTTAATTTTATCTGTCTTTCCCGACTCCCTTTTATCTCTCTTTTTTGTTTTCCATTTTATATTTTTTTTTTTCTAAATTTTATCTGTCTTTCCCGACTCCATTTCATCTCTCTTTTTTGTTCTGCATTTTCCTTTTTTTTTTACTTAATTTTATCTGTCTTTCCCGACTCCATTTTATCTCTCTTTTTTGTTCTCCATTTTATCTTTTTTTTTTTTACTTAATTTTATCTGTCTTTCCCGACTCCATTTTATCTCTCTTTTTTGTTCTCCATTTTATCTTTTTTTTTTCTTAATTTTATCTGTCTTTCCCGACTCCATTTTATCTCTCTTTTTTGTTCTCCATTTTATCTTTTTTTTTTTTACTTAATTTTATCTGTCTTTCCCGACTCCATTTTATCTCTCTTTTTTGTTCTGCATTTTCCTTTTTTTTTTTTACTTAATTTTATCTGTCTTTCCCGACTCCATTTTGTCTCTCTTTTTTGTTCTCCATTTTATCTTTTTTCTTTTACTTAATTTTATCTGTCTTTCCCGACTCCCTTTTATCTCTCTTTTTTGTTCTCCATTTTATCTTTTTTCTTTTACTTAATTTTATCTGTCTTTCCCGACTCCCTTTTATCTCTCTTTTTTGTTTTCCATTTTATCTTTTTTTTTTTACTTAATTTTATCTGTCTTTCCCGACTCGATTTTATCACTCTTTTTTGTTCTCCATTTTATCTTTTTTTTTACTTAATTTTATCTGTCTTTCACGACTCGATTTTATCTCTCTTTTTTGTTCTCCATTTTATCTTCTTTTTTACTTAATTTTATCTGTCTTTCGCGACTCCATTTTATCTCTCTTTTTTGTTCGCCATTTTATCTTTTTTTTTTACTTAATTTTATCTGTCTTTCCCGACTCCATTTTATCTCTCTTTTTTGTTCTCCCTTTTATATTTTTTTTTTTTACTTAATTTTATCAGTCTTTCCCGACTCCATTTTATCTCTGATTTTTGTTCTCCATTTTATCTTTTTTTTTACTTAATTTTATCTATCTTTCCCGACTCCATTTTTCTCTCATTTTTGTTCTCCATTTTATCTTTTTTTTTACTTAATTTTATTTGTCTTTCCCGACTCCATTTTATCTCTGTTTTTTGTTCTTCATTTTATCTTTTTTCTTTTACTTAATTTTATCTGTCTTTCCCGACTCCATTTTATCTCTCTTTTTTGTTCTCCATTTTATCTTTTTTTTTTTACTTAATTTTATCTGTCTTCCCGACTCCATTTTATCTCTCTTTTTTGTTCTCCATTTTATCTTTTTTTTTTCTTAATTTTATCTGTCTTTCCCGACTCCATTTTATCTCTCTTTTTTGTTCTCCATTTTATCTTTTTTTTTTTTACTTAATTTTATCTGTCTTTCCCGACTCCATTTTATCTCTCTTTTTTGTTCTGCATTTTCCTTTTTTTTTTTTACTTAATTTTATCTGTCTTTCCCGACTCCATTTTGTCTCTCTTTTTTGTTCTCCATTTTATCTTTTTTCTTTTACTTAATTTTATCTGTCTTTCCCGACTCCCTTTTATCTCTCTTTTTTGTTTTCCATTTTATCTTTTTTTTTTTACTTAATTTTATCTGTCTTTCCCGACTCGATTTTATCACTCTTTTTTGTTCTCCATTTTATCTTTTTTTTTACTTAATTTTATCTGTCTTTCACGACTCGATTTTATCTCTCTTTTTTGTTCTCCATTTTATCTTCTTTTTTACTTAATTTTATCTGTCTTTCGCGACTCCATTTTATCTCTCTTTTTTGTTCGCCATTTTATCTTTTTTTTTTACTTAATTTTATCTGTCTTTCCCGACTCCATTTTATCTCTCTTTTTTGTTCTCCCTTTTATATTTTTTTTTTTTACTTAATTTTATCAGTCTTTCCCGACTCCATTTTATCTCTGATTTTTGTTCTCCATTTTATCTTTTTTTTTACTTAATTTTATCTATCTTTCCCGACTCCATTTTTCTCTCATTTTTGTTCTCCATTTTATCTTTTTTTTTACTTAATTTTATTTGTCTTTCCCGACTCCATTTTATCTCTGTTTTTTGTTCTTCATTTTATCTTTTTTCTTTTACTTAATTTTATCTGTCTTTCCCGACTCCATTTTATCTCTCTTTTTTGTTCTCCATTTTATCTTTTTTTTTTTACTTAATTTTATCTGTCTTCCCGACTCCATTTTATCTCTCTTTTTTGTTCTCCATTTTCCTTTTTTTTTTACTTAATTTTATCTGTCTTTCCCGACTCCATTTTATCTCTCTTTTTTGTTCTCCATTTTATTTTATTTTTTTACTTAATTTTATCTGTCTTTCCCGACTGCATTTTATCTCTCTTTTTAGTTCTCCATTTTATTTTATTATTTTACTTAATTATATCTGTCTTTCCCGACTCCATTTCATCTCTCTTTTTTGTTCTGCATTTTCCTTTTTTTTTTACTTAATTTTATCTGTCTTTCCCGACTCCATTTCATCTCTCTTTTTTGTTCTCCATTTTATCTTTTTTTTTTTACTTAATTTTATCTGTCTTTCCCGACTCCCTTTTATCTCTCTTTTTTGTTTTCCATTTTATATTTTTTTTTTTCTAAATTTTATCTGTCTTTCCCGACTCCATTTCATCTCTCTTTTTTGTTCTGCATTTTCCTTTTTTTTTTACTTAATTTTATCTGTCTTTCCCGACTCCATTTTATCTCTCTTTTTCGTTCTCCATTTTATCTTTTTTTTTTTACTTAATTTTATCTGTCTTTCCCGACTCCATTTTATCTCTCTTTTTTGTTCTCCATTTTATCTTTTTTTTTTCTTAATGTTATCTGTCTTTCCCGACTCCATTTTATCTCTCTTTTTTGTTCTCCATTTTATCTTTTTTTTTTTTACTTAATTTTATCTGTCTTTCCCGACTCCATTTTATCTCTCTTTTTTGTTCTGCATTTTCCTTTTTTTTTTTTACTTAATTTTATCTGTCTTTCCCGACTCCATTTTGTCTCTCTTTTTTGTTCTCCATTTTATCTTTTTTCTTTTACTTAATTTTATCTGTCTTTCCCGACTCCCTTTTATCTCTCTTTTTTGTTTTCCATTTTATCTTTTTTTTTTTACTTAATTTTATCTGTCTTTCCCGACTCGATTTTATCTCTCTTTTTTGTTCTCCATTTTATCTTTTTTTTTACTTAATTTTATCTGTCTTTCACGACTCGATTTTATCTCTCTTTTTTGTTCTCCATTTTATCTTCTTTTTTACTTAATTTTATCTGTCTTTCGCGACTCCATTTTATCTCTCTTTTTTGTTCGCCATTTTATCTTTTTTTTTTACTTAATTTTATCTGTCTTTCCCGACTCCATTTTATCTCTGTTTTTTGTTCTTCATTTTATCTTTTTACTTTTACTTAATTTTATCTGTCTTTCCCGACTCCATTTTATCTCTCTTTTTTGTTCTCCATTTTATCTTTTTTTTTTTACTTAATTTTATCTGTCTTCCCGACTCCATTTTATCTCTCTTTTTTGTTCTCCATTTTCCTTTTTTTTTTACTTAATTTTATCTGTCTTTCCCGACTCCATTTTATCTCTCTTTTTTGTTCTCCATTTTATTTTATTTTTTTACTTAATTTTATCTGTCTTTCCCGACTGCATTTTATCTCTCTTTTTTGTTTTCCATTTTATTTTATTATTTTACTTAATTATATCTGTCTTTCCCGATTCCATTTCATCTCTCTTTTTTGTTCTGCATTTTCCTTTTTTTTTTTTACTTAATTTTATCTGTCTTTCCCGACTCCATTTCATCTCTCTTTTTTGTTCTCCATTTTATCTTTTTTTTTTTACTTAATTTTATCTGTCTTTCCCGACTCCCTTTTATCTCTCTTTTTTGTTTTCCATTTTATCTTTTTTTTTTTCTTAATTATATCTGTCTTTCCCGACTCCATTTCATCTCTCTTTATTGTTCTGCATTTTCCTTTTTTTTTTACTTAATTTTATCTGTCTTTCCCGACTCCATTTTATCTCTCTTTTTTGTTCTCCATTTTATCTTTTTTTTTTTACTTAATTTTATCTGTCTTTCCCGACTCCATTTTATCTCTCTTTTTTGTTCTCCATTTTATCTTTTTTTTTTCTTAATTTTATCTGTCTTTCCCGACTCCATTATTTCTCTCTTTTTTGTTCTCCATTTTATCTTTTTTTTTTTTACTTAATTTTATCTGTCTTTCCTGACTCCATTTTATCTCTCTTTTTTGTTCTGCATTTTCCTTTTTTTTTTACTTAATTTTATCTGTCTTTCCCGACTCCATTTTGTCCCTCTTTTGTGTTCTCCATTTTATCTTTTTTCTTTTACTTAATTTTATCTGTCTTTCCCGACTCCATTTTATCTCTCTTTTTTGTTCTCCATTTTATTTTATTTTTTTACTTAATTTTATCTGTCTTTCCCGACTCTATTTCATCTCTCTTTTTTGTTCTGCATTTTCCTTTTTTTTTTTACTTAATTTTATCTGTCTTTCCCGACTCCATTTCATCTCTCTTTTTTGTTCTCCATTTTATCTTTTTTTTTTTACTTAATTTTATCTGTCTTTCCCGACTCCCTTTTATCTCTCTTTTTTGTTTTCCATTTTATCTTTTTTTTTTTCTTAATTTTATCTGTCTTTCCCGACTCCATTTCATCTCTCTTTTTTGTTCTGCATTTTCCTTTTTTTTTTACTTAATTTTATCTGTCTTTCCCGACTCCATTTTATCTCTCTTTTTTGTTCTCCATTTTATCTTTTTTTTTTTACTTAATTTTATCTGTCTTTCCCGACTCCATTTTATCTCTCTTTTTTGTTCTCCATTTTACCTTTTTTTTTTCTTAATTTTATCTGTCTTTCCCGACTCCATTTTATCTCTCTTTTTTGTTCTCCATTTTATCTTTTTTTTTTTTACTTAATTTTATCTGTCTTTCCCGACTCCATTTTATCTCTCTTTTTTGTTCTCCATTTTATCTTTTTTTTTTTTACTTAATTTTATCTGTCTTTCCCGACTCCATTTTATCTCTCTTTTTTGTTCTCCATTTTATCTTTTTTTTTTCTTAATTTTATCTGTCTTTCCCGACTCCATTTTATCTCTCTTTTTTGTTCTCCATTTTATCTTTTTTTTTTTTACTTAATTTTATCTGTCTTTCCCGACTCCATTTTATCTCTCTTTTTTGTTCTGCATTTTCCTTTTTTTTTTTTACTTAATTTTATCTGTCTTTCCCGACTCCATTTTGTCTCTCTTTTTTGTTCTCCATTTTATCTTTTTTCTTTTACTTAATTTTATCTGTCTTTCCCGACTCCCTTTTATCTCTCTTTTTTGTTTTCCATTTTATCTTTTTTTTTTTACTTAATTTTATCTGTCTTTCCCGACTCGATTTTATCTCTCTTTTTTGTTCTCCATTTTATCTTTTTTTTTACTTAATTTTATCTGTCTTTCACGACTCGATTTTATCTCTCTTTTTTGTTCTCCATTTTATCTTCTTTTTTACTTAATTTTATCTGTCTTTCGCGACTCCATTTTATCTCTCTTTTTTGTTCGCCATTTTATCTTTTTTTTTTACTTAATTTTATCTGTCTTTCCCGACTCCATTTTATCTCTCTTTTTTGTTCTCCCTTTTATATTTTTTTTTTTTACTTAATTTTATTTGTCTTTCCCGACTCCATTTTATCTCTGTTTTTTGTTCTTCATTTTATCTTTTTACTTTTACTTAATTTTATCTGTCTTTCCCGACTCCATTTTATCTCTCTTTTTTGTTCTCCATTTTATCTTTTTTTTTTTACTTAATTTTATCTGTCTTCCCGACTCCATTTTATCTCTCTTTTTTGTTCTCCATTTTCCTTTTTTTTTTACTTAATTTTATCTGTCTTTCCCGACTCCATTTTATCTCTCTTTTTTGTTCTCCATTTTATTTTATTTTTTTACTTAATTTTATCTGTCTTTCCCGACTGCATTTTATCTCTCTTTTTTGTTTTCCATTTTATTTTATTATTTTACTTAATTATATCTGTCTTTCCCGATTCCATTTCATCTCTCTTTTTTGTTCTGCATTTTCCTTTTTTTTTTTTACTTAATTTTATCTGTCTTTCCCGACTCCATTTCATCTCTCTTTTTTGTTCTCCATTTTATCTTTTTTTTTTTTACTTAATTTTATCTGTCTTTCCCGACTCCCTTTTATCTCTCTTTTTTGTTTTCCATTTTATCTTTTTTTTTTTCTTAATTATATCTGTCTTTCCCGACTCCATTTCATCTCTCTTTATTGTTCTGCATTTTCCTTTTTTTTTTACTTAATTTTATCTGTCTTTCCCGACTCCATTTTATCTCTCTTTTTTGTTCTCCATTTTATCTTTTTTTTTTTACTTAATTTTATCTGTCTTTCCCGACTCCATTTTATCTCTCTTTTTTGTTCTCCATTTTATCTTTTTTTTTTCTTAATTTTATCTGTCTTTCCCGACTCCATTATTTCTCTCTTTTTTGTTCTCCATTTTATCTTTTTTTTTTTTACTTAATTTTATCTGTCTTTCCCGACTCCATTTTATCTCTCTTTTTTGTTCTGCATTTTCCTTTTTTTTTTTACTTAATTTTATCTGTCTTTCCCGACTCCATTTTGTCCCTCTTTTGTGTTCTCCATTTTATCTTTTTTCTTTTACTTAATTTTATCTGTCTTTCCCGACTCCATTTTATCTCTCTTTTTTGTTCTCCATTTTATTTTATTTTTTTACTTAATTTTATCTGTCTTTCCCGACTCTATTTCATCTCTCTTTTTTGTTCTGCATTTTCCTTTTTTTTTTTACTTAATTTTATCTGTCTTTCCCGACTCCATTTCATCTCTCTTTTTTGTTCTCCATTTTATCTTTTTTTTTTTACTTAATTTTATCTGTCTTTCCCGACTCCCTTTTATCTCTCTTTTTTGTTTTCCATTTTATCTTTTTTTTTTTCTTAATTTTATCTGTCTTTCCCGACTCCATTTCATCTCTCTTTTTTGTTCTGCATTTTCCTTTTTTTTTTACTTAATTTTATCTGTCTTTCCCGACTCCATTTTATCTCTCTTTTTTGTTCTCCATTTTATCTTTTTTTTTTTACTTAATTTTATCTGTCTTTCCCGACTCCATTTTATCTCTCTTTTTTGTTCTCCATTTTATCTTTTTTTTTTCTTAATTTTATCTGTCTTTCCCGACTCCATTTTATCTCTCTTTTTTGTTCTCCATTTTATCTTTTTTTTTTTTACTTAATTTTATCTGTCTTTCCCGACTCCATTTTATCTCTCTTTTTTGTTCTCCATTTTATCTTTTTTTTTTTTACTTAATTTTATCTGTCTTTCCCGACTCCATTTCATCTCTCTTTTTTGTTCTCCATTTTATCTTTTTTTTTTTACTTAATTTTATCTGTCTTTCCCGACTCCCTTTTATCTCTCTTTTTTGTTTTCCATTTTATCTTTTTTTTTTTCTTAATTTTATCTGTCTTTCCCGACTCCATTTCATCTTTCTTTTTTGTTCTGCATTTTCCTTTTTTTTTTACTTAATTTTATCTGTCTTTCCCGACTCCATTTTATCTCTCTTTTTTGTTCTCCATTTTATCTTTTTTTTTTTTACTTAATTTTATCTGTCTTTCCCGACTCCATTTTATCTCTCTTTTTTGTTCTCCATTTTATCTTTTTTTTTTCTTAATTTTATCTGTCTTTCCCGACTCCATTTTATCTCTCTTTTTTGTTCTCCATTTTATCTTTTTTTTTTTTACTTAATTTTATCTGTCTTTCCCGACTCCATTTTATCTCACTTTTTTGTTCTGCATTTTCCTTTTTTTTTTTACTTAATTTTATCTGTCTTTCCCGACTCCATTTTGTCTCTCTTTTGTGTTCTCCATTTTATCTTTTTTCTTTTACTTAATTTTATCTGTCTTTCCCGACTCCCTTTTATCTCTCTTTTTTGTTTTCCATTTTATCTTTTTTTTTTTACTTAATTTTATCTGTCTTTCCCGACTCGATTTTATCTCTCTTTTTTGTTCTCCATTTTATCTTTTTTTTTACTTAATTTTATCTGTCTTTCCCGACTCCATTTTATCTCTCTTTTTTGTTCGCCATTTTATCTTTTTTTTTTACTTAATTTTATCTGTCTTTCCCGACTCCATTTTATCTCTCTTTTTTCTTCTCCATTTTATCTTTTTTCTTTTACTTAATTTTATCTGTCTTTACCGACTCCATTTTATCTCTCTTTTTTGTTCTCCATTTTATCTTTTTTTTTAATTAATTTTATCTATCTTTCCCGACTCCATTTTTCTCTCATTTTTGTTCTCCATTTTATCTTTTTTTTTACTTAATTTTATCTGTCTTTCCCGACTCCATTTTATCTCTGTTTTTTGTTCTCCATTTTATCTTTTTTCTTTTACTTAATTTTATCTGTCTTTCCCGACTCCATTTTATCTCTCTTTATTGTTCTCCATTTTATTTTATTTTTTTACTTAATTTTATCTGTCTTTCCCGACTCTATTTCATCTCTCTTTTTTGTTCTGCATTTTCCTTTTTTTTTTACTTAATTTTATCTGTCTTTCCCGACTCCATTTCATCTCTCTTTTTTGTTCTCCATTTTATCTTTTTTTTTTTACTTAATTTTATCTGTCTTTCCCGACTCCCTTTTATCTCTCTTTTTTGTTTTCCATTTTATCTTTTTTTTTTTTCTTAATTTTATCTGTCTTTCCCGACTCCATTTCATCTCTCTTTTTTGTTCTGCATTTTCCTTTTTTTTTTACTTAATTTTATCTGTCTTTCCCGACTCCATTTTATCTCTCTTTTTTGTTCTCCATTTTATCTTTTTTTTTTTACTTAATTTTATCTGTCTTTTCCGACTCCATTTTATCTCTCTTTTTTGTTCTCCATTTTATCTTTTTTTATTTTACTTAATTTTATCTGTCTTTCCCGACTCCCTTTTATCTCTCTTTTTTGTTTTCCATTTTATCTTTTTTTTTTTACTTAATTTTATCTGTCTTTCCCGACTCGATTTTATCTCTCTTTTTTGTTCTCCATTTTATCTTTTTTTTTACTTAATTTTATCTGTCTTTCCCGACTCCATTTTATCTCTCTTTTTTGTTCGCCATTTTATCTTTTTTTTTTACTGAATTTTATCTGTCTTTCCCGACTCCATTTTATCTCTCTTTTTTGTTCTCCCTTTTATATTTTTTTTTTTACTGAATTTTATCTGTCTTTCCCGACTCCATTTTATCTCTCTTTTTTGTTCTCCATTTTATCTTTTTTCTTTTACTTAATTTTATCTGTCTTTCCCGACTCCATTTTATCTCTCTTTTTTGTTCTCCATTTTATCTTTTTTTTTACTTAATTTTATCTATCTTTCCCGACTCCATTTTTCTCTCATTTTTGTTCTCCATTTTATCTTTTTTTTTACTTAATTTTATCTGTCTTTCCCGACTCCATTTTATCTCTCTTTTTTGTTCTCCATTTTATTTTATTTTTTTACTTAATTTTATCTGTCTTTCCCGACTCCATTTTATCTCTCTTTTTTGTTCTCCATTTTATCTTTTTTTTTTTACTTAATTTTATCTGTCTTCCCGACTCCATTTTATCTCTCTTTTTTGTTCTCCATTTTCCTTTTTTTTTTACTTAATTTTATCTGTCTTTCCCGACTCCATTTTATCTCTCTTTTTTGTTCTCCATTTTATTTTATTTTTTTACTTAATTTTATCTGTCTTTCCCGACTGCATTTTATCTCTCTTTTTTGTTTTCCATTTTATTTTATTATTTTACTTAATTATATCTGTCTTTCCCGATTCCATTTCATCTCTCTTTTTTGTTCTGCATTTTCCTTTTTTTTTTTTACTTAATTTTATCTGTCTTTCCCGACTCCATTTCATCTCTCTTTTTTGTTCTCCATTTTATCTTTTTTTTTTTACTTAATTTTATCTGTCTTTCCCGACTCCCTTTTATCTCTCTTTTTTGTTTTCCATTTTATCTTTTTTTTTTTCTTAATTATATCTGTCTTTCCCGACTCCATTTCATCTCTCTTTATTGTTCTGCATTTTCCTTTTTTTTTTACTTAATTTTATCTGTCTTTCCCGACTCCATTTTATCTCTCTTTTTTGTTCTCCATTTTATCTTTTTTTTTTTACTTAATTTTATCTGTCTTTCCCGACTCCATTTTATCTCTCTTTTTTGTTCTCCATTTTATCTTTTTTTTTTCTTAATTTTATCTGTCTTTCCCGACTCCATTATTTCTCTCTTTTTTGTTCTCCATTTTATCTTTTTTTTTTTTACTTAATTTTATCTGTCTTTCCCGACTCCATTTTATCTCTCTTTTTTGTTCTGCATTTTCCTTTTTTTTTTTACTTAATTTTATCTGTCTTTCCCGACTCCATTTTGTCCCTCTTTTGTGTTCTCCATTTTATCTTTTTTCTTTTACTTAATTTTATCTGTCTTTCCCGACTCCATTTTATCTCTCTTTTTTGTTCTCCATTTTATTTTATTTTTTTACTTAATTTTATCTGTCTTTCCCGACTCTATTTCATCTCTCTTTTTTGTTCTGCATTTTCCTTTTTTTTTTTACTTAATTTTATCTGTCTTTCCCGACTCCATTTCATCTCTCTTTTTTGTTCTCCATTTTATCTTTTTTTTTTTACTTAATTTTATCTGTCTTTCCCGACTCCCTTTTATCTCTCTTTTTTGTTTTCCATTTTATCTTTTTTTTTTTCTTAATTTTATCTGTCTTTCCCGACTCCATTTCATCTCTCTTTTTTGTTCTGCATTTTCCTTTTTTTTTTACTTAATTTTATCTGTCTTTCCCGACTCCATTTTATCTCTCTTTTTTGTTCTCCATTTTATCTTTTTTTTTTTACTTAATTTTATCTGTCTTTCCCGACTCCATTTTATCTCTCTTTTTTGTTCTCCATTTTATCTTTTTTTTTTCTTAATTTTATCTGTCTTTCCCGACTCCATTTTATCTCTCTTTTTTGTTCTCCATTTTATCTTTTTTTTTTTTACTTAATTTTATCTGTCTTTCCCGACTCCATTTTATCTCTCTTTTTTGTTCTCCATTTTATCTTTTTTTTTTTTACTTAATTTTATCTGTCTTTCCCGACTCCATTTCATCTCTCTTTTTTGTTCTCCATTTTATCTTTTTTTTTTTACTTAATTTTATCTGTCTTTCCCGACTCCCTTTTATCTCTCTTTTTTGTTTTCCATTTTATCTTTTTTTTTTTCTTAATTTTATCTGTCTTTCCCGACTCCATTTCATCTTTCTTTTTTGTTCTGCATTTTCCTTTTTTTTTTACTTAATTTTATCTGTCTTTCCCGACTCCATTTTATCTCTCTTTTTTGTTCTCCATTTTATCTTTTTTTTTTTTACTTAATTTTATCTGTCTTTCCCGACTCCATTTTATCTCTCTTTTTTGTTCTCCATTTTATCTTTTTTTTTTCTTAATTTTATCTGTCTTTCCCGACTCCATTTTATCTCTCTTTTTTGTTCTCCATTTTATCTTTTTTTTTTTTACTTAATTTTATCTGTCTTTCCCGACTCCATTTTATCTCACTTTTTTGTTCTGCATTTTCCTTTTTTTTTTTACTTAATTTTATCTGTCTTTCCCGACTCCATTTTGTCTCTCTTTTGTGTTCTCCATTTTATCTTTTTTCTTTTACTTAATTTTATCTGTCTTTCCCGACTCCCTTTTATCTCTCTTTTTTGTTTTCCATTTTATCTTTTTTTTTTTACTTAATTTTATCTGTCTTTCCCGACTCGATTTTATCTCTCTTTTTTGTTCTCCATTTTATCTTTTTTTTTACTTAATTTTATCTGTCTTTCCCGACTCCATTTTATCTCTCTTTTTTGTTCGCCATTTTATCTTTTTTTTTTACTTAATTTTATCTGTCTTTCCCGACTCCATTTTATCTCTCTTTTTTCTTCTCCATTTTATCTTTTTTCTTTTACTTAATTTTATCTGTCTTTACCGACTCCATTTTATCTCTCTTTTTTGTTCTCCATTTTATCTTTTTTTTTAATTAATTTTATCTATCTTTCCCGACTCCATTTTTCTCTCATTTTTGTTCTCCATTTTATCTTTTTTTTTACTTAATTTTATCTGTCTTTCCCGACTCCATTTTATCTCTGTTTTTTGTTCTCCATTTTATCTTTTTTCTTTTACTTAATTTTATCTGTCTTTCCCGACTCCATTTTATCTCTCTTTATTGTTCTCCATTTTATTTTATTTTTTTACTTAATTTTATCTGTCTTTCCCGACTCTATTTCATCTCTCTTTTTTGTTCTGCATTTTCCTTTTTTTTTTACTTAATTTTATCTGTCTTTCCCGACTCCATTTCATCTCTCTTTTTTGTTCTCCATTTTATCTTTTTTTTTTTACTTAATTTTATCTGTCTTTCCCGACTCCCTTTTATCTCTCTTTTTTGTTTTCCATTTTATCTTTTTTTTTTTTCTTAATTTTATCTGTCTTTCCCGACTCCATTTCATCTCTCTTTTTTGTTCTGCATTTTCCTTTTTTTTTTACTTAATTTTATCTGTCTTTCCCGACTCCATTTTATCTCTCTTTTTTGTTCTCCATTTTATCTTTTTTTTTTTACTTAATTTTATCTGTCTTTTCCGACTCCATTTTATCTCTCTTTTTTGTTCTCCATTTTATCTTTTTTTATTTTACTTAATTTTATCTGTCTTTCCCGACTCCCTTTTATCTCTCTTTTTTGTTTTCCATTTTATCTTTTTTTTTTTACTTAATTTTATCTGTCTTTCCCGACTCGATTTTATCTCTCTTTTTTGTTCTCCATTTTATCTTTTTTTTTACTTAATTTTATCTGTCTTTCCCGACTCCATTTTATCTCTCTTTTTTGTTCGCCATTTTATCTTTTTTTTTTACTGAATTTTATCTGTCTTTCCCGACTCCATTTTATCTCTCTTTTTTGTTCTCCCTTTTATATTTTTTTTTTTACTGAATTTTATCTGTCTTTCCCGACTCCATTTTATCTCTCTTTTTTGTTCTCCATTTTATCTTTTTTCTTTTACTTAATTTTATCTGTCTTTCCCGACTCCATTTTATCTCTCTTTTTTGTTCTCCATTTTATCTTTTTTTTTACTTAATTTTATCTATCTTTCCCGACTCCATTTTTCTCTCATTTTTGTTCTCCATTTTATCTTTTTTTTTACTTAATTTTATCTGTCTTTCCCGACTCCATTTTATCTCTCTTTTTTGTTCTCCATTTTATTTTATTTTTTTACTTAATTTTATCTGTCTTTCCCGACTCTATTTCATCTCTCTTTTTTGTTCTGCATTTTCCTTTTTTTTTTTACTTAATTTTATCTGTCTTTCCCGACTCCATTTCATCTCTCTTTTTTGTTCTCCATTTTATCTTTTTTTTTTTACTTAATTTTATCTGTCTTTCCCGACTCCCTTTTATCTCTCTTTTTTGTTTTCCATTTTATCTTTTTTTTTTTCTTAATTTTATCTGTCTTTCCCGACTCCATTTCATCTCTCTTTTTTGTTCTGCATTTTCCTTTTTTTTTTACTGAATTTTATCTGTCTTTCCCGACTCCATTTTATCTCTCTTTTTTGTTCTCCCTTTTATATTTTTTTTTTTACTTAATTTTATCTGTCTTTCCCGACTCCATTTTATCTCTCTTTTTTGTTCTCCATTTTATCTTTTTTCTTTTACTTAATTTTATCTGTCTTTCCCGACTCCATTTTATCTCTCTTTTTTGTTCTCCATTTTATCTTTTTTTTTACTTAATTTTATCTATCTTTCCCGACTCCATTTTTCTCTCATTTTTGTTCTCCATTTTATCTTTTTTTTTACTTAATTTTATCTGTCTTTCCCGACTCCATTTTATCTCTCTTTTTTGTTCTCCATTTTATTTTATTTTTTTACTTAATTTTATCTGTCTTTCCCGACTCTATTTCATCTCTCTTTTTTGTTCTGCATTTTCCTTTTTTTTTTTACTTAATTTTATCTGTCTTTCCCGACTCCATTTTATCTCTCTTTTTTGTTCTCCATTTTATCTTTTTTCTTTTACTTAATTTTATCTGTCTTTCCCGACTCCATTTTATCTCTCTTTTTTGTTCTCCATTTTATCTTTTTTTTTACTTAATTTTATCTATCTTTCCCGACTCCATTTTTCTCTCATTTTTGTTCTCCATTTTATCTTTTTTTTTACTTAATTTTATCTGTCTTTCCCGACTCCATTTTATCTCTCTTTTTTGTTCTCCATTTTATTTTATTTTTTTACTTAATTTTATCTGTCTTTCCCGACTCTATTTCATCTCTGTTTTTTGTTCTGCATTTTCCTTTTTTTTTTTACTTAATTTTATCTGTCTTTCCCGACTCCATTTCATCTCTCTTTTTTGTTCTCCATTTTATCTTTTTTTTTTACTTAATTTTATCTGTCTTTCCCGTCTCCCTTTTATCTCTCTTTTTTGTTTTCCATTTTATCTTTTTTTTTTTCTTAATTTTATCTGTCTTTCCCGACTCCATTTCATCTCTCTTTTTTGTTCTGCATTTTCCTTTTTTTTTTACTGAATTTTATCTGTCTTTCCCGACTCCATTTTATCTCTCTTTTTTGTTCTCCCTTTTATATTTTTTTTTTTACTTAATTTTATCTGTCTTTCCCGACTCCATTTTATCTCTCTTTTTTGTTCTCCATTTTATCTTTTTTCTTTTACTTAATTTTATCTGTCTTTCCCGACTCCATTTTATCTCTCTTTTTTGTTCTCCATTTTATCTTTTTTTTTACTTAATTTTATCTATCTTTCCCGACTCCATTTTTCTCTCATTTTTGTTCTCCATTTTATCTTTTTTTTTACTTAATTTTATCTGTCTTTCCCGACTCCATTTTATCTCTCTTTTTTGTTCTCCATTTTATTTTATTTTTTTACTTAATTTTATCTGTCTTTCCCGACTCTATTTCATCTCTCTTTTTTGTTCTGCATTTTCCTTTTTTTTTTTACTTAATTTTATCTGTCTTTCCCGACTCCATTTCATCTCTCTTTTTTGTTCTCCATTTTATCTTTTTTTTTTTACTTAATTTTATCTGTCTTTCCCGACTCCCTTTTATCTCTCTTTTTTGTTTTCCATTTTATCTTTTTTTTTTCTTAATTTTATCTGTCTTTCCCGACTCCATTTCATCTCTCTTTTTTGTTCTGCATTTTCCTTTTTTTTTTACTTAATTTTATCTGTCTTTCCCGACTCCATTTTATCTCTCTTTTTTGTTCTCCCTTTTATATTTTTTTTTTTACTTAATTTTATCTGTCTTTCCCGACTCCATTTTATCTCTCTTTTTTGTTCTCCATTTTATCTTTTTTCTTTTACTTAATTTTATCTGTCTTTCTCGACTCCATTTTATCTCTCTTTTTTGTTCTCCATTTTATCTTTTTTTTTACTTAATTTTATCTATCTTTCCCGACTCCATTTTTCTCTCATTTTTGTTCTCCATTTTATCTTTTTTTTTACTTAATTTTATCTGTCTTTCCCGACTCCATTTTATCTCTCTTTTTTGTTCTCCATTTTATTTTATTTTTTTACTTAATTTTATCTGTCTTTCCCGACTCTATTTCATCTCTCTTTTTTGTTCTGCATTTTCCTTTTTTTTTTTACTTAATTTTATCTGTCTTTCCCGACTCCATTTCATCTCTCTTTTTTGTTCTCCATTTTATCTTTTTTTTTTTACTTAATTTTATCTGTCTTTCCCGACTCCCTTTTATCTCTCTTTTTTGTTTTCCATTTTATCTTTTTTTTTTTATTAATTTTATCTGTCTTTCCCGACTCCATTTCATCTCTCTTTTTTGTTCTGCATTTTCCTTTTTTTTTTACTTAATTTTATCTGTCTTTCCCGACTCCATTTTATCTCTCTTTTTTGTTCTCCATTTTATCTTTTTTTTTTTACTTAATTTTATCTGTCTTTCCCGACTCCATTTTATCTCTCTTTTTTGTTCTCCATTTTATCTTTTTTTTTTCTTAATTTTATCTGTCTTTCCCGACTCCATTTTATCTCTCTTTTTTGTTCTCCATTTTATCTTTTTTTTTACTTAATTTTATCTGTCTTTCCCGACTCCATTTTATCTCTCTTTTTTGTTCGCCATTTTATCTTTTTTTTTTACTGAATTTTATCTGTCTTTCCCGACTCCATTTTATCTCTCTTTTTTGTTCTCCCTTTTATATTTTTTTTTTTACTTAATTTTATCTGTCTTTCCCGACTCCATTTTATCTCTCTTTTTTGTTCTCCATTTTATCTTTTTTCTTTTACTTAATTTTATCTGTCTTTCCCGACTCCATTTTATCTCTCTTTTTTGTTCTCCATTTTATCTTTTTTTTTACTTAATTTTATCTATCTTTCCCGACTCCATTTTTCTCTCATTTTTGTTCTCCATTTTATCTTTTTTTTTACTTAATTTTATCTGTCTTTCCCGACTCCATTTTATCTCTCTTTTTTGTTCTCCATTTTATTTTATTTTTTTACTTAATTTTATCTGTCTTTCCCGACACTATTTCATCTCTCTTTTTTGTTCTGCATTTTCCTTTTTTTTTTTACTTAATTTTATCTGTCTTTCCCGACTCCATTTCATCTCTCTTTTTTGTTCTCCATTTTATCTTTTTTTTTTTACTTAATTTTATCTGTCTTTCCCGACTCCCTTTTATCTCTCTTTTTTGTTTTCCATTTTATCTTTTTTTTTTTCTTAATTTTATCTGTCTTTCCCGACTCCATTTCATCTCTCTTTTTTGTTCTGCATTTTCCTTTTTTTTTCACTGAATTTTATCTGTCTTTCCCGACTCCATTTTATCTCTCTTTTTTGTTCTCCCTTTTATATTTTTTTTTTTACTTAATTTTATCTGTCTTTCCCGACTCCATTTTATCTCTCTTTTTTGTTCTCCATTTTATCTTTTTTCTTTTACTTAATTTTATCTGTCTTTCCCGACTCCATTTTATCTCTCTTTTTTGTTCTCCATTTTATCTTTTTTTTTACTTAATTTTATCTATCTTTCCCGACTCCATTTTTCTCTCATTTTTGTTCTCCATTTTATCTTTTTTTTTACTTAATTTTATCTGTCTTTCCCGACTCCATTTTATCTCTCTTTTTTGTTCTCCATTTTATTTTATTTTTTTACTTAATTTTATCTGTCTTTCCCGACTCTATTTCATCTCTCTTTTTTGTTCTGCATTTTCCTTTTTTTTTTTACTTAATTTTATCTGTCTTTCCCGACTCCATTTCATCTCTCTTTTTTGTTCTCCATTTTATCTTTTTTTTTTTACTTAATTTTATCTGTCTTTCCCGACTCCCTTTTATCTCTCTTTTTTGTTTTCCATTTTATCTTTTTTTTTTTCTTAATTTTATCTGTCTTTCCCGACTCCATTTCATCTCTCTTTTTTGTTCTGCATTTTCCTTTTTTTTTTACTTAATTTTATCTGTCTTTCCCGACTCCATTTTATCTCTCTTTTTTGTTCTCCCTTTTATATTTTTTTTTTTACTTAATTTTATCTGTCTTTCCCGACTCCATTTTATCTCTCTTTTTTGTTCTCCATTTTATCTTTTTTCTTTTACTTAATTTTATCTGTCTTTCTCGACTCCATTTTATCTCTCTTTTTTGTTCTCCATTTTATCTTTTTTTTACTTAATTTTATCTATCTTTCCCGACTCCATTTTTCTCTCATTTTTGTTCTCCATTTTATCTTTTTTTTTACTTAATTTTATCTGTCTTTCCCGACTCCATTTTATCTCTCTTTTTTGTTCTCCATTTTATTTTATTTTTTTACTTAATTTTATCTGTCTTTCCCGACTCTATTTCATCTCTCTTTTTTGTTCTGCATTTTCCTTTTTTTTTTTACTTAATTTTATCTGTCTTTCCCGACTCCATTTCATCTCTCTTTTTTGTTCTCCATTTTATCTTTTTTTTTTTACTTAATTTTATCTGTCTTTCCCGACTCCCTTTTATCTCTCTTTTTTGTTTTCCATTTTATCTTTTTTTTTTTCTTAATTTTATCTGTCTTTCCAGACTCCATTTCATCTCTCTTTTTTGTTCTGCATTTTCCTTTTTTTTTTACTTAATTTTATCTGTCTTTCCCGACTCCATTTTATCTCTCTTTTTTGTTCTCCATTTTATCTTTTTTTTTTTACTTAATTTTATCTGTCTTTCCCGACTCCATTTTATCTCTCTTTTTTGTTCTCCATTTTATCTTTTTTTTTTCTTAATTTTATCTGTCTTTCCCGACTCCATTTTATCTCTCTTTTTTGTTCTCCATTTTATCTTTTTTTTTACTTAATTTTATCTGTCTTTCCCGACTCCATTTTATCTCTCTTTTTTGTTCGCCATTTTATCTTTTTTTTTTACTGAATTTTATCTGTCTTTCCCGACTCCATTTTATCTCTCTTTTTTGTTCTCCCTTTTATATTTTTTTTTTTACTTAATTTTATCTGTCTTTCCCGACTCCATTTTATCTCTCTTTTTTGTTCTCCATTTTATCTTTTTTCTTTTACTTAATTTTATCTGTCTTTCCCGACTCCATTTTATCTCTCTTTTTTGTTCTCCATTTTATCTTTTTTTTTACTTAATTTTATCTATCTTTCCCGACTCCATTTTTCTCTCATTTTTGTTCTCCATTTTATCTTTTTTTTTACTTAATTTTATCTGTCTTTCCCGACTCCATTTTATCTCTATTTTTTGTTCTCCATTTTATTTTATTTTTTTACTTAATTTTATCTGTCTTTCCCGACTCTATTTCATCTCTCTTTTTTGTTCTGCATTTTCCTTTTTTTTTTTACTTAATTTTATCTGTCTTTCCCGACTCCATTTCATCTCTCTTTTTTGTTCTCCATTTTATCTTTTTTTTTTTACTTAATTTTATCTGTCTTTCCCGACTCCCTTTTATCTCTCTTTTTTGTTTTCCATTTTATCTTTTTTTTTTTCTTAATTTTATCTGTCTTTCCCGACTCCATTTCATCTCTCTTTTTTGTTCTGCATTTTCCTTTTTTTTTTACTTAATTTTATCTGTCTTTCCCGACTCCATTTTATCTCTCTTTTTTGTTCTCCATTTTATCTTTTTTTTTTTACTTAATTTTATCTGTCTTTCCCGACTCCATTTTATCTCTCTTTTTTGTTCTTCATTTTATCTTTTTTTTTTCTTAATTTTATCTGTCTTTCCCGACTCCATTTTATCTCTCTTTTTTGTTCTCCATTTTATCTTTTTTTTTTTTACTTAATTTTATCTGTCTTTCCCGACTCCATTTTATCTCTCTTTTTTGTTCTGCATTTTCCTTTTTTTTTTTACTTAATTTTATCTGTCTTTCCCGACTCCATTTTGTCTCTCTTTTTTGTTCTCCATTTTATCTTTTTTCTTTTACTTAATTTTATCTGTCTTTCCCGACTCCCTTTTATCTCTCTTTTTTGTTTTCCATTTTATCTTTTTTTTTTTGCTTAATTTTATCTGTCTTTCCCGACTCCATTTTATCTCTCTTTTTTGTTCTCCATTTTATCTTTTTTTTTACTTAATTTTATCTGTCTTTCCCGACTCCATTTTATCTCTCTTTTTTGTTCTCCATTTTATTTTATTTTTTTACTTAATTTTATCTGTCTTTCCCGACTCTATTTCATCTCTCTTTTTTGTTCTGCATTTTCCTTTTTTTTTTTACTTAATTTTATCTGTCTTTCCCGACTCCATTTCATCTCTCTTTTTTGTTCTCCATTTTATCTTTTTTTTTTTACTGAATTTTATCTGTCTTTCCCGACTCCCTTTTATCTCTCTTTTTTGTTTTCCATTTTATCTTTTTTTTTTCTTAATTTTATCTGTCTTTCCCGACTCCATTTCATCTCTCTTTTTTGTTCTGCATTTTCCTTTTTTTTTTACTTAATTTTATCTGTCTTTCCCGACTCCATTTTATCTCTCTTTTTTGTTCTCCCTTTTATATTTTTTTTTTTACTTAATTTTATCTGTCTTTCCCGACTCCATTTTATCTCTCTTTTTTGTTCTCCATTTTATCTTTTTTCTTTTACTTAATTTTATCTGTCTTTCCCGACTCCATTTTATCTCTCTTTTTTGTTCTCCATTTTATCTTTTTTTTTACTTAATTTTATCTATCTTTCCCGACTCCATTTTTCTCTCATTTTTGTTCTCCATTTTATCTTTTTTTTTACTTAATTTTATCTGTCTTTCCCGACTCCATTTTATCTCTCTTTTTTGTTCTCCATTTTATTTTATTTTTTTACTTAATTTTATCTGTCTTTCCCGACTCTATTTCATCTCTCTTTTTTGTTCTGCATTTTCCTTTTTTTTTTTACTTAATTTTATCTGTCTTTCCCGACTCCATTTCATCTCTCTTTTTTGTTCTCCATTTTATCTTTTTTTTTTTACTTAATTTTATCTGTCTTTCCCGACTCCCTTTTATCTCTCTTTTTTGTTTTCCATTTTATCTTTTTTTTTTTCTTAATTTTATCTGTCTTTCCCGACTCCATTTCATCTCTCTTTTTTGTTCTGCATTTTCCTTTTTTTTTCACTTAATTTTATCTGTCTTTCCCGACTCCATTTTATCTCTCTTTTTTGTTCTCCATTTTATCTTTTTTTTTTTACTTAATTTTATCTGTCTTTCCCGACTCCATTTTATCTCTCTTTTTTTTCTCCATTTTATCTTTTTTTTTTCTTAATTTTATCTGTCTTTCCCGACTCCATTTTATCTCTCTTTTTTGTTCTCCATTTTATCTTTTTTTTTACTTAATTTTATCTGTCTTTCCCGACTCCATTTTATCTCTCTTTTTTGTTCGCCATTTTATCTTTTTTTTTTACTGAATTTTATCTGTCTTTCCCGACTCCATTTTATCTCTCTTTTTTGTTCTCCCTTTTATATTTTTTTTTTTACTTAATTTTATCTGTCTTTCCCGACTCCATTTTATCTCTCTTTTTTGTTCTCCATTTTATCTTTTTTCTTTTACTTAATTTTATCTGTCTTTCCCGACTCCATTTTATCTCTCTTTTTTGTTCTCCATTTTATCTTTTTTTTTACTTAATTTTATCTATCTTTCCCGACTCCATTTTTCTCTCATTTTTGTTCTCCATTTTATCTTTTTTCTTTTACTTAATTTTATCTGTCTTTCCCGACTCCATTTTATCTCTCTTTTTTGTTCTCCATTTTATCTTTTTTTTTACTTAATTTTATCTATCTTTCCCGACTCCATTTTTCTCTCATTTTTGTTCTCCATTTTATCTTTTTTTTTACTTAATTTTATCTGTCTTTCCCGACTCCATTTTATCTCTCTTTTTTGTTCTCCATTTTATTTTATTTTTTTACTTAATTTTATCTGTCTTTCCCGACTCTATTTCATCTCTCTTTTTTGTTCTGCATTTTCCTTTTTTTTTTTACTTAATTTTATCTGTCTTTCCCGACTCCATTTCATCTCTCTTTTTTGTTCTCCATTTTATCTTTTTTTTTTTACTTAATTTTATCTGTCTTTCCCGACTCCCTTTTATCTCTCTTTTTTGTTTTCCATTTTATCTTTTTTTTTTTCTTAATTTTATCTGTCTTTCCCGACTCCATTTCATCTCTCTTTTTTGTTCTGCATTTTCCTTTTTTTTTTACTTAATTTTATCTGTCTTTCCCGACTCCATTTTATCTCTCTTTTTTGTTCTCCATTTTATCTTTTTTTTTTTACTTAATTTTATCTGTCTTTCCCGACTCCATTTTATCTCTCTTTTTTTTCTCCATTTTATCTTTTTTTTTTCTTAATTTTATCTGTCTTTCCCGACTCCATTTTATCTCTCTTTTTTGTTCTCCATTTTATCTTTTTTTTTACTTAATTTTATCTGTCTTTCCCGACTCCATTTTATCTCTCTTTTTTGTTCGCCATTTTATCTTTTTTTTTTACTGAATTTTATCTGTCTTTCCCGACTCCATTTTATCTCTCTTTTTTGTTCTCCCTTTTATATTTTTTTTTTTACTTAATTTTATCTGTCTTTCCCGACTCCATTTTATCTCTCTTTTTTGTTCTCCATTTTATCTTTTTTCTTTTACTTAATTTTATCTGTCTTTCCCGACTCCATTTTATCTCTCTTTTTTGTTCTCCATTTTATCTTTTTTTTTACTTAATTTTATCTATCTTTCCCGACTCCATTTTTCTCTCATTTTTGTTCTCCATTTTATCTTTTTTTTTACTTAATTTTATCTGTCTTTCCCGACTCCATTTTATCTCTCTTTTTTGTTCTCCATTTTATTTTATTTTTTTACTTAATTTTATCTGTCTTTCCCGACTCTATTTCATCTCTCTTTTTTGTTCTGCATTTTCCTTTTTTTTTTTACTTAATTTTATCTGTCTTTCCCGACTCCATTTCATCTCTCTTTTTTGTTCTCCATTTTATCTTTTTTTTTTTACTTAATTTTATCTGTCTTTCCCGACTCCCTTTTATCTCTCTTTTTTGTTTTCCATTTTATCTTTTTTTTTTTCTTAATTTTATCTGTCTTTCCCGACTCCATTTCATCTCTCTTTTTTGTTCTGCATTTTCCTTTTTTTTTTACTTAATTTTATCTGTCTTTCCCGACTCCATTTTATCTCTCTTTTTTGTTCTCCATTTTATCTTTTTTTTTTTACTTAATTTTATCTGTCTTTCCCGACTCCCTTTTATCTCTCTTTTTTGTTTTCCATTTTATCTTTTTTTTTTTCTTAATTTTATCTGTCTTTCCCGACTCCATTTCATCTCTCTTTTTTGTTCTGCATTTTCCTTTTTTTTTTACTTAATTTTATCTGTCTTTCCCGACTCCATTTTATCTCTCTTTTTTTTCTCCATTTTATCTTTTTTTTTTCTTAATTTTATCTGTCTTTCCCGACTCCATTTTATCTCTCTTTTTTGTTCTCCATTTTATCTTTTTTTTTACTTAATTTTATCTGTCTTTCCCGACTCCATTTTATCTCTCTTTTTTGTTCGCCATTTTATCTTTTTTTTTTACTGAATTTTATCTGTCTTTCCCGACTCCATTTTATCTCTCTTTTTTGTTCTCCCTTTTATATTTTTTTTTTACTTAATTTTATCTGTCTTTCCCGACTCCATTTTATCTCTCTTTTTTGTTCTCCATTTTATCTTTTTTCTTTTACTTAATTTTATCTGTCTTTCCCGACTCCATTTTATCTCTCTTTTTTGTTCTCCATTTTATCTTTTTTTTTACTTAATTTTATCTATCTTTCCCGACTCCATTTTTCTCTCATTTTTGTTCTCCATTTTATCTTTTTTTTTACTTAATTTTATCTGTCTTTCCCGACTCCATTTTATCTCTCTTTTTTGTTCTCCATTTTATTTTATTTTTTTACTTAATTTTATCTGTCTTTCCCGACTCTATTTCATCTCTCTTTTTTGTTCTGCATTTTCCTTTTTTTTTTTACTTAATTTTATCTGTCTTTCCCGACTCCATTTCATCTCTCTTTTTTGTTCTCCATTTTATCTTTTTTTTTTACTTAATTTTATCTGTCTTTCCCGACTCCCTTTTATCTCTCTTTTTTGTTTTCCATTTTATCTTTTTTTTTTTCTTAATTTTATCTGTCTTTCCCGACTCCATTTCATCTCTCTTTTTTGTTCTGCATTTTCCTTTTTTTTTTACTTAATTTTATCTGTCTTTCCCGACTCCATTTTATCTCTCTTTTTTGTTCTCCATTTTATCTTTTTTTTTACTTAATTTTATCTGTCTTTCCCGACTCCATTTTATCTCTCTTTTTTGTTCTCCATTTTATCTTTTTTTTTTCTTAATTTTATCTGTCTTTCCCGACTCCATTTTATCTCTCTTTTTTGTTCTCCATTTTATCTTTTTTTTTTTTACTTAATTTTATCTGTCTTTCCCGACTCCATTTTATCTCTCTTTTTTGTTCTCCATTTTATCTTTTTTCTTTTACTTAATTTTATCTGTCTTTCCCGACTCCCTTTTATCTCTCTTTTTTGTTTTCCATTTTATCTTTTTTTTTTTGCTTAATTTTATCTGTCTTTCCCGACTCCATTTTATCTCTCTTTTTTGTTCTCCATTTTATCTTTTTTTTTACTTAATTTTATCTGTCTTTCCCGACTCCATTTTATCTCTCTTTTTTGTTCTCCATTTTACTTTTTTTTTTACTTAATTTTATCTGTCTTTCCCGACTCCATTTTATCTCTCTTTTTTGTTCTCCATTTTTTTTTTTTTTTTTACTTAATTTTATCTGTCTTTCCCGACTCCATTTCATCTGTCTTTTTTGTTCTGCATATTCCTTTTTTTTTTACTTAATTTTATCTGTCTTTCCCGACTCCATTTTATCTCTCTTTTTTGTTCTCCATTTTATTTTATTTTTTTACTTAATTTTATCTGTCTTTCCCGACTCTATTTCATCTCTCTTTTTTGTTCTGCATTTTCCTTTTTTTTTTTACTTAATTTTATCTGTCTTTCCCGACTCCATTTCATCTCTCTTTTTTGTTCTCCATTTTATCTTTTTTTTTTTACTTAATTTTATCTGTCTTTCCCGACTCCCTTTTATCTCTCTTTTTTGTTTTCCATTTTATCTTTTTTTTTTTCTTAATTTTATCTGTCTTTCCCGACTCCATTTCATCTCTCTTTTTTGTTCTGCATTTTCCTTTTTTTTTTACTTAATTTCATCTGTCTTTCCCGACTCCATTTTATCTCTCTTTTTTGTTCTCCATTTTATCTTTTTTTTTTTACTTAATTTTATCTGTCTTTCCCGACTCCATTTTATCTCTCTTTTTTGTTCTCCATTTTATCTTTTTTTTTTCTTAATTTTATCTGTCTTTCCCGACTCCATTTTATCTCTCTTTTTTGTTCTCCATTTTATCTTTTTTTTTTTTACTTAATTTTATCTGTCTTTCCCGACTCCATTTTATCTCTCTTTTTTGTTCTCCATTTTATCTTTTTTTTTTTTACTTAATTTTATCTGTCTTTCCCGACTCCATTTCATCTCTCTTTTTTGTTCTGCATTTTCCTTTTTTTTTTACTTAATTTTATCTGTCTTTCCCGACTCCATTTTATCTCTCTTTTTTGTTCTCCATTTTATCTTTTTTTTTTTACTTAATTTTATCTGTCTTTCCCGACTCCCTTTTATCTCTCTTTTTTGTTTTCCATTTTATCTTTTTTTTTTTCTTAATTTTATCTGTCTTTCCCGACTCCATTTCATCTCTCTTTTTTGTTCTGCATTTTCCTTTTTTTTTACTTAATTTTATCTGTCTTTCCCGACTCCATTTTATCTCTCTTTTTTGTTCTCCATTTTATCTTTTTTTTTTTACTTAATTTTATCTGTCTTTCCCGACTCCATTTTATCTCTCTTTTTTGTTCTCCATTTTATCTTTTTTTTTTCTTAATTTTATCTGTCTTTCCCGACTCCATTTTATCTCTCTTTTTTGTTCTCCATTTTATCTTTTTTTTTTTTTACTTAATTTTATCTGTCTTTCCCGACTCCATTTTATCTCACTTTTTTGTTCTGCATTTTCCTTTTTTTTTTTACTTAATTTTATCTGTCTTTCCCGACTCCATTTTGTCTCTCTTTTGTGTTCTCCATTTTATCTTTTTTCTTTTACTTAATTTTATCTGTCTTTCCCGACTCCCTTTTATCTCTCTTTTTTGTTTTCCATTTTATCTTTTTTTTTTTACTTAATTTTATCTGTCTTTCCCGACTCGATTTTATCTCTCTTTTTTGTTCTCCATTTTATCTTTTTTTTTACTTAATTTTATCTGTCTTTCCCGACTCCATTTTATCTCTCTTTTTTGTTCGCCATTTTATCTTTTTTTTTTACTTAATTTTATCTGTCTTTCCCGACTCCATTTTATCTCTCTTTTTTGTTCTCCCTTTTATATTTTTTTTGTTACTTAATTTTATCTGTCTTTCCCGACTCCATTTTATCTCTCTTTTTTGTTCTCCATTTTATCTTTTTTCTTTTACTTAATTTTATCTGTCATTACCGACTCCATTTTATCTCTCTTTTTTGTTCTCCATTTTATCTTTTTTTTTAATTAATTTTATCTATCTTTCCCGACTCCATTTTTCTCTCATTTTTGTTCTCCATTTTATCTTTTTTTTTACTTAATTTTATCTGTCTTTCCCGACTCCATTTTATCTCTGTTTTTTGTTCTCCATTTTATCTTTTTTCTTTTACTTAATTTTATCTGTCTTTCCCGACTCCATTTTATCTCTCTTTATTGTTCTCCATTTTATTTTATTTTTTTACTTAATTTTATCTGTCTTTCCCGACTCTATTTCATCTCTCTTTTTTGTTCTGCATTTTCCTTTTTTTTTTACTTAATTTTATCTGTCTTTCCCGACTCCATTTTATCTCTCTTTTTTGTTCTCCATTTTATCTTTTTTCTTTTACTTAATTTTATCTGTCATTACCGACTCCATTTTATCTCTCTTTTTTGTTCTCCATTTTATCTTTTTTTTTAATTAATTTTATCTATCTTTCCCGACTCCATTTTTCTCTCATTTTTGTTCTCCATTTTATCTTTTTTTTTACTTAATTTTATCTGTCTTTCCCGACTCCATTTTATCTCTGTTTTTTGTTCTCCATTTTATCTTTTTTCTTTTACTTAATTTTATCTGTCTTTCCCGACTCCATTTTATCTCTCTTTATTGTTCTCCATTTTATTTTATTTTTTTACTTAATTTTATCTGTCTTTCCCGACTCTATTTCATCTCTCTTTTTTGTTCTGCATTTTCCTTTTTTTTTTACTTAATTTTATCTGTCTTTCCCGACTCCATTTCATCTCTATTTTTTGTTCTCCATTTTATCTTTTTTTTTTTACTTAATTTTATCTGTCTTTCCCGACTCCCTTTTATCTCTCTTTTTTGTTTTCCATTTTATCTTTTTTTTTTTCTTAATTTTATCTGTCTTTCCCGACTCCATTTCATCTCTCTTTTTTGTTCTGCATTTTCCTTTTTTTTTTACTTAATTTTATCTGTCTTTCCCGACTCCATTTTATCTCTCTTTTTTGTTCTCCATTTTATCTTTTTTTTTTTACTTAATTTTATCTGTCTTTTCCGACTCCATTTTATCTCTCTTTTTTGTTCTCCATTTTATCTTTTTTTTTTCTTAATTTTATCTGTCTTTCCCGACTCCATTTTATCTCTCTTTTTTGTTCTCCATTTTATCTTTTTTTATTTTACTTAATTTTATCTGTCTTTCCCGACTCCATTTTATCTCTCTTTTTTGTTCTGCATTTTCCTTTTTTTTTTTACTTAATTTTATCTGTCTTTCCCGACTCCATTTTGTCTCTCTTTTTTGTTCTCCATTTTATCTTTTTTCTTTTACTTAATTTTATCTGTCTTTCCCGACTCCCTTTTATCTCTCTTTTTTGTTTTCCATTTTATCTTTTTTTTTTTACTTAATTTTATCTGTCTTTCCCGACTCGATTTTATCTCTCTTTTTTGTTCTCCATTTTATCTTTTTTTTTACTTTATTTTATCTGTCTTTCCCGACTCCATTTTATCTCTCTTTTTTGTTCCCCATTTTATCTTTTTTTTTTACTGAATTTTATCTGTCTTTCCCGACTCCATTTTATCTCTCTTTTTTGTTCTCCCTTTTATATTTTTTTTTTTACTTAATTTTATCTGTCTTTCCCGACTCCATTTTATCTCTCTTTTTTGTTCTCCATTTTATCTTTTTTCTTTTACTTAATTTTATCTGTCTTTCCCGACTCCATTTTATCTCTCTTTTTTGTTCTCCATTTTATCTTTTTTTTTACTTAATTTTATCTATCTTTCCCGACTCCATTTTTCTCTCATTTTTGTTCTCCATTTTATCTTTTTTTTTACTTAATTTTATCTGTCTTTCCCGACTCCATTTTATCTCTCTTTTTTGTTCTCCATTTTATTTTATTTTTTTACTTAATTTTATCTGTCTTTCCCGACTCTATTTCATCTCTCTTTTTTGTTCTGCATTTTCCTTTTTTTTTTACTTAATTTTATCTGTCTTTCCCGACTCCATTTCATCTCTCTTTTTTGTTCTCCATTTTATCTTTTTTTTTTACTTAATTTTATCTGTCTTTCCCGACTCCCTTTTATCTCTCTTTTTTGTTTTCCATTTTATCTTTTTTTTTTTCTTAATTTTATCTGTCTTTCCCGACTCCATTTCATCTCTCTTTTTTGTTCTGCATTTTCCTTTTTTTTTTACTGAATTTTATCTGTCTTTCCCGACTCCATTTTATCTCTCTTTTTTGTTCTCCCTTTTATATTTTTTTTTTTACTTAATTTTATCTGTCTTTCCCGACTCCATTTTATCTCTCTTTTTTGTTCTCCATTTTATCTTTTTTCTTTTACTTAATTTTATCTGTCTTTCCCGACTCCATTTTATCTCTCTTTTTTGTTCTCCATTTTATCTTTTTTTTTACTTAATTTTATCTATCTTTCCCGACTCCATTTTTCTCTCATTTTTGTTCTCCATTTTATCTTTTTTTTTACTTAATTTTATCTGTCTTTCCCGACTCCATTTTATCTCTCTTTTTTGTTCTCCATTTTATTTTATTTTTTTACTTAATTTTATCTGTCTTTCCCGACTCTATTTCATCTCTCTTTTTTGTTCTGCATTTTCCTTTTTTTTTTTACTTAATTTTATCTATCTTTCCCGACTCCATTTCATCTCTCTTTTTTGTTCTCCATTTTATCTTTTTTTTTTTACTTAATTTTATCTGTCTTTCCCGACTCCCTATTATCTCTCTTTTTTGTTTTCCATTTTATCTTTTTTTTTTTCTTAATTTTATCTGTCTTTCCCGACTCCATTTCATCTCTCTTTTTTGTTCTGCATTTTCCTTTTTTTTTTACTTAATTTTATCTGTCTTTCCCGACTCCATTTTATCTCTCTTTTTTGTTCTCCCTTTTATATTTTTTTTTTTACTTAATTTTATCTGTCTTTCCCGACTCCATTTTATCTCTCTTTTTTGTTCTCCATTTTATCTTTTTTCTTTTACTTAATTTTATCTGTCTTTCCCGACTCCATTTTATCTCTCTTTTTTGTTCTCCAATTTATCTTTTTTTTTACTTAATTTTATCTATCTTTCCCGACTCCATTTTTCTCTCATTTTTGTTCTCCATTTTATCTTTTTTTTTACTTAATTTTATCTGTCTTTCCCGACTCCATTTTATCTCTCTTTTTTGTTCTCCATTTTATTTTATTTTTTTACTTAATTTTATCTGTCTTTCCCGACTCTATTTCATCTCTCTTTTTTGTTCTGCATTTTCCTTTTTTTTTTTACTTAATTTTATCTGTCTTTCCCGACTCCATTTCATCTCTCTTTTTTGTTCTCCATTTTATCTTTTTTTTTTTACTTAATTTTATCTGTCTTTCCCGACTCCCTTTTATCTCTCTTTTTTGTTTTCCATTTTATCTTTTTTTTTTTCTTAATTTTATCTGTCTTTCCCGACTCCATTTCATCTCTCTTTTTTGTTCTGCATTTTCCTTTTTTTTTTACTTAATTTTATCTGTCTTTCCCGACTCCATTTTATCTCTCTTTTTTGTTCTCCATTTTATCTTTTTTTTTTTACTTAATTTTATCTGTCTTTCCCGACTCCATTTTATCTCTCTTTTTTGTTCTCCATTTTATCTTTTTTTTTTTCTTAATTTTATCTGTCTTTCCCGACTCCATTTTATCTCTCTTTTTTGTTCTCCATTTTATCTTTTTTTTTACTTAATTTTATCTGTCTTTCCCGACTCCATTTTATCTCTCTTTTTTGTTCGCCATTTTATCTTTTTTTTTTACTGAATTTTATCTGTCTTTCCCGACTCCATTTTATCTCTCTTTTTTGTTCTCCCTTTTATATTTTTTTTTTTACTTAATTTTATCTGTCTTTCCCGACTCCATTTTATCTCTCTTTTTTGTTCTCCATTTTAACTTTTTTCTTTTACTTAATTTTATCTGTCTTTCCCGACTCCATTTTATCTCTCTTTTTTGTTCTCCGTTTTATCTTTTTTTTTACTTAATTTTATCTATCTTTCCCGACTCCATTTTTCTCTCATTTTTGTTCTCCATTTTATCTTTTTTTTTACTTAATTTTATCTGTCTTTCCCGACTCCATTTTATCTCTCTTTTTTGTTCTCCATTTTATTTTATTTTTTTACTTAATTTTATCTGTCTTTCCCGACTCTATTTCATCTCTCTTTTTTGTTCTGCATTTTCCTTTTTTTTTTTACTTAATTTTATCTGTCTTTCCCGACTCCATTTCATCTCTCTTTTTTGTTCTCCATTTTATCTTTTTTTTTTTACTTAATTTTATCTGTCTTTCCCGACTCCCTTTTATCTCTCTTTTTTGTTTTCCATTTTATCTTTTTTTTTTTCTTAATTTTATCTGTCTTTCCCGACTCCATTTCATCTCTCTTTTTTGTTCTGCATTTTCCTTTTTTTTTTACTTAATTTTATCTGTCTTTCCAGACTCCATTTTATCTCTCTTTTTTGTTCTCCATTTTATCTTTTTTTTTTTACTTAATTTTATCTGTCTTTCCCGACTCCCTTTTATCTCTCTTTTTTGTTTTCCATTTTATCTTTTTTTTTTTCTTAATTTTATCTGTCTTTCCCGACTCCATTTCATCTCTCTTTTTTGTTCTGCATTTTCCTTTTTTTTTTACTTAATTTTATCTGTCTTTCCCGACTCCATTTTATCTCTCTTTTTTGTTCTCCATTTTATCTTTTTTTTTTTACTTAATTTTATCTGTCTTTTCCGACACCATTTTATCTCTCTTTTTTGTTCTCCATTTTATCTTTTTTTTTTCTTAATTTTATCTGTCTTTCCCGACTCCATTTTATCTCTCTTTTTTGTTCTCCCTTTTATATTTTTTTTTTTACTTAATTTTATCTGTCTTTCCCGACTCCATTTTATCTCTCTTTTTTGTTCTCCATTTTATCTTTTTTCTTTTACTTAATTTTATCTGTCTTTCCCGACTCCATTTTATCTCTCTTTTTTGTTCTCCATTTTATCTTTTTTTTTACTTAATTTTATCTATCTTTCCCGACTCCATTTTTCTCTCATTTTTGTTCTCCATTTTATCTTTTTTTTTACTTAATTTTATCTGTCTTTCCCGACTCCATTTTATCTCTCTTTTTTGTTCTCCATTTTATTTTATTTTTTTACTTAATTTTATCTGTCTTTCCCGACTCTATTTCATCTCTCTTTTTTGTTCTGCATTTTCCTTTTTTTTTTTACTTAATTTTATCTGTCTTTCCCGACTCCATTTCATCTCTCTTTTTTGTTCTCCATTTTATCTTTTTTTTTTTACTTAATTTTATCTGTCTTTCCCGACTCCCTTTTATCTCTCTTTTTTGTTTTCCATTTTATCTTTTTTTTTTTCTTAATTTTATCTGTCTTTCCCGACTCCATTTCATCTCTCTTTTTTGTTCTGCATTTTCCTTTTTTTTTTACTTAATTTTATCTGTCTTTCCCGACTCCATTTTATCTCTCTTTTTTGTTCTCCATTTTATCTTTTTTTTTTTACTTAATTTTATCTGTCATTCCCGACTCCATTTTATCTCTCTTTTTTGTTCTCCATTTTATCTTTTTTTTTCTTAATTTTATCTGTCTTTCCCGACTCCATTTTATCTCTCTTTTTTGTTCTCCATTTTATCTTTTTTTTTACTTAATTTTATCTGTCTTTCCCGACTCAATTTTATCTCTCTTTTTTGTTCTCCATTTTATCTTTTTTTTTTCTTAATTTTATCTGTCTTTCCCGACTCCATTTTATCTCTCTTTTTTGTTCTCCATTTTATCTTTTTTTTTACTTAATTTTATCTGTCTTTCCCGACTCCATTTTATCTCTCTTTTTTGTTCTCCATTTTATTTTATTTTTTTACTTAATTTTATCTGTCTTTCCCGACTCTATTTCATCTCTCTTTTTTGTTCTGCATTTTCCTTTTTTTTTTTACTTAATTTTATCTGTCTTTCCCGACTCCATTTCATCTCTCTTTTTTGTTCTCCATTTTATCTTTTTTTTTTTACTTAATTTTATCTGTCTTTCCCGACTCCCTTTTATCTCTCTTTTTTGTTTTCCATTTTATCTTTTTTTTTTTCTTAATTTTATCTGTCTTTCCCGACTCCATTTCATCTCTCTTTTTTGTTCTGCATTTTCCTTTTTTTTTTACTTAATTTTATCTGTCTTTCCAGACTCCATTTTATCTCTCTTTTTTGTTCTCCATTTTATCTTTTTTTTTTTACTTAATTTTATCTGTCTTTCCCGACTCCCTTTTATCTCTCTTTTTTGTTTTCCATTTTATCTTTTTTTTTTTCTTAATTTTATCTGTCTTTCCCGACTCCATTTCATCTCTCTTTTTTGTTCTGCATTTTCCTTTTTTTTTTACTTAATTTTAACTGTCTTTCCCGACTCCATTTTATCTCTCTTTTTTGTTCTCCATTTTATCTTTTTTTTTTTACTTAATTTTATCTGTCTTTTCCGACTCCATTTTATCTCTCTTTTTTGTTCTCCATTTTATCTTTTTTTTTTCTTAATTTTATCTGTCTTTCCCGACTCCATTTTATCTCTCTTTTTTGTTCTCCCTTTTATATTTTTTTTTTTACTTAATTTTATCTGTCTTTCCCGACTCCATTTTATCTCTCTTTTTTGTTCTCCATTTTATCTTTTTTCGTTTACTTAATTTTATCTGTCTTTCCCGACTCCATTTTATCTCTCTTTTTTGTTCTCCATTTTATCTTTTTTTTTAATTAATTTTATCTATCTTTCCCGACTCCATTTTTCTCTCATTTTTGTTCTCCATTTTATCTTTTTTTTTACTTAATTTTATCTGTCTTTCCCGACTCCATTTTATCTCTCTTTTTTGTTCTCCATTTTATTTTATTTTTTTACTTAATTTTATCTGTCTTTCCCGACTCTATTTCATCTCTCTTTTTTGTTCTGCATTTTCCTTTTTTTTTTTACTTAATTTTATCTGTCTTTCCCGACTCCATTTCATCTCTCTTTTTTGTTCTCCATTTTATCTTTTTTTTTTTACTTAATTTTATCTGTCTTTCCCGACTCCCTTTTATCTCTCTTTTTTGTTTTCCATTTTATCTTTTTTTTTTTCTTAATTTTATCTGTCTTTCCCGACTCCATTTCATCTCTCTTTTTTGTTCTGCATTTTCCTTTTTTTTTTACTTAATTTTATCTGTCTTTCCCGACTCCATTTTATCTCTCTTTTTTGTTCTCCATTTTATCTTTTTTTTTTTACTTAATTTTATCTGTCATTCCCGACTCCATTTTATCTCTCTTTTTTGTTCTCCATTTTATCTTTTTTTTTTCTTAATTTTATCTGTCTTTCCCGACTCCATTTTATCTCTCTTTTTTGTTCTCCATTTTATCTTTTTTTTTACTTAATTTTATCTGTCTTTCCCGACTCCATTTTATCTCTCTTTTTTGTTCGCCATTTTATCTTTTTTTTTTACTGAATTTTATCTGTCTTTCCCGACTCCATTTTATCTCTCTTTTTTGTTCTCCCTTTTATATTTTTTTTTTTACTTAATTTTATCTGTCTTTCCCGACTCCATTTTATCTCTCTTTTTTGTTCTCCATTTTATCTTTTTTCTTTTACTTAATTTTATCTGTCTTTCCCGACTCCATTTTATCTCTCTTTTTTGTTCTCCGTTTTATCTTTTTTTTCACTTAATTTTATCTATCTTTCCCGACTCCATTTTTCTCTCATTTTTGTTCTCCATTTTATCTTTTTTTTTACTTAATTTTATCTGTCTTTCCCGACTCCATTTTATCTCTCTTTTTTGTTCTCCATTTTATTTTATTTTTTTACTTAATTTTATCTGTCTTTCCCGACTCTATTTCATCTCTCTTTTTTGTTCTGCATTTTCCTTTTTTTTTTTACTTAATTTTATCTGTCTTTCCCGACTCCATTTCATCTCTCTTTTTTGTTCTCCATTTTATCTTTTTTTTTTTACTTAATTTTATCTGTCTTTCCCGACTCCCTTTTATCTCTCTTTTTTGTTTTCCATTTTATCTTTTTTTTTTTCTTAATTTTATCTGTCTTTCCCGACTCCATTTCATCTCTCTTTTTTGTTCTGCATTTTCCTTTTTTTTTTACTTAATTTTATCTGTCTTTCCCGACTCCATTTTATCTCTCTTTTTTGTTCTCCATTTTATCTTTTTTT
The DNA here is from genome assembly GCA_963932145.1 of Acanthosepion lycidas. Taxonomy (NCBI): domain Eukaryota; kingdom Metazoa; phylum Mollusca; class Cephalopoda; order Sepiida; family Sepiidae; genus Acanthosepion; species Acanthosepion lycidas. Next base: position 52,815,843 of record OZ010598.1, on the reverse strand, counting down.
TTTTACTTAATTTTATCTGTCTTTTCCGACTCCATTTTATCTCTCTTTTTTGTTCTCCATTTTATCTTTTTCTTTTCTTAATTTTATCTGTCTTTCCCGACTCCATTTTATCTCTCTTTTTTGTTCTCCATTTTATCTTTTTTTATTTTACTTAATTTTATCTGTCTTTCCCGACTCCATTTTATCTCTTTCTTGTTCTGCATTTTCCTTTTTTTTTTTACTTAATTTTATCTGTCTTTCCCGACTCCGTTTTGTCTCTCTTTTTTGTTCTCCATTTTATCTTTTTTCTTTTACTTAATTTTATCTGTCTTTCCCGACTCCCTTTTATCTCTCTTTTTTGTTTTCCATTTTATCTTTTTTTTTTACTTAATTTTATCTGTCTTTCCCGACTCCATTTTATCTCTCTTTTTTGTTCTCCATTTTATCTTTTTTTTTTTACTTAATTTTATCTGTCTTTCCCGACTCCATTTTATCTCTCTTTTTTGTTCTCCATTTTCCTTTTTTTTCCTTAATTTTATCTGTCTTTCCCGACTCCATTTTATCTCTCTTTTTTGTTCTCCATTTTATCTTCTTTTTTTTTTACTTAATTTTATCTGACTTTCCCGACTCCATTTTATCTCTCTTTTTTGTTCTCCATTTTTTCTTTTTTTTTACTTAATTTTATCTATCTTTCCCGACTCCATTTTTCTCTCATTTTTGTTCTCCATTTTATCTTTTTTTTACTTAATTTTATCTGTCTTTCCCGACTCCATTTTATCTCTCTTTTTTGTTCTCCATTTTCCTTTTTCTTTTACTTAATTTTATCTGTCTTTCCCGACTCCATTTTATCTCTCTTTTTTGTTCTCCATTTTATTTTATTTTTTTACTTAATTTTATCTGTCTTTCCCGACTCCATTTTATCTCTCTTTTTTGTTCTCCATTTTATCTTTTTTTTTTTTACTTAATTTTATCTGTCTTTCCCGACTCTATTTTATCTCTCTTTTTTGTTCTGCATTTTCCTTTTTTTTTTACTTAATTTTATCTGTCTTTCCCGACTCCATTTTATCTCTCTTTTTTGTTCTCCATTTTATCTTTTTTCTTTTACTTAATTTTATCTATCTTTCCCGACTCCATTTTATCTCTCTTTTTTGTTCTCCATTTTATCTTGTTTTTTACTTAATTTTATCTGTCTTTCCCGACTCCATTTTATCTCTATTTTTTGTTCTCCATTTTATTTTATTTTTACTTAATTTTATCTTTCATTCCCGACTCCATTTCATCTCTCTTTTTTGTTCTCCATTTTATCTTTTTTCTTTTACTTAATTTTATCTGTCTTTCCCGACTCAATTTTATCTCTATTTTTTGTTCTGCATATTCCTTTTTTTTTTTACCTAATTTTATCTGTCTTTCCCGACTCCATTTTATCTCTCTTTTTTGTTCTCCATTTTATCTTCTTTTTTTTTTACTTAATTTTATCTGACTTTCCCGACTCCATTTTATCTCTCTTTTTTGTTCTCCATTTTATCTTTTTTTTTACTTAATTTTATCTATCTTTCCCGACTCCATTTTTCTCTCTTTTTTGTTCTCCATTTTATCTTTTTTTTTTTACTTAATTTTATCTGTCTTTCCCGACTCCATTTTATCTCTCTTTTTTGTTCTCAATTTTATCTTTTTTTTTAATTTTATCTGTTTTTCTTGACTCCATTTTATCTCTTTTTTTGTTCTCCATTTTATCTTTTTTCTTTTACTTAATTTTAGCTGTCTTTCCCGACTCGATTTTATCTTTTTTTGTTCTCCATTTTATCTTTTTTTTTCTTAAATTTATCTGTCTTTCCCGACTCCATTTTATCTCTCTTTTTTGTTCTCCATTTTATCTTTTTTTTTTTTACTTAATTTTATCTGTCTTTCCCGACTCCATTTTATCTCTTTCTTGTTCTGCATTTTCCTTTTTTTTTTTACTTAATTTTATCTATCTTTCCCGACTCCATTTTATCTCTCTTTTTTGTTCTCCATTTTATCTTTTTTTTTACTTAATTTTATCTATCTTTCCCGACTCCATTTTTCTCTCATTTTTGTTCTCCATTTTATCTTTTTTTTTACTTAATTTTATCTGTCTTTCCCGACTCCATTTTATCTCTCTTTTTTGTTCTCCATTTTATCTTTTTTTTTACTTAATTTTATCTGTCTTCCCGACTCCATTTTATCTCTCTTTTTTGTTCTCCATTTTCCTTTTTTTTTTACTTAAATTTATCTGTCTTTCCCGACTCCATTTTATCTCTCTTTTTTGTTCTCCAATTTATTTTATTTTTTTACTTAATTTTATCTGTCTTTCCCGACTCCATTTTATCTCTCTTTTTTGTTCTCCATTTTATTTTTTTTTTTTACTTAATTTTATCTGTCTTTCCCGACTCCATTTCATCTCTCTTTTTTGTTCTGCATTTTCCTTTTTTTTTTTACTTAATTTTATCTGTCTTTCCCGACTCCATTTTATCTCTCTTTTTTGTTCTCCATTTTCCTTTTTTTTTACTTAATTTTATCTGTCTTTCCCGACTCCATTTTATCTCTCTTTTTTGCTCTCCATTTTATTTTATTTTTTTACTTAATTTTATCTGTCTTTCCCGACTCTATTTTATCTCTCTTTTTTGTTCTCCATTTTATATTTTTTTTTTTACTTAATTTTATCTGTCTTTCCCGACTCCATTTTATCTCTCTTTTTTGTTCTCAATTTTATCTTTTTTTTTAATTTTATCTGTTTTTCTTGACTCCATTTTATCTCTTTTTTTGTTCTCCATTTTATCTTTTTTCTTTTACTTAATTTTAGCTGTCTTTCCCGACTCGATTTTATCTTTTTTTGTTCTCCATTTTATCTTTTTTTTTCTTAAATTTATCTGTCTTTCCCGACTCCATTTTATCTCTCTTTTTTGTTCTCCATTTTATCTTTTTTTTTTTTACTTAATTTTATCTGTCTTTCCCGACTCCATTTTATCTCTTTCTTGTTCTGCATTTTCCTTTTTTTTTTTACTTAATTTTATCTGTCTTTCCCGACTCCGTTTTGTCTCTCTTTTTTGTTCTCCATTTTATCTTTTTTCTTTTACTTAATTTTATCTGTCTTTCCCGACTCCCTTTTATCTCTCTTTTTTGTTTTCCATTTTATCTTTTTTTTTTACTTAATTTTATCTGTCTTTCCCGACTCCATTTTATCTCTCTTTTTTGTTCTCCATTTTATCTTTTTTTTTTTACTTAATTTTATCTGTCTTTCCCGACTCCATTTTATCTCTCTTTTTTGTTCTCCATTTTCCTTTTTTTTCCTTAATTTTATCTGTCTTTCCCGACTCCATTTTATCTCTCTTTTTTGTTCTCCATTTTATCTTCTTTTTTTTTTACTTAATTTTATCTGACTTTCCCGACTCCATTTTATCTCTCTTTTTTGTTCTCCATTTTTTCTTTTTTTTTACTTAATTTTATCTATCTTTCCCGACTCCATTTTTCTCTCATTTTTGTTCTCCATTTTATCTTTTTTTTACTTAATTTTATCTGTCTTTCCCGACTCCATTTTATCTCTCTTTTTTGTTCTCCATTTTCCTTTTTCTTTTACTTAATTTTATCTGTCTTTCCCGACTCCATTTTATCTCTCTTTTTTGTTCTCCATTTTATTTTATTTTTTTACTTAATTTTATCTGTCTTTCCCGACTCCATTTTATCTCTCTTTTTTGTTCTCCATTTTATCTTTTTTTTTTTTACTTAATTTTATCTGTCTTTCCCGACTCTATTTTATCTCTCTTTTTTGTTCTGCATTTTCCTTTTTTTTTTACTTAATTTTATCTGTCTTTCCCGACTCCATTTTATCTCTCTTTTTTGTTCTCCATTTTATCTTTTTTCTTTTACTTAATTTTATCTATCTTTCCCGACTCCATTTTATCTCTCTTTTTTGTTCTCCATTTTATCTTGTTTTTTACTTAATTTTATCTGTCTTTCCCGACTCCATTTTATCTCTATTTTTTGTTCTCCATTTTATTTTATTTTTACTTAATTTTATCTTTCATTCCCGACTCCATTTCATCTCTCTTTTTTGTTCTCCATTTTATCTTTTTTCTTTTACTTAATTTTATCTGTCTTTCCCGACTCAATTTTATCTCTATTTTTTGTTCTGCATATTCCTTTTTTTTTTTACCTAATTTTATCTGTCTTTCCCGACTCCATTTTATCTCTCTTTTTTGTTCTCCATTTTATCTTCTTTTTTTTTTACTTAATTTTATCTGACTTTCCCGACTCCATTTTATCTCTCTTTTTTGTTCTCCATTTTATCTTTTTTTTTACTTAATTTTATCTATCTTTCCCGACTCCATTTTTCTCTCTTTTTTGTTCTCCATTTTATCTTTTTTTTTTTACTTAATTTTATCTGTCTTTCCCGACTCCATTTTATCTCTCTTTTTTGTTCTCCATTTTCCTTTTTTTTCCTTAATTTTATCTGTCTTTCCCGACTCCATTTTATCTCTCTTTTTTGTTCTCCATTTTATCTTCTTTTTTTTTTACTTAATTTTATCTGACTTTCCCGACTCCATTTTATCTCTCTTTTTTGTTCTCCATTTTATCTTTTTTTTTACTTAATTTTATCTATCTTTCCCGACTCCATTTTTCTCTCATTTTTGTTCTCCATTTTATCTTTTTTTTACTTAATTTTATCTGTCTTTCCCGACTCCATTTTATCTCTCTTTTTTGTTCTCCATTTTATTTTATTTTTTTACTTAATTTTATCTGTCTTTCCCGACTCCATTTTATCTCTCTTTTTTGTTCTCCATATTATCTTTTTTTTTTACCTAATTTTATCTGTCTTTCCCGACTCCATTTTATCTCTCTTTTTTGTTCTGCATTTTCCTTTTTTTTTTACTTAATTTTATCTGTCTTTCCCGACTCCATTTTATCTCTCTTTTTTGTTCTCCATTTTATTTTATTTTTTTACTTAATTTTATCTGTCTTTCCCGACTCCATTTCATCTCTCTTTTTTGTTCTGCATTTTCCTTTTTTTTTTACTTAATTTTATCTGTCTTTCCCGACTCCATTTTATCTCTCTTTTTTGTTCTCCATTTTATCTTTTTTTTTTTACTTAATTTTATCTGTCTTTCCCGACTCCATTTTATCTCTCTTTTTTGTTCTCCATTTTCCTTTTTTTTTACTTAATTTTATCTGTCTTTCCCGACTCCATTTTATCTCTCTTTTTTGTTCTCTATTTTATCTTCTTTTTTTTTACTTAATTTTATCTGTCTTTCCCGACTCGATTTTATCTCTCTTTTTTGTTCTCCATTTTATCTTTTTTTTTACTTAATTTTATCTGTCTTTCCCGACTCCATTTTATCTCTCTTTTTTGTTCTCCATTTTATTTTATTTTTTTACTTAATTTTATCTCTCTTTCCCGACTCCATTTTATCTCTCTTTTTTGTTCTCCATTTTATTTTTTTTTTTACTTAATTTTATCTGTCTTTCCCGACTCCATTTTATCTCTCTTTTTTGTTCTCCATTTTATCTTTTTTCTTTTACTTAATTTTATCTATCTTTCCCGACTCCATTTTATCTCTCTTTTTTGTTCTCCATTTTATCTTTTTTTTTACTTAATTTTATCTGTCTTTCCCGACTCCATTTTATCTCGATTTTTTGTTCTCCATTCTATTTTATTTTTACTTAATTTTATCTGTCTTTCCCGACTCCATTTTATCTCTCTTTTTTGTTCTCCATTTTATCTTTTATTTTTACTTAATTTTATCTGTCTTTCCCGACTCCATTTTATCTCTCTTTTTTGTTCTCCATTTTATTTTATTTTTTTACTTAATTTTATCTGTCTTTCCCGACTGCATTTTATCTCTCTTTTTTGTTCTGCATTTTCCTTTTTTTTTTACTTAATTTTATCTGTCTTTCCCGACTCCATTTTATCTCTCTTTTTTGTTCTCCATTTTATCTTTTTTTTTTACTTAATTTTATCTGTCTTTCCCGACTCCATTTTATCTCTCTTTTTTGTTCTCCATTTTCCTTTTTTTTTACTTAATTTTATCTGTCTTTCCCGACTCCATTTTATCTCTCTTTTTTGTTCTCTATTTTATCTTCTTTTTTTTTTACTTAATTTTATCTGTCTTTCCCGACTCGATTTTATCTCTCTTTTTTGTTCTCCATTTTATCTTTTTTTTTACTTAATTTTATCTGTCTTTCCCGACTCCATTTTATCTCTCTTTTTTGTTCTCCATTTTATTTTATTTTTTACTTAATTTTATCTGTCTTTCCCGACTCCATTTTATCTCTCTTTTTTGTTCTCCATTTTATTTTTTTTTTTACTTAATTTTATCTGTCTTTCCCGACTCCATTTTATCTTTCTTTTTTGTTCTCCATTTTATCTTTTTTTTTTACTTAATTTTATCTGTCTTTCCCGACTCCATTTTATCTCTCTTTTTTGTTCTTCATTTTATCTTCTTTTTTTTTACTTAATTTTATCCTTCTTTCCCGACTCCATTTTATCTCTCTTTTTTGTTCTCCATTTTGTCTTTTATTTTTACTTAATTTTATCTATCTTTCCCGACTCCATTTTATCTCTCTTTTTTGTTCTCTATTTTATTTTATTTTTTACTTAATTTTATCTGTCTTTCCCGACTCCATTTTATCTCTCTTTTTTGTTCTCCATTTTATTTTTTTTTTTTACTTAATTTTATCTGTCTTTCCCGAATCCATTTTATCTCTATTTTTTGTTCTCCATTCTATTTTATTTTTACTTAATTTTATCTGTCTTTCCCGACTCCATTTTATCTCTCTTTTTTGTTCTTCATTTTATCTTCTTTTTTTTTACTTAATTTTATCTGTCTTTCCCGACTCCATTTTATCTCTCTTTTTTGTTCTCCATTTTGTCTTTTATTTTTACTTAATTTTATCTATCTTTCCCGACTCCATTTTATCTCTCTTTTTTGTTCTCCATTTTATCTTTTTTTTTACTTAATTTTATCTGTCTTTCCCGACTCCATTTTATCTCTCTTTTTTGTTCTCCATTTTATCTTTTTTTTTTACTTAATTTTATCTGTCTTTCCCTACTCCATTTTATCTCTCTTTTTTGTTCTCCATTTTTCTTTTTTTTTTTACTTAATTTTATCTGTCTTTCCCTACTCCATTTTATCTCTCTTTTTTGTTCTCCATTTTATCTTTTTTCTTTTACTTAATTTTATCTGTCTTTCCCGACTCCATTTTATCTCTCTTTTTTGTTCTGCATTTTCCTTTTTTTTTACTTAATTTTATCTGTCTTTCCCGACTCCATTTTATCTCTCTTTTTTGTTCTCCATTTTATCTTCTTTTTTTTTTACTTAATTTTATCTGACTTTCCCGACTCCATTTTATCTCTCTATTTTGTTCTCCATTTTATCTTTTTTTTTACTTAATTTTATCTATCTTTCCCGACTCCATTTTTCTCTCTTTTTTGTTCTCCATTTTATCTTTTTTTTTTTACTTAATTTTATCTGTCTTTCCCGACTCCATTTTATCTCTCTTTTTTGTTCTCCATTTTCCTTTTTTTTCCTTAATTTTATCTGTCTTTTCCGACTCCATTTTATCTCTCTTTTTGTTCTCCATTTTATCTTCTTTTTTTTGTACTTAATTTTATCTGACTTTCCCGACTCCATTTTATCTCTCTTTTTTGTTCTCCATTTTATCTTTTTTTTTACTTAATTTTATCTATCTTTCCCGACTCCATTTTTCTCTCATTTTTGTTCTCCATTTTATCTTTTTTTTTACTTAATTTTATCTGTCTTTCCCGACTCTATTTTATCTCTCTTTTTTGTTCTCCATTTTATTTTATTTTTTTACTTAATTTTATCTGTCTTTCCCGACTCCATTTTATCTCTCTTTTTTGTTCTCCATTTTATCTTTTTTTTTTTACTTAATTTTATCTGTCTTTCCCGACTCCATTTTATCTCTCTTTTTTGTTCTGCATTTTCCTTTTTTTTTTACTTAATTTTATCTGTCTTTCCCGACTCCATTTTATCTCTTTTTTTTGTTCTCCATTTTATCTTTTTTTTTTTTACTTAATTTTATCTGTCTTTCCCGACTCCATTTTATCTCTCTTTTTTGTTCTCCATTTTCCTTTTTTTTTACTTAATTTTATCTGTCTTTCCCGACTCCATTTTATCTCTCTTTTTTGTTCTCCATTTTATCTTTTTTCTTTTACTTAATTTTAGCTATCTTTCCCGACTCCATTTTATCTCTCTTTTTTGTTCTCCATTTTATCTTTTTTTTTACTTAATTTTATCTGTCTTTCCCGACTCCATTTTATCTCTATTTTTTGTTCTCCATTTTATTTTATTTTCACTTAATTTTATCTTTCATTCCCGACTCCATTTCATCTCTCTTTTTTGTTCTCCATTTTTCTTTTTTTTTTTACTTAATTTTATCTGTCTTTCCCTACTCCATTTTATCTCTCTTTTTTGTTCTCCATTTTATCTTTTTTCTTTTACTTAATTTTATCTGTCTTTCCCGACTCCATTTTATCTCTCTTTTTTGTTCTGCATTTTCCTTTTTTTTTACTTAATTTTATCTGTCTTTCCCGACTCCATTTTATCTCTCTTTTTTGTTCTCCATTTTATCTTCTTTTTTTTTTACTTAATTTTATCTGACTTTCCCGACTCCATTTTATCTCTCTATTTTGTTCTCCATTTTATCTTTTTTTTTACTTAATTTTATCTATCTTTCCCGACTCCATTTTTCTCTCTTTTTTGTTCTCCATTTTATCTTTTTTTTTTTACTTAATTTTATCTGTCTTTCCCGACTCCATTTTATCTCTCTTTTTTGTTCTCCATTTTATCTTCTTTTTTTTTTACTTAATTTTATCTGACTTTCCCGACTCCATTTTATCTCTCTATTTTGTTCTCCATTTTATCTTTTTTTTTACTTAATTTTATCTATCTTTCCCGACTCCATTTTTCTCTCTTTTTTGTTCTCCATTTTATCTTTTTTTTTTTACTTAATTTTATCTGTCTTTCCCGACTCCATTTTATCTCTCTTTTTTGTTCTCCATTTTCCTTTTTTTTCCTTAATTTTATCTGTCTTTTCCGACTCCATTTTATCTCTCTTTTTGTTCTCCATTTTATCTTCTTTTTTTTTTACTTAATTTTATCTGACTTTCCCGACTCCATTTTATCTCTCTTTTTTGTTCTCCATTTTATCTTTTTTTTTACTTAATTTTATCTATCTTTCCCGACTCCATTTTTCTCTCATTTTTGTTCTCCATTTTATCTTTTTTTTTACTTAATTTTATCTGTCTTTCCCGACTCTATTTTATCTCTCTTTTTTGTTCTCCATTTTATTTTATTTTTTTACTTAATTTTATCTGTCTTTCCCGACTCCATTTTATCTCTCTTTTTTGTTCTCCATTTTATCTTTTTTTTTTTACTTAATTTTATCTGTCTTTCCCGACTCCATTTTATCTCTCTTTTTTGTTCTGCATTTTCCTTTTTTTTTTACTTAATTTTATCTGTCTTTCCCGACTCCATTTTATCTCTCTTTTTTGTTCTCCATTTTATCTTTTTTTTTTTTACTTAATTTTATCTGTCTTTCCCGACTCCATTTTATCTCTCTTTTTTGTTCTCCATTTTCCTTTTTTTTTACTTAATTTTATCTGTCTTTCCCGACTCCATTTTATCTCTCTTTTTTGTTCTCCATTTTATCTTTTTTCTTTTACTTAATTTTAGCTATCTTTCCCGACTCCATTTTATCTCTCTTTTTTGTTCTCCATTTTATCTTTTTTTTTACTTAATTTTATCTGTCTTTCCCGACTCCATTTTATCTCTATTTTTTGTTCTCCATTTTATTTTATTTTTACTTAATTTTATCTTTCATTCCCGACTCCATTTCATCTCTCTTTTTTGTTCTCCATTTTTCTTTTTTTTTTTACTTAATTTTATCTGTCTTTCCCTACTCCATTTTATCTCTCTTTTTTGTTCTCCATTTTATCTTTTTTCTTTTACTTAATTTTATCTGTCTTTCCCGACTCCATTTTATCTCTCTTTTTTGTTCTGCATTTTCCTTTTTTTTTACTTAATTTTATCTGTCTTTCCCGACTCCATTTTATCTCTCTTTTTTGTTCTCCATTTTATCTTCTTTTTTTTTTACTTAATTTTATCTGACTTTCCCGACTCCATTTTATCTCTCTATTTTGTTCTCCATTTTATCTTTTTTTTTACTTAATTTTATCTATCTTTCCCGACTCCATTTTTCTCTCTTTTTTGTTCTCCATTTTATCTTTTTTTTTTTACTTAATTTTATCTGTCTTTCCCGACTCCATTTTATCTCTCTTTTTTGTTCTCCATTTTCCTTTTTTTTCCTTAATTTTATCTGTCTTTTCCGACTCCATTTTATCTCTCTTTTTGTTCTCCATTTTATCTTCTTTTTTTTTTACTTAATTTTATCTGACTTTCCCGACTCCATTTTATCTCTCTTTTTTGTTCTCCATTTTATCTTTTTTTTTACTTAATTTTATCTATCTTTCCCGACTCCATTTTTCTCTCATTTTTGTTCTCCATTTTATCTTTTTTTTTACTTAATTTTATCTGTCTTTCCCGACTCCATTTTATCTCTCTTTTTTGTTCTCCATTTTATTTTATTTTTTTACTTAATTTTATCTGTCTTTCCCGACTCCATTTTATCTCTCTTTTTTGTTCTCCATTTTATCTTTTTTTTTTTACTTAATTTTATCTGTCTTTCCCGACTCCATTTTATCTCTCTTTTTTGTTCTGCATTTTCCTTTTTTTTTTACTTAATTTTATCTGTCTTTCCCGACTCCATTTTATCTCTCTTTTTTGTTCTCCATTTTATCTTTTTTTTTTTTACTTAATTTTATCTGTCTTTCCCGACTCCATTTTATCTCTCTTTTTTGTTCTCCATTTTCCTTTTTTTTTACTTAATTTTATCTGTCTTTCCCGACTCCATTTTATCTCTCTTTTTTGTTCTCCATTTTATCTTTTTTCTTTTACTTAATTTTAGCTATCTTTCCCGACTCCATTTTATCTCTCTTTTTTGTTCTCCATTTTATCTTTTTTTTTACTTAATTTTATCTGTCTTTCCCGACTCCATTTTATCTCTATTTTTTGTTCTCCATTTTATTTTATTTTTACTTAATTTTATCTTTCATTCCCGACTCCATTTCATCTCTCTTTTTTGTTCTCCATTTTATCTTTTTTCTTTTACTTAATTTTATCTGTCTTTCCCGACTCCATTTTATCTCTCTTTTTTGTTCTGCATTTTCCTTTTTTTTTACTTAATTTTATCTGTCTTTCCCGACTCCATTTTATCTCTCTTTTTTGTTCTCCATTTTATCTTCTTTTTTTTTTACTTAATTTTATCTGACTTTCCCGACTCCATTTTATCTCTCTTTTTTGTTCTCCATTTTATCTTTTTTTTTACTTAATTTTATCTCTCTATTCCCGACTCCATTTTTCTCTCTTTTTTGTTCTCCATTTTATCTTTTTTTTTTTACTTAATTTTATCTGTCTTTCCCGACTCCATTTTATCTCTCTTTTTTGTTCTCCATTTTCCTTTTTTTTCCTTAATTTTATCTGTCTTTCCCGACTCCATTTTATCTCTCTTTTTTGTTCTCCATTTTATCTTCTTTTTTTTTTACTTAATTTTATCTGACTTTCCCGACTCCATTTTATCTCTCTTTTTTGTTCTCCATTTTATCTTTTTTTTTACTTAATTTTATCTATCTTTCCCGACTCCATTTTTTTCTCATTTTTGTTCTCCATTTTATCTTTTTTTTACTTAATTTTATCTGTCTTTCCCGACTCCATTTTATCTCTCTTTTTTGTTCTCCATTTTCCTTTTTTTTTTACTTAATTTTATCTGTCTTTCCCGACTCCATTTTATCTCTCTTTTTTGTTCTCCATTTTATTTTATTTTTCGACTTAATTTTATCTGTCTTTCCCGACTCCATTTTATCTCTCTTTTTTGTTCACCATTTTATTTTTTTTTTTTTACTTAATTTTATCTGTCTTTCCCGACTCCATTTTATCTCTCTTTTTTGTTCTGCATTTTCCTTTTTTTTTTACTTAATTTTATCTGTCTTTCCCGACTCCATTTTATCTCTCTTTTTTGTTCTCCATTTTATCTTTTTTTTTTTTACTTAATTTTATCTGTCTTTCCCGACTCCATTTTATCTCTCTTTTTTGTTCTCCATTTTCCTTTTTTTTTACTTAATTTTATCTGTCTTTCCCGACTCCATTTTATCTCTCTTTTTTGTTCTCCATTTTATCTTTTTTCTTTTACTTAATTTTATCTATCTTTCCCGACTCCATTTTATCTTTCTTTTTTGTTCTCCATTTTATCTTTTTTTTTTACTTAATTTTATCTGTCTTTCCCGACTCCATTTTATCTCTCTTTTTTGTTCTTCATTTTATCTTCTTTTTTTTTACTTAATTTTATCCTTCTTTCCCGACTCCATTTTATCTCTCTTTTTTGTTCTCCATTTTGTCTTTTATTTTTACTTAATTTTATCTATCTTTCCCGACTCCATTTTATCTCTCTTTTTTGTTCTCCATTTTATTTTAATTTTTACTTAATTTTATCTGTCTTTCCCGACTTTATTTTATCTCTCTTTTTTGTTCTCCATTTTATTTTTTTTTTTTACTTTATTTTATCTGTCTTTCCCGAATCCATTTTATCTCTATTTTTTGTTCTCCATTCTATTTTATTTTTACTTAATTTTATCTGTCTTTCCCGACTCCATTTTATCTCTCTTTTTTGTTCTTCATTTTATCTTCTTTTTTTTTACTTAATTTTATCTGTCTTTCCCGACTCCATTTTATCTCTCTTTTTTGTTCTCCATTTTGTCTTTTATTTTTACTTAATTTTATCTATCTTTCCCGACTCCATTTTATCTCTCTTTTTTGTTCTCCATTTTATCTTTTTTTTTACTTAATTTTATCTGTCTTTCCCGACTCCATTTTATCTCTCTTTTTTGTTCTCCATTTTATCTTTTTTTTTTACTTAATTTTATCTGTCTTTCCCTACTCCATTTTATCTCTCTTTTTTGTTCTCCATTTTTCTTTTTTTTTTACTTAATTTTATCTGTCTTTCCCTACTCCATTTTATCTCTCTTTTTTGTTCTCCATTTTATCTTTTTTCTTTTACTTAATTTTATCTGTCTTTCCCGACTCCATTTTATCTCTCTTTTTTGTTCTGCATTTTCCTTTTTTTTTACTTAATTTTATCTGTCTTTCCCGACTCCATTTTATCTCTCTTTTTTGTTCTCCATTTTATCTTTTTTTTTACTTAATTTTATCTATCTTTCCCGACTCCATTTTTCTCTCTTTTTTGTTCTCCATTTTATCTTTTTTTTTTTACTTAATTTTATCTGTCTTTCCCGACTCCATTTTATCTCTCTTTTTTGTTCTCCATTTTCCTTTTTTTTCCTTAATTTTATCTGTCTTTTCCGACTCCATTTTATCTCTCTTTTTGTTCTCCATTTTATCTTCTTTTTTTTTTACTTAATTTTATCTGACTTTCCCGACTCCATTTTATCTCTCTTTTTTGTTCTCCATTTTATCTTTTTTTTTACTTAATTTTATCTGTCTTTCCCGACTCCATTTTTCTCTCATTTTTGTTCTCCATTTTATCTTTTTTTTTACTTAATTTTATCTGTCTTTCCCGACTCCATTTTATCTCTCTTTTTTGTTCTCCATTTTATTTTATTTTTTTACTTAATTTTATCTGTCTTTCCCGACTCCATTTTATCTCTCTTTTTTGTTCTCCATTTTATCTTTTTTTTTTTACTTAATTTTATCTGTCTTTCCCGACTCCATTTTATCTCTCTTTTTTGTTCTCCATTTTATTTTATTTTTTACTTAATTTTATCTGTCTTTCCCGACTCCATTTTATCTTTCTTTTTTGTTCTCCATTTTATCTTTTTTTTTTACTTAATTTTATCTGTCTTTCCCGACTCCATTTTATCTCTCTTTTTTGTTCTTCATTTTATCTTCTTTTTTTTTACTTAATTTTATCCCACTTTCCCGACTCCATTTTATCTCTCTTTTTTGTTCTCCATTTTGTCTTTTATTTTTACTTAATTTTATCTATCTTTCCCGACTCCATTTTATCTCTCTTTTTTGTTCTCTATTTTATTTTATTTTTTACTTAATTTTATCTGTCTTTCCCGACTCCATTTTATCTCTCTTTTTTGTTCTCCATTTTATTTTTTTTTTTTACTTAATTTTATCTGTCTTTCCCGAATCCATTTTATCTCTATTTTTTGTTCTCCATTCTATTTTATTTTTACTTAATTTTATCTGTCTTTCCCGACTCCATTTTATCTCTCTTTTTTGTTCTTCATTTTATCTTCTTTTTTTTTACTTAATTTTATCTGTCTTTCCCGACTCCATTTTATCTCTCTTTTTTGTTCTCCATTTTGTCTTTTATTTTTACTTAATTTTATCTATCTTTCCCGACTCCATTTTATCTCTCTTTTTTGTTCTCCATTTTATCTTTTTTTTTACTTAATTTTATCTGTCTTTCCCGACTCCATTTTATCTCTCTTTTTTGTTCTCCATTTTATCTTTTTTTTTTACTTAATTTTATCTGTCTTTCCCTACTCCATTTTATCTCTCTTTTTTGTTCTCCATTTTTCTTTTTTTTTTTACTTAATTTTATCTGTCTTTCCCTACTCCATTTTATCTCTCTTTTTTGTTCTCCATTTTATCTTTTTTCTTTTACTTAATTTTATCTGTCTTTCCCGACTCCATTTTATCTCTCTTTTTTGTTCTCCATTTTATCTTCTTTTTTTTTTACTTAATTTTATCTGACTTTCCCGACTCCATTTTATCTCTCTATTTTGTTCTCCATTTTATCTTTTTTTTTACTTAATTTTATCTATCTTTCCCGACTCCATTTTTCTCTCTTTTTTGTTCTCCATTTTATCTTTTTTTTTTTACTTAATTTTATCTGTCTTTCCCGACTCCATTTTATCTCTCTTTTTTGTTCTCCATTTTCCTTTTTTTTCCTTAATTTTATCTGTCTTTTCCGACTCCATTTTATCTCTCTTTTTGTTCTCCATTTTATCTTCTTTTTTTTTTACTTAATTTTATCTGACTTTCCCGACTCCATTTTATCTCTCTTTTTTGTTCTCCATTTTATCTTTTTTTTTACTTAATTTTATCTATCTTTCCCGACTCCATTTTTCTCTCATTTTTGTTCTCCATTTTATCTTTTTTTTTACTTAATTTTATCTGTCTTTCCCGACTCCATTTTATCTCTCTTTTTTGTTCTCCATTTTATTTTATTTTTTTACTTAATTTTATCTGTCTTTCCCGACTCCATTTTATCTCTCTTTTTTGTTCTCCATTTTATCTTTTTTTTTTTACTTAATTTTATCTGTCTTTCCCGACTCCATTTTATCTCTCTTTTTTGTTCTGCATTTTCCTTTTTTTTTTACTTAATTTTATCTGTCTTTCCCGACTCCATTTTATCTCTCTTTTTTGTTCTCCATTTTATCTTTTTTTTTTTTACTTAATTTTATCTGTCTTTCCCGACTCCATTTTATCTCTCTTTTTTGTTCTCCATTTTCCTTTTTTTTTACTTAATTTTATCTGTCTTTCCCGACTCCATTTTATCTCTCTTTTTTGTTCTCCATTTTATCTTTTTTTTTACTTAATTTTATCTGTCTTTCCCGACTCCATTTTATCTCTCTTTTTTGTTCTCCATTTTATCTTTTTTTTTTACTTAATTTTATCTGTCTTTCCCTACTCCATTTTATCTCTCTTTTTTGTTCTCCATTTTTCTTTTTTTTTTTACTTAATTTTATCTGTCTTTCCCTACTCCATTTTATCTCTCTTTTTTGTTCTCCATTTTATCTTTTTTCTTTTACTTAATTTTATCTGTCTTTCCCGACTCCATTTTATCTCTCTTTTTTGTTCTCCATTTTATCTTCTTTTTTTTTTACTTAATTTTATCTGACTTTCCCGACTCCATTTTATCTCTCTATTTTGTTCTCCATTTTATCTTTTTTTTTACTTAATTTTATCTATCTTTCCCGACTCCATTTTTCTCTCTTTTTTGTTCTCCATTTTATCTTTTATTTTTACTTAATTTTATCTGTCTTTCCCGACTCCATTTTATCTCTCTTTTTTGTTCTCCATTTTCCTTTTTTTTCCTTAATTTTATCTGTCTTTTCCGACTCCATTTTATCTCTCTTTTTGTTCTCCATTTTATCTTCTTTTTTTTTTACTTAATTTTATCTGACTTTCCCGACTCCATTTTATCTCTCTTTTTTGTTCTCCATTTTATCTTTTTTTTTACTTAATTTTATCTATCTTTCCCGACTCCATTTTTCTCTCATTTTTGTTCTCCATTTTATCTTTTTTTTTACTTAATTTTATCTGTCTTTCCCGACTCCATTTTATCTCTCTTTTTTGTTCTCCATTTTATTTTATTTTTTTACTTAATTTTATCTGTCTTTCCCGACTCCATTTTATCTCTCTTTTTTGTTCTCCATTTTATCTTTTTTTTTTTACTTAATTTTATCTGTCTTTCCCGACTCCATTTTATCTCTCTTTTTTGTTCTGCATTTTCCTTTTTTTTTTACTTAATTTTATCTGTCTTTCCCGACTCCATTTTATCTCTCTTTTTTGTTCTCCATTTTATCTTTTTTTTTTTTACTTAATTTTATCTGTCTTTCCCGACTCCATTTTATCTCTCTTTTTTGTTCTCCATTTTCCTTTTTTTTTACTTAATTTTATCTGTCTTTCCCGACTCCATTTTATCTCTCTTTTTTGTTCTCCATTTTATCTTTTTTCTTTTACTTAATTTTAGCTATCTTTCCCGACTCCATTTTATCTCTCTTTTTTGTTCTCCATTTTATCTTTTTTTTTACTTAATTTTATCTGTCTTTCCCGACTCCATTTTATCTCTATTTTTTGTTCTCCATTTTATTTTATTTTTACTTAATTTTATCTTTCATTCCCGACTCCATTTCATCTCTCTTTTTTGTTCTCCATTTTATCTTTTTTCTCTTACTTAATTTTATCTGTCTTTCCCGACTCCATTTTATCTCTCTTTTTTGTTCTGCATTTTCCTTTTTTTTTACTTAATTTTATCTGTCTTTCCCGACTCCATTTTATCTCTCTTTTTTGTTCTCCATTTTATCTTCTTTTTTTTTTACTTAATTTTATCTGACTTTCCCGACTCCATTTTATCTCTCTTTTTTGTTCTCCATTTTATCTTTTTTTTTACTTAATTTTATCTCTCTATTCCCGACTCCATTTTTCTCTCTTTTTTGTTCTCCATTTTATCTTTTTTTTTTTACTTAATTTTATCTGTCTTTCCCGACTCCATTTTATCTCTCTTTTTTGTTCTCCATTTTCCTTTTTTTTCCTTAATTTTATCTGTCTTTCCCGACTCCATTTTATCTCTCTTTTTTGTTCTCCATTTTATCTTCTTTTTTTTTTACTTAATTTTATCTGACTTTCCCGACTCCATTTTATCTCTCTTTTTTGTTCTCCATTTTATCTTTTTTTTTACTTAATTTTATCTATCTATCCCGACTCCATTTTTTTCTCATTTTTGTTCTCCATTTTATCTTTTTTTTACTTAATTTTATCTGTCTTTCCCGACTCCATTTTATCTCTCTTTTTTGTTCTCCATTTTCCTTTTTTTTTTACTTAATTTTATCTGTCTTTCCCGACTCCATTTTATCTCTCTTTTTTGTTCTCCATTTTATTTTATTTTTCGACTTAATTTTATCTGTCTTTCCCGACTCCATTTTATCTCTCTTTTTTGTTCACCATTTTATTTTTTTTTTTTTACTTAATTTTATCTGTCTTTCCCGACTCCATTTTATCTCTCTTTTTTGTTCTGCATTTTCCTTTTTTTTTTACTTAATTTTATCTGTCTTTCCCGACTCCATTTTATCTCTCTTTTTTGTTCTCCATTTTATCTTTTTTTTTTTTACTTAATTTTATCTGTCTTTCCCGACTCCATTTTATCTCTCTTTTTTGTTCTCCATTTTCCTTTTTTTTTACTTAATTTTATCTGTCTTTCCCGACTCCATTTTATCTCTCTTTTTTGTTCTCCATTTTATCTTTTTTCTTTTACTTAATTTTATCTATCTTTCCCGACTCCATTTTATCTTTCTTTTTTGTTCTCCATTTTATCTTTTTTTTTTACTTAATTTTATCTGTCTTTCCCGACTCCATTTTATCTCTCTTTTTTGTTCTTCATTTTATCTTCTTTTTTTTTACTTAATTTTATCCTTCTTTCCCGACTCCATTTTATCTCTCTTTTTTGTTCTCCATTTTGTCTTTTATTTTTACTTAATTTTATCTATCTTTCCCGACTCCATTTTATCTCTCTTTTTTGTTCTCCATTTTATTTTAATTTTTACTTAATTTTATCTGTCTTTCCCGATTCCATTTTATCTCTCTTTTTTGTTCTCCATTTTATTTTTTTTTTTTACTTTATTTTATCTGTCTTTCCCGAATCCATTTTATCTCTATTTTTTGTTCTCCATTCTATTTTATTTTTACTTAATTTTATCTGTCTTTCCCGACTCCATTTTATCTCTCTTTTTTGTTCTTCATTTTATCTTCTTTTTTTTTACTTAATTTTATCTGTCTTTCCCGACTCCATTTTATCTCTCTTTTTTGTTCTCCATTTTGTCTTTTATTTTTACTTAATTTTATCTATCTTTCCCGACTCCATTTTATCTCTCTTTTTTGTTCTCCATTTTATCTTTTTTTTTACTTAATTTTATCTGTCTTTCCCGACTCCATTTTATCTCTCTTTTTTGTTCTCCATTTTATCTTTTTTTTTTACTTAATTTTATCTGTCTTTCCCTACTCCATTTTATCTCTCTTTTTTGTTCTCCATTTTTCTTTTTTTTTTACTTAATTTTATCTGTCTTTCCCTACTCCATTTTATCTCTCTTTTTTGTTCTCCATTTTATCTTTTTTCTTTTACTTAATTTTATCTGTCTTTCCCGACTCCATTTTATCTCTATTTTTTGTTCTCCATTTTATTTTATTTTTACTTAATTTTATCTTTCATTCCCGACTCCATTTCATCTCTCTTTTTTGTTCTCCATTTTATCTTTTTTTTTTTACTTAATTTTATCTGTCTTTCCCGACTCCATTTTATCTCTCTTTTTTGTTCTGCATTTTCCTTTTTTTTTACTTAATTTTATCTGTCTTTCCCGACTCCATTTTATCTCTCTTTTTTGTTCTCCATTTTATCTTCTTTTTTTTTTACTTAATTTTATCTGACTTTCCCGACTCCATTTTATCTCTCTTTTTTGTTCTCCATTTTATCTTTTTTTTTACTTAATTTTATCTATCTTTCCCGACTCCATTTTTCTCTCATTTTTGTTCTCCATTTTATCTTTTTTTTACTTAATTTTATCTGTCTTTCCCGACTCCATTTTATCTCTCTTTTTTGTTCTCCATTTTCCTTTTTTTTTTACTTAATTTTATCTGTCTTTCCCGACTCCATTTTATCTCTCTTTTTTGTTCTCCATTTTATTTTATTTTTTTACTTAATTTTATCTGTCTTTCCCGACTCCATTTTATCTCTCTTTTTTGTTCTCCATTTTCCTTTTTTTTTTACTTAATTTTATCTGTCTTTCCCGACTCCATTTTATCTCTCTTTTTTGTTCTCCATTTTATCTTTTTTTTTTTTACTTAATTTTATCTGTCTTTCCCGACTCCATTTTATCTCTCTTTTTTGTTCTCCATTTTCCTTTTTTTTTACTTAATTTTATCTGTCTTTCCCGACTCCATTTTATCTCTCTTTTTTGTTCTCCATTTTATCTTTTTTCTTTTACTTAATTTTATCTATCTTTCCCGACTCCATTTTATCTCTCTTTTTTGTTCTCCATTTTATCTTTTTTTTTACTTAATTTTATCTGTCTTTCCCGACTCCATTTTATCTCTATTTTTTGTTCTCCATTTTATTTTATTTTTACTTAATTTTATCTTTCATTCCCGACTCCATTTCATCTCTCTTTTTTGTTCTCCATTTTATCTTTTTTTTTTTACTTAATTTTATCTATCTTTCCCGACTCCATTTTTCTCTCATTTTTGTTCTCCATTTTATCTTTTTTTTTACTTAATTTTATCTGTCTTTCCCGACTCCATTTTATCTCTCTTTTTTGTTCTCCATTTTATTTTATTTTTTTACTTAATTTTATCTGTCTTTCCCGACTGCATTTTATCTCTCTTTTTTGTTCTCCATTTTATTTTATTTTTTTACTTAATTTTATCTGTCTTTCCCGACTCCATTTCATCTCTCTTTTTTGTTCTGCATTTTCCTTTTTTTTTTACTTAATTTTATCTGTCTTTCCCGACTCCATTTTATCTCTCTTTTTTGTTCTCCATTTTATCTTTTTTTTTTTTACTTAATTTTATCTGTCTTTCCCGACTCCATTTTATCTCTCTTTTTTGTTCTCCATTTTCCTTTTTTTTTACTTAATTTTATCTGTCTTTCCCGACTCCATTTTATCTCTCTTTTTTGTTCTCTATTTTATCTTCTTTTTTTTTTACTTAATTTTATCTGTCTTTCCCGACTCGATTTTATCTCTCTTTTTTGTTCTCCATTTTATCTTTTTTTTTACTTAATTTTATCTGTCTTTTCCGACTCCATTTTATCTCTCTTTTTTGTTCTCCATTTTATTTTATTTTTTTACTTAATTTTATCTGTCTTCCCCGACTCCATTTTATCACTCTTTTTTGTTCTCCATTTTATTTTTTTTTTTACTTAATTTTATCTGTCTTTCCCGACTCCATTTTATCTCTCTTTTTTGTTCTCCATTTTATCTTTTTTCTTTTACTTAATTTTATCTGTCTTTCCCGACTCCATTTTATCTCTATTTTTTGTTCTCCATTTTATCTTTTTTTTTTTTACTTAATTTTATCTGTCTTTCCCGACTCCATTTTATCTCTCTTTTTTGTTCTCCATTTTATCTTTTTTTTTTTTACTTAATTTTATCTGTCTTTCCCGACTCCATTTTATCTCTATTTTTTGTTCTCCATTCTATTTTATTTTTACTTAATTTTATCTGTCTTTCCCGACTCCATTTTATCTCTCTTTTTTGTTCTCCATTTTATCTTTTATTTTTACTTAATTTTATCTATCTTTCCCGACTCCATTTTATCTCTCTTTTTTGTTCTCCATTTTATCTTTTTTTTTACTTAATTTTATCTGTTTTTCCCGACTCCATTTTATCTCTCTTTTTTGTTCTCCATTTTATCTTTTTTTTTACTTAATTTTATCTGTCTTTCCCGACTCCATTTTATCTCTCTTTTTTGTTCTCCATTTTATCTTTTTTTTTTTACTTAATTTTATCTGTCTTTCCCTACTCCATTTTATCTCTCTTTTTTGTTCTCCATTTTTCTTTTTTTTTTTACTTAATTTTATCTGTCTTTCCCGACTCCATTTTATCTCTCTTTTTTGTTCTCCATTTTATCTTTTTTTTTTTACTTAATTTTATCTGTCTTTCCCGACTCCATTTTATCTCTCTTTTTTGTTCTACATTTTATCTTTTTTTTTTTACTTAATTTTATCTGTCTTTCCCGACTCCATTTTATCTCTCTTTTTTGTTCTCCATTTTATCTTTTTTTTTCGGTAAAATAATACATTAATTTGGAAATTCTTGCAAATATCAAATAATTGTCGGAATTTAATTAAACTTTCAGGAATTATTCACAAATGGATGAATTTATTTTTTAAATTAATATTTTTAGATAATCTTGGTAAAAATATTTTTGAAATCTGTTACCCACCCCACTTACTTAATTTCGTGAAATTTCTAGAAATTAAATTTTGTCCTCATA
This sequence comes from Acanthosepion lycidas, assembly GCA_963932145.1. Classification (NCBI taxonomy): domain Eukaryota; kingdom Metazoa; phylum Mollusca; class Cephalopoda; order Sepiida; family Sepiidae; genus Acanthosepion; species Acanthosepion lycidas. The sequence goes on along the minus strand of OZ010598.1, from coordinate 52,794,034 downwards.
ATTTGTTTTTTTAGTTAAACGCAGGACTCCTTAGAGAATGTACATCATTCATTTATTTTCAAACAGTTGCTCAGTTCCCGAAAATCTGCTCCAAATCGTAAAATACAAACTGTAATATTAGGTTGGTGCAAAAATAATGTCGTTTTCTCACATTGTAACATGTGTGAGGAAACGACATTATTTTTGCACCAACCTAATACAACTCTGACATTATTTAATTATATAAGCTTTTAATTGATTTTATATTTAATATATATTAGTCTGAAGAATAAAATTTTTTCGATGAACAATGAATTTTTTCAAGAATTGTTTTCATTTTTTTAATTATAATAATTTATAAAGTTTCAAAAATCTTTTTTTTAAATTCTTCAAAACTTTGACCTCATTAGGTTATTAAGATATATTTACTAAGCTAAAATTGAAAATATTAATACAAATCATCACGCACCAAAATTTTTTAAATAATTTTTATTTTTTTACGTGTATAAGCGTTCCCATTTTGAAATTATGGGTGACCATACACAACATTATCAGAAAATAAGACAGATGACTATAGTAAAGTTGAAGTCAACATTCCTAAAATTAGATTACGTAGAATATTTTCAACATTCTTAAGATTACTGAATACTTATAAATTATATAAAAAAGCGTTCATGCGTCATTTTCTTAAATTATGTTTTAACAGATGAAGTCTCCGTAGAACAACAATAAAACTGTGAACACTTTCAGAAGCACTTGTTAAGTGTTTTACGACTGTTGACAAGTACATAATCACAGTTACTGTTTGTTTAAAAAATTCACTTCAGTGTTATTTTCAACTTAAAGTAAATAATATTTGTTTCAAATCATATTAATTATACTTTAAATCAGCTAATATTCCTCAAGTAATTTTTCAGAAGAGTATATTTTATTTTTGGAAGATTTTTTAATAAAGAAAAATTACATTGCGATGACTAAAAAAGTGCGTTAATCAGATATTTTTAGACAAAAATAATGAATCAGACTGCAATCAATATAATTTCTGTTTGAAAAGCATTACAGAGGATTTTACTTACTGGGAATAGTAAATTCAATCCTTTAGCTTTCAATTAAAGCTAAAATGAAAGTTTCAAGAAAGTTTATTTTAATTTTTAAAAATCATTTTAAACCTTAGATAACACGGATTATTCACGAATTAGTGGATGCACCTACTTGTAGCTTCATTTATTATAGAATGATATAATTATATATAATAATATATATAATATATTATATTTTTATTCTTCACTTGTTCTTTTTCTTTTTTTCTGCTTGTTTACCATTTTTGTTATTCTCCTCTTTTTTGCTACCTTTCTTTTTTCTTCTTTTTCGTTTCCTTTATCTTTTTATTTTTTACTTTTAATTGTTTTTGTTTCTTTTATCATGTGTTTTTAAATATTTTCTTTATTTTACTTCTCTGATAAAATTACTATCACGTTTTGGAATTTTCATTTTTGTGTAATGATTGTAATGTTTCATGTATAAGAATAGTTACTTGAAAACTGTTTCATATTTCTGTACATCAGTTAAAACATATAATATATTCTCTGTGAAATTTGAGAATATAACGAAAAACCTTTTAGTGGATCTAGAGTGTTTTTTATCTAGCTGTTATATAAACTCAATACAGTCGTAAAACACGCGTACATTTAGAAAAACCAAAACAAAATATTTTGGGATATTGTCTGTGGTGTGGGGAGGCATCAGACAAAACACATGTCTATCCACTTAGTTCTTTTTAAGTAGAGAAAAACAATTGTTATTTATGATCGAAAAAACGACATCCCTATCATAAAAATGGAGGTAGAAATTTAAGATATGATACTGGAATTTGATTGAAGGAAATATGAATGGAACGTTGTAATTGATATTATCTTCGACACATCAGATGAAATAGTTGACTCTTCAAACCAGGCAATATGCTGAAACATCCTGCAAAAGCAAATTCAGAATTGTTTGAAAATGGTAGATCTAACCAATTCACTTATTAATAAAGTTTGAAGAAATCTATTTATCTTGGAATCTTGAAAGATGCTTGCAGAGATATTTGATTCGACAAGAATACTGTAACGGTTTTATTAAGTCTTAACCAAACGTTTCTGAACAATAATTGCAAAAAAAATGCTTCGTTAGATTTATATATGTGTGAATAAGTTTTTTTTTTTGTTTTGTTTTCTGCTGATACTCCCTCTTTTCGTTTTTGTTTTTACATCTCTGCATCTTATGTTTCTTTATATAGTAAAATTTTCGCATCAAAATCAATCTTTACTTCCCCGTCCTTTTAGGCAAACATGATTCTCGACAGAATCCTTTTTGATTATCTATGAATTGCCATGTGTCCAAGGAAAAGATAGGGAAGTATTTTCGCTCTGCCTTCACCTGAATTCAGAGTATTCTTTCTCCTAGATTGTCATCCAAGATTGAAAGCTTAGTCTATAGTACTATTTAACCGGTTCTTAATGAGAGAAGAATCTATGAATCAACTCCCATTAAGAATTAGAGGAAAGTAGATTCAGAGCTTTCTTCGTCACATTAGTGAACATAACAAACTAGTCTATATTTCGAACTCAGTTCGCAGTTTTTACTTCCTGCTTGCACTAACCACACGTCCAAATAAATTACATGGTCTAAATTAACGAGGAGGTGAAAATTTTCGCCTGTACTAATACATTATCTGTTAATATTTCTGAGGTGAGGTATTATGATGATTTACATTATTGTCCTCATTTTTATTGCCATATTTTCAACATTTCCAATCACCTAAAGAAGGCGATTGGAATTTCGAACAGATCTCTTTATTTCGTTCACCGGGGTAGATTGTTCTAGTTCCATGTGCCATATCTCTTCCGGGTGCCTCAGTTATTAATTTAATTCAACTCTCCAAGTATTGAACTCACAACTCTTTGGGTCTAGTCACTGGATCGCCTTTATCCACTGGGCCATGTGTCCTTGAGGACAACTGTGAATGAATTTCCGGGACTTATAAACGTAACGTCTCAGCAATTGTTTTTTTTTACCAGTTTTCATATTGCAATTTTTCCGTTATTATTATTGGATATTTCTTATGAGACATTGTGTTGCAATTTTTGTGTATAGGAGATAAAGACGTCGGTTAGAGCCAATGATTAGACACAAAGAGTTCGATATCAGGCTACAGCAGTGCTGAACTAAAAAACTTGGAGAATTGAGTTAAAGGGAATTAGCTGAGACATCCAGAAGAGGCATGGCTCGAGCAACTAGAACAATCTACCCCGGTGGACGAAAGAAAGGGTTATGTTCGTCATTCCAGTCACCAACGGCCGAAACGTTGTGAATATGACAATGAAGATATCAAAAATTAGGGAAACGGTCAAAATTATTCGAACAAAAAGAGAACAAAATTTTGAACATCCTTAGGCTACATCCCGAAGTGCAAGAACTTATTTGAAAATTGGGAAAGTAAAATATAAAACTAAACAGCCAGACCTTGTCGGTTGGATTTAATAAAACTTGTATGTGTGTGTAAACACTTGGAGGCATTCCTGGCCGATCGGTCGCCGACACGAATAAACCTAAGAATGGTCTCCTAAGTTAATCAAATGCATTGAGACAATGACTATAGCTGATCATCAATCAAAGTATCGAAGTGGTGTTTGAGACATCTGCAAATCCAAATAGTCCATGTTTGATTCTACATAGAATCTAAGAGGCCAGCGTTAATATCAAGACAAACTGCGCGACATGCGTACGTTGTACACATTCGTTCAAATTTAAATTCTGTAAAACTGTAAAGTCTACAGTTAATGGCTGCCTGTGTATCCTTGTAAATACCTATGTAATTATCTATAATCGCAAATCTATTCCTATCTAGCTCATCATGTTCATATCTATCTATTCATTTACAGTCTATTTGATCAGTTTTAAACCTATTTGACCAATTTTATCAAAATGGGCACATTTAGGGAGGCGACGGGATTATCTTTTAAAGCCATTTTTTGTATTCTTAGAAGAATAAACAACTACTGAAAACGTGAAATTAAAAATAGGAAATTCTTATTCCTTACATTATTAATTTATTATGCATACAGAACAGAAAATTATCAGTCATGTCACTTCTGTCAACAATCAAAAGGTTACATCTTCCAACCAAAAGGGGTACCAAAAGGGGTACCAAAAGATAGAATTCGTCCGTGTTTAGGTTATTTTACGATAAAACACGTTTTCTCCCATTTTTTGTAAGTGTTGTTCTTTAAGTTTCTTGTATATTATGTAAAGATTCTGTTTTGTTCACGTGAGTATCAATATTCTTTGGATATATTGTGTTTTGTTATGTATTTAAGGATATATCGTGTGCTGTAATAACATAATCGTTTGCATTTCTCCCGAATCTTCTTTCAGTTAGTTAACTACTTGGTACTGGTGTGTGTGTGAGAGAGGGGGGCATTGTTGGATCCCAGGAAAAGGGCTCACCACTGATAAATAAATAACCCTGAGAAATATGGTCCCCAGTTGTGAGGTGTACATAGTATTGCCGGTAAAACCCCAAACAAATCTTGCTGTGAAGAATGCAGTTCTCGTCAGGCCAGGAAATTAATTTTATCTGAATTACTACAAAATTTATATATCTTGACGTTTTGCATATGGGATTTTATTTCAAATTGTAACTAACTAGATAAATCGTCTATTTGCATAAATGAGTAGGAAAATATTGCGGTGTAATATTTACGATGACGTTCTGTACACTTATGAACTTCACACCAATGCAGACCAAAAACTTCTTATCTTATCCTTATGAAATTTCAACAGTGATTTTCTCAAGAGATTCTGTATAATCACAGCAATTTTCAAGTATTTCGGCATAATACTTTAGAATTTATTACAGTAAATGTGTACAAAATCTTTACAACGTGGTTTCTCTAAACATTGAAATTTTGGGACAGTAGTTCTCGTAACTTTTTTTAATATTAAAGTTCTTTCTTTTTACATCCTTCAAAGTTGCTTTCTTCTTTCCCTTTCTTCTTTCTTCTTCCTTCCTTCTTGTTTATACAATTCTTATGTCAGATTATTCTCATTGTTTGTCTTCTCTAAAATAGATGATATAAAAAGGCCTTACATCATGGCAAACACAAGCAGAGATCGAGCCCAAGGGCGTAAATATTTAAGTTGCAGCTAGAAATGAACACTGACCAAGCTAAGGTAGCTGCAAATGTAAGAGGAAACTTCCAAATGGGGAGAATGTTGAAAGACCTTGGATTATAGACTCTCAGTCTGCTGATAGAATTCATTGCTTTTATTGCAAACTTTTTAGTAAGAATTCAACCAGTAAAATGTCAACAAGTGGATTCAACAACTGGTCTAATCTTCATACAAGTTTATGTGAGCATGAAAATTCAAAGAACCATTTGGAAGGCACATGGAGTTTTTGGGACTTACACCAAAGACTTTGTAGTGGACAGACAATTGACAAAGAGCATGAAAAAATTGCCGATGAACATGCAAACCACTGGCAGCAAGTATTCAAAAGGTTAGCAGCAATGGTGCGGTTTCTTGCTGAGAGAAATTTAGCATTTAGTGGAACAGAAGAAAACTTTAGGTAATGAGACTGTACACAATGTAAACTTCTTAGATCTTGTGGAATTGTTTGGAAAGTTCGACCCTGTTCTTGATACACGTTTGCAAAAAATGAAAACCCACAAAATTCATAATCAATATTTAGGAAAAAATACACAGAATGAATTACAAAAGATCATGACTACAACTCTTTTGAATCGGGTGCTGAAACGTGTAAAAGCATCAAAGTACGACTCTATTATTTTAGACAGCACACTTGATATGAGTCACCAAGAAAAAATGTATTTAATGATCAGATATGGGTCTGATGTTAACTTGGCTCCTTCAGGTGTTTATGAACATTTCATAAAGTTTATACAAGTTGAAAGTAGCACATGAGGAGATTTATATAAAACATTATTAAACAGACTGAATGAATTAAATTTAGAAGTGCAAGAAATTCAATGCCAAGGCTACGACAATGGTATCAATATGACAATTCACACATCTAGAGTAGAAGCATGAGTGTTGAAGGAAACTTCAGGGGAATTTTTTGTACGCTGTGCAAGTCAAAATTATAACCTTTTAATTGAAGATGTATCCAAGCGTTGTCCAGATGCTATAAAACATTTTGAGATTCTGCAAACGATCTACAAATTATTCTCAGCATCAACTTTGGTCAGTCTGAAAAAAATGTACCCCGGTTATCAGTTAAAACCTTAAGGAATACAAGGTGGGAGTCTCGGGTTGATAGTGTTAAAGCTATTCGTTATCAGGTTGGAGAAGTATATGATGCACTTCTGGAAATATCAGAGATAACAGATGAGTCCAAGATAAAAGCAGATGCTGAATCTTTATCAAATCAGCTAAAAGTCGACAAATTTTTACTTTATTTGATATTCGAACCTATGTAAGCAAGGGAATAAAATGTGAACAACGGACATTGACGAAGGCAAGGAGTCATTTGAGAAATCTATTATCATGGCTAAGAATTTATATTGAGGAAAGTTTTTATGATGTTCTAGTAAGTGCAAATGAATAGTCTGAAGCTGTTGAATTACCATTGGAGGAGTTAAGACAATTTCAAGAAAAAAAGACTACGTAGAAGGAAGAGAACGTTTTCATGCGACAAAAGATCAAAATTTAGATGAACCTAAAGAATGATAAAGAGAATGCTTCAACTTAATGCTAGACCAACTTATTCAGTCCATGGAGTGTAAATCTGAACAACTTAAAAGCCATATAAAATTATTTCGGTTTCTAAATAACATTCAAAGTATACAGAAGGCGAAAATAAGGAATAACGTAACAGACATTGAAGCAGCTTTAACAGACACCACAATCTAACAGAGCACTGTTAGAGATGTAGTTACTGAAAAAAAATTAAATTATTTGGGTTTCTAAAAAACTTTCAGAATATACAGAAGGCGAAACTAAAAAAAACACACAACAGAAATTAAAGCAGCTCTAACAGACAAAACAATAAAACAGAGTACTGTTGGAGAGGTAGTTACAGAAAAAAGATTAAAATTATTTGGGTCTCTAAATAACATTCAAATTATACAGAAGGAGAAAATAAGGAAACACGCAACAGAAATTGAAGCCGCTTTAACAGTCACCACAATAAAACAGAGCACTGTTGGAAAGGTAGTTACTGAAAAAAACTTTAAAATATTTCGGTTTCTAAATAACATTCAATGTATACAGAAGGCGAAAATAAAGAAACACACAACAGAACTTGAAGCAGCTTTAACAGACACCACAATGAAACAGAGCAAAATTGGAGAGGTAGTTACTGAAAAAAAATTAAATTATTTCGGTTTCTAAAAACTTTCAGAGTATACAGAAAGCGAAAATAAGGAAACACACAAGAGAAATTGAAAGAGCTTTAACAGATACCACAATGGAACAGAGAACTGTTCGAGAGTTAGTTAATGAGAAAAGCTTAAAATTATTTGGATTTCTAAATGATATTCAAAATATACAGAAGGCGTAAATAAGGAAACACAAAACAGAACGTGAAGCAACTTTCAGAGGCACCACAATAAAACGAAGCACAGTTGGAGAGGTAGTTACTCAAAAAGACTTAAAATTATTTCGGTTTCTAAATAACATTCAAAGTATACAGAATGCGAAAATAAGGAATAACGTAACAGACATTGAAGCAGCTTTAACAGACACCACAATAAAACAGAACACTGTTGGAGACGTAGTTACTGAAAAAAGGTTAAAATTATTTGGGTTTCTAAATAACTTTAAAAGTATACAGAAGGTGAAAATAAGGAAACACACAACAGACCTTGAAGCAGTTTTAACAGACACCACAATGAGACAGAGCACTGTTGGAGAGGTAATAACTGAAAAAATCTTTAAATTATTTCGGTTTCTAAATAACTTTCAAAGTATACAGAAGGTGAAAATAAGGAAACACCTAACAGACCTTGAAGCAGGTTTAACAGACACCACAATATATCAGAACACTGTTGGTGAGGTAGTTACTGAAAAAAGCTTAAAATTATTTGTGTTTCTAAATAACTTTTAAAGTATACAGAAGTCGAAAATAAGAAACACACAACAAAAATTGATGCAGCTCTAAAAGGCAACACAATAAAAGAGAGCAATGTTGGAGAGGTATTTACTGAAAAAGCTTAAAATTATTTCGGTTTCTAAATAACTTTCAAAGTATACAGATAGCGAAAATAAGGAAACACACGACAGAACTTGAAGCAGCTTTAACAGACAACACAATAAATCAGAACACTGTTGGAAAGGTAGTTACTGAAAAAAGCTTAAAATTCTCTCAGTTTCAAAATAACTTTCAAACATATAAAAGGCGAAAATAAGGAAACACGTAACAGACCTTGAATCAGCCTTAACAGACAAAACAATAAAACAGAACACTGCTGGAGAGGTAGTTACTGAAAAAAACTTTAAATTATTTGGTTTTCTAAAAACTTTCAGAATATACAGAAGGCGAAAATAACAGAAATTAAAGCAGCTCTAACAGACAACGCACTAAAACAGAGCACTGTTGGATAGGTAGTTGCTGAAAAAGCTGAAAATTATTTGGGTTTCTAAATAACATTCAAATTATACAGAAGGCGAAAATAAAGAAACACGTACTAGACATTGAAGCAGCTTTAACAGACACCACAATATATCAGAACACTGTTGGTGAGGTAGTTATTGAAAAAAGCTTAAAATTATTTGTGTTTCTAAATAACTTTCAAAGTATACAGAAGGCGAAAATAAGGAAACACACAACAGACCTTGAAGCAGCTTTAACAGACACCACAATAAAACAGAGCACTGTTGGATAGGTAGTTACTAAGACAAACATAAAATTATTTCAGTTTCTAAATAACTTTCAATGTATACAGAAAACGAAAATAAGGAAACACACAACAGAACTTGAAGCAGCTTTAACAGACAACACGATAAAACAGAGCACTATTGGAGAGATAGTTTCTGAATAAAGCTTAAAATTATTTAGATTTCTAAATAACATTCAAAGTATACAGAAGGCGAGAATAAGGAAACACACAACAGACCTGTAAGCAGCTTTAAGAGACAACACAATAAAACAACACTTTTGGAATGGTAGTTACTGAAAAAAGCTTAAAATTATTTGTGTTTCTAAATAACTTTAAAATTATACAGAAGGCGAAAATAATGAAACACACAACAGAACTTGAAGCAACTTTCAGACACCACAATGAAACAGAGCACTGCTGGAGAGGTAGTTACTGAAAAAAACTTAAAATTATTTGGGTTTCTAAATAACTTTCCTATTACTTTTTGTGAGGTAGTTACTAAAATAAAACTAAAGACTTTGACGGTTATCTCTTGGCTGAAGTACTTGAAGCTCTGCAAATTTTTCTTCCCTCCAATATAATTTAGCCTCATACTCTCTTTGAATATCTTGTAGTAAACTATCAATTTACAGCATTTCCTAATATTTTTTTTGCTTTGAGGATTTACTTAACAATGACTGTACTATTCCTATCAGGACAAATCCATTTGAAAGCGGTTTTTCATAATTAAAACTGATGAAACCTTAGCTACAGTCAACAATTTTACAAAAGAAAATATATAAATGAGAGAAAATAAATAATTTGGCAATTTTTTTCTATAGAAAATTACATTGCTGAAATCATTGACCTTGAAAATATTTTGAGAGACTTTGCAAATTAAATACCCAGATAAGTCTTTTTTCTGTAGTTGTCTTACTTTGTATTAAAAAAAATAAAACTGTCATGTTGTCTTTCAAAATTTTAGTATATCAAGCACTTATTTTTTTTTAAACGAAATATAAGCACATTATTTAACTTATTCGGACTATTGTCCTCATCTTTGTGCCCATATTTATTACGAAGTTTCGGCTGTTGTACGCTTCGGCCTTCTTCAGGTGTTTGAAGTGTCGAACTTAACCCTTTATTTTGCTCACTGGGGTAGACTGTTTTAGTTCCACGTGCCATGTTTAATGGATGTCAGTTAGCAGTTATCTCCTGTTAATTTCCCTCTGAAAGTTCTCCATTGCCTTAACCGGGTATTGAACTCACACCCTTTGTGTCCTGTCACTCGATCTAACCAACGCCTTTATCCACTGTGCCATGTGTCCTTAAGGAAGGTCGGAGCGTACAACGGCCGAAACGTTGTAATAAACATGGCAACAAAGATGAGTACAATAGTCCGAATAATGTAAATATTGTACCTAATACCTCATCTCAGAGATCTAGACAGATACTGAAATGTAAGCAAACATAAATTTTTAATTTTGTAGAGTAGGGTTCCCGCCATCTAATATTCTAATTGGGTCTCCCAATTCGTAGCTCTGGTCCTGTATATGTAAGTACGTGCGTGCCCGTGTGTGTATGTCTGTCTGTGGATGTTGTTTTATTAGTTTCTATCCTATCAACAGTTTCGTTATATTGTAAACAAGCAACTTAATAACACAATTCGCTACAAGTCTTCTAGACTACCTAAATATTTTGCGATGGATTGATTTGTATATCTATAAATTCATCAGTTTATTCAAAAAATTTTCTATCTTTATTTCTTTTTTGCTTGTTACTATTTACTTTCCTCTTTCTAAATGTTTTGTTTCTCTCTCTCTCTCTCTCTCTCTCTCTCTCTCTCTCCCTCTCTCTATCTTTGCCCGCTTTTTAAGAGTGAAGATGTGGTGATAAACGTCGAAAGATAGGAGCTTTATCAGCAAAAGTATTATAATTCTTCATAGGAGAATGTAAAATTCTTTATTTCACTAAGGTTTTACCTTTTCCTACACAAATAAATTCACTGAATTTATTCATGTTCTTAATTCTATCATTTAATCCCGTCTATGTGTATGAGTCAGACTATATTGGCAAGCCGACATGTCTACACACATGTTAACATGCATAGAAATGTAAATGTCATACTGTAATATATACAAACCAATGTCGGTTATAATTAGACATCGTTAAAAAAGTTAAAGATGCAGGGACACTAAATTATAAATTTCTGGCGACCGATGTGAAGCCTTAGACGACTTCATTCAATTTTGATTGTTTTTGATTTTAATCACTATTCGTTTTAGGTATTCCATATTGTAACAGTAGTGATTTTGTATAGCAAGGTGAAATGAACATTGGGTCTAAATTTAACATGAAAATCTGGTAAATTAATGAACTTTCAATACATTTTCCCTTTAATAACGACCAAACAAAATCGCGCGTGCAATGGAATTAAACCAGGAAACAGATACAAACATTCATCGATGTGTCTATATTTTAGTTTGCTCCCCCTGTTATATTGTTCTTAAGAGTGCTTTAGTACTCAAATAGGTCTAAAGACCAATATATATATGTATGTGTATGTGTGTGTGTGTATATATATATATATATATATATATATATATATATATATATATATATATATATATATATATATATTTAATATAATATAATATTAGTACACGGTGATTTGTGCCTGACGATTACCACTAGCATGAAACGTTGAGAAAACAAATGTATATTAATTCTTAATATATATATATATATATATATATATATATATATATATATAAACAGAGAGAGAGAGGGGAGATAGATAGATAGATAGATAGATAGATAGATAGATAGATAGATAGATAGATAGATAGATAGATATGAATAGACAGATAGATTGATAGATAGATATATACACGTGACTAGACTGAGATAGATATGAATAGACAGATAGATTGATAGATAGATAGATAGATAGATAGATAGATAGATAGATACACGTGAATAGACTGAGATAGATAGCTAGCTAGCTAGCTAGCTAGCTAGCTAGATAGATAGATAGATAATTACAGTGTTTAACTCTCATTTTCCAGACATTGTCCTTTGCTAATCTTACTTTTATATTAGCATCTGAACTCACTCTTTGCCGTGATCTTTATCCATACCCCGTTTCTGAGTTTACTTTTTTTTCCTTTTTCGTTAACTCCGTGACTCAGCATAAAGTGTTTTCAAATCGAAGTTCGGATTCCCTCGCTGCCTTTTCCAACGACATTTTGGCTCGCCCATAAATAACCTGTAGCGATTGACCAGCCAGAAATGACAACATAATTTACAAGTACGTTGAGTCTAAAGTCAAATTTAAGCCACGAAAGAAACGAATAGCCTGCTTAAACTATATTTGCTGTAAACCTATAGCCGATTCCACCTGATCGGTCTGCTTCTTTCTTCATCGGGGACAAACTCTGTCATGGCTAAAGCGACTGGAAAACACCTTGGGCAAGCATAACCAATCCTAAAATCAATGCCTTTTACTAATACATCTAATTTCTATAAATCAGCTGTAAGGCCACTTAGTGTAGCTTTGGCTTCGGAAGTAAACTTACTTTGCGAAAAAGCCATCTTTCAACGGCTTTCTTTATTCGTTTTATCCAAGTAAACTTTTTAATTATACAGGATCAACTGCAAAGTCCAGAATTTGTAGTTGGTCTTTTCATGAGTGCAAATCTATAAGAGGCTAAATAATTGTTTTAACTATGGATTAATGTGCCATAAAATAATATTCATAAGTATATGTAATAATGAACTTTCTTTGTTTTATGTAATAGAATCAGTAAAGTTGTATGAGAATTCGTTGTAAATATAAAAATCATTGAAAGAATTAGAAAACCGAAGATTTAAACAGTTGAAGTTTGCGAGAAGAATAGGATTGCTAAAGATTCGATGATATTCTTAGCCATTTGCTCCTGCTTACTTTAGTAAAAGATGTACACATTGTTTTTTATGGATTATTAGCCCTTCCTAAAGCCGAAAAATATTTCGGCTTGTAAGAGGGTCGCATACAGTACTTGTTGTTTCGAAGCGGTACCTCTTCTAAGTACTGACCGGACTCGATTGAGAACTGACGTTTTCAGTCTTGAACAGGAATCGGGGTTTATCTGTTGTTTCCTGTTGTTTCCGTTTCTTTCGAAAGTCTTTTCATTCTCCCTCACTCCCAGTAGTCCTCTTGCATCTTGGTTGGCATTATCGCCTTACTTTGGGTGAATTCATTAAAAAAATTGCTAATTCGTATTCTCAAAATTATAAATATTACAGCAACAAAAATAATAATAATAATAACTGACTTCATAATTGAATTTCTTTGAAAAAATGAACAGCAAATAGGGTGATAGGTGGGAGAGAAAATACCAGAGTACAAATATAGCAAGAGTATTTAGAAATGTTATCGAATTTAAAGAATGGAATTCTTAAATGATATCCTTAAATGTTATACAATTTATGTGTAAACAGCAATAACAATCACGTGAATTAATTCTGATAATAAGTGGAATAAAAGCAACAACAACAGCAGCAAAAATATCTAATTCAATAAGAATTTAATAAGAAGACAGAATGGAAAAACGCCAGAAATTTTTGTTTTACAATGTGATGTTAACAAGACAAATTGTAGAAATTAGCAGTCATTTGGAAATTGTGTTTCTCTGTAGAAGGAACAAAAAAATACAGAAAATGAACGAAATAATTAAAAAATCTTTTATAAACTGACTAAAGGGTTTTGCTGGAAATAAAAACCAGAAAGAAATAACACAACGATAGAAACGATTGATTATAGAAAAATATTAAATGTACTTAAGATTGTTTCATAACTATATCATCATTATAAGGCGAGAAATTCATCAAATACATTATCCCCTGGAGTTCTTCATGAAAATCATAATAATAATAATAATCTATATAATCAGCAGAATAATTTAACTTCTTTAAAATTAGAATTTTTTTAACTATTTTCAAAATCAGGATTTTATTGAATACATCGACATAGAATTTGGAAGAGAGAAGTGTGCAAATTAAGAAGCAGTAAATATTGAGAGAAAGAATTGACCTGCTTAAAAACACAAATATAATTTGGATGGGGAATGTAAAGTATTAACAGAAATGTTTATGAGTATTAAAATGTGATTCTGGTCACCAGTTAGGAATTAAAGAAAATGAGAAAGACTACATTAAATGAATAATGAAAATTGCAAATTAAATGAGAAAAATGTTCATTGTTAAGTATTTGGGAACTTCTAAAAAGATGAATTCAAAACAATGCCTGAAATTATGACGATGCATGTTACAAAATACAATATTGGTCTTGCACGAAATTTCCTTTGTGCACCTTAAACTATCAAAGTATTTCTTTGAAATACAAATCTGTTTTCCCTTAGAAGACATCACTTCATGTAAAACAATTTTTCCATAACAGCAAAAGGAGTTTTAACATATCTTGGAGCAACAGTTCATATAAATCAATATCTTGGCCACAAGAGAAATTTACTTTGAAAAGATCACATATCCAAAATGTCGAAGTTCAAAGGGTGGCTGAGAAAAGCGAAGGTGATTCTCTGTCACATACTTAGAAAAATCATTCAAATGAGATAAACATAAACTTAGAAAATGAATTCTTCGTAAAGAGCATTCTCAGGTTTTTAAGAGTTTCTTTTCTTCGTCTTCTTCAACAACAATAGTAGTAACAGAAGCAATCTATTATCATTCTAGGTTACAGCTTTTCTCACCCGGGTGGTGAAATCCCTTAGCAGTAGCAGTATGAGCACTAGTAGCAGTATGAGCAGCAGCAGCAGCGGACTTTACACGCCGGTGCAATCAAATCTATTCTACCCAGATCACAGCTTTCTTGCTCAGATTGGCTATTCCTTTACGGCTTTGCTGTTAAAATTTTCCTTCTTATATAACAAACAAGTGACTCCAACCGGATCAAAACCCATTTTCTCAGGGTTCGAATACTTTTTACTGACATTAGTTAAAAACTTGAGAATCACTATCCATTGAAACGGCACCTGTTTGCAATTTAAATTTAGTTTTTGACAATATTAAATCCGAGACTCATTTTGTAAATCTTACTCAAAAAATCTTTATACCGTCTGGTTTTCCTTTTGTGGTTTCTTTTTACACATTCCAACATTTGTTTAGTGTTTTATACAATATTAATCTTATCTCTTTTATTAAAATAGTTTCTATATTCATTTTACACAGTTCCAAAGTTTTAATTATTTTTCTTATACAATTTAAATATTATTGTTTTTATTAAAAAAACAATTTTTTTCTATATCACGAATATTTGAATCAGCACCTCCTTTACTAAAAGAAATTTTCCCTGTAGCGAAGGAAATTCGGATTTTACTTTGCTTAAGAGGCATGCCGTATTTATATATACTTATATAGTATTTTATATATATATATATATATATATATATATATATATATATATATATATATATATATATATATAAACAGTTATTTAATAAAATCATCCCTAGCTTTGAAAATGACTTCATTGCAGCCTCAAAAGCGACTTCATGGCCGGTTCTCCTTCATATTAGCCATTGTGTCTTTGAGAGCAGCATTCGACGGGTCCTTGGTATTGTAGAGCCAATGTTGGTTTTACCTAATACATCAGTAATATATCTCCCATGTTTCCCAATAAAAAAATAAAATTAATCATATATCATACAAAATACAATACAACCAATTTAATTATTCGCAATAATCAAATGTCACTTCGGAGAATATATCTCCGACAGAAAAATAAATATATATATGTTATCAAAACCTCTTACTCTACACATGTCTAATATACGAAAAATATTCGTGAATATGAAAGGATTATGATAAAAATAAGCAGATATAATGTTTGTAATTTATTCAATGTGAAATGCCATAAAGAGAATTTGCTGCCAAAACACACGCACGCACACACATACACACACACATAGACACACACATAGACACACACACACACACACACACATATATATATATATATATATATATATATATATATATAGGCTTGGTAAATAAAAGTAAGTTATATATCAGCATAAAGGAATATGATTATAAAAATAAAAAGAGGTATGAGTATACTTTAAGAAAACATCAACAATTAATAAACAAAGAAATAAATGTAGCGTTTCTTCGTAACTAAATGGTCATTGAGGTGGAATCGGTGAGCTGGGTTCAAGAAGTCAAATGCCATAGCAAATCACAGATAATAATAAAAAGAAATCTTTGGAGACTCATGAACAATTGCGTCCTGATCGAATTTTTAAGGTCATGTCCCTTCGGAGTGTATCGATCATAGCATTTATAAATAATTAATGTATATGAAATGTTCTCAATCAAACCTACTTTCCCAAGACATACCAATATTGTTAAACATACGAATTTATATGGAGAACATATTTGTCGGTCTGCTAGCTTTACAGTGTACTCTTCCTCATATACTATAAATATGTATACTTTTAGACATATGATTAAGTTTAGAACAATCAATATACAAAAATAAATGAATGTAAGTAAATTCATGCTTAAAAAGTGAATATGCATCAAACTATAAACAAAAATATACATTTGTATAGGTCTTGAACGTGTAAGAATAAATGAGAATTCATTCGTATATACCTGTTACTTTTGACCCGTTTTAATATTACCAGCGTCTTTGACATTAATATTGTTACGCATATTAACAATGTGCATACAGCAATGTCATATTATGGAAAATTTCTACCTCACTAGATAAGAAACCTAAGCAGAGAAGATAACGGGTATTCCCAAGCCACCAGCCCACAACTAAAGATGGGAAACGTTGTAACAAACCCTGCTGTTAACACTGGACTTGGTCCGCTTAATTGCGCCTCTTAAATCTAACTAATATATAATATACATATCAAAATGGCCCAAGGCGGAATGGCTTGAGACATTCTGGCTCTCTTTTCATATATGCAGAACTGAGGAACGTCGTTCAGTGAAATCATGGGACACTGTGTACTATTTCCTGCTATCATTCTCTTCAAAAGTATGGCTGGTCTTACAGCACTTCAAGCAAATCTTCTGTGTGCGTAGTCTAATAGTTTAGTCTGTCTTACATAAAACAGAATTGTTGGAACCTCGAAATCGATGAGGAAGTCCATTATACAACAATGTATTTGTGTGTGTATGTTGTTTACTTAATGATGCGTGTGTGAAATTCGCTTTTGAATGAGTGCGTAATGTCTGCTGTATGACCGGATGCTTTATTGAATCCGTCACAGAATATTTCCTCACAAAACATTAGCTTTATCAATTCCTTCACAGATGAAGCTCTCTTAAGAGACATGTTTGTTATTGAGTGGCGGCTTTCTACTTTCGTGCTTTTTGACAATCCAGTGAGTGCCTTCAGAAAGCTGCCATTCTCACATAAAAATTGAAGTCGACAGATGAAAACCACTTCTTATCATTCAATCTAAATGGAAATGACTTTTAATAAAACGTGTTAGCGTGCATCGCATTTGTCAACCAGGAAACATTCTTATTTCTGTTAAATCCTAAATTAGAAAAACATTTATAAGATCAAATCTAATTTAGATATTTTTTTATATAAACTTAAAAAAAGTGTGGCAAGTTCTTTAGTTGGGAGATTTCTAATCAGACAAAAGCATCTTTTGCTTTCAATTCTCTGTACTTAAGTTTTCAAATTTTATGCGATATTTGAAACTTTTTTATTTTCCTTTTTTATTGTTCCTCAACTCTTTCATCTTTTATTTCATCTTCTTCATATGATTTTCGTCTCCCATTCTTCTTCTTCTTCTTCTTCTTCTTCTTATTATTATTATTATTATTATTATTATTATTATTATTGTTGTTGTTGTTGTTGTTGTTGTTGCTGCTGTTATTATCAGTACACACCGGCCATTTTTGTTTTAAGATCAAGTAACAGGGATCTTATCGAAACTCATGTAATCTCTCATGAGTAATCTAGTCGATTTCAACGATACTCCTGATTAGGTTCAATTTCCTCCTTTTGATTTTCCATTTTTCCAGACAAAATTCTTCGGGACTATTTCAAACGCTCAAGTAACCATTGGGATTTGGATCACCTTCATAATCGCTATTGTTTTTTCTGTTCACTCGCATATTAATGATATTTGTAGAACATTTCACTTTATTTCACTTTCATCGTATGGCTTGCATGTTTAGGTCAACATTTTTTTTGTTTTGTTTAAGATGTTTATATTTGGTTCAGAATGGATGGACGTGTTCATCAATAAATAAAAAATAATTTGTTCTGATTAATTTGCCATTACTCGTCTTACTGCCATTTTGACTTACTGCGTTGTTCTTAGCACACTGTTCTATTACAGTTTTCCAAATCTGAAATCCAAGCTTTTTAACATCTGATGTAAGCATTATATAGGCTTGCAATTGCCTGCTATTTATTCCTTTTCATCATTTATTTGTGTTAGGCTTAATTTTTACTTCACTAGTAATTCCGGAACTCTTCTAAAAGCTATTTGTATAGTATCAGTGCGCGTCATTACTGTATAGATGTAACTTTTAAAGCAGAATCCACGGATTCCATATTCTTCCTTTCTTCTCCCTGTTATCATTAATATTAGCATGTTCTAATTCTAATATTTTAGGACTATAAGTGAAACTTACTGCTGCAACACTGTTTTTAACCGATTCTCCAGCCTAAATAGAAAAAAGATCAGAGAGAAAGTCTGTGAAATAATGATCAATTATTTTTATCTGAATTGGTCTTTTGTTCCATTTTTCTTCGCATATGGTCTTTAAATCCGGGATGTTGGAGCTCTCGATTGGATTTGAATTTTCAAAAAACGCCACAGGTTGGGTTTAAATCTGGGGACTGACTTGGCCATTTCAGGATATATATGATTATTTGTTCTTATGCATATATATATATATATATATATATATATATATATATATATATATATATATATATATATATATATATATAGAGAGAGAGAGAGAGAGAGAGATAGACAGATAGATAGATAGATAGATAGATAGATAGATAGATAGATAGATAGATAGATAGATAGATGTGTGTGTATGCATTAAAGAAGTAAAAAAATGTTGGCAACTGTGTATTGAATAATTAAAACGATTCAATTAGAAATGTTAACACTTTGAAATAAATATTCATATATCTCGTATTCATTTTATTCCACTGAGAATTTGTAAAAATATTTGTGGTGATTCTTGTTATAAACAAAGGAAGAGAAATAGTATGATTTATAAAGCTTTCAATACCAAGCTACCTATTTTTTTAGTTTCAAATAGACGGGCCAAGGCGATTTTGGGGGGAGAAGTATCCATCCAGGATATCCTTATTTCAACCACCCTTTTTATTAAATATTAAAATGAAATGGTTTGTCTTAGAATGCTCGCAGACTAAATTAAGAGATGGGATGGGATTTCATGATTAAAAGGATTGTTTGCAGTAAGGATGACTTAGGTGGATATTTCTCCCGAAATGATTGATTTGCCCTCCTCGTCTACTTAAAACTCAAAGGTAGATAGATAAATCTGTTCCTGTCAGTAAGGTTTTTAAAGAAGTGTAACCCTTCAATTTCAGGCAGTAGGTAAAGCAATGACATCCAATGCTAATAAGCTGAAACGATGACAAATTACTCGAAATGAGTGATCTATTTTAAAATGGCCGTTTTGTAAGTAGTGATCAAGTAATTTAGAGAGGGATTAGGTTCTGGGTATGATGAAATTGCGTTGGAGATCTTTGGAAATGGTTTCACGGTTCTTTTATTGTAGAGAAATCCAAGAAGAGGCGGCTTGCTCAAAGAATTTAAATACAATCGCTTCAAATGTTCTCTTTGTTCAATCTGAGAATAACGGATTTCCAATTTCAAGTTCATTAGGCATATTTTATTCTCAAGAACACCTTGGTTCTTTCCTTTCATTTCTTTCTTTCTTTCTTTGTCCCCCTTTCTCGCTTAATTTCTTGCTCTTTTCTCCGCCATTTTATAAATACATACGAGTGATGCTGAAAAATTCTAAGCCCAACTAAGGATAGACTCAAAAGATTCTGATATTTGGTCAAATTTGGAGACTCCGTTCCCTTTTCATTAACTCCTCGTGTACGGCTAATCTAATCTTACAGTTTTGTTCAACCTCCATTTCTTTCCTTATATTTATCTAGTTCTCAATATTGGCCTTTCTCACTGTCTTCTCTGGCAAATACAAACATATGTATGCCAGAATTTACAACTGTCTCTTTCTGAGTATACAGTGAGAGGGAGGGGGTAAACAAATATACGTACACATACAAATTTTTAAATTATTGTAGTTCCAACTAATGAATAAACATACTTCTCATAATTAACTGTACACAGATGCACGATAACTAAATATGCATAGAAAACAGAAAAAAATTGATTTAACTGAAATAAATCCCATTTATCCATTTTAATGAGTGCAAAAGTATTCGTAAACTACAAATTTAAGATTTTTAATAAATTAAAAATGTTTATGTGTACGAATATTTGCTTCCTCCACTGTAAGTATAAGCGTTCTTTTTGTGTTCATCTTCTCTAAAACTTCCTCATTACTCACATGCTCAGTCCGTGGTATTCTCAACAGCCTTCTGTAGAACCACATTTCTGTTGCCTCAAGTCTCTTTTTCATCAGTGATGAAGCTATCTAGCATTCACTGCCATAGAAGAGGCCTAAATTTTACATGGCATCTAATTACCCTATTTTTCTAACGAAATTTTCCTTTTTCTTAATACGTTGATTAGCTTTTGTAAGACATCTTTCACTATCCCAATGAACCTTCAGATTTTGTTGTCGCATGAAAATTATATGTTACTCTATTCATGATTTTTATTTAAGAACAGTTTTACTATAAAAGACTTTTATAATCAGAACCTGATAAACCCTAAAAGGCTAAGCACTATTTGAAAATATGTTTAGTGCCATATAGATATTATCTAATAAGCAATATTCCTTAAAACTATACGTAAAACAATCATCTGTGACTTGTGATGTGGGGGTTGCGTAACGGTTATCTGCGCAGAATGTGGAATCGGCGAGTCGAATTCAAATTCTGACCGAATAAATTCCATTCAGTTTCGGACTCATTCCTTTGAGTAAGGCACAAATCTAACTCTTCTCTCCAACGTAGCTATTGGTTAAATAGGTAGACCAGACATTCTAGGTTTGAATGGGATCCATTCTGAGAGAAAGACTATTCTGTGCACAGAGCAGTTCTTTCCCGAGAATAGGTCCTCTCGGGGATGGTTCCTTGGTGATGGTACCATGTAACATTGTACACGATGTCACATGTGAACTAAGATAGGAATGCCATGAAGGGCAATAGCGTAGGATAACAACCCAATGATCCCATAGATCAAGTTTTTAACAGAAACTGAACTCGTCTTCTGAAGGATGATACTTCAGTAAGAAAATAGTATTACAATATTATATATTATATATATATACATAAGTAAATATACATTCATATTAATAAGAGATTAAAAATTCATTTTCTTCGCCATTATATGATTATTCTAAACAGATATAATATTAAAAATCTTGAATGCATAATAAGAGTCTATGATTATCTACTTCAGAAATTCTTTCCTTCAAGGTGATCAATATAAGGCATTCGATGTACCTATAATTCATATTCCTCTGAGTCAACGGCCAGCTAACTAGAGGGGGTGTCTCCATAAACTACAATGAAGGCCACGGGAAATCACTCCACTACTAATCCCAAGATGTATCATAGCTAACAGCACACACAATATGAAACCTAATGTCGTGAAAGGGGTTAAGTCTATGGGAATTATTATTATGCCCGGTAAGGACAGACATGTGCAATAGTTGTGACCTGACCGTCATCCAGTGACTGCCAGCATAAATGGCGTAAAGGGGATAAAATTCCTCGGAACCTATCCCTCGCCCGGAAAGGAACGGCATGAGCGACAGGTATCACCAGACTGTTATCTTGCGACTGCTCGCATCAAACAAAACGTAACTCTCGGGACATAGAACGTTCGGACGTTGAACAACTGCGTTTTGTCAGATAATGTGAAACAAGAGATGAGCAGGCTAAAAATCAACATCTTAAGTGTATGTGAAACCAGATGGTCAAACAACGGAGATTTTGTCAGCGGCAAGCACAGGATTATTTATGTAGGCGGAGAGAAAAACGATAAAGGAGTAGGATTGATACTAGATAAAGTATTTAAGAAATGCGTTCTGTGATACTAACTATCCGGAAGAATTCTGGCAGTCAAGTAGAAAGGAAAGCTTTTCAACATAGCTATCATAGTGTATGCACCGACAGCGCAAATAAGGACCTGGAACCCGCAACGAACGTGGAGAAAAATGGATCACATCCAATGACCAGATAATAGCCAACACATTATGGACATGGAGGAGCCAGGAGGAGAAACTTAAAACCAAACTTACTAATTAACTATCAACAAATCATTCAGGAATGCAATGATTCACTGCAAAACCTACCCAAGTGCCGACTGCGGAAGCGATCATCGCCTTGTTATATGTAAACTAAGAATTAAACTGTGGATACTGAAGTAGCCCAATGCAGCACCCAAATTGCAATATAACATCCTGCGCGACCAGTATCTGGAAGAAAAATATATAGACAATGTGAAAAAAAGATACGAAGGACACAATGGAAACTCGAAATGGGACGCACTAAGAGACGCTTTAGTGACATCAGCAAAGTATATCATCCCAAATGAGAAGAAGAAAACGAATGGATGACTGATGAGATTCTCGACATGATGCAAAAGAGACAGAAAACTGCACATTGAAATAAGGACCAAATGCAGGCAGGCTAAAGAATGGCTAAACAAAAAATGTGCAGAAATAGAAAGATTGAGTACCACCAACAAAGGAGATATGCATAAACAAATAAGGGAACTAACAGGGCAGAAGACATGCTCATCAACAGGCTGCATAAAATCAAAGGATGAAATGCTCATATTAGAGAAAGAAAATTTCTTCAGCGCTGGATCGAGTATATTAGAGAACTCTTCCACGACGAAAAAGAACAACCAGTAATACACAGAACTACCGACCGATTTGAAATTTTAAAAACCGAAGTAGAAGCTGCACTAGCCAAATTGAACAGAAACAAGGCGGCAGGGCCAGACGGAATTGTAACGGAAATGTTGATTTTGATATAGACATGATCACAGAAATAATAAATAAAATCTACAACAGTGGGGATATACTATTTTCATAGCAGTGCCTAAGAAACCAGGCTCAAACGAATGTGAACTCCACCGAACAATCAGCCTAATGAGCCACGTAACAAAATTCATTATCCTTTATTCTGATGAACAGAGCACGAAGCAGAATCAGTCCAGAGATAGGACATGAACAGTTCGAGTTCGTTAAAGACATCGGAACAAGGAACGAGATGTTCATACTCAGAATTTTATCAGAAATAGCCATACAAATGCAGAAGGACGTGTAACTATGTTTTATAGACTACGCAAAGGCGTTCGACAAAGTACGCCACAAAGATCTGTTAAAACTGCTCATCAACCTTGATATATTTAGGAAAGATATTAGAATAATCAAGAACCTATACTGGCAGCAAACACCATGCATGCACATAGAGAATGAGTGCAGCAGATATACAAAAATAGAAAGGGGCGTAAAACAAGGATGTGTCTTCTCACTGGACTTATTCAACCAATACAGCGAGGCAATTCAGAGAGAATTGGAAATCCTACCGGGAGTCGTCATTGGCGGTCACAACAACATAAGATACGCAGATGACTCAGTACTGATAGCAGACATGGAAAATAAATTACAAAACCTCCTACAGAAGTTAATGAAAGGAAGCGAGAATGGACTAAGCATAAACTACAAGAAAACTTGGAATGCATGGTCATCAGTAAGAGGATGAGCTCGAAATGTGATTTACAAGTTGGGGACACTAAAATCAAGCAGGTTCACTCCAAATGCAGGCTCATTCCAAAAGCTAGGCAGAATATTACGAGACAAGAGGATTTCTTTAGTAAAAAAAAAGTACTGAGCTGCTACGTGACATCTGTTCTCCTTTACGACAGCGAATGTTGGACGGTCTCCTCAAAGATGAAAGAAGAGACTCGAAGCAATGGAGGTGTGGTTCTACAGAAGTATACTAAAGATATCATGGACCGATCGTGAGTAACGATGAGGTTTTGGAGAGAATGTAAACAAGGAGGAAGGGTCAATTCAAATTTATGGGACACGTAATGAAAAGCGGGGGGGCTTGGAGAATCTGATACTCACAGGTCGAATAGAGGGAAATAGAGACAAATGAAAGCAATGCATGACATACCTAGCGGGCTTCAGCAAGTGGATGACAGAACAGGGCCTTGGGGAAGTACCAAAGGTACAAAACTTATTGAGAACTACAAGAGATAGGGGGAAGTGGAGAGCCATGATCGCCTACGTCCTGAAAGGACACAGCACGTAAACAAGAAATCATAATGTTTCGATGTTTACTTAATGTCTGTATTAGATTATATTTAGTAGTACAAGGCCAACATATAGTAAATCGATGTATTATAAATCAAATTAGAACCTTCATTGTAAGAATAAAGATTATGACATTTTTCCTCGTAAAATGCTTATCACACGATAGCCATTGTATAGTAATCTACCTGCCATAAATCCTATTCTTTTGTTATTTGTTAACAAACATATTTATGTAGCTGCTGCAATTGCTGACTATTTAATGAATTGTTGATATTTTGTGTTTGTGTCTTCCTTTCCGTTTATGAACAATTTCCAATAAGTTTTCAGTCTCAAGGAAACCATGAGCCTCGTGCCAATGAAATGATCTTCCTTTTTGCCTTACATTTTTCCTTCCATAGCAACGGTGAATACGAAAGAAAAACAAATTCACCAAATGACAGAGAGAGGAGGCTTTTTTATTCATATGATAACCAATGGTATTTTGTCTCGATATCATTCCATATATTAACATTTTGACTTTTTTCTTTATTTTAACATGCGACAAGTGATTTGTGCTTTCTTATCTAACTGATAGAGGAGGACTCGGTTAGAATTTTGGTAGGTTGCACCACAGTCTAATAATACTGCATAACCTTCATGCTTATATATATATATATATATATATATATATATATATAGATAACGATATCTATCTTTATATAACAAAAAGGGTATTAGAAAAAGTATGACAAAGTGGAATAGGTTTTCTTGTGACGCGTTTTCTTTCTTTAAGACCTCATCGGACTAAATTTGTTACGTCAGGGCGACTACACATGCGCACGAACGAGGGATGCTGAAAATTTTTAATTTTATTATTTGTTTTTAAAACTAGCCGATTTCATTTAAATTCTTTTCTCTTTTGTAGATGTCGTAGAGTTATTGAATAAGACAATATATTTTTTGATTCATGGGGTTTTTCAGGAGGGGCCGATTTTCTATTTTGGAATATATTATGAGCCTTTTCTTTCGCATTGAATACAAAATAATATAGACTAATGAAGTCCTGAAGGACGAAACGCGTCACAAGATAACTTTTTTCACTTTGTCATCATATATATATATATATATATATATATATATATATATATATATATATATATATATATATATGAATAAAAAAAAACAAGAGGAGAAATTATTCTTAGCTAACGCATTTCGTCCTCTGAGGAACTTTATCAAGGCAAGTGTAGGATTTATTTTGTTGCACGTGTTTATATACAAGAGCAAGGATGTCATTGGTTTTCAAGGCTTTTAAATTTGAGAAATTTCATGTATATTCATCAGGTGGTTGAAAGCTCAGTCAAAACATATGGAGGATAAAATGTGCTATAATTCGAAGTTTGGTAAGACAAAAATAAGCGAGTAATATTTTCCTCTTTGTCTTTTTATTCATTTTGGCCCTGTACAGATACACTCTATCTGAAGATAAATTTATCTATAGATATATATAAAAAAACATTCGATTTCACGCTATGGACATTATATAGTAATCGACCTGCCATAAATCCTATTCTTTTGTTATTTTTTAACAAATAACATGTATGTTTATCTGTGTGCGATTAAAAATTCTCAGCTCGACCCACAATCTAAAATATCTCACCAACTGACCAAAGTTCAGAATTTTTTATCCTGTCTTGGATAGAACGAAAACTTTTCAGTACGCTCTTATACTGTGTGTAAGTTTTCTTCGATCACCACTGAAAAAGAGAACCACTAGCCTGATTCGTTCATACAAAACAGGTTGGATCACACTTTCCTGTTGCTTACACAAAATATTGACCCTACCATCCGAATGTCACAACAGATATTCATCAGGCCGGACAACGTTTTTACAATTTTCTTTTGTTCAATTTTTATGATCCATATGATTTGTAAACTCAGTTCTGAGACTGAGTGAAGGGAGTCGTCTTCTATTGCTCTAGTCCACCTTTTTAAGCTTTCGATTTGTTATGCGTTCAGAAATGCTTTTCTGTATACCTCCGTTTTAAAGAGCTACTCTTGCTTTTCTATCAGCTTGAACAAGTCTTGCTGATCTCCTTCGATGTTTTCATTAATAAGGCATTTTCTCTTATAGAATTGCTTAGAGATTGTTGTGCGTGAAAATTCTAGTAGATTGGCAGCGTTTTGAATTACTTAGCCCCGCCCACCTGGTGAAAAAAACGACCACTGTGCTTTCAAAGTCACTTAGAAATATATTTCGTTCTCATATTAATACATGAAATGAAATTCCGCATTACATCCATTAAATTATAGCCACGTCGTTGGCTGATGAGTAATTTCCATAAAAAGAATTTCTCCACGTTTAATAAATTATGTAACTAGCGAGTGTATAACCTTTATACTGGTTATGTGCATGTAGATATGACGATGTTTATATGAATATTCTTCATAATAGGCAAATAGTTTTTATTTATGTATGTGTGCAACTGTGTACACATGCATATGCATATATGGGTGTGCATGTCTGTGCTTTCTCGCGTGCATGTTTTCTTGTGTGCATGTTTTCGCGCATGCGTGCAGGCGTGCATATACACGCCTATGTAGTTATCGCAAGCATCATTTATCTCGTTGCCGACGGCAGTTTAGACGTTGGCACACACTTGGTAAGAATACCTATAAGAGTCGGTCTTTCAAAGAGAAAGTTTGGAAGCCATGGAAGCAGTTGGCGGAAATCTGGATTTGATGGCAACCAGAGAGTGAGTATTTAATTTTTGTTGGCAGAAAAACACAGACAAGGAAAGTATTTCAATCTTGAAAACCTCAAAAGCTTTCTTATTAAGGATTCATTGCCAAAGGCAAAAAAAAAAAATAGGACATCTCACCTCCCATCCGACAGCTTAAGAAAGAGAAAGAAAATTCGAAATTGTATACAGATTCCGTGAAGAATGTGGTTAGGTAAAAGTAGGAGTAGAAGCTAAAGAAATTTCACCCCCCAAAAAATGAAACCTGCTCTGAATATTCAAAATTTAATCATCAAAAATGACTCAGACTTACAATGTATGGTCATGAATACTGCTATAACAGTTACTTGGTTAAAGGTCAGAAAGACTCTGAACGGTTGATGATTCAAAAAGTGCGGTCAGTTTATAGAAAATGGATCAAGAATCATATTACGGATCAAAAGCAAAATTTAGGTAACGGGCCGAGAATAAAATGAGACAACAGATAAGACAAAGTATAAAAGGATCAGCTGCATATCTATTGTCATATATATATATATATATATATATATATATATATATATATATATATATATATATATATATATATATATATATACACACACATTAAATTAAAAAATAGCTGGCCACACATATTCGAGAATACCGATCTACTAGGGCGGCTAGCCAATCCCTATTGGAGACGCCCGCTCATGCACATTTGTGTTTGCTCAACACCAACAGAGCCCACCTGTGGTTTATACTGCAACTATGCTGAGCAGACCTTAGTTACAGTTTCTGGGAGAGAGCCAGTTATCTAGCGTGATCAACAATTTGAACAAGGTCAGCACGCTCAAGCCCTTGGCTACGATGAGCTCCCGACGGCCCACAAGAGTTCCATCTAACAATTTCACTCACAAGGCTTGGGTCAACCCATGGTGTTTTCAGGCACTTTCCAAAGGTGCCGCACGCTGGTGAGATTCGAACCCGAGTGTCATAGTCAGAAAGCGAACGTTCTAACCACTCGGCAAATATATGGGCTGTTCTTAGATATAAACTTTCGGCTCACATGAGCCATCATCAGAGTGGTTATATGAATATTACAAAAGGGATGTTGACAGTCAAAGATGACATCCTGTTTTGTTTACATAGAAGTTTACTTTGTCACGATAACGGTCGCGTAATAGCAGACGCAGGTCGTAAATTCGTAATGCGGTCCTATGACGTCGTACATGACCACGTGATGGAAAGAAGAACCATATGTTTAAAGTACCCTGAAGCAGTCACGATGACCAGTGACTGTCATCGACTTCTCCCAAATTGTTCCGTCTACACGATTTCACTCACAATGCTTGGCTCAACCCGTGGTATGGCTTTCAGACAAAGGTACATTAAGCTGATAACATCAAAAAATCACCTTCCTGACAAATCCCGTGACATTCTTTTCGGACAAAGGTACGTTAAGTTGATAACATCAAGAAATCACCTTCCTGACAAATCCATCATGGTCGGAACAAAGTGAACGATCAAAGCATTTGGCCACGTATTTTGCATGAAAACCTTTCAGCATTCGAAACAACTTACAAATGAGCATCATACTTAATACTTATATTGGTTTCTCTCGTTTGTGTCTACAAAATCTATAAACACTTCAAAAGTGAAATGAATAAATCAAGAAATTATTTTATAATTTATAATTATTAAATAGTTTTATTGATTTAATTTAATCATGAGTTTTACGAAGCAAATTTCATTTTACACCATCTTAATCTCCAAATGTGTATAAAATTGCCATCTTAATATTTTTATATACTAATGGAATTTATTATTTTTATCAGAAAATTCCAAAGTTGTATAAGAATTGTCTTTGTCTCTTTTGGCTTTTTTCGCTGTTTTTTTTTTTTTTTTTTTTTTTTTTGTTTATTTTATGCTTTTACATCCCGTTTCTTCTTCATTATCTTTCATCATCATCAACATTACCATCATCATCGTCCTATTTCTTTCCGTTCATTTTTGTATCATTTTTTACATCTTATCGCTTCGCCATTATACGCCCTTTCTTCCACTTGTTTAATTTATGTACATTCCATTTCTCTTTCTTCTTCTTCCTTTCCTTATTCTTTGCACTCGTAATCTCTTCTTCTTCTTCTTCTTATCATCATCACCATCATCATTATTGAGTGAGGGTAGTACGCCAACAATGTGACGTTGGGGTACAAGATAGCCATCATCTAATAATGCATCACAGCCAATACAGTGACAGGATTTGATAGAGGAGCGCATATCCTTGCAAGTATGGTCCATTTGGAAATACATACAAGTCAGGCAACCCAATCCGCTCAAACGGTCTCTAGTTGAGGCTGTTACCATGTATGTGACTCCCAAGTTGACTTGGCTGTCTTATCTTTCAAATTTAAAAAATAATCCTTTCTACATGATGCTCTTCCATTATTCCCGCTCGTGAAACAAGCTTCTCTATTCGCTATTTATTTGTATTACATATTAATCTAGCTTCCTACAGTATTCTTACTATTGCTAGACTTTCTCAAAACACTGAATCTACCAAATACTAGATCCATTAATGTTATCAACTTTCACACCAACGATATATATATACTAGTTTCCGTGTCTCTGCTCCTTAGATAGCAAACTACGAATCGAATGTTGATCCACGTGTTAATCCCATGACCTTCCAACGAGCAAGTTGAATTTCACCAGCACTACGATTTTCGTTATAATGTTCCAACGTAGTTTTTGGAGCCTAATATTTATCGTTTCTTCTTCTTTTTATTAATGACTACTATACGTTATTGACACCTACACTTGGCCTACTGATTGGATGTCTTGACGAACATAAAAAAAAGTTGAACAGAGAAGAATAGTAAGAATGAAAAAGTTAATTGTCGTTCATAACAAAGTTTTATAGAAAGAATAAAGACATTATTTGTAAAGGAATAAGTTACTATTTAAAATATCAATATTATTTCTTATTACTCTCTTATTTGAATACATGAAAATATCAAGTTCTATAAGAAAGATTACAAAGATCCAGGCAAATGTTTCTTTTCCAAAAGTTCTAAAGTAACCATTTCTTTATTTTCTTATCCATCTAATACGTGAAAAAACGTGAGAATTAATGAAGAAAGACTTGCATATCGGTCATCGATTTCCCACTCTATACAAAATAAACAAAAAAAGAATTATTATTTGTCCATATTGTTCGATATATTGCAAATGAGTTAATAGTCAGGCAATAATTCGATTAATTTGTTTGGATTTATTTAATTATGAAGTGCAGATGTTTTGTATTGGGTCAGACCAGATCGATTATGTAAAAGTGAAAGACAAAGTAACAGTACAACAGAAATGTAGACACCTTGGTTTTCAGTCTTTTGACTAATGTTGACATTAGCTCAGCTTCTTTAAAAATATAATGTTAACATCACAGAGATGTTCCGCCTATTGAAATGTATTTACGTAAAAAAAGAAACTTTGAGATAATTACATTGGCGCGTGAAGCAGATGTTGAGAATGGCAAGGATTTATATAAAACACGCCTGAAAATAGTAATCAGAAAACTTCAAAGAAGGAAAAAGAGAATTATAAAGAGATTAAGATTGAATTATAAACAGACTGAAGATAGATAGATAGATAGATAGATAGATAGATAGATAGATAGATAGATAGATAGATAGATAGATAGATGTGAATAATGACAATACTGAGATAGATATGTAATGTTATCGCTGCAAAGACAAACGAGAATACGAGAGTAAACCTCTCACACAATTATTTAAACCCGATATTCGTCAGTGAATATCGGCGAGTGGGTTTGTGGTTTTAGGGATTTTCTCTGAACGTGGCTTCTTCTTCGTGAGGATTCTTCTAATTTTTACCATTTCGGGTGGGTCCTTATATATGATCCTACCATGCGGTAATCTTACGTAATCAACACATTGTATTTCTGAAAATCTGGTGAAACGCTGTGCAAATCTGTTTTGGTATCATATGAGATGATCCCAAGTTAATCACAGATCAACTTCCCTTAAAACAAATGTCCTTATTGATATAAAATTCAATGAAAACTACTTGATATTTCTGTCATAAATCGCTTACGATAGATAGATAGATAGATAGATAGATAGATAGATAGATAGATAGATAGATGTTGGCTACCATTAATAAGTAAAATTGTTATTAATATTATTCTAAATATTGGCCTAATGAGTGATTTTGATACCATATAACCCATTACTATCTGTTATGTAATATTTAAAGAGAAAATTGATACCTTTGCATTGCACCACTTGTCTTCAAGACTAGCATTGTATCTCGCCAAATTTAGCATTATGGGACTGACCTACGAGTCACTGAATTTTTACTAAAAATAATCATTCACTCTCTCGTATCAATAATGTCGCTTATAAAGTTGGATTCAACAAAATCAATCATAAAAATATTAATTTTTTAATATCTATGGTTTAAAATGAATTTTTAAAAAGGAAAAAGCATTCTTGAAGGTTTTTTTAAGCTTTAATTGAAAGCTAAATGATTAAATT
Organism: Acanthosepion lycidas; assembly: GCA_963932145.1. Taxonomy (NCBI): domain Eukaryota; kingdom Metazoa; phylum Mollusca; class Cephalopoda; order Sepiida; family Sepiidae; genus Acanthosepion; species Acanthosepion lycidas. The sequence goes on along the minus strand of OZ010598.1, from coordinate 52,762,438 downwards.
TATTATTTCCAATAAGCAAAGTATTCAATTATTTAATGTATTTCAAATAGAAGTATATTGATTGGAACCGCAACTTTTTGGTCGCTTTCAGAAAATCGACAAAATTCGATTTGACACATTTTTAAACAAAAGTTAATTCTCTGTATTGAAAATCCTCTAAAAGTAAAATATATATTTGTGACATGTTATTTGAGAAAAATTAGCAAATTTAAAGTCAAATTAATCTGAATTGAAACAATTATTACTTATAGCAAAAAAACTTTGTTTTCAAGCATTTCTTAAGCACAGAGTTTTGTTTTCAGACGTCCCGATTGATTTATTGGCAACCTGAGATGTTGACAATAACTAGTAAAGAATGGTTGACAAGAAATTGATATAAATTTATGAAATCTAAGTGAACGCATTTTTTGGTTTTTAACTACCTAGTAATTTTTAAAGATTAACATATTTTCAGCAGTTATCCAATATTTTATTGAATTTTGGTTACTTTAGCTTTATATCCTTTTGTTTTTATCAAAATAACTCTCTCAAAAAAAGAATAACTTAAAAAAGTTAAAAAAAAAAACTACTAACAAAATCATTTTTATGAAATAGTCGTTAAAGTAAAAATAATTTGAAAGGAAATTTCAAAATGACACGGAAATTAAAAAATAAGAACTTCAAATATAAATTGAATAAAAAAATTTAATTTAAGTTAAAGTAAAAATTATTTTAAGAAGAATTATATTAGGTTTCTTCTCCAGGTCCTTTCTTAATTGAAACTAAAAAAAAATATAATTAAGTATTACTCACACTAAAATAAATACATAAAATAAAAATATTTAGTGAAATAGGAATTTTAAAAAAGTAACAATTACTTTAAATAATAAAGTTTAAAATTTTGGAGGGATGATATGCAAAGACATATCATCCATCCAAAATTTGAAACGTAAGACGTACGTGAGACGTAAAGATGATGAAACACAGAAATAAAAATGCTGACGGCCAAATTTTTCATGCAATTTTATACTTAGGAAAATGGGAATGTTTCTATAGTAAAAAAAAAAGATTATAAAATATTTTTAAATCTTGGCGCGTATTGCTTACTTTCATTAAGCTTTTCAATAACACATGACCGGATTTAAACGATTTAAATTATTATAATTAAAAAATGTTAAAAATGTAAACAATTATTGCGAAAATTCATTAGTGATGGAAATTTTTTCTTAAGAAAATAGTGTCCTTAATAAATTTTATTTATAAAAGCAATTAAAAGGTTTTCTAATTAAATTATGTTTTATTGCATTATTTATTTTACGATTCGGGGCAGATTTTCGGGAAATGTGCAGTAGTTTGAGAAAAAATGATTGATTTACATTATCCAAGGAGTCCTGCTTTTAACTAATAAAAATAATTTTGAGACTGAAATTTAATTTCTCGAAATTTCATGAAAGTATGGGGTAACATGTATAGAAAAATATCTTTACCATGATTATTTAAAACAAAATTTCAAAAATAATTTAATTCATTTGTAAGTTCTGAAAGTTTCATTAAAATCCGACAATTATTTGATTTTTGCAAGAATTTCCAACCTGAAAGAAAGGCTCTAAAACACTAATCGAAAATATTACATCGACTGCTGACAAAAAAAAACAAGATATTTAACCAAAATTTCGAATGTGCTAGAATGTTTGTAGATGCCTATACAAATGTCATCAAACAAATCGTCTAATAATTTCAAATTCGTATAACAATAGTAAATATCTCCTTTTAGCATTTTAAAGAAACTAATTCATTGATATTAAATTGTTTTTTTTTTTTCAATTTATTACTGGATTAAATGTGTGAATTTTGCAAATGATTCAATAGTTACTGAGAAAATTTTCTCACAATAAGCGCATTTAAATATTTTTGATAGAAGCTTCGTCGCAAAAACCTTGATTTGATTTATTCAAATTATTGTTCTCATCTTGATTATTATAGATAATATTATAGACACTATATTTCGGCCAAGCGTCCTCTGTTGGACCTTTTCACGTGTCCATTACTATGGCTGATTATCATCATATATTTTGGCCCTGTGATGCCGTTTCTAGCTCATTCCTGCTCCTCGAGTATATAGATTTCACTACCTTATCCAGAGATTGAACTCACGACCGCTATATGACAGCAACACTTGATTGGCCAACACCTATGTCAACTACAAGGACAAGGAGTAAAACCTACACAAATACGGAGTGGAGCCCCTAAGGCGAATGGACAGCACTCTGTGCTACCTTCCGGCAACTCCTGCAGCCGCGCTGGTACCAAACTGTATTGGTTTATCCTCTCCTTTGGACTCTGCTAGCAAGACCGAAAGGGGGAACTAGACGTCCGGGCAGCCCTAGTTCTCCATATGTCCCGCCCAGGCTCATGGCGCACTGGAGAGGACACTCCAGCGACGTCGCAAGACATCGGCACAACACGGGAAGTGACAGTTACCGGTTAAAAGCTCAATCCGATTGGCGTAGGCTGCGGGCGCCTGGGGTCACCTCTGTCTGTGGGAGAGATTATCGTGTCTCATTGGATAGCTGCCGCCCGCTTCAAGCTGGGCAGCCCACAGCCAGTAAGGTGCTGTGCCGCCACAGTTTGTCTGCTCTACTGGGTGTGTAGGGCTCAGGGACTGATCATCCTGTCAAGCAAACTGTAAATCCCGCACCAGGCAGAAAAGAAAGAAACACGAAGACACCAGATCCTTGGTTTGCTAGTTGGAACGTACGGACTATGCGCCCTAGTCTCGCAGATGACATCCAACAGATCGACGATGCTCGAAAGACCGCGGTCATAGACAGGGAACTCTCAAAGGTGGGCATTGACATCGCCTTCCTGCAAGAGACTCGTCTGGCTGACAGCGGTTCCATCAGAGAGGCCAACAACACCTTCTTCTGGCAGAGCCTGCCTCAGGATGACCCAAGGCAACACGGCGTAGGCTTCGCCGTGAAGAACTCGCTAATAACAGCCATTGTACCACCAACTGGCAGATCTGAGAGAATCCTAGCACTGCACCTCTTAACATCTAAGGGTTTCGCCAATGTCCTCTGCATCTACGCGCCAACGCTCTGGATGAGATGATATCCAGGTACCACAATACTGAAGTATTATACTTACTGGGAGACTTCAGTGCCAGTGTGTGAGCCGACTGTGACACTTGGCCATCTTACCTCGGGCGTCAGGGTATAGGCAAGATGAATGAGAATGGACAGCGGTTGCTGGAACTTTGCAGACACCACGGACTGTGCGTGACCAACATCTACTTCAAGTGCAAAGAAAGCCACAAAGTCTCTTGAAGACACCTCCGTTCTCGACACTGGCACCAGCTCGACCTTGTTATCACCAGGCGTGCAGAACTAAGGAGCGCTCTTCACACTCGGAGCATCCACAGCGCAGACTGCGACACGGACCACTCTCTAGTAGGCTACAAAATGAGACTGACAGCCAAGAAAATACACCGCTCCAAAACCAAGGGCTTCCCTCGCATCAACACCTGTCGCTCCAATGTCCCTGAGAACTCTCGCCGCTTCCAATCCTCCTTCAATGCCACTGACATCGACAGTAGATGGCATCACCTCCATGATGCGATATACACCTCAGCCCTTACTGCGTTCGAGAAGGATCGTCAAAATGCGGACTGGTACGAAGCTCACTGGGATGAGATGCAGACGGCCTCTGAAGCCAAGAGACAAGCACCTCTGGCCTACAAGCATAACCCTTGCGTCAATACCCGCGATGTCCTCAGAGCTGCTCGCAGCAGGGTCCAAAAGACTGCACGCCGCTACGCCAACGACTACTACCGGCATCAAAACCGCCACCGACCCCACTCCCATCAAGATGGCTCCGCTGAAGTCTGGGGCGGGAGAGGTCATTACGGACCGGGGCAAGCAGCTGGAGCGCTGGGTGGGGCACTACCTGGAGCTGTATGCAACCCGGAACGTGGTGACGGATGCCGCTCTGGATGCCTTGCTCAGTCTCCCAGTCATGGAGGAGTTGGATGCCCTGTCCTCTGCGGAGGAATTCGGAAAAGCCATCGCCTGTCTCTCCTGCGGGAGGGCCCCTGGGAGTGACGGGATCCCGTCGGAGGTTCTGAAGAGTGGCAAGCCGGCTATGTTGCAGCATCTCTACGAGCTCCTGTGCCTGTGCTGGGAGAAGGGCTACGTCCCCTGGGACATGCGAGATGCCAACATTGTCACCCTCTATAAGAATAAAGGTGACCGCAGCAACTGCAATAACTACCGCAGCATTTCCCTCCTCAGCGTCGTCGGGAAAGTCTTTGTCCGCGTCATCTTGCCACACCTGCTGAGCCTCGCCTCCTGTGTGTACTCCGAGTTGCAGTGTGGCTTCAGGGCTGGCCGATCTACAATGGACATGATCTTCACGATGCGCCAGCTGCAGGAGAAGTGCCGTGAAGAAATCTCTGTATATCGCCTTTATTGACCTGACAAAAGGCTTTGACTGGTCAGCAGAACCGGACTCTTCGGACTCTTGTAGAGGAGGGTAGGATGTCCCCCAAGACTGCTACAGATGGTCATGTCCTTCCACAAGGACATGCACAGCACAGTCTGCTACAACGGCGGAGCATCCACCACCTTCCCTGTGAGCAGCGGCCTAAAGCAGAGCTGCGTCCTCGCGCCGACACTCATCTTCTCCATGCTTCTTCGGTACGCCTTCAGCGACTGCACGGGGTGGGGGGCATCTACATCCACACTAGAGCAGACGGCAAACTCTACGCCCGACTGCGCGCTAAGACAAAGGTTCGTGAGGTCTTCATTGGTAAATTGCTGTTTACCGACGACGTTGCGCTGATGTCTCACACGGAGGATGGTCTGCAAGAATTACTCAGCCGTCTGGCCTATGCCTGTAAGGAGTTCGGCTTGACCATCAGCCTCTAAAAGACCAACATCTTGGCACAAGACACCGCCTCATTCTTGGACGTTGCCATCAACGGCACGCACCTCGAGGTGATGGACTCCTTCACTTACCTCGGGTCGATCATCTCCAGCCCCCTTTCCCTGGACACCGAAATCAGCTCCAGGATAGGGAAAGCCGCCGCAGTCATAGCCAAGGTAAACAAGCGCGTCTGAAACAACAGCCAGCTGACGGAGAACACCAAACTACAAGTCTACCGGGCCTGCATCCTCAGCACCCTTCTGTACGGCAGAGAGTCCTGAACAACCTACGCCAGTCAGTAGAAGATACGTCTCCTGCACATTAAGTGGCAAGACTGGGTCACTAACACAGATGGTCCTCCAACGTACCGGCATCCCCAGCCTGTTCACGCTGCTCTGCCAAAGACGTCTCAGATGGCTGGGGCACGTGCGCCGTATCCCGCATCCCAAGAGTCATCCTGTACGGAGAGCTGTGTGGGTGGGGGGGTTCCGCCCAAGTAGAAGACCTCAGCTCCGATTCAAGGATGCCTGCAAACGAGACATGAAGCTGGCCGACATCGACCCCAACACCTTGGAGGTCGCTGCTGACGATCTTCAGCTTTGGAGAGCCACAGTCAGTGATGGCGTCACGATTGCAGAAGCTGCGAGGGAAGATCAGCAGATAGCAAAGAGAACCAGGAGAAAAGCAAGGACAGCCCCTGTGTCATCCAGTTTCATCTACGCCAAGTGCCTGAGAGACTGTCGCTCCAGAGTGGGACTACACAGTCACCAGAGACGATGTAAGTCCATCACCTAGAATTTTTTGGAAAAAAAAAAGAATAACCGTTATTCCATCGTCTCCCGAGACGGACAGATGCCGACGACGACGTCCACTACTCCCAAAAACATCAGTGGTGTTTCTAGAGCTTTAAACTCAATGTCAAATGGTTTTGACATTTTCATTATCACGTTGATTTGAAGATCAAATGTAGATCAAATATGGATCAGAATCCGACAGGATAAGATAAAGAACAAATGGGAAACGTATATAAATCTAACATGTTTCACTTTTATTAAAACTTCCTCAGAGATTGAGAGAAAACAGACAAAAAGACTGAAAACTCTGGTATTTTCAATATTGCTTGGGTCAGTTCTCATTGGTCAGACACGTGTCACGTGTATTAAAATGCGGATAATTTTATATGTAGGTTTGTGAAGAATGTTGTATGTTTAAGTGGGCAGCGAATGGTAATGTACATTTGTAGTTATGTACGTTTGTCTGTCTAGTAGGCGTTTTTATCATACCATAAAAGCGAGCCATAAAATCAGACCCCTGCGACTTCCTGTTGCGAGAGTTGGTCGCACACGCACACACACACATGCACGCACACGCACGTATGCACATACACACACGCGCACATGTTTATAAACTCTCTCACTAAGTCTGTTTACAACTATTTCATTCTGTCCCTATCGATTTATGTATCTGTTACATTCTCTTCTTATTTATTAATCTAATCTGGTTCCTTCACATTGTTGTCTGTCCATCCATCTCCCCATATATATATATATATATATATATATATATATATATATATATATATATATATATATATATATGCGAAATCCTCATTCTCAAATTTCTTGTATCAAATGTCATGGAAAGTAAGATCACTGCCCAAACAAAATCTCTCTCCCTCCCTTTCAAATCCAATTATATATATGCGTGTGTGTGTGTGTGTTAAAGAAAAATTAAACTGTTGATAGGAGATATATTGATTCCTATAAAACCTTACACATTTTCAAATGTACATCGGAAGATTTTATTAACATTTATTTAAATTCTTGATTGATTTTTAGACATTTATGAATGCATCTCATTCTTACAGGACATGCTCAGATTTCTTAATTTTAACGACGCTAGAAAAAAAAGTCATCGGTAGAATTACAAATTTAACAATTGACCTCTCTCCAAGAAATAGAAGACACGTGAACAAAAATACCATCAATACGCTGGCCAAGCAGAGGTCAAAAAAGAGAAAAAAAATTAAATCAGGGATAATCTCCAAAAGACTAATTCGTCTAAGTAAGTCCAGCAGCCATTATCTTGGATTCAATTTCTTGCATCTCTCTCTCTCCCTCTCTCTCTCTCTCTCTCTACCTCTTTCTCGATCTATCTATCTATCTATCTATCTATCTATCTATCTATCTATATATATATATATATATATATATATATGTGTGTGTGTGTGTGTGTATATATATATATATATATATATATATATATATATATATATATATATATATATTATATATATATATATAACTTTTTTTTACTTTCTCTCTCACTCTCCCTCACTCATTCTCTCGCTATTTCCTTTTACATTTCTGATCTAAATCAATCTACTGCAGCCTTTCTTTAGGTATAATTAATCAAATATTGTTAAGCCTCCTATGAAACAACTGAAGTCCTTGAATAAACCGCTCCCTTTCCACTTGTTGATAATAAATGACTGGTGAATACATATTTATCGTTCCTCTTACTCCTTGACATGCACACATAGATAGATAGATAGATAGATAGATAGATAGATAGATAGATAGATAGATAGATAGATAGATAAAGTGCTACATGGATATTATGGAACAGACGCAAGCATAGATTTCCTGGGAAGTCGTATCTTAATACAACCCATTCAGAAGAAGTCAATAAAACAATAATCTGAAATTTATTTCATTCATTTCTATGTAAGAATGTTATTTCTTTCACTTTCAAACTTACATAGATATAATTAATAATATTTACTCAACTTTCATGATTCGCTTTTTTTCCTTCTTTTTTACCTTCCACTTTATCTTTCTCTTTCTTTCTTTGCTTCATTGTTTTTTCTTTCGCACCTTCCTTTTTCCTTCTTGTTACTTACTTTCTACTTTCCTACTTCTCTTTTCTTATTTTCTGACACTCATTATTTTCTTCACTTTTAGCTTATCTTTCACTGTATCTTTTTCTTTTCACTTTTCATGAGCTTCCTTTCTTGTTCCTACCTTTTGCTTATCTTCATCAATTTTTTCTTCTTCAGTGTTTTTCTTATTCAATTTATGATAGTTGTGTGACTTTTGGTTTCAGAGTTTTCTTTCTTTAAATGGTTGCTATTTTTCTTCTTTTCCAATTTCACCCTTTCGTTTTCTTTTTTCTTCAGATGCTATTGCTTTTCTTTTCTTTCAGTCACTATTTTTACCATTGATATATTCCTCTTCCAACTCTCACCGTCATACGCATTTCCTTATCTTCATCGTATCCTCTTCTGCCACCAATTTTGCAATATATATATATTTTTTTTTTTTTTGGCTTCTGTTCACTTCCTTTCTAATACTTGTCTTTGATTTCCATCATATGCATTTCGACAAATATCCTGTTCCAAACATTACCTAATTCACATTCGACATTTAATATTCCCTCATATTCTATCCATTTATTCCAGGTGACACACTTGCAACTCCACATGTGACGTACAAGGCGGAAGTCTGTTTAGAGTTTTGTGTCCCTATAATCCTTCTGGAAGTAAACAATTTCCAACAATTCTTACTGATAAGCTCGAGTCTACAGTTACAAATATTCGAGAATCCGGCTACTCTTAAATGGCTGTAATTTAATGAACAGAACATGTATGCGTTCCCGCGCCATGTCACCTGAATTCACTGGACTGTTTCAACACGCTAAATGTCATCGCAGCATGTGTCACTATCTAAAGCTTAAACGCAGAAAGTGCAATCGTGTGACTGCTACCACATAACAATATAGCAGAAATGTTATCAATTATCTTATACGCTAGCATGCATACACTACCCACCAATTCAAAATCGGCATTGTTCTTCAGTGTATTAACGTTTATGTCCTGTCATTATAAAAATAAATCAGGAAGGATTCCTAACCCGACAATATTTGTGATTTTTAAACATCTCTTCATTAAAGGAATTCTTTTCATTGTCCTTATTTCTTGACGTATAAGAAAACGAAAAATGAACGCCACAATGCAAGAAGAATACGGATAAAAGCTATATTGAACTATTATTAACGATTTCGTATGAAGGTATGTTCAGAATTATTCATGACCAGCTATTAACTTACTTTTGGGCCATTCCCTCATTGGAAGATTCACTGACGTAATATCTTAGGCAGACCGATATTATCACCCCAGAGCTATATATAGTATTCTTTCTTCAGGATTAGATCCGCTTTAAAAATGCTACACTCCCATTGGCCGAAAAACATCCACAAAGTATAAAGCTGCCACTATCCTACCTGACTGATTGGACACTATTATTTCGGTTGAAAACTTTTTCACTTTTACACAATATTCTTGTGTTCAAAAAGCACCATTTTTGTATCATATTACCAAAGAATTAATGATAGCAGATTCTGGATTCTTGTCAAGATGCCGCTTACAAAAAGCTAAACGACTTGCCGCATTATAGTCTTCTTTGGTCGTCTTCAATGAAGACCAGCTTTATAAAAAATGAACTTTCTAGTGAGATATATCTAGAGTAAATATCTTTAATGCTGATCCTCAGATTGTTTTGGACATCTCAGAAGACTCTTCTTGCAATGTAAGATTTATATATGTGCTTAAAGGTATTTCACGAGGTGTATATTGTTTAAATTTTTGATAATGCTTTGAACTGCTGGGACTGTTACTCAGAATTGCTTGAACGTGGTTTTACATCATTGTGGACAATCACTATCTTCAACCTGGGGTTCTTACTAAGTTCTTTTGTCTTAACGATGAGAGCCGATTTCCTTCTGACGGTATTTCCGAGAAACGACGAAAATTGCAAATGTTCTCTATTTAATCCAAGTCCTGAAGCGCCAAATACTGTTCTACCATACGAAATTTGTTTACATTCATTTAAAAGAAAGTAAAGCACACTTTCATGTTAGGAAGGAAATCCAATTTCCCTTCCTGCACGCTTCATTTCTGGTCTATACAAAAACGGTTGAAGCGGTATGTAAATCGACCGAAGAGTATCTCTACAATCAAAAATGTTTCAGCAAAACTATATAAAACAAAAGTAAATATGGATTATTGAATATTTATTCCATAAAATAGGATAAAAATTATAAATTATTGTAGAAAAGGAATTGCCTTTCGTTTACAACAGACTCTGAGTTCAAATATCTACATTTTTAACAAGGAAAAGTTCTACTTACCGACCCGACCATGTAGAGATAAAACGCTTTCTTGTTAGGTCTGGAATCTTCCACAAAGTTAAAGGAAAAATGAAAAGGGAATTTCTTTTTGAAGCATTGCTTTTTAAAGTCGACTGCTGTTGAATACTATGTAAATCCACTACTACCCACTACTGCATGGCGTCTATAGTTTGTTTGTTTTTTTTTCTACTGCCATTGTGATATAAATTCTCTACATGGATATGAATAATTTTGAACATAGCATCTGTGGTCAAAGTCTAAATAATAATTCAATGGAATTTCGATTTTCTCCTTATTTCTCATATATTGAAATTCTTTACTCTTCCTTTTGTATCTGTTATTTTGGATCAGAAAAAGAAAAACAATCTTTTTATGAGATGTTTCTTAAATGTTGTAGGGACATCAATAATTTACAGTTTAACTACACACACACACACACACACACACACACATATATATATATATATATATATATATATATATATATATATATATATGTATGTATGTACATGTATGTGTGTTATTTCTCTGTATGTATGCGTGCGTGTGCTCACGTATTGTTAAAATGAAACATCAATTTTTATACTTTATTTTGAAACGGCCTAATTGTCCTAATATTTTCGTTCGAAATTTCTCTTTTTTCGGGTTCACTGTTCCAGATGTAAATTTAATTTAATTTAATTTTAACGCTTTCCAATATGGAAATTGAATGAAGAAACGTGGCTTCAACAGTTAGCTAAATAATTCTATAAGCATCCTCTGTATTTTAATTATATACTTTTTCAGGGAAGATCACACGCGCACAGACACAAACACACACGTAAACACGCGCGTGAGCGCACAAACACAGATATACACATGCACATATATACATACATTTGAAATGATTTTCGTCCAGTCACTAAAAAATACAAAAATTAAACCAAATATTTTAAAATCATTTTAATCACAATCGAACTTGAGAAATGCTGATATTTATGTTGTATGTGTCTGTGTATGTGGAGGAGGGTGGTATATGCCTCATATGCCTCTCTTCAAGTACAAGAGAAAGAATCGCATTTTAAAAGCTGATTTGCAAAATAGTAAAGATTTCCTACTAAGAATGTAACGACACGCTATTTAGCATATAACATTCTTATATAAAATCTACAATATTTCACTGGCATAAAATTTGCTCCTATCAACTTCTCTATCTAAAAACTTTTTCTCTCTTTCCTCTCTATTTTCCTCTGCCGAGTGAATGTATTATCCATGCAACAAGAAACGTTGAATGTCAATAAAAAGCATATCTGAAATTATCTGGCTTATCCAGTTTCCATATATTGCTCAAAATAAATCTACACACATAGATTCTATGTTTATAGATTTAAATATATATCTCTCTCTCTCTCTCTCCACACACACACACACACACACACACACACACACACACACACACATACACATACATATATATATATATATATATATATATATATATATATATATATATATATGTTATGTGGCTTCAGGATGTAGACCATCATGACTTTCCACAGTTCTCTGTTTTTTTGTTGTTTTGCTCTTGTAAAATCCCTCTTTGTGATATTTGTTCCTCTATTTGTTTGCTTTGACTCGTCAATGAGCTTTCTCGTCAATTTCTTCTGCTTCTCTGGCCTTGAATTCCCCCCACCCCATGAATGTAAAATTCTCCAAGCCTTCTTTTTTCATTATAAGTTCAAAACATTTCAGCCGTCCCTTTCTGATTTCTCACATCTTCTGTTCCTTGTAAGTCAATATTCTTTGATAATACATCTCATTTCCTATCTTTTCTTTATTTGTCATGAAATTGTCCAGTATTCACTGTTATATAGGGGATTAGACATTACAGTACACTTTTCTTTGCTTCTAAGGACATTTTTCGATTTCTTAATAGCCTGCTCAGTTTCTGAAAAGCATATTTCACTATCCCTATGCCCTTTCAAATTTCTATGTCGTACTTTCCATCCGTCTGCTATTATCCGATGCAAACGATTAAATTTCTACATCTGCTTCATTTTAACATTCCCAATACAGTTCGCATGCCTTACACTGTTCCTTCTTACTGTTAATGATTAGTTCTTGCTCTTTCTTTTCATCGACTATCTTTTCTAATAGTTTTTTCAGTTTATCATCGTAATCTATTGGTATAACTATAACGCTATACGTCAAACAGAAACTCATTATAAAAATGATGTCTGAAATTTTGGTCTATGTATATGTAATGTATATATATATATATATATAATATATAATGTTGTTGAAAATAAAATATATGTCACATGTTTCTCGTCTGTGGCTTTAGTTTTGAAACCGCTACATTTGTGATAGCAATCTTTCTCATTTCCTTTTAAAAGGCATAAGAATCTTACACGATTTCAAATTCTCGACTATTGGGCAATTCAGCGAATTTTAATTTCCAATAATTTAAGCTGGACTGTTGCTTCAGATATTGACCCAGATAAAGACTGGAGGGAATTTATTTACTTTCGTGTCATATATAATATTGGAGAGAAATTAGATTTCAAAGTCTGCCGCTTGTTATAAAGTTGTCAAGTCACTTAGCTGAAATCTTTCTCCTTCAGCGATATTAAACACATTGGATTTTTACTTGTAGAAAGCTTTTAATACAAAGAATAAGTTAAAAACATTTATGTTTTTATTTGATTAATTCGAACAACTGTCTTTGTCGTGATTGTTATTAGTCACGTGTGGGATTACCACACCTTGTCTTCCAGGGTACGTCACTTAATTTGTTGGGATGGTGTCTTGTCGAGTATTATTTTCACAAGTCAGAAAATTGGTTCTTTGTTTACAAATAAACATAATAAAATACTGATTAATATGATAGCACGTATCATATATAAATTGTAATGCGCTAACTAAAGTTAATTATAGTCGGGAGACATCTTGTCATATGCCCAAACCTGTAAAGAAAGCCCTCAATTTACAAACATCTGTCAAATAAAGGTCAGTGTAAACAAAACTGTAATTTCAGTTGTTTCTCTACCATAGACAGGGCGGACACAGCAAGAAAAAAATGGGTTCTTAAGTTGGATTCTGGTTTGCTTAATAGGAGCCTTATTTAAACAAACAAATCAAATTCAACATAACAGTTTCAGAATGTATAAATTATGCGGTAGAATTACAACTGCATGTTCTGCTAAACCCTCACTCTAATTTTTCTCTTTTCTTCTCTCTCTTAAGGAAATTTGAATTACTGAAGAGTATTCACTTTGTAAAACTTTTGAATTCCGTTTTGATTTGATTTCAGTTACTGATGTGGGTGCCAAAGTTGGGCCCACAGAAGTAAAACACGGAACACGGATTAGAAGTAAGAAAGATATATTAACAACAGGTTACAGAGATAGTGTAAGCGGAGCGTACTATATGTTAGTGTCCATCTGGTAGTCGTACGAGACTCTCTGTGTGACTCTCCTGTAGAGAGCTATGTCGCCTACTTAATATAGGCCTGGAAGAGTCTATTGTGTAGGTAATTTCAGGTCTCACACTACCCACCTTCCAAAGAGTTTTCTTTTTTGAAAAGGAGAGAAAAAATAAAACTGTTAATACTTTTTCCTCTTGGGATTTATTGTTTCTCAGCTGGAAGTAGAGATCTTGATGCGTGAGCCACAGCTTTTCGCGAACCGTCTGGCAGTTTATGTAGTATGCTAACGACTATGCCGTACGAGCTTGCATCACTTGCGACTATGATGTCGAGACTAGGGTCGAAATGTGTGAGGGAGAGGTCTGAAGTAAGAGATTTCTTGAACTTCTCGAATGCGTCTTGGCATTCCGGGATCCATGACCATGGTTTGTCCTTTTTTAAAAGTTGGTTTTGAGGCCCTCTCAAATTTTGCATGTTCTTAATGAACCCTTGGTAAAAATTAGCTAGGCCGAGGAAGCTTTGTAACGCTTGAACGTTATCTGGGGCCGGCATGTTTCTGATCGCGTTGGCTCTTTCTGGATCCGGCCGACGACCATCTTTATTAATGATGTGTCCTAAGTATTTAATCTCTGGTAAGAAAAAGTCACACTTTGCCTCCTTAACCTTAAATCCGTATTCTTGTATCTTTTCGAATACGTTTATTATATGGTTCAGGTACTCTGCCGTAGTTTTACTAGTAACTAGTATATCATCCAAATAGGCTGTTGCGTAGTCAAGATCGCCCAGCATGGCGTCCATGACCTGCTGGAAAATTGCAGGCGCAACCTTTACTCCAAAAGCAAGCCTGTTGTATTTATACAACCCTCTATGGGTGTTTATGCAGAGCAATTTGGAACTTTCTTCTTCCACCTCTATCTGAAAGTATGCGTCCGAGAGGTCAATTTTAGAAAAAAATTTCCACCATTAAGTTTATTGAAAATTTCTTCAGGGCTTGGGAGAGGATAGTGGTGATCTTGCAAGGCATCGTTTAACCCTGTGGAAAAATCTGCGCATACTCGTATTTGATTGGACTTCTTTTTTACGTAGACAGTAGGTGCTGCCCACTCGCTGAAATCTGTTTTTGACAGAATACCTGCTTGTTCGAGTCTATCTAATTCTTTATTGATTTGCTCTAGAGCAGCGAAAGGGACATTCCGTTTCTTTTTGAATACCGGTTGTGCACCGTCTTTCACCTTGAAATTAGCTTTCATTTTAGTACATTTCCCAAGGCCGCCAGAAAAAACCTGGGGAAATTGTTGTTTGAGTTCCTTTTTTAGATTTACCAAATTGGACGTCGTACTTTGTATCATGCGACAAAATGTACTCATTGGGCAATCCCAAAGATTGAATTTTTCTATCCAATCAGTTCCAAATAAGTTGTCTGAAGTTTTTAATACGTAGGCTTTGAACTTTTTGGTAACTCCATTTAGTGTTACTGTAAGTATTACCTCGCCTAAAATGTTAATATTTTCGCCAGTTAAAGATTTTGCTGTTTTATCCGTTTTTAATAAGGTCGGCTTGTTCAATTTTCGCCAAGTACGCCAGTTAATGGTTGAAATATCAGAACCCGAGTCAAGCTGGAATTTAATGGACTTATTGAAAATATCCACAGTTACATATTTTCTTAAATTCCTATCGACAATATTGAGCTTGCCTAATTTTACTTTTGGGTTTTCTCGTTCTGTTGGCGTACCAGTACGAAGTTAAAGTATGCCCACTTTTATTGCAATTTTTGCAATATTTTTTGTTCTTAACTGGACAGAATTTCATCCAATGCCATTTACTACAATGGTAACATGGTCCGGGCGGTTTCTTTAACTTATTTGGGTTTTGGTTACTGCGGAATTTAGGACATGAGATTTGCCTTTTGTCTTTTCGAGGAGAATAGGAGGTAGACTTGCTTATGATTTTATTAATCTGAGTCACACCTGATTCCTCGATAGTGTTTGAGTCACGCTTTAAAGATATTACTCTTTGACAGTCCTGTGCCAGTTTTTGCAGAGTCAATCCTTGTTCGTTCTCAAGCTTAGTCAGTACCCGTCGTCTGACTTCGGCGTCTTCTGCAGATACTAGACCTTGTGCGAAAATTAAGCACTTAAAATCATCGGCAGTCAGTTCGGCTAGTTTAAAATCATTACATAGCTTGTTCATCGATGCTGCAAACGTTAGAAAATCTTGCTGGTTGTCTTTGTGTTCAGGCATTTCCAACGTTTGTGGAACAAGGTTGTGTTAGGCCCGAATAATTCCGATAGGCGCTTAATCGTCTCTGAAAAATCCAAGTCAGTCGTTTTCTTGGGTAGTATGAAGTCTACGAACCTACTATGTTCTGTAGTTCCCAGTTTCCTCAATAGTAGACGTGCCTGTTTTTTTTTTTTACTGGGCCATTGTTCACAGTCTACGTTGAAAATATCTTCGTAGCGCCTGTAAAAAGCCTGGAACGTTTTGTCTTCCTCTGGTACGTATTCAAAGGTTTCCATTGAATTGTAGATTATACTCTGGGAGAATATTGTATCTTTTTCAGAGTTTGAGCTTTTCAATGCATTTACGAGTAATTCTTTAAGTTGTTTCTGTTGTAGTTCAGCATTCTGAAGCGTAATTTTTTGGAATCCATTTGCTGTTTATGTAAATCCAAAAATAGTTGTTGTTGTCTTTCTTCTGATTTTTGTTGCTGGTCCAAATTTAGTTTTAACATTTGGCCAACTACTTTTTGCAAATCTTCCATATTTAAAAATGACAGCGCTTTTTTGTTGCTTTGAAACACGTGTACTAAGAGGAGGTACACAAAAAATTCTTGATAGATTTTTGTTCCTTTTTTTTTCTTTTACCGAAAAAAAAATATGGACAGACAATAGTTAAACTAAACTAATTATGTGTGTTTAGCTTTTTTTTTCCGTGGTTCCGTTAATTTTAACGTAATTGAATAATTTTTCACCACACTTATGTATTTTTTTTTTTTTTAGAAAGGTACAAAAAAAAAGAAAACTCACCTCAGTGAATTTGAGGGAGAATAATTTTATGCCCGGGTTCAACTCAGTAACATAAAAAAAATTTTGATAGTTTTTTCCGAAACTTGAGTTCAATGGTAGTACTTGATCTTGTGTTGTCAGTTTTTTTTACGAACTGTTTTTTTTTCTGTGTGTGTAGGTGTGTAGAAATCATTCTAGTATTGGACAGACTTTAATATTCCGTAGATGTCGAATCGCTAGTTTGTCAATGGCGTTTGGTATTGGAATATATGTAGACGCTGGGTGTTTAGCTTTTAAATCGCTAATGTATTAATACCAGCTTAATTTCACGTTCAAGAAGTTTGTGTATTTTTCGAGTACTGTCGCTATTGATACGGTGAGAACGAAATTCTCGAATCTTTCTGTCGCCACTGTTGTAGGACTGGCAAGGTATTGCGGTTTTTCGACGTAAATGCGTTTCTAGAATTCTTCGTCGACCCAGATGTGTGATTGGTAAGGTATTTAGATTTCGCCGTGAGTGCGTTTCTACAATCCTCGTCGCCACTGATGTGGGTGCCAAAGTTGGGCCCACAGAAGTAAAACACGGAACACGGATTAGAAGTAAGAAAGATATATTAACAACAGGTTACAGAGATAGTGTAAGCGGAGCTTACTATATGTAAGTGCCCAACTGGTAGTCGTACGAGACTCTCACTGTCTCTCTCTGTCACTCTCTATCACTCTCTCTAGAGTGCTATGTCGCTTACTTAATACAGGCAGAGTCTATTGTGTAGGTAGTTTCCGGTCACACAATAGTTACAAATCTATAGATTTCTACTGTGGCATATGAAACTATAAATTAATCAATAGATTAGAAATTCCGAAACATCAACATTCAATAAGAATATGTCTTACTATGTTGTCTATATAATATGTATGCAGTCATATATATATATATATATATATATATATATATATATAGAGAGAGAGAGAGAGAGAGAGGGAGAGAGAGAGAGAGAAAGAAAGAAAGAAAGAAGACATACATACATACACGAATTACTGAATTTACGAAAACCAAAATAAATAAACAGTGAAATATGACCAAGAAAAGAAAAAAATAATTATATCATCCAAGAAGCGAATCTTAACTTGAAATGACGCAAAATATAAGCCAGATTAGGAAATGAATACCAAAAACTACCTAAGTTAGAGCAGGTCTATAAAGTTATGCCGGAGAAGTGTCTCTACATATTTCTTCTTTTGTGTGTGTGTGTGTGTGTGTGTGTGTGTGTGTGTGTGTTGGGCGGGGTAACTGAGTTCACCCCAAGCAAGGTAGTAAAGTCACTAAGGCAGAAAAAAAAGAAAACGGAAACATTACTATGGAACGAGAACAAAAGAAGAGTAATCAGGATTACAGTAGATAGCGATTGAAATTGCATTTAAATTTTTGAAGCTTAAAATTCAGTAGAAAACATGGACCCGAAAAAGAATTCCACAAACGAGAAGTACGAGAAAGAAACTGTTAGCATAGAACTTACGGTTGCAACTAACCAACCCAACGGTAAATTGGTGAGAACTCATCACCAGTCTAGTACTGCGCTTAAACTTAGTAAATACCCCAGCGAAGAGCTCAGCCGAACAATTACAGACAACTCTATGGTGGTGGGAAAATGACTGAAACCGAGACACCAGATCAGGACCAATAATATTGCTGATTCTTCATTTAATTTTATCAAGGATCTCAAGAGCATCAAACCATATGTGACAGCAATATTTTAAGCATGGATGAATGGTGAAGTTATAGATATGTAAGATAGATTCTGGAGAGAAAAATTGTCTCACTTGACACAGTGAACTGACTTTCTTAGTAGCTGACCTAGCAATGGATTCAATACAGCCTTTCCATTTCATGTCAGCCGAGAACGTTAGCCCGAGGAAGCACAACGAGTCACTTGTTAGCATGCTGATGGAAGGGGCCTCTCAGATGATTAATGGAGAGCTGCTTAGTTTTGGAGGTTTAAAATTTAACAAGCCTTACTTTTCCCTAGTTAACAACAAACTAAAGGTCGTTTTGACATCAACCGACAAGTTAACCATATCGGACTGATCATCTGTACTATAGAGACAGTATGAAATAGTTTTGTTATTAGCATAGATACCAAGTTGAATGTCATCTGATTAGGTTGTTAATGAAAATTAAAAACAAAGCCGTACGAAGGATAGATCCCTGAGGGTCATCTGCATTAATACAAAAAGTTCTAGAAAAGTGTCCGTTCAGGATAGCTTTCATTTCATGATTTAAAATCAATTCAAGAATTTGTCCGGAGACATCGTAACATTTCAGCTTGTGAAGAAAACCTGTCTGTCAAACTCTGTCGAGATGCCCAAACAAATGCCCGACAAATTATACAATTATACAAATCCTCCAAATACTAATCAGTTATATATATATATATATATATATATATATATATATATATATATATATATATATATATATATATATATATATATATATTCATGCTCTATAATGAATCTGTTTTATAACGTTAATTTTTAGCGATATATATTTTTGATTTTGTCGACTGCACAGTATAGTAGGGTCAGTTGGGCACCGTCTGAGAGAAAGAAGATTCTGAAAGAGTTTGATGAATCTAATGATGATTGGAGTGATCACTAATGATGGCGATTTATGCCCTCATTCATCTTCCCACAGTACATCAGACTCAATACGAATAGCTATAGCAATTGCCTTGAAGAGACGGTGTTGCCCTGGGTCAAGATGGTGACTGCTGGAAGACCCTATATCTGGCAAAAATACTCTGCACTATGCTACACGATCAGGAGAACCATTTGTGACTGTCAGACAATTTCTGAGACCACGTCACCTCTTACATCTGACCACCTAACTGCCCAGACTGCAATGTGTGGGATACAGTTTAGCGAGAATGCCAACAAAACTTCTTGTAAGACCAAAGATGAACTGAAGGCAAGGACTATGGCAGCATTCACCAACTTAAACAAGAACATCCAGAAGAGTTGCGGTAGATTCCGAAGTCGTCTAAAAGCCAATGCTGATTTTATTGAATAAATTTACTCTTTAGTATTTCAAGATATTTTTGTTCAATTATGATAAATATATCTGTTCCAATGAAATGTTAGTGTTATTCCCATTTTTGCGTATTTTAGTCGATAATTTATCCATGGCACCCTATATATATATATATATATATATATATATATATATATATATATATATATATATTAGGTTGGTGCAAAAATAATGACGTAATAATGTCGTTTTTTGACGTTAAAAAATACGTCAAAAAACGACATTATTACGTCATTATTTTTGCACCAAACTAATATATATATATATATATATATATATTCATGCTCTGTAATGCATGTTTTACAACGCTAATTTATCATAGTAAGGCTACGTATCTTTCAAGAAATCCTAAACAAAAAACGTTATATACAAAGAAAGAAAAGAGAAAGTGAGAATTTCTTAATTGTGAATAGTAAAATCTTTTTCAATTATATTTTAAACAATTTGTAACAATCAATATCAAGATAGTTCCTTGACAATTAT
The DNA here is from genome assembly GCA_963932145.1 of Acanthosepion lycidas. NCBI lineage: Eukaryota > Metazoa > Mollusca > Cephalopoda > Sepiida > Sepiidae > Acanthosepion > Acanthosepion lycidas. The sequence continues at coordinate 52,742,364 of OZ010598.1, read as the reverse complement.
TATACCTTCGAGCCTATTTTTAAAAGCAGAACTATCGATTATTGACTGTTTAGGTACTTGATACTTTCAAGGAGACCATTTGCTTGATTCTTCGATTCAGTTATTGCATCATATCCGAAGGATTGCATTCTTTGGTCTCACTTTGCATTTAACAGCACTGCTCATATGCTACCCCAGAATTCACAGGCTAGGTGATAATTTCTGTAACGTAAAGCTTTATAGGTAAGGTTCATATGAAGATAGATAGATAGATAGATAGATAGATAGATAGATAGATTTCGAAAAACACGTAAGCTTAAAGTATTTTGTTAAATGGGCATCTTTGCGTAGAAATTGTAAACCTGAATCGTGGGTCTTGTTTTTTCAGTCATCATTTTTACTTATTCGAACTGCTGAATATAAAATATAGTAAAAAGCGATGTTTTGTTTTTGTTCATGACGAAATTCGATTTACCAGTCTATTTCATACATATTTTTATAAGTCCACTGATTCCCTAAAAATTATTATTAAGAGGAAGGACCAAAGAATTTTTTGATTATTAAATTATAGTTTTTGATCTGTCTTAAAATGTTTGAAATTTTGATTAATTTTTTTTTTTCGTCAGCACGATGGCCAAAGATTAGTTTAAGAAATTTTAGCATCTGTTTGTGTTGAAAACAGATTAATTTGAAAATTATTGAAAAAATCAAGTAATTATCAGATTTTAATTAATTTTTTTCAGAAACTAATGAAATTATTTTAGAAATATCACTTTTTTTTCTTTTTTTTTTTAAATTTTGATAATCTATTTTTCATATCTGTAACTTCCCATTTATCTAATTTTATGAAATTTAAATATTTTCCGAGTTGAAGTTTTAAATCTTTTAAAATTCTGTCTTATTTTGTCGAGATTATGTGATATTCTTTTTAAGCAAAAATTATATTTACTAAATGGTAAAGTTTAATACACTTCACCGGCGCGCTATATTTTAAAAAGAATTTAAAAAAAACATTTTTCATATATAAACAAACCGATTTTTGTAAATACAGACGTCCATACACGATGTTATCAGAAAATAAGTGCGATGACAATAGTAAAACCAAAGTACCTAAAATTCAATAAAACATTAGATTACAAAGTATATTTTCCTAAATCTTTAAGATTACTGGGTAGTCATATAAAAAAAGGCGCTCATGTTATATGCAAGTCAATTTTACAGGTATGTCCACTATGGAAAAACAATAGATAAACTTCCATCTGTCATTCAAACTGTCAACCTATAAACACCTAAGATAAACACTCTACAACGTGTTAAAATGCATTTCTGAGATATTTAAAGTTAAAGTAAGCAATATTTGTTTCAAACCAGATTAATTAAAATTTAAATCAGCTAATATTCTTCAAATAAAGTTTCAGAAAAGTATATTTCATTTTTGAAATATTTTTGTAATAAGGAGAATTACATTGCCTAAAAATGGCGCTAAAATCAGCTATGGTTAACAATTTCAAGGCGGAAGCCTCTTCTAGTCGATTTAAATCAGTTTTAAATTAGTATTTTGCTGTATTTCAAATACTTTGCTGTATTTCAAATACTTTGCTGTATTTCAAATGTAATCTATTAGTCTGAAATTGAAACTAAAATAGAAACTAAAATGGAACTTAAATAGAAATAGAAGTTTCAAAAAAGATTCAAGGCACTCGATGTATCGCGAATGTGGGTTGATACCTACTTTATAGGTTTATTGTCTTTAAAGTTCAGCAAAACCTAAAAATTAAAAACAATTTCTTTGACAAAAGAATGAGGTTCGATATATTAAGTTAGTGCAAAAATAATATCGTTTTCTCACATATGTTACTATGTGAGAAAACGACATTATTTTTGCACCAACCTAATATTTCACTTTAATTTGCTCGTAAACCGTGAAAAATTAAACATGTTCCTCACTGCTGACATTCGTCGCCTTTGAAGTGTAAAATTCACAAGAATTAAGTAAATTATAAAATTAATTAATTAAACTTCATGCAGCCTCAGTCAATATCACAGCTACATGCATGACAAATATATTTTCGTCATCCAGTATTTACGTGTTTCTGTGGTGATACTTATCCAAGCATTTATAAGCCAATATGTGGTTCCCTAAGAGCAATGTCTTCCTTCCCCTTAGCCGCTCCATCTCAGAGCATTAGCTCGGTCAAGCAAGGAATATACAAGTGATAGAAATCTTTGAGGAATCAGAATAATCATTATAGTAATTCATCGAGTCTAGAAGAATCCTCAACAGAATGCAGAAAGCATTGGACGGCCGTTTCGTCCTATTTGGGACTCATCAGCAGTACGCATCCACTACCAAGAGCAAAGTGGTATGACGCTTGCATTGTATCGTAACGGTCCGCGTTCGATTCTAATAAACAATAATAAGATATATACATTTATATATATATATATATATATATATATTATGTGTGTGTGTGTGTGTGTGTGTGTCATACAGTCCCTTCCAAAAGTATTGAAACGGCAAGGCCAATTCCATTTTTCTTATTTATGTTGTTGTTCACTAAAGATATTTGGGTTTAAGTTGAATATGAAAGAAGAGTTCAGAATTTCAGTTTTTTAATTTCTGGTATTTCCATATAGATGTGTTAAATATCTTAGGACATACCAACCTTTGTATCGGGTAACCCCATTTTAGGATAGCAAAAGTAAAGGAACTTATAATATTTGGTTGCATAACCCTACTTGCAATAGCTGCATTAAGACTGTGATCCATTGACATCACCAAACAGTTGCATTTTTCATTTGTGATGCTTTTCCAAACTTTTAACGCGGCCTTTTTTCGAGGGGTCTTCCTTCAATCTCGTCTTCAGGAGATAAAATGCATGCTCTATTAGGTTACGGTCCAGTGATTAACTTGGCCAATCTAAAATTTCTTTTTCGTGACTTTTATTGTTGTATTGACTATGCCAAATGTTTGTCCAATGGCTCTGATCGTTTTTCCTTCTTTTTTCAGCTTCAAAATAGCTTGCTTTTCTCCCACAGACAGCTCTCTCGTCTTCATGCTAGTTTAACCTTTTTAACCAGAAATGCAGTTTTTACAAGTGAAACCCATGGCTAAAACCACGTGTAGTGATTTAGAACTAAACAATCAATCTAAAAAGCAACACCTGGGCAACAAGAAACACTTGTCAGTCACATGTTTCAATAGTTTTGCTCATTTGAAAAATGGGTGAGTTCAAACAAGTGGTGGTATGTCCTAAGTTGTTTGAAACATCGACATGTAAATGCCAATAAATAAAAGCTGAAATTCTGAAGTTTTATATTCATCTTTTGATTTTAAACTCAAATATCTTCAATGAACAACAAAAACAAAAGAATTGACCTTGCCATTCCAATAATTTTGGAGGGTACTATATATGTATATGTGTGTGTATGGGAGAGAGAGGGGGGAGAGATGAAGGGAGTGGTGGGGAAAAGAGAGAATCAAGTATTTGTTTTCATAGGCTAAACTTTGGCACTAAAACCTAATTTCGTTCATCGAAACAAAAATTATTCTTCAAATATGTGTATGAACGCCAGTAGCTCCAGAAATCGAACGGGAAATCGAATGAATCTCTCGGAATTCCAAGGTTGTCAGACCCTAACCAGTTTCAACCTTTCACAAAGTATAATGTTAACAAATTAAGAGATTTACTTCGCACATTTTTAAACTGGGACATTTTATGGAGGGATTTGCTCTAAGGTAGATGGATGCAAAAAATCGAAAGTGAGTTCCACAGGCGTGAAGTGCTAGAAAAAGGAAATATTAGGATAAAACTTACATTTACATCTCGCTATTTCATCAGTAAAACGACAAGACCTGGTTGTCAATCTATTAGTACGTTTAAATTCATGAGTTCGGTGTACCAAAGAGGAAAGCTCAATAGAACACCTGCCATAAAAATATTCGTTGAAAAGAGAGAGGGAAGGCAAGTCCCGACGGGGGAAAATTGACTGAGGTCGAGATACCAGGTCAGGGAGTGTGAACACACACTTTTAGAGTTTGGCAAGAATCTTAAGAAGGACCAGACTAGATATAGCATCTATATTCAATACACGGAAAGATTAGTCGGTTTATAAATGTGCAAGATGAATGGCACGACACAGGTGGTCGAATCTAGATATTTGCTTCTATATATCATTTATTTATTCCTCAATGTCTTGAAATCATGTTCCTTTCAAGTGGGAATTGATTTTTTTTAAAAGAGGAAAAAGTTGTAAGCAGTGAGATCTTGGAAATATGATGTTTGTTGAGTATGGGACATGTTTTGCTTGGACAAAAACTACTTCACAAGCCACGGTTACTGATGGAATCTTTGTGATATGGTAAGACGACAACAGCCTACATACATTCCTTCCAAGTACTATTATAAACGATGGAAGTGAGCGAGATAACTTAGTGTGCATGTCCAACAATGTTCAAGGTTAATCTGTGCGCAGTTACCATAGAAACCCTCTCGATATTTTTTGATCAGAACTATATATATATATATATATATATATATATATATATATATATAGGTATAGGTAAAAACCCGTGGGTAAATAATCCAAGTGAATCCTAATAATAAAACTATTAGAACTACAAAAAGATTTATATTTATTATAGAAAATATATAGATAACTTACTCAGTACCCCATATGTATGGCCATTTCACCTTCTAAGGAAAATTCCTTGCCGAGGCATTTCAACACAATAAAATTTTAAAGAAAAAAACATCAAAAGAAAGCTTATAGATTTAATAACTTTAAAGAAGCGAGAAAAACAAAATGAAAAAGTAAAATGAAAAAGTAAGAGAACAAGAATAGAAAAAGAGAAAAACGTATAAGAGAAAAAATAATGATAGAAAACAATTAAAAGGGAGGAAAAAGATAAAAAAGCGAGAGAAAAAAACAAAGTGAGAGAGAAGAAGGGGGAGAAAAAAGAAAAATCAAATAGAGAAAAAGAGAGGGACATGTCTAGACAACGTCAGCACATTGGAAATCTGACACCAGTTAAAATAACCTTGACCTATATTTAACATTTTAATGTCTTGTTTCAGTAAGGAAAAATTACATAAGGAAATCCAAAAGGTAGGTTTTTTTCCCCCGAAAATAAATTAAAATTATAAAAAAGGGTAAGAAAAGAAATAAAGCCATTAATCTAATAAGATAATTAAAAATAGTTTAACAGAAATCTAAGGACAAGTATCGAGTAAATATGAAACGAAATCTTTCATGAAAAATATAAATAATAAATTAATAATTTAAAATTAATAGGAAATCATTCAAAATTATCATTTAAAGTTAACTATTAGCATAAAAATAATTAAGAAAAAAATTAATAAGAGACAGCAACTTATAAAAAACACTTAACTATTAAAATTGTGATTTAAGGAAAGTATAGTAGAAATAGAAATATCTATATCTATAAAAGGCTGGATAGTGGAAATAATCGATTTTTTCATGCTTCTACGGCACTTTTCATGTAGTTTGCGGCCATTTTCTACTGGTCAGAGTGAAAGCCTATAGCTGGCTGCCACGAATAGACAGGAAGATTCTATTGGCCAGCGTGAGAGCAAACAGCTGACTGACACGAATGTTAACTAGCACGCTAGCATGCCAAAAAAATCGATAGCTGCATTCGTCACAAGTGGGAAAAATTTAAATCTGCATGGCACTTTACTCCAATTGGCTCATTCGCTTGCTTAAACTCAACGTTGATTCTGATTCCGCAGAACTGGGTTGGGTGTGAAAAAGTATTTGTTGTTAACATTCTTTTTTCATTCGGTTTTTTCAGTCCCGAGTCCTTTTTTAAAGCTGATCGTTTTGTGTTCATTTTGTTTAGTTCTTTTTTTCGTAACAGATTTAATGTTTAGTATAGAGCTTAGAAAAAATTCGCAGTGTGAGATAGGCAAGAAGTAAGGGATGTAGCAACATCAGCACGGCAAAGGGCACTCCTTTAAAGACAAGGAAAGGCAAAAATATTTTAAGTCAAGTGAAAGCGATTGCTGTATGAGTCGTACGATTTTTTAATCAAGCACGGGCAACGCCGGGCCATGCTGCTAGTAAAGAATAAAGTTCATAAAAAAAACATAAAACAAAAACTTTAAGAACATAAAAATAAAAATTTTGTTTTGAAAATCAATGTTTTCTCATTACCGATGTTGGTAATATTTTCAAACTATATGTATATTTATATGATCAATATCTTATATACATTTCAGCTAATAAGATTTATCTTTTTCTAAAAAAATATTGATAATAAATTGTTTGGGGGGATTTATCATACAAAATGCAATAAATTGTAAAGAATATAGGATATAGAGACATATATTCGATTGACACAATATCCTATGTACCTAAATAAGTTATTATTCTATTATTTACATAACTTTCATCAATCTTTCAACCGTTGCTTTTGTTAATTGTTCGATTTTAACACTACATGCAGCAGTTTTTATTACTTCCTAGTAATGAATGTTGTTTTTCTTTTTCATATATAACTCAATAAATGATAGTGTTGTGTTTCTCTTTCTTCTCGCTATCCTTTACTATCTTGTCTGGCAGATCCTGAAGCTTTCTTTTTGTGCACTGAATGTATGGATTGTAAGTAAGAAAAGGGCTCTAGACGTGGAAATGTCAAAATCAAATACAGAAGTTTTAATATCTGGAAGGTGTTTTAACAGATGGCGGAAAATACGACATCGAAATCTGAAGCTATATTGGAATAGCAAAAGATGCCTTCTAAAGAAATAGAAAAATTTAATTTGAAAAGAAAAAGATTGCTTGGTTGCTTTGCAATACAAGTCCTCTCATATGGCAGTGACTGATGGACAATTTCCGCAGAAAAATGAAAAGGGTACTTTAGGTAATAAAGTTGTGGTTCTGCAGAAGGATGCTGAGAATACTATGGGCGGAACATGTAAGTAACGAGGAAGTTTTAAAGAAAATGGAGACAGAAAGGACACTTATACTTAGAATCAGAAAGAGATATTTTAAATTTCGAGGACACAAGAGAAAAGAAAGCTTGGAAAATTAACCCTCTCAGGACATATTGACGGTGTGAGGAATTTACTTCACGAGCTTGTATAAATGAATGGCAGAATAGAAGGTGTCACTTTCGTAATATTTTCTCTATTTTTTTTTTTTTTTGAAAAAGTCAGCAATAATCACTTTCAAAGAGTTTGAAAGAACATTGTCATGCATGAATACACTTTTTAGTTTAAAGACCTCTGGTCGTGACCTTTGTCTATGAACTTACAATAATCATCTGCTTTTATCTTGACAATATTTGAAAGGATCTATAAATTTACCGCCTTTCTAAAAAAAAATATTACCAGTAATCAGATCCATCTAATGTAGCTCTACGTTTATCACTAAAATTACCGCTTAGAAATCAGTTTTCCTCTACTACTTTGTCCAATTTACTGTTTTTGTGATGTTTTCTTAAAGGTGGTCATTTGGTTGATTGCTGGTTCTTAACATTCTTAATGTTCTTAACATTTGCCATCTTTTCTCTTTGTCGAAAACAAATATTTTCTTACCAGTCTATTTTCTTGCTTATTATCGTTTAAATTTTTCTCAAATCTCTTTTTCCGACATTATTAAACTTAGTTTTTTTCTTATTATTTTGTTAATTTATTCAATTTCTTTTTTGATTGTTCTGAGTTTTGATTCTTTCGAAATTTATAAACTTATAAATTCTCATCATTCAATAAGTTTACAATATCACATTTCTAGTTCGAAGAGTCAATTTTTTAGGGCTCATGATTGCATTTTTATATCTGATGTTGAGTTACAAAATATATATTAGGCAACCTTGTTATCATCTGGCAGTAGAAAACAGATAATTACTTAATCATTTATAATTATAATAAAAATAGAAGCGTTTTGGTAGAAGTCAGAAAAATGTAAATGAAGTTTTTATTTTCTAGAAAACGAACAGGCTAACAAAGAACTTTAGAAAGAAAGTTATAGGATGTTACAAAACTGTCTTTACTCACAAGTCCAGCACGACATGTGACAAGAAGTCTATCCACCAAAGTCCGAGAATGCTAAGACAAAGTGTGTTTTAACAGATATTTATTTATAATATAATAACCAACACTCAGTTTGCATAATAACATTTCATACTACCATGTTGATACAAATATTTCTAATAAAATTACATATTATAATCTGAAATTCCGAGGTTATATTTGTTCTATAAATATATTCTGATAATTTTACCAGCATGGGTTAATAATATCGTATGTATGTCTGTAAGTTTATGAAATATCTCCGAGAAATGACATCTCTCTACCTGTTTGTTGATAACGCTCACAGATGTTAAATTAGAGTTTATTAAATGTTAATCATACTTTAAATAAATTCTATGAATCAGAAACGAAGCAAGATATCTCCACACCCAATGTAAAAATATCGTCTCCACTGTTTTCCACCATATTTTATTATGGCGATGATTTCACATCGAGTGAAGCTGAGTAGCAACAATATTTTATATTATGTTTTGAATCGAGAAACAATGCCTGAGAAACCTAACACTGGAGATATGTTTGTTTAAAATCACTCTTTAAAGTATAATTGGAAAAAAAATAAACTTCCTAGATGTGATTTAACATATTTTATGACTTATTTGGTCCTAAGTGAAAAACTTTAATACCAATATAATATACTAATCGATATCCAGTCAATACTGCGTGACCTGAAAATAAGGATAAGCAGACGACTTATAACGCTTCATCTCCAAATTTACCTTCTGGCGTATCGAATATCTTTGTTGTTAAATACAAGTTCACACGTCGTCTCAACGCTAGCATAATGGAAAGTGAAATAAAAGATCAATGATGGATCAAAAAGATAAATTCTAAAACGAATACGCTAACCAGCAACAACCATTTGCGTTGGGATTAAGCGCCCGTTAACAGAGCACTATTGTGTAAAAATTGTAAGGTTTAAATTCAGGGCTGTTTTTTGTTTGTTTGTTTTTTATTGTTTTTTAATCTAGTAATTTTACTGATTCAAGATACTGAATAAATACAAAAATAAAAACAAAGACATTCACTGATAATAAAAAAGAAGGCTTTGTCTTTGCCCAAAATTCGATTTATCAATTTATTTCGTAAAAATCCCAGAAATAATACATTACGTGCTGTTAAGTTAACATTTACAAAAAACAGCATAAGACTATTTTTAAAGTTTAAATTCTTGTTTTAATTACAATAATATAGAATGAATTTAGTTGTAAAAAAATTAAATATAATTATTTTAAATACCATAGATATTGTTTACATTTCTTTCAACTCATCTCGCCATAATGGTCTGTTAACAGAAAAAGTAAAAAAAAAAAATAATGGAAACCTTCCAAAGATAAAGTCGTTCTCATGGAAACTTTATTTCAAGTAAAATTAACTGACTGATTAATTGAAAAAATTCTTTAAGCTTAAGACATAATGCAAAATATATATGTTAATATGGGCGTCTGTCAACTCAGTTCAAGTGTCGGATGGTAGCTGTTTTTCCCAACGGCGTCTACAACTGATAGCAACCCGCCAAAATTTATTTATGGGTCTGTTTAATTTATCATTATACGACATAACATCGACTATATTACTGATAGATAGATAGATAGATAGATAGATAGATAGATAGATAGATAGATAGATAGATATGAACAGACTGAGATAGATAGATAGATAGATAGATAGATAGATAGATAGATAGATAGATAGATAGATTTCTGCAACGTGCGTACAAATTGAGCTGAAATGAAAGCTGTTTATTAAAACAATACTATCTTATGACAAATAAAAGTTACACGAGGTTTTATTTAAATTAACAAAAGAAACTTGCGCTATTATTTCTTTTATTTCATCAGGAACGCAAATCTTCTTGTCGCACTGCAGTTGTTTATGTTAAATTATAAAATCAAATCACAACAACTACAATAAGATGGTCCTGTTCTGTTTATGTTTTTTTGTGTGTGTATTTCCATCGCTGCAGATTAAGTTCATTGTAAGTGTAATATTACTGCCTCGAAACGCCTGTAATTTTTTCATCAAATGGCCATCATTATGCATCAAACATTTGTATTTTTTTCTCACTTAGCGAAGCATTTTGTAGAATGCATCCTGAATGCATACATACATATATATATATATATATATATATATATATATATATATATATATATATATATAAAGAAAATCTATGACGGAGTGTAAAAAACTTTCGTTTGATTCATTTCGTTCATTGGACTTAAGTGATTGATGTGATTACACATGAAGGAGAGGGGACACTGAAATATTAAATGTATATTATTTTAAAAAATATATGTTTGCATATATCGTCTAAGCAATGCTATTTAGTTTCTTTTTATTTATAGTTTTATCCCTTTTGTTATTAAATATTCCACATTATAGAAGTTCAGCTAAGAAAGTTAAAATGTTGTAAGAACCTGGACGTAAACTTACTGTGTATGTTCAAGCGATTAAATCACTTTCTATACACGTTCTTCTCAGTAAATTGCTTTTTCTATTAATTAAAGTAGCATTTTTAAATCACAATTATTGTCAAAAGCTTTGCGGTGAGCAAATAATGCATTTAGTACGTTGTTTTGCAAAAGATCCCTTTTCTTTTTCATATAATATTTCATTTAAATTCATTGGGTTCCTCTTATATAATTCTTGTGGAAACTATTACAAGTGATAGAGTAAATTCATCCTTTACGGTTTAGCTTATTAATAGTTATAAGTAATCCTAAAGGACGAAACGCTTTACACAAAATCTCTTTTCTATTTGTCATAGATTTTCGTAAAATTGTTCTGATATATCAAAATTTATATATCGTTTTCTCATAAATAAATATATATATATATATATGTGTGTGTGTGTGTGTGTGTGTGTGTGTGTGTGTGTGTTATATAGGTGTATGTATATATATATATATATATATATATATATATATATATATATATATATATATATATATATATATATATATATATATAGTTTTCTATAGTTTTACAGTCCTAAGTGTTACGAATGAATATTCTATATTGTGGAGTTATTCCTCTTCTCGGTCAAAGAACTTCTGAAAACTGTCACTAGGTGGCGTTGCCAAAAGGAATATACAAGAAAAGGACGTAAAAGTCTTTCCATGCCTCAGAGATAGGACATGTCTTGTTCTCAAACAAGAGACCTTTGTGTCCTCAGGGAACTGAACAGAATATACAAGGTACACAGCATAGAAAATGCTCTAAGATTACATAAATACACACACGCATATCTAATAATACTACCAAATCATCAATGACCTCTTCACATTTGGAAATCGCCTAATATCTTTCATAGGAAATTAACACACAGGTACACACGTAAAATGACACTTGACTTATCTGGGTAATCTTTGTCTGACGTATGAGTTTCCCCTTATAAGTTGAGTGATATGCATATAACTCTCCCTCCATGGTTTCTGCTATCATCTTTAAACTGGATCCCCACAAATTAGATCCCGTTCTCTCTAAACTGTACAATAAATACCTGGATGCTTTTTGATTTCCTGCTTATTGGAAATCCTCTTCTCTAGTTGTTAAATAATAGTTTAGCAGGCTATGACTTTTAGGGAGGAAGTGTATCGCTGCTCCGATTTCCTTTGAGGTCAGATAGAAGACAAAACAAGGAAGTCGATTTTGATTGGCTGACCCAGCGTGAGAACAATAAATAGGGAAAGTGATTTCAAGGAGTCAAGTCTAAACCGTCAAACAATGTAGACGTCTTTCCTTTCGTGTCTGAAACGGCTTCCTAGTTGGGGAGAGCAACCCCACTGAATAAATAGAAGATGTATACGTCGACATTAATAAAAGAGTTAAAATTCCCTGTGTTTGTTTTTTTTTTTATCTCCGACAGGCCGGGAGAAGACGAGTGAAAGAGAAGAATGCAACTTTGTTATGAGACCAACACCTCCCACCATGAAGAGGCTATATAACATAGTTCCAGTCCTTGTCTATCAAGCTTGATATAGATACTCCAGATGAGTTGACAGTGGAGTTGAAAGAGAATTTCCGGACAAACCCTTATGCTTTATCTACAGTGGATGACAATACTGAAAATTGATTGAAGATTGATTGAAAAACCGAGGAATTGCTTCTAGAGCCATCGGTGGTCTCTAGAACCAAACTTGTGATGTCTCAATCTATCAGCTTACATTCATTACGAGCGGTGATAAAAGAGACGTCCATCACGACTGGACCTGTTACTCTTGTATTGCCGTGATTCATGTGGACTATATCGGTTGAACAGGCAAGAGAGAACCAAGAAGAAGATTTGATTTCACTTGGTATTTCTGTTGGCGCCAAACATGTTCAGAAATATCTAAACAGTCAGCTGTATACAGTGGCTTTGAGCGATTGATACATGTGGATCTCTAGCGAAAACCATCCTTCTTCGAATATTGTGGACACTGGCGCTACACAATAACAAAGAACTATACCATATAAAAGAAACCATGTCATTTGAGGACTTTCAACAGCAGCAACAGCAAAAATTGATATCACATGTAAATCAACGAGAAAATAATGAGATAATTAAGATGTGGACATTCCACACTACATCAAACAAAAGGTTAGAAAGGAAATTCCCATCAGTACTGGAAAGAACAATAATAGCTTGACTTGAGGAACCTATTTTCCCGAAATAATTATTTTAACTAAAAGCAGTATTAGCTGCTCAGTTAATGAATGCTGAATGTTTCCTTATAAGGAAGCAGTTAATATTATCATTAACATATATAACATATAGAAACGCAGTCTATCGTTAATCCTCAGAGAACGTCTCATCATTTTTTATTGAATTTTATTCATTAGGCTATTTTTAGACATTTTAAATCACAGTAGAACACTATACTAAATTAAAATTTAAAGTTTTTTTGCCTGCGTTTATATTTTAATAACAAATATTTGGAAAATCGAAAATTTGTTGATCTGTCGTTATTTTTCATATCATTTTTCAATTTAATGTTTAATTCTATGTAATTTTAAACAATAACAAGTTAATTTAAATTAACAGGACATCTCCTTACCTAGTTAGACTCTGTGATAAATTCTCTCTTTACAAATAAAATCTGCGATGTTGATGGTGAAATAGTTCCCTTCACTATGCATAGTTTGTATCTAAAATTGACTGACTTAAGTAAAAACTAGCTGACCAGTTTTCACTTGCCTCGGAAAGCAAACTCAAATATAGTTCCCAAGGAAGGATTTTGAATAAGGCTATAAATCCTTTTCCAGTATCACTTTCGTCTCGATAACGTCAGTTTCCTAAGAATTTTTAAATACACTTAAATTTCACTTTTCTGTAATAGATCCTTTTTACAGGGATCGCAAAAATCCCGAAGATTTTACAGGAATCACAAAAATCCCGAAGATTTTACAGGGATCACATAAATCCCAAGGTCGTCTCCATCAGTTCATATTGCATACGAGAAAAATTCTCTTTAATCAGAAATGTTGACAAAACAGAAACAAAAAATTAATAATACCCAAATAAATTATAATTAGTCATTTATCTTAATATGTTTGATTAACTTCAGTAAATAGTGTCATATTCTGTCAGAAGTTTAGACAAGTGTGCCATATCTATTTTTCTTAATGGAAATTTTGAGTATTTTTCGAGAGAAAAACGTATTAAACCTAATGAAAAGAGAAAAAAAAGAGATGGAAAGATTTGTTCATAAATTTTCAAACAAACTAATCCGCTAGAACCTGGTTTCGTGTCAATTACAATTTTTTGACTTTTAAAATTTTAATTTAATTAATTTTTTTTTTTTTAATGAATTGTCTCTTGGTTATATCCAGTTTTGGAATAAAAATGCGAGGAACAAGGACATTCATTTTTCAGACACATTGCGAATGTATTTGATCTTTAGTTTACTAATTGACAATAACTTTATAAATATCTTGAACACAGACGAACATTTTATATTAAAAAAAATACGAGTTATTTCCAGATTAAAATGCAAAAAATAAATTTTGAAAATCTGAAATTTATGAACATTTAGGTCATAGAAAAAAAATACTTGATCAGTGTTTTAGTAGAGAACATATTTTATGAGCTGCTCCATTTCAGGTGATTATCTTCAAATTTACATCGTAATTTACGATTCATCACATGACAGCGATGTTAGCAACGAACATTTGCTTGTTGCGAGGTTAAGAAAAAATCGACATATGCAAGTGAAAACGAGGCTACTTTGGCTTGATTTTCCACCTTCCAAGTGTTATTATTATTTTTTTTTTTATTATTTATTTATTTTAATATACCGTTTGGCACAATCATATATCAAGTCTTTCGCCTCATACCCAAGATTAATGAAGGTATTTGATATTTTTGAACATATTGGATTGAAATATTTTTTAAATATGTGAGCATTACTCATAATCACAATCGTTTATAATTTTTGATGAAAGTAGATTTCTTGTGATTTTCTTAAATGTGTGTATATCAGTATTCGGATCTTTTCTCTTAATTCACCCAAAATAATTTAAAGTTACTTAACGCAAATATTAATTCATCCCAAGAAATTATAAATTTTAAATCAAAGTTTGTTTTTATATATATATTAAAATTTTGGCACTCTTTTGAAATTATAAATTTTAAATCAAAACCTCAATATGAAAAATTACCAAAAATTATGGAGTTATTCACATTTCGTAAGTGCGGATGATATTCGAGGTACTTACAAGGAATTTTTTAGAAAAAAAAAAGAAAAAAATCTGTTTTTGATTTGTTTATCGGTGTGAGCGTTAACCCTAATCCCACACTTAGAAATAGTGCTCTCGAGTCGTCCACATTTGGGGAGATCGCAAAGGTCAACCCAACCAGAGGGCAGTGGAAGGGCGAAGAATTTTGTGTGAATTTCATTATGCATAATTTTTTTTATTTGGGGGGGGGGTAATATTTTGGGGTGAATTGACAGAAAAGATCCTGGTATTCTGCTGAGTCATTCTTACCGGCATTCATTCGACTGGAATAATAATTGTTTTAATGGCATATTCGTGTATTTTGTCAATTTTTAACCTTCCAGAATCTAAATAAAAATAGTAAAAAACGTGAATATTTCGTTAGAAAAAAAGAAAAATGTACTAAGTTGCTATACAATATCAACATGGCAGTGAATGCTGGAAAGTTTCTTCACATATGAAGAGGAAACACGAATAACATAGATATGGCTCGACAGACGGATGCTGAGATTACTATCGATGGGACATGTGAATAACGATAAATTTCTAAGAAAAATGGAAGTAAAGGATGTTTATACTTAGAATCAGAAAGAGACAGTTAACATTTCTGGGACACATTAAGATGAGAGATGGTTTAGAAATTTGACACTCACAGGATATATTGACGGCAAGACGGGCAGAAGAGAATAGTTTCTAATGGAATTGTGTCAATGTATAACAGAACAGGGTATGATTGTGGGAAGGAAAGTAAAATGACGAACATAACTTAGAGCTATAAAGAAGAGGAAGTTGTGGAGAGAAATGATCATCCACACCCTGAAGGAACACACTACGTAAAATAGATTTGGAGATTTTATCAAATACTTTTGCTGAAATGTTTTATCATCTAGTACAGCTGTCCTCAGTAGTTTTGCATCACGGAGACCAGGTGTCATGCAAGACAATTTTTCCATTGACCAGGATGTGCCGGTGTCGGCCAGGTGCATAGCAAAACACAATAAACAAGACTGCAATAGTCAATAAAATGGAAAAAAATAATTTTATTCTTTCTGTGCAGCTCGGCACCAAATGGTCCGCTGGTCGGTGGTTGGGGACCGCTGATCTAGTATGATCATCTCTATAAGATGGCATTGATGCTCTTTGAGTTTTTTCATGAGAATATCTGCTCTGATAGATTCTAAAAAGCGGTCGGTGATTATGATGAATTCTCACGGTAAAGTCATCATCATCTTCTAGAACTGCTGGTGATTTTTTCTAATACCATTTTTTAGTATGAAGTTATATTAATTGCTCGATATAGTTTTTACTTGATTCATGCTAGTAAACAAGCTTTAATATATATATTAATTTATTTGTTGTAGATTTCTTTCAAGCTCGGTAGTTGGGTTTTTATACGCGACTTCTTGTTGCAATAGTTCTTTATTTCTGTCTGTCCTTGGTACGTACAATCTAAATCTCCTTTTATATATAGTTAGAAGTTGTCTTATCTGTTATCTGCTCCTTTTCAAGATTCAAATTGATCGCATTAAAAGAATATGTAACAGTGTTTATTGCTAAGCTGTTACTACTTTCAAACTTATTTCGTACATTTAGGACAGTTTTGTTTATCGCTCTTATTTGTTTCACCCACTGCTTTCTGATTCTTTCCTTTATTGCCATGTGTTTCATTCCTTTTCCTTCAATGATTCCAAGATATTTATACATTCCTTTCTGGTCCTATTCACGAACCTTGGTTTAACTAGCAACTTTTATAACTGTTGTCTGTATCAAGTTTCCCTTTGGTACATTTATCGAGATCAAATTCAATGGTGACAATACCACTAAATTCCTGCAGTGCTGCTAAAATACCTTCTAGTTCATTATAAGCATTGGCGAACAGTTTCAAATCGCCCATGTAAAATAAGTTATTAATAAGCTTATTAAATATATTATATCCATAATCTGTGTTATTTATTTTGTTTAAGAGAATTTAGAAAAAGAATGTTCTTTAAATATTCCACTGTTGATCTGTATGATATTCTTTTTTAATACAAGATTGTGGAGTATTTATGCAGAATTAAATTTTATCATATTTTCAGAAAATTAATATAAATGGGAAAGAAATTTTCAGTAATGTTAGTGCCTTTATTATCTAGTCATGAGGAACATTATGAAAAGCGTTTTTTATCATCTATCCACGTATTGCTCTTTTTTTAACAGCGGCTTTTCAGAAACATTTGTATCGTTTTGCTCTTTGTGTAGTTTTGTTTGTTAATTTTAATTATACTACTACTGAATATTAAGATAGATAGATAGATAGATAGATAGATCATATTGATAATGAAAGGGTGTAAACGAATCGAATGAGTAGTAGAAGTATATATGTAAGTGCGCATGCGTATGTCTATGCGTGTTGGTTAGTTTATAAATAAATATGCCCATAATTATATGCACTAGCAAAAAGCTGTAATTTTTTTCTATGAAAATTCCGAACAGACCTCTCTGCCAATAAGATTCATCAATCAATGTACAAAGATAAAATATGAAAGACGTAAATAGCATAAAGAAAGAAAACAATCTTCAAATTCTTCGCAACTTGAAAGAAGTGAGAAGTATATAAATAATAATAAATAAATGTATTGCTGGAAATGTTAACAGCTGCATCTGCAATAGATAAAAAATAGATAAGTAAATAAATATGGCTTCCTAATTTATATTTCTCTTATTTCAATTTTAGTTTCTTTGTTTGCTTTCCTATACGCGGAAGGAAATTACATCGCTTCTTTTCGTCGGAAGAAAATGCCAAAATTTTCTTAAGCAAGCTTTGTCGTTAAGCGCCTACTGCGACTGACACATGATCGGATCTGACCCTTATTTGTTGTTAAGCGCCTACTGCGACTGACACATGATCGGATCTGACCCTTATTTGTTGAGGCATTATGCTAATTCATAAAACTCGACAACAAAGTATATCTCGTATTTCTTTAGTCGATTTAATAGACGTTTGCATTAAACATTTCTTAATTTTATTTGTATTGTTTAAATCTAATGGAAGAAAGCATGTAAAACTGAAAACTATTCAGAAAAGGAAAAGTCATTTTGTAAAAAAAAAAAAAAATCTTATTTATATCGAAGTATTACGATGTGTAAATATTTGCATGTCTAGAGATAATTTACAAATATTTACGTATGACAGAAACACGGATGGTGTAATTGTTATCGTCACAGTAGGTGAAATCAGAGAGAGTAGAGTTCAATTTACGGTCGATTCTGTTCCGTTCCTGTCCAGCTAACGTCCTTGGAAAGGGGCATGAATTCACCTCCCTCGAGCTATAGCAAGACAGACTGGGCTTTCTTGCAATGAGATGTCAACCCATCTCTGAGAGGGAAAACTCTGAATTCAAAGCCAATCTGAAGAGGGATGGACTGCGTCAGATTTTCTTGCCTTAGACGTACCACTGCTGCTACGGCTGCAGTACACTTTGGACACTTAATGGGTTACAGAATTCGTGGCGTGACATATCAAACATTTTTTACGGTGAGGCTCACCTGTACAAGGTTCGGAGGCACTCAATGTAGAGGGTTATTGAGTAAAAGAGAAAGTGGAACTGACTCCCTGTTGGGAGTCAGCTCCATAGAGCAGTGAGTCTGGGGCAGGGCCAAATGAATAGAAACGTTTATAGTTATAGTGTTTCAACTGATGGCTAAGTATATATACCACTCCTGATTCGTGTAAGAATATGTCCGACCTACTCTGGGACATTTACTCCTGTCAAGCGCTTCAACATCCCGTCCAGTACCCCGATTGACCCTAAAAAGTGGCATTGACCCTAAACATCCAAATGGAAGAAGTGGGGCGGCATCACATATCCCTCACTATTCACGGAACCCTGACTATCACAGTCGTCATGGCTGTGGGTACCTACATTGCTCATCAGAGAATAACCAGAGCATGCCAGACTCATCGGAAAAGTTTGTTCAGAAAGCAGTTCTTCCGGTCTTGAACAGCCCTCTCCTAATTACGTAGGATAAAGTTGGTCCTCTCTGTTGCGTAAGAAGGTTTTCCAGAGCCCATCCTTCACATCTACAAATCTACCATTTGTCCATGCATGGAATACTGTTGCCATATAAGGGGTCTGGTGCCCTCGCTGTTCTTCTCGAGGTTCTCAACAAAATCCAAAGACGGATATAAAATGTGAATGGTTGTGATATTGTAAAACATTATCTTCATTCCCCATGCACTTAATTTAATGATTAATTAATGATATAAATTGAACAATATTACTTGAAATGTCTAGATCAAATGTCAGCCCATAACTGCGTGTCAAAAGACAGATTCATCCACCTTTATAAATGCACACACGCACACACACGCACACACACACATCTATATATATATATATATATATATATATATATATATATATGGATAGCATAAAAATATACATACACACACAATTACTTGCACGTACGTAATAATATTTATTTCTCAGGTCTTATAAATACAATGATCAATGTTATGAAACAGAGCTATATATATATATATATATATATATATATATAGTCCTGTATTATATATATATATATATATATATATATATATATATATAAGACCTGTATTATATATATATATATATATATATATATATATATATATATATATATATATATATATATATATATATTAATGAATATACATCTTTAGGTGTGAGGAGATGCTGACGGTTATATTTCGCGTTCTCGTGATGATGATTCAAAATTGTGTTTTTGAAATTGTCTATTTAAGATATAGAATTAACTATTAATACTTTATCTCGGTCATATTCATAAGTTCGAAAGTCAAAAAATAACAAATGAATGAGAAAGAAAAAAAATAATTTTATGAATTTTAAATTTGTATTTGAATTTCACACCTAAAGATTGCAAAAACTGCATGAAACTGCGAGTCGTGTTACCGACGTTCGATATTATGTATATTCATTAATATATATATATAGGTATAGAGAGAGGGGGGAGGGAGAGAGAGGGGAGGGAGAGAGAGGGGAAGGAGACATATATATGGAGAGATGTTTACTAAATTGCATATATAACTTTTCACACAATGCAAGGAAGTCTAATTTTTTGTGGAAAAGACAATACCGTTAAGGTCGTGTATTACAAGAAAAAAGCGCAGTTTCTTGTGGCGTTGCAAAGTCATCCGGTTTCGTTTTATTTAAATAAACTGCAGTTATTTTTTTAATAAAATTGCATAGTCTGTCTCTTAAATTGCAGTGAATTACATTGAATCTTATTTATTCTTGCAATGTACCGAAAAAAAAAAATACATTCATTTATTTAACACTCGTTTATTTAGCCTAAAGTCGATAATAACGAGTTGTCACCTTTAACTCATGACGGATAGGAAGAAAATAAATGTATCTAGAAAAATAATTCACGGTCATTGTAGGGAACACGAAATAATTAAATGCGCAATTAATAACATCTGAGACCAGTTTCATAATAACAGCAGTAAGACACGTGATCAAAAATCAGAACAGAATGAATACTAAAAAGTATATGAGTAATCTATACATTTTATGTAGATATACAGCATTAGATAAATGCTATATATTGCTGTGTCTAACGCATTTTCAGGAACATAAAAACGATTAGTGATTATGCCAGAACTTAGCATCAATGAATTGTTTAATATATAAGACAGTAATTTTGTAACCATTTAATCCTTAAACAGCGGTAAAAAAAACAAGAAAATTCATTTTTTAAAGAGTAGTTTTGCTACTTAATTTCGCTTGTATTATATATTAAAAAGAACTATAAAAATAATATTACAACTGTTTTATAACATAAAGCTAAAAAATAGAAAATTTAAAAAAATGTTAAATTTAATATTTTTAACAGTAGTCCTTGAAGCATTCTCTGCGCAATGGAATATTGCATTTTTGCATCAATGTTTCACCATTTTTGCACCACTTCTAGAAATATGGATGCAGATATAGAACTGTCTTTGGCATTTTCATCCAGATTTACTTACAGGTAAATATTCTAGAAAATGACGTAATCTTGTGAATCCTAGAGATGCTAATTAGTCAATGAATTAATGGGCGATGGCCGTACAGTTGGAAAAAAATCTAAATCTAAGTCTATGATAGACGTTGATAAAGCATGAATTGTTGATGGCGCCGTTCAAGTGTTAAAAAAAGGTACGTCCAATATAACAAAGATGCAAAAGTAAATAACGATTTCAGAAACAGATTCCTATTTATGGACAGACATTTTCATCCGTCAAATTCTAGACTCTCCAGTCAGCCAGTCATGTGCCATGCGTGATACACACTTAAGCGATCATGTATCTTTCGATGCATGACTGACGAGGCAGATTTTTCCCGCAGTAGGTTGCCATTTCTTTCTGTGGTAGACTAATTGCCATCCAAAGCTATAGAACCCGGTTTGTCCTGCTATTTACCCATAGCTGGAGGGAGAAGAAGAGGATTCATACCTTTCCCAAGGGTATTAGCACGTAAGTGAATGTAATAGATTTGACTGGAATTCGAACTCGGCTCTCTGATTCCTCAATCTGATTCCGCTTCCTGTATCAACATTTATCTAGGGATTTACTAATTGTAGTTTTGATGTGGTACAAGGCTGTAAATATGGAGCTCTCAATGAGAATCGAACTCACTACTCAGTCGTAATTGATCGAGAGATGCATGCTTGCTAACTATTACACTAAGTCGAAGACCCAGTATCAATATTTACCTATAACGAAGAGAAGTAATTATTAGTTGATCTAATTTTTATTCAGTACAGGCTGACACATGTGCGAAAAGCAAGAGATAGGCACAGATATGAAATGAGTCACTAATTAATTCAAGGAACTGAACTTGATACTGTTTGCTAGCGATTCCATTGGCATAAGCAAGAAGAATTAGGATAAACGAAAAAATGACGGAGAATGTCTGCGATTTGAAGAACCTCTCATTCAACGTTCTTGATTACATATAGATAAAGCTTTTGTAAAAGATAAGTTTTTGCGAGGTAAACTCTTCGTGATAGCGTTCATCTGGCAGAAAATTCTCTTGTGGTATTCCATCTTTCGCATTTCTTGTTTACAGAAGATAGAACATGAAACTATTTACATAGGAGATGATTCAAACAGCTCGTCTCACGTTTTGGACACACACACATGCATATATATATATATATATATATATATATATATATATATATATATATATATATATATATATATATATATATAATTATTATAAACGTTGCTTTTTAGTCGGTATACGTATTTGAATTGTTATCCAAATATCCCGATCCAGGATAGCAACTCAAATACCCGCAGACATTAAAAATAACATTTATCGTAGAAAGAATTAATGTCGGGTGAAAAATCCATTCAAAAATCCAAGCCTATATATATATATATATATATATATATATATATATATATATGGAATCATATTTTTAAATAAATAATTATATATATATATATATATATATATATATATATATATATATATATATATATATGGAATCATATTTTTAAATAAATAATTATATATATATATATATATATATATATATATATATATATATATATATATATATATATAGGTAACTACACTCGTCTCGGAAAACCTGCGGTTTCTTGATAATGATCAAATCAATTTCGAAGGAAAAAAGGTTTTAAAAAAAGAAAGAGCTATGAACATGAACGTCTGTCGAAAATAATCGTACAGCATACAGGTCCAAAGCCCAAAGGAAAAAAAAACCGATACGAGTAATCAACTAACTAAACCTAGAGAGCCAGACAAACCTCCCAAGGTTTCACCTAAGCGGATTGTCAGGGAAAGCTGGCTAAAGAGGTAAAGAAAACTGTATACTGTATAATGTCCGAAAAAATAAACAGAAAATATGTTAAAATAATTGTCGGACTTAGTCCATTTTCATAATATATGATATCATTTGTTATGTTAAGATACAATATGGTCATTCAAGAGAAATCATGGGAAATTTGTTGTTTAAAAACAGTAATTTAACCAGACGCTTCCTCTGTAGCTAAATGCCACGTCAGACTATATGACGGTTCTGTGTAGGATAAAGGCTCGATTCCTGTCGGAGAACACATATTTTCTATTAAATTTCTTGGATATTCAGGTCGGTAAATGTAGTTAACACTGTTTATAATAAGCAGACCATTTACTTAAATATTTTATCTATAAAAATAAAGTATAAAGAGAAAATATTTTAAAATAATTGTCAGACATAGTGCATTTTCATTATATATATATATATGTGTGTGTGTGTGCGTGTGTATGGAGAGAGAGATTTATATAGGTAATTATCGTAAGACTTTTGAGTAGTACAAACAACAACAAAGAAGCTCTAAGGTTTAGAGTACATCTCCATGCAATACTTTTTCAAATACTGCAAAACTAAGTGATTGACCAAAGGTCTGGAATACGCAAAATGAATGCAATCACTGATAGCTTCTCCAGATATTAATCCAATAGGAAATTTGTGATTCTTCATTAAATCAGATTTATATGAGAACGGAAAACAATATTCAAACAAGTATTTGGGATTCATTTCGTGACTTTATTCAAGACGCACCTTGGTATTCTTAACCTTCCTATTGAGAAATGTGCCACAGAGTTTTTTCTTGGATTAAAACCGACATTGATATTTTTGTACCTTCTCACAAATACCAGATGAAACTACAATCTTATCCTTTT
This sequence comes from Acanthosepion lycidas, assembly GCA_963932145.1. NCBI lineage: Eukaryota > Metazoa > Mollusca > Cephalopoda > Sepiida > Sepiidae > Acanthosepion > Acanthosepion lycidas. The sequence continues at coordinate 52,718,909 of OZ010598.1, read as the reverse complement.
CACAGGAATCACTTTTTCCGAGTATACAAGTGTGATAATTCTGATTAGAACAGGAATGAAAGAACATATTGCATCTCGCAAATTCGGCTCCAAGGATTATTGGCGTCTCTGCAAGAGCGTACTTAACAATAGCAAACCCTCTATACCTCCTTTGTTCAACCAGTTCCAGGTTCTGACCTCCTTTGCCGACAAGGCTGAATGCGTTGCTCGGAAATTCTCATTCAATTCAACGCTCGACTCTTCCGGTGTATCCACACCCGATTCCCCCTTAGAACTGAGGCTCTATTGAGCGAGCTGCACATTACCCCGTCATTGGTATTGGGCATTATCTCTAATTTAGACCACCACAAGGCTAGTGGTGGTGATGGAATACCAGCCATTGTCCTGAAGAAATGTGCGCCTGAACTGGCCCCTGCCCTCTCCAAATTATATAACTACTGCCTCAATGAATCCTGTTTTCCGGACTGTTGGAAGTCTTCATCCATTGTTCCTGTCTTTAAGAACTCTGGCGACCCCTCTGACCCTTCAAATTACCGTCTTATTAGTCTCCTACCACTTCGGCAAAGTCTTCCAAGCTTTAATCAACACCGAAGTGGTTAAGCACCTTAGATCCCATGATCTGCTCTCCGACAATGGTTTCCGCTTTGCCCGTTCTTTGCCCGTTCTACAGCTGATGTGCTTACGGCCATCACTGAAATTGTTTACCAAGCCCTTCATAATAACGGAGGAGCTCGTGCCGTGGCTCTAGTTTTCTCCAAATCGTTTGATAGGGTTGGGCGTGCTGGCCTTCTTCGCAAGCTTCAAGATTATGAAATTCCAGGTCGATTGTTTGACTTAATACAATCATTCCTGTCAAACCGTGTATTGAAGGTCGTTCTCAACGCATTCTCCTCCAGCTCCTATCCCATGAACGCAGGTGTTCCCCAAGGCTCCATCCTAGGCCCTACTCTGTTCCTTATCTTCATCAACGATCTTCCTGGCGTCATAGATTCCCAAGTAGGCATCTACGCCGACGACACTACAATTTACTCCTGCCTCAAAAATAAATCTAGTGTCGTTGACAAAACTAACCTGGTCATTCGTCTCGAAAAGGACCTCCAATCGATTGTGAACTGGGGCAGGAATTGGCTGGTTAACTTTAACGCCTCAAAAACAAAACTGCTCTCTATTAATCACTACAGAGAACCATCCCTGACCCCATTAGAATGTTTGATGCTCAACTTCTCAAAAGGTCCTCTTTGCGACTAATTTAAGCGTTGTACTAGGCTGGCACCTCGCTCTCACCCTTTCACTGTCGAAACTGTTAAATGTAGCCGTTTTTTCTACTCCAATAATTCATGTCTCGCACCTCTCGCCTGTGGAACTCCCTCCCCTTTTCATGTTTTTCTGATAGCTGTAATCTCCAACTATTCAAATGTAATGTCAATCGACGTCTCCAGATACCTTGATCTATCCCCTATCCTTCTCTTCATCCTTTCCTCTGTCCCTCTTATTTGCTCTCGCTTCAATTCTCTGTAACCCCTTGCGTGCTAGTGGCTTCCCGCTTTGCTTGGGGTGAAACGCTTAAAAAATGTGTGTCTGCTCGAAATAATTGTAAACGTCTCCTCAAAGAGTCTAAATATTTGTTTGCGAATAGAATGTGGCACCGTATAACTTCTAACAAATTTGGTTCACGTAATTACTGGCAGATCTGTAATAGTGTGTTAAATAAGAGTAAGTCTTCTATTCCCCCTCAATTTGAGGTGTTAATGTCTTCTGCTGACAAGGCAGAATGTTTTACTCGTAAATTCTCTTCAAATTACACTTTTGACTCATCTGGAGTATTGCCCGACTTCCTACTTAGATTTTAGTGTCTGTTGAGTGATATGCATATAACTCCGTCCATGGTTTCTGCTATCATTCTGTAAACTGGATCCTCGCAAAACATATTGACTTGATGGCATCCCTGCAATAGTCGTTAATAAATTTACTCCTAAACTGGTTTCTGTTACTGCTAAGGACACAGTGCAGAGTATTCAGAAAGAGTTGGATGAGTCTAATGGTGGTTATGATGGTACAGCAGCTCGGAAATTTGTTAGAGAGGTCCTCAGACCAAACACGGAGGCTTACATCAGGTGCCTTGAGGAGGTAGTACTGCCCTGAGTCAAGAGAGTGGCTGCTGGAAGACCCTATGTTTGGCAACAGGACTCTGCACTATGCCACACGAACAGGAGAACCCAATCTTGGCTGTCAGACAATTTCTGCGTCCACTTCCCTTACATCTGGCCACCTACTACCCAGACTGCAACCCCCTTGATTATCATGTGTGGAGCGCAGTTGATTGAGAAACCAACAAAACTCTTTGTAACACCAAAGATGAACTGAAGGCAAGGTTTAGGGCAGCATTCACCAACTTAAACAAGGAGACCATCCAGATAAGTTCAAGGGAGACCCAGAAGTCGTCTGGAAGCCCTGGTTGAAGCCAATGGCTATTTTATTGAATAAATTTACTCTTTAGCATTTCAAGATATTTTTGTGTAATTTTTTTTTAAATATATCTGTTAAAATGAAATGTCGGTGTAATTTTCATTTTTCCGTAATTTTGATGACAATTTACCCATCGCATTTTGTGTGTGATACTATGTTCATCAAATATTTATTTCTATGGCTCACAGGCTTTGGATTTATTTATGAATAAATATTCACGTAGAAATTAATTTGTTTGCATAATAAACACCCACAACCACCAAATTTATGCTTTAATAAGGAGAGATATTATAAAGAAAAATTCACCTGATACATTTACTAATATACAAATATAAAAAAAGTAACCTGGAAATTTTACGCTCAGTTAATACCAATTTTATTAAAACGTTGATTTGCATAATAAAAACTAACATCGAAATCATATATATGTTTTCACTTTTATATTTACATACGTTCAATGTCCACTTTTATATTTAAATACTTTCTATTTCTGATTTTGGGCTCTTTGCATAAATACCCTTAAAAGCATATACCATCACCATTGGCTTGGCTTAGCAAAACAAAGATCAATAGGGAGTCTGTACACGTCGCTTGCAGCCATGTTTGTGACTGATAAGTCAAATGCGGGACAGGCATACACGGTCACATTAGTTGAAGCTAAAAGTCCGGCCTGGACCAGATGACATAGCTTTGCAGGACTTCCTCCTCTGCCTATTGTCCATGAGAGCTGTCCTGAAGGTATTTTCAAAGGAAACAGCATGGTTGGTGGTGAGAGGCCAGGCGTCACGGTTCCCAGCTAGGTTTGACCATTGGCAATGGTAGAATGTGACAGGCACCAAAAGATTTTTTCAGGCAATCTTTGAATTGCTTCTTTGGTACCTTTCTACTGCGATAGCCAGTGGAGAGTTTGCCGTACAATATAATTTTCGGCACGCAATGATTCTCCATTCTGGAAACAAGTCCAGCTTAGCGTAGCTGGGTCTTCAGCATTATATATATATATATATATATATATATATATATATATATATATATATATATATATATATATATATATATGTGTGTGTGTGTGTGTGTGTGTGTGTGTGTGTGTGTGTGTGTGTGTGTGTGTGTGTATACAGTTGCGGCGAAAATGTTCAGAACGGCATTGTTTTCGTCAGAAAAGTAGGTATAAATTTTTATCAAAGTTATTTTATATTCTATAATTTTCACAGACAATAAATACGAAATTAATTGTTATTGTCTGAGATTTTGGTGTAATTTGAGAGGATAATACAAAAAGTTATGGATGATTTAGCGATTTACTGCAAAACCCATGGTAGCCAAAATGATAAGAACGGTTGCTTTTACTCCGTGTTTTAGTATATATAACCGGCGAACTCTAATTTTTTTAATTTGTTTACGTGACGGTTTGTTTACTAAACATTAGTAAGAATATCTGCAGTGTACTTTGTTAATATAATGCCACTTACTCCGTTACCAATTCGTCAGCAGATTATTAAGCTTCGAAAGAAGGATAATTTAAGTATTGGGTCTATTGCAAAGACTGTTAACAAGTCAAAAAGTGTTGTTCACGGTATTCTTAAGGTCTACGATGATTGTGGTTCGTGTGAAGATCGTGTATGGTAAAGTTGGTTAAAAAGGATAGATTTAAAATTTCTGCTGCTGTTTCTCGGGAAATGAGCATTGTACTGAAGAAAACTTTATCTTGAAAAACTGTGTCTCGTCGTTTAGTTGAACATGACCTACAAGCAAGAGCACCTGCAG